>OX375866.1:52741124-52771301 GCA_947359475.1 Heligmosomoides polygyrus bakeri | reverse complement strand
CCTGGGACAATAACTAGAACTTGTGTGCGACTAAACTCTCCGAAATGAGCAACCGCTTGGGGTAAGAGGCCGATCAATAAGTTGTCGCTGTTCTGAACGCAGCACTCCACAACGTCGTAACTCCAAATCTTGCCCGTATTCAGAAACCCTTTACCTGGCATACGCTAGAAATCCGTTTGCAGAGAACGCAAGAGTGGATAGAACTTCAGGAGCCAATCCGCAAATCTTTGCGCTCTCAACCGCGCGACGTCAGGCGTTCTGTAGACAACAGCAGCAGGTTCTCCTTTGACAGAGTTGAGCAGCTTCCTCGAGATTTTGGAGGGCCGTTCCACAATATTTTTACAACATTAGCTGCACTTCATCACTAAAAATTACCATCAAGAACTATTCACGACACAAGTTATTCTGATAAAAAACGACTTCAGCTTTCTAATCCTGCCTCGCGCAAAGGAGCTGGCCGGTCCTTTACTCTTCTCTCTGTCCTCCCGTTCGCCACAACAAATGAAGAAGGGATTCACATCTCCTTCGGTATGTGGTAGAACTGCTGCTCGGGCACGCTTAAAAACATGCTTCGCACCTGCCTGTTTCGTGTTCTTTTAGACGAAGTGAAGTCTTTTTCAGTTATCCCGTAACGTATTAATATACGTCCTTATCACCGCCGCGCTACGCATTTGGATAGTGTTTTCATCACCTTCACGAGCTTCAAGTCGTTCCTGCTTCATCGGGCCGCACCGCTTGCCCAACAAAACCGTTCCGTGGAGAGTTTGAAGTGCTCTCTCCTGCTCAGCACCTCTCAGGTGCCAGTGCCTGGGAGACGGCAACCCATTCTGATAGATTCTTTCCTTGCTCGGTCGTGCGCCTAAGGCACTTTCTCTGGAGTGGCGCTCTCTTGTCCCTGTCACCCTCGTTGCCCTTTCGAACTCTTTTTTGGCGGCTCTGGCTTAGTACGCGATCTTTAGTGTTACTTCAAACACCCTAAGCTAAACCGAAGGTCTGCCTATCAAAGAGGCGATGCCGCAAAACCTCCCAAGCAAGCTGATCAGAGGGATGGAAAATTTTCGTTTGCCCATATCTTACCCCTTATTAGTTACGGACAAACCAAAAAATGGATTTTTTATGCCCATTTAAGAGTCTGAAAAGTTCTCTTAAATGTTATTTTCTTTGTCCTTCATGTTACTAATACATTCTTCGTATTTCCATCTTTCCATACTCCTTAATATTGCCGTTTACACGAAATGGGTATGCAGTGTTAAGCACTTGCATCCATTAAAGTGTTATACTTTGTTAGCTAATCCATTTGATGACGAACTAGTCCCATGATGCTAGTTTTGTTCTCTGTTTCTCTTGTTTCAATGATCTATATGATTGCTACCTTTCTTCGCTTTAAAACAAGATTTAATTCTGTCACAACGATGTCTTGTTGCGATCACAACTTTGTAATGGCGTAGAGCATTCCCTCCCGGTCAGAGGGAGGTGCGGGTTCGAGTCCCGCCTGGCGCTAGAAGTTTTGATCGCAACAAGACATCGTTGTGACAGCTTACAACCTCGATACCAGCCAATTGAGGCTTAAAGAAACTGATTTGAATTGTTTCTATCAAGACCATCAGCTTAACTGGTCCCATGCTGATATCAGCGGCCAGCTCATCCCGTATACGGGTGGGTGCCGATCGGTCCCACGAGGTGTGGATGTTGCGTTCGATCAAGCGGCGCCGGTGGTGTAATGGCGTAGAGGGAGGTGCGGGTTCGAGTCCCGCCTGGCGCTAGATGTTTTGATCGCAACAAGACACGTTGTGACAGCTTACAAACTCGATACCAGCCAATCGAGGCTTAAAGAAACTGATTCGAAGATTTAATTCGTTATTTTCCTTAGAATAATAATATGAAATTTCAAACACAGTGTTCAGTTTTTTCGCAGGTGAATTAAAAAATTTCAAAAGAACTCGCACTAAATTTTTTTGGACAAAACATTGTTCTAATCTTCTCGGAGGGTCTCTATTTTGATGTGGAAAAGGCTCTTTCGATTTGAAAGACTTTAGTTTGAGTTTAAAAGAGCCAAGCTTGCTTAAAAAAGTGTCCTGTTCGATTTGAAGAGTGTCCAATTTGACGCGAAGATGCTAAGAGTGTATTTGGAATAGCACGATTAATTAGTAGGTTTACCCTCACGTGGTTTTTCTGGTGACTCACTAAACATGGTCAGCTGTGTTTTGCGGCACAGAGCCGACTACCCCCTCCCCCTCCCCGCCACCCTCTGTGTGTTCGTTCCGCTTTTCTACCGGTGGCCGCCCCTCTTCTACCAGGATACATCCCCATGTGGTTCCACTCCCTCCTCAGCGTGCTCTTTTCTGCAGCGCAGTGAACAAGAGGCCTGTTGGAATGGGAGCGCTCTGCACGATTGCACAGACAACGCGTTCGGAGTCCGACACAATGGCGGTCGCAACTAGCCGTCTCATCTCCAGTTTTGTCCGATCTGTCAAGACGTGTGCCAAGCGTTTATCGCGGACGAGATTTCCGGATCCCTGTTATTACTGGAAGCGTCGCGTTGCTAATTACTTCGTTTGAGCTGGCAGCTTTATCCTGAACAGATTTCATTCTTGAGACAACAATCGGAATGTTTGGAGGAAAAGACTTGCCAACCGCAGCGCCAAGGCTTTCTTCAAGTCCACCACGTTGCCGTGTGCTAAGACGTCGTTCACGTGTTCCGGCAAGTACAGCAGCATCTTACCATTAGCGAGATATGTCATGATGACGACATCATCCGCTAGGAATTTCTTCAATATAAGGACAATTGTTTGATCCCTTAAAATTCCTATCGTCTCCTGTGTGCTGCAAGGTTTTTGGACGACATCACGCCAATTAACGAATCCGCAAACAGCGGCACGGGTTTCGCGCGCCACAAACTCGTCGAAGTAGGGCGGGAAGTGGGATGTCTAGAGAACACCAGAACATGCTGGCACACCATCGTACCGAGTACCGGTGTGTGACAAAATGGCTAATGATGTGCTCTGAACATTAGAAAACGGTGGCTGGACCTAATTTTTTGTCAAATCTGCTAATGGTAAGGTTTTTCTCTCTGATCCTACATCACCAACTCTGTATTCGCTCGCAGTGGTTCAAAGTTCGCATAGAAGATGTTCTGCAGGTTTGGATTCCGAATACGAATACGTAATCAGCGCTTAGGGGTGTTCCAGACCATCTGTGCATGTTTTCATAGTTCCACGATCAGTTGATCTCTCCCGAGAGAGGCACGCATTAGGTGGGTTTCAAGCCTATTAAGAGAGTATTCGTTTAGGTGGCCGATGCGATAGCGAAACCATCCACGTACCTGATCTGTGCGAACTCAGCCATCAACATTTTCGTCTACATCGCCCTCTACCAAGAATTTCGAGCGGAGTTCGCCAGGATTGTCTTGCGCAGATCAGCGTACATCGTGGCCTCCGTTACCATCACTGTCAGCCCTAAGCGCAGCACTAATCGTTAGCCACCTAGGTGGCTCCTTTCCAGTTTTCCACAGAAGTATGTATCGCTCAACACCTTTGTGAGAACTCCGCTTGCTGCAAAGAAGTGCCGTACAGTCTAGGCTTTCTTGAGCAAATTGTGCAATACTGTGACACACTTGAGTCTCGGAGATTTTGATGGCGCTCAAAGTCGAGCCGCATCAGGCAGTGCCAAGACGGCAGCAGTAAATGAAATGCTCACCGGTACATACAGAACCGCAATACCATTGGGCAGGGCCTCAGCCGGTGAGGCCCATGTTTGCACACCTGTCAATAGTGCCTCAATCCAGTCTCAATATCTCATAATGTCCGAATCACGCAAAACGGGCCTTCAAGCTGTGTGTGCGCTCGCAACATTCCGCCAAGCTCATTTTAAGAATTACATGGATGTGTAAAGCTGACCGGGGAACTGTCTCACGTGTATGTCCGAATGGCGAAAATGAATACCACCACGAGAATCTCCACCCTTGAAGGAAGATAGATTTCATTTTTGCAAAGTCCATGGAACCAATGAGTTAGAGGCCCTGAAGGTCAAAGTTGCACTGCCGGCACGCACCTGACACGTTTGTGCGCGCCCTAGGTGGAGATAAAGGAGGTGGTGAAAGATACTGATGCATGCAGCTCGGTGGCTCAGCGGTGAGTGACGGTGGTTCACAGATACAGGGTTACGTGTTCGATTCCAGCGCCTTGTCGGGTTTTGGCATTCTTAACGTTCATTCCTTGTTAAGTATCTATCACCTTCCAAAGTTTTCCTATGCATATATTCCACTATAGGCTGCCAAGCACGTGTTCAGTACGAGAGTTTCACCAGTTGCGCTCTCTACACGCGACATTTTGTAATTTTGTGCAGATTTTTGATAGGATCCTTGGCCACATAGGGAGTGGACCTTCCCAACCAGACATAAATAAAGCAATTAGAAGAGTATATGATGGCACCAGTCCACAAGCTGAGAATGGCTGTCCAGTCAATCTCTTGTCATCTAGCATGTGTTATACATGATCAAAGAAGGACAGCCGATCGCTGCAAAGTACAGTTGTACCCTACAACCCGTCGAAGGTGTTCAACTAGACACTAATGATGACAGGCAGGTAGCTGCTGCAGTCCCAGCAGGTCAGCGAGTATTAGTTACCGTTACATTCTAGCTTATCGCTAGACGGCGGCACGTTGGTCTTGAAACTCGTCTGGTGAGCCGACCACTTAAAAAATGTTAAATACAGGGTGTCTCAAAAAATGTTTACTTTATTTGAAAGGCGATAACTTTGCTCACAATAAAGTTACTGTAGAAGTTATGGGCTCATATGAAAGCTAGAAAAATAGAAAATTTTCGACATATGAGTGGTATGGGGTGCGCTATGCACTCGTCTGAAATTTTGCATTTTACACTCGATTCATTGTGTTTCGCTTGAATACATGTTATACCTTCTTCACAAAGTGGTTGTTTCGATTGATTTAGGCTTCTTTTAAGGTTCAAAACTTAAAAACACGCTACGGCTCTCGAAAAACGCAGGGTGTCCTAAAAAATGCAGGTATTGTATGAAAGGTGCTAAAATTGCTGCTGATAAAGCTTTTGAAGACGTTTGAGACTCATAAGCGCAGGGTAACTAGAATTCTGCGATGTGCAAATAGTCAAGACTGCTCCATGCACACATGAAACCTTGCGTTTCAGACTCGATATTGCGCATGGGCAGAACGTTTGTTACTCTCGTGTTGCTACTCGGCCACATTAACCTGTGATGATCTTCTTTTAAAGTTTAAAACTTGGCATTCACTTTAAAGACACGCGGCATGTGAGTTTATTGATTACAAAATTTATCAATCTCGCTATCACTCTAGTAACGCCATCTACATCACAAATGACAAATAAAACAAAACAAATACCAAACAAGTGAATACAACGCATTACGATTACTAAATGAATACAAAACTGACATGCGCTACGAATACAAAACATGTGTTCAAACTGGTAATCGTTCTCCTGCACGCACTTCTCACACCGATGCTACACAGAGTCACGAACGCTTCCACACATATCATATGACACACGTAGACATTCTTCTTTGACAGTGTTCTTCAACTCCTGAATCGTTTTATGCTTTCTTCTGTACACTTTATCCTTTAAATATCCCCACAAGAAGAAATCCAGAGGAATAAGATTGGGTGAGCGAGGAGGATACGCGACGCTCCTCTTCTTCCTATCCATCTGTTCGTCATGTTTTCATGGAGCAAAGAGGTCACATCCCGGTGGTAGCGAGGTGGCGCTCCATCTTCCTGGGAATAGAGCTCGTCGTCTAGGAACATTTCACGGGCGCGGCCAAGGGCTGAATTTTGAAGCATGTCCAGATAGGCGGCACCCTTTCAAGTACCGTCGAGATCGAAGGGTCTAACAATACCCATAGCACAGAATCCACACCATACTGTAACACCTGGTAAGTTCAGATGATGCTCAGAGTAAAATGGTGGCTTTCCGTCGCCCAGAAGCTGCAGATATGCCGATTTACCTCTCCCTCAGATATTCGCACACCACTAACCGGCGCAAGAAGTCGCCAGTGAACGAGTTGCAGCTCGAATAGAAACCCTATTGTGCGGCTATCATGCGGCAGCGGGGGGTCATAACGCAGCATAATAGCTTCTATAGCGCTATTGTGCTGCAACGTGAACTGCGCTAGCGATGGCACCACTGCTGCAAGCCGAGCTATTGCAGAGAGGGCTGTGGCGGGCGGCGGCCAATTCCTTAGGAGTTGGAGGGTCCTGCACATAAGGGAATGCGGCTCTGTCGTGATAAGGCCGCTTCCCCTTCTGCGCAGGACCCTCCAATCCCTAAGGCATTGGCCGCCGCCCGCCACAGCCTTCTCTGCAAGGGGCTTATTCCCCCTTCTGAAAAAACAATAAACATTGAAATCAATAAACATTTACTTCAGTGTTCAACATTTACAACAGAACATCATTTGAGCATTTAGAAAGAGCAGTTTCTTGAATAAAATCGAACAGCAGCAATAACAGTCAATTAACTTCACAACAGAAGTTCTAGCTTCACGACCGGAAGTTTACAAACTGACAAGACTTTACAAAAAAATACTTCAGAAGCGAAATCTTTCTCACAAATTCAGGAAACACCAAAGTTCACATGGGAGAGAATCTCTGAAGTCTGAAATCTTTCTTACAAATTAAGGAAATTTCAAAGTTCTCACGTGAGACAATCTCTACAGTCTGAAATCTTTCTCACAAGTGCAGGAAACGAAAGTTCTCATGGGAGACTTCAGAGATTCATAAAACTACGCAGGAATAAAACACTATTTTCATACAAAAATCAATCATTAGCGTTCGTGCTCTTCTTCTTCTTCTGAAAAATGTGTGTATATAATATGCAGATATGTTTAGCTTATAGTGTAGTAAGTGAAAAGATCACTTACGGGAACAAGCGCATTACCTTTCTTAACGTACTGGCGCACGGTGTTCCTGAAAGTGTAGTAATTTATGTAGTTTACGAGTTGTGAGTGTGAACTTTCGATAAGACAAGTTGAGACCTACAGAGCCTTTCCCAGTGCAGATTTCAGTGCACTGATTCACGCATCCCGTGTTGCCTGCTTTTCGAGGAGCTTAGCTGCTCTACTTTCATTTGTTGGACCGAGATTCAACCAGAATCTGTAATTTGGTTTTCTGCGGCGAAGACACAGTGAATTACTAATTAATTAACTAATTTTTGACTAGTCGAATTATACTTACTGAGTAGGGTGGGCCGCCAACTCATCAGACATTCGGTCGAGCTCAGGATGCACCATTTTAAGGCCGCCCAGGAAGCACTCTTAATATTATCAGTTGAAATCTGTTGGTCTATTTTCTACGAACGCAGTAGGCTAACTAATTAGTGTGTCTCTTATATTGGCGGGCAAATCCATCTTCCTCGGATCTTTAGCGTGCTTTCCCGATACGCGGACCGCGTATTTCTTGACCTCTTCGACATGGTCGCAAGCCTATAAAATGTCAAAAACGAGAATTCGCAGTGCGAAAGCAGGTAGAGATGTTTTGTAAATCACCTACAGTAGCGAAATACATGCGTGCGAAATCTGTGCAGTGTGTCTCGTGATCATGTTTATCGAATCTCGCGGGTGTTTTCCAGTGAGTCATCAAGGATTTCAAGTCCTTTTCCTACAATTAGTGCAATCTGTGAACATTGCTCTCACGAGACGGAAGGGAACGCGCAAGAAGAACCACCTTGAACGGAGGGCTCGCGGCAATGGTCCATCTTTTCGTCAAATTTAAATGAGAGAGCACCGTGTCGTAGGGAAGCTTTAATCTCGCGAGCACGTGCATGTGGGCTGACGTCTGGACAATGTCGGTTCTCAAAGAGGCAGTGTTCACGAGCACATGATCGAGCTGCAAGGCGAATTTGAATTACTGGAGCTAGCTGAAGGTAGGGGTGCAGAAGCTAACGCATCGTGAATCCACCAAAGGAATGAATACCCTCTAAGCCGACACTCCTCGTGGGAGCAGAACGCTCTGTGATTTGCCATAGGTCTATTACACAGACAACAGAAGCAGGGTTTCTGGTAATCGTACGCTCGCCAGATATCGTCGCACAGTTTCTTAAACTCTGCCCACACCTCAATTATTGCTAATTAAATTTTCTTGTATTCAATTTTTGTTAAAGGTTTGTGTTCAGCTTCTGTCAAGTGTATGTGTTCAATTTTTGTTAAGGCTTTGTGTTTAGTTTTTGTTAACTACACGAATTCGAGTAAAAAAAGAAACCAAATTGAAATAAAAAAGAGAACTGATTAGGTTGTAAACCTTCGAGTACTTTTTCACAGCAGCTTCATGTCGCCAAAGTCACACGTCAAAAAAGTTTGGAGCTGTTTTGGACTTCATTGAGGCCGGATGAATCAAGATGGCTTTAAACATTTCTCAGATTTCTTCTTTTCAATGTTCCTAATGGCGCCTAAATGTCCCTCAAAGGTTTACAACCCGATAAAATTTAAAAAAAAAACAAAGTAAACGGCTAGCTGTTCGTTCTGGAGATGTGCCAGTTTGGATCTCACAAAAATCAGCAAAATAAGGCTCCCCATCTGACGGAACTCCGAAATGTCGTTTAAACGCACCACAGTACACAGCCTTCTGGTTCCGTCCTAGAACAAACAGCTGGATGGCACTGTCAGGCCTAGGTAAAGAAGGCGGGCCGAAGGAGAGGGCGGCCCCAAAGCGGCGCAGGGTGTAAGAATCGCGCTAGTACCCCATGTTTTCGAGTAGGCCGCGGGCTACCGTACCACAGTCAAATTTAGGTCGCAAAAGTGAATCATTCTCGAGAGATTTCGAAACCGGAAGCGGCGGGAGTCGCCAGAGTCCTCCGACCGAGGTCTCGAGCTCTTTTTGTCATAAGGATTTGGGTGCGTTCGCTATTTCCCCTTCGGCCGGCTCTCCCACATTGCTGCATTTCACGGTGCTGTTGCAGTTAGCCCTTCTGTTCCCTTTGATTTGATCTCTTTGTTGTTTATCGTGTTCGTTCCTATATTTGTCAAGTAAAGGTTCGGTTTGCCGTTTTTTTTACTCTCGTCCTAACAGCGTCCAAGCGCTGGTATACCTGTACTCAACCCGTTTTTAGCATACTCGGCCTACATGGGGGCCGAACCACTCTGAACAGTTATAGCAGTGCTACGAAAGCTACCACTAAATTATTGATCGTGTATATTTTATCGCTTCGCTAGTGAGGGTCGCCGAAAAGAAGGAAAGGCGCTGCACACCTGATCACACCTGATTATCATTTTTTGGCGTCGTATCGATTTGAGTTGGCGAGCCGCCGAAAAGAAGGGAAGGTGCCGCTTACACCCACCTTACCGATTTTACTGACAATCGATTGAATTGCGTATTGGTGTGGCGCGCATCGTGCTAGGAGCGCTGCCGCTACTATCACTCCGAGGCTACCGTGAGGAAAGGGTAACCAGGGTGAAACAATTCGAAGAAGGAATTTTTGAATCTTAAAAAAGTAAAGGAGAGAGAAGAGCATCCTTACCTCACGGGAGTCGGTGATAGTGCATGGTTGTCACTAGAGGCTCGCCTAAAGGTCCGCATTTTGCAGAAACGATGTCAGTACGAATTGGCATCGACGAGAGTGTGGACGACAGGCAAGACCCACCGGTAAGTGAGGAGAGGGGGAACAGCGAGAGTTAGAGCAAGGATGTGTGAGAAGACTGAATGAGATACAACAGATAATAGGGGACATGCTCACGGACTCCAAGATGGATAGGGATAAGAGAAGAGAAGTAAGCAGTGAGATCTTGGCAACGATGGCTAGAGTCGAGGGAGTGCTAAGTGAAGCCGAATGTCTGGGGTTATCCAGTGAGATGTTAAAGAGGGTGAAGACTAGGATGGAGGAGAGAGAGGCATCGAGGGAGTGCAGGATTGGAGAGACTATTTGAGAACAATGGAGAGAGATGGAGAGATACTGGCTCAGATCTGCGAAATGCTCAATACGAACGTACTGCAGGTGAAGGACGCAATCGAATGGCTCCAGAACGCAGCAAAAAGGACTGCCATTTCTCACCAAAGTGAGGAATGGCAGGAAACTGCTCTCCAGCGAAATTCAGAAGACGAAATTACGAATCAGTTCCATGATCCAATGACGTGTTTGACTGGACCACCTTCTGCAGAGGCTTGGAGGCGACGTTCAGGGACGCCGAGGATAAGCACCCCAACAACAGAAGAACAAGGTCCGTTGGCTAATCAGTTGGTAACATACTTAAGATCAATGTCAGTACCGGATCCAGGCGTCTTTAGAGGGAATAAGAATGAGAACTTTTCTGAGTTCGTTTCTGAGTTTCTAGAGGAAGTATGAAGGTGTGATAGGTTGCGAGTCTACGATGGTGGAGATAATGGGGGATGACCACCTAGCAGGTAGAGCTAAGGCTGTTTTTAGAGCCCTTCCAAGAGAAGTAAAAGAAAGAGGCTTTGAGGCCGTCACGGCAGAGATGACACAACTGCTGGCAAGCGACTCGACAGCAGGCCGAATGAGAGCCTTAACGGAGCTCAGAAACCTGTCAATACACCCCAACCAAGATGTCCCCGAATTCTGTTTGAGGTTAGAGCAGTTAGGCCACGAAGCGAATCCGGACTGCTCCATTGAGGACAGATTAATGGAGTAGCACAGATTCTTCTTGATAACCTCTCCGGATGGCCGGAACATTATCAGTTGATAGGTGCTCTCCATGGAGTGGAGCCGAGAAAAGCCTATGATGAGATCAAACAGTTAGCGTTGCGTATTGAACAGTCAAAGATAATGTTTGGGACGAATAGGAGAACAACCGCAGCGAACTGGAGAGAGAGCTTCACAATATCGGGTTGGGGGAAGAACTCGACAGCAAGAAACAGTCTCCCCAAGGCAGTCCCACAGCTTGGCGAGGGAAGTAGCGCCTAATGAAGAAGGAAACGCCAGACGGGAATGGTTACGTAACGGGCAGGAGAGTGCTGTAGGGCTGCAGCGAACGAGCAGAAGTACTGGAGCACAACAGGACTTAACTCCGGGAGTGTAAAGAAGTCAGTAACAGATGGAAGGTCATTTCTCTAGAAAGCTCAGTACCCACGCTCTCACACAGATCTGCTGACGCTCCATGGTCAACAACAGCGACAGCCGTGCTCGGCACAGGTTATAAAAGAAGGATCAAGCTGAACCTAGGCGGCTTGTTTTCCTCCTCCCGCTGACCCGCCTCTGGCGTTCGGCTCCCGTCTGAGCCTGGCGGCGCTAGCCGTTCGTCTCTGGGCTCACTTTAGGCGATCCCCCCCCCCGTTCCCCAATGACCCTCCGCTAAACTACTTATGCACCCATGGCGTTGTCGAATTGTTCGTGCTGATAAAATGTGCATTTTAACGTGTTTTGTAATGTTTCCAAAGATCCTAAAATCTACGGAGAGACGGCGTCTCCTTTGAGTCTGGCAGGATTTATTTTTCGTCCGTTACATGGAGGTCCCGGCGAGATTCGAACTCGCGTTGCTGGATTCAAAGTCCAGAGTGTTAACCGCTACACTACGGGACCTCCTTCTTTTATAACCTGTGCCGAGCACGGCTGTCGCTGTTGTTGACCACGGAGCGTTAGCAGATCTGTGTGAGAGCGTGGGTACTGAGCTTTCTAAAGAAATGACCTTCCATCTGTGACTGACTTCTCTACAGGAGGTAGACGTAGTTACAACTGTTCTAACTTCGGGCACTTTGCAAGGAATTGCCCACAAAAAGCTACGAGCATGGCGGTAAGGGGTGGAACTGTGGACATAAGGATTTGGTGGGAGATCGTATCGTAGCGACTCTAAATGTTCTGGGTAGCAAGACACCTGCCCTTCTGGACACCGGGTCGATGATAAGTATAACCCCGTAGAAGTTCTGGGAAAAGCACAGGATCGAGCACTCGACCTGGACACGTTAGAACTCATACACGCGTCGGAATTACGACCAGTATATGACGCCTCCAATAACAGGATGAAGTTCCTAGGCGCGGTTTATGTGGAAACGGAACTAGATGGAGGAACATCGAGTAGAGTAGCTTTCTACATTAGCCCATCGAAGAACGAAGAGGTAATCCTAGGGACGAATGCGTTAACTAAACTAGGAGTTAATTTGTGCATTAAGGAACTGTCCAGGAGAAAGGAAGAGGACTTGGATACAAAAAACAATGTAATCGTGATAGAAAGGACATACATCCCACCGAAAGTGGTATCAATAGTGCAAACACAATGTGTTGGAGAGGTGGCTGATATGTGTGAAAGAGTCATTTGGCCAAGTAAGCAGGGTATATCGGCAGGAGTTTATAAGATTCAGAATAGGTGCACTGAGATACCCGTCTTTAACGATACTGACCAAACCATGTCAAGCAAGGTGAAGGCATAGGATGCCGGGGTACGGATAAATGGCATGAACGTTAGGATGACATCAATCCGCTAATGTCAAGTGAAGGCAGCGACCTGAGTGAGCATGAAAGAGAAAGAAAGTTATATGAAATGATTGTGGGAAATATGGAGTCAACGGAGGTGAGTAAGGAAATAGAAGAGCTGCTCAATAGGCACCCGAATGCATTTTCTGTGTCGGATCAAGAGCTCAGCCAGACTGATTTAGTAAAATGAGCATAGACACAGGGGATTGCAAGCCAATAAAACTAAAGGCACGACCAGTTCCACTTGGGATAAGGCCGAAGCTGAAGGAGTTATTGACGGATCTGATAGAAAGAAAGATAATCGAGCGCAGTAAATCTGACTGGGCGTTCCCTATGGTCCTGGTGGAGAAGAAAGATGGGTCGATACGGTTATGTGTAGACTATAGGGGCTTAACAAGAACATAAAATTAGACGCGTACCCTTTACCAAGCATAGAAGCTGTGCTGCAGGGTATGTCGGAGAAAAAGTTCTTCTCGACATTGGATCTCTGCAGCGGGTATTGACAAATACCCTTAGCGGACGACGCTAAGGAGAAATCTGCATTTACAACACCCGAAGGACTATTCCAATTTCGCGTAACATCGTTTGGGCTAAGCACGAGTCCACCTGTGTTTCAAAGATTGATGGACACGGTTCTTGGTGACGTGTTGGGAAAGGAAGTGTTCTGTTATATCGACGATATAATGGTATGTACGGCATCCAACGAACGTCATCTAGAATTGCTGGAACAGGTCTTCACAAGGCTGGAGAAAGCAGGTTTGAAGCTGAAAGCAAAGAAATGTCACCTGTTAAGGCAGAAGGTGTCTTTCATAGGCCACGTGTTAGACGGCAATGGAATACATATGGACCCAGAAAAGGTTAAAGCAATCGAAAACTCCCACGCCGAAGAACTTGAAGGAACTGCGAACGTTTCTTGGGCTAGCGTCATTCCATAGAAAATTCTGCTTGGGATTTTCGAAACGAGCAGGGCCGTTGTTTAGCCTCACTTCCTCGAAAGTAAAGTGGACATGGCAGAAGGAACACGAGGAGGCTTTCACTGAGCTGAAGGGCATGATCACTTCAGCGCCAGTGTTGAAACAACCCGATCTAGATGCTGCAAGGGATGGACGTCGGCCGTTCGTAATTTGTACAGATGCGTCGACCTACGGTTTAGGTGCAGTATTGTCACAGGAAGGGGACGACAAATTGATGCATCCGATTTTCATCGCTTCTAAAAGTTTAAGCAAGGCGGAACGGAAATACCATGTCGCAGATCTTGAAGCGTTAACTGTGATGTTTGCCGTGCGACGCTTCCATATGTTCATCTATGGAGTACCCACTGTCGTGATCACGGGCCATCAACCGCTCGTCGCACTCTTTAAGCGGAACAATGTCTCAGCGCGTGTCTGAGGTGGTCCCTTGAGCTGCAACGATACAAACTGGAAATTCAATACACGAAAGGTAAAGCCGACGTCGTGGCCGGTGCTCTAAGCAGTGGAGTAGCAACCTCTTTCGAGTCGGAATCACTGGAAGGCCTAGACGAGGCTGTAGTCAATACCATCACGTCTAAGGAGGAGTCCAAGTGGTTAAAAGAGTTGAAGGAGGAGCCTTTCCTTGGTGAAATTGTCCGTTTAGTAGAGGCAAAAAAGTGGGATCAAATAGTAAGAATCCCAGGAGAGAGAAGGCCGCTTAGGATAGCAGATTTTGCACTAGAGGAAGGTGAACTAAAAATGTATTCCGAAACGGGTAGAGCAGAGCAATGTTGGTTGTACCCAAGAGATATAGGTATGAAGTGTTCCATGAAGCGCACAGTGGACTATTCGCAGGCCCCTTTAGCGCTCACAAGGTCTTCAATCGTCTTAAGAAAGAAGTCTACTGGCCAGGGATGGCTCAGGACGTCATTAAGTGGCAAAAGAGTGCCAGAAATGCTTTGTCCACAATCCTAGGGAGGCAGCGATTCCTCCACTGAAACCTATAATAATGACAAAGCCCTGAACTTATAGGTGTCGACGTCTTGGAGTTAGGGCCAACGAAAAATGGTAATAGGTACGCAGTTACGGTGACTGACCATTTTTAGAAGTATGGAGCACCACCCGGTGGCAGATAAGTCTGCCGAGACCATCGCTAGGACGGTTTTCTTCCGATGAATTGCTGAAGGCTGTAGGTGGCCAAAATCAATCTTGTCGGATAAAGGAGGGGAGTTCGTCAACAAAGTGATGGAAGAAATAGTACGAGTAACGAACATAACACACATTACGACTAAAGGATATAACCCAAGAGAGATCGGCTTGACGGAAAGATAATGGTACCATCCTAGCCATGTTAAGAAGAAGCACAGTCATACCGACAGAGTGGGATACAAGACTGCCGTACTGTGTGGCGTATAACATGATTCCGCACAGTTCTACAGGCGAAAGCCCGTATTTCCTGCTGCATGGAATGGACCCAGTATTCCCCTCTGAAATTATTCCGAACGCAGGCATAAGTTGGTATGCAATGGATAAGAATCTCGATGAGTACAGGGCTGAGATACTGCAAGCGGTAGCTGAAACTCACGAGAGGGTGAGAGAGTACAACAATCGAGTCAGAGAGAAAATGAAAAGAGGGTATGATAAAGGGAACAGGGTCGAAGGAAGGCGCTTCCCAATGGTGGCAGATAGAGTATATGTCCTTTCACCTAATGAAAAGGGTCGCAGCCCCTACCCTAAGTTTGCGTGTGAGTGGGCGGGACCGTTCAGATTAATAGAAGTCAGCGATAACTCGGCATTGGTAACTAGAATAGGAGACAATTGTGAGCCAGTGAGAGTGCAATTTGACATGCTGAGAGTAGTGCCTCAAGAAATCTCGAATGAAAGAATAGACACAGTGTGTGTGAGAGGGCGCAGAGGCAGGAAACCTCAAGTAAGAGTATGATCTGTTAGCTCTTCGTGTTTCAGAGGCGTCACCCTCACCAGTGCGGCAGACAAAGGTCATCTGCAGTTTCAATGCCTGGACGATTGCTTCGCGAACGCGACGCTAGGAGACATCAAAGGGATCGAATTCCCATGCGCCTACGCTCGGCAGAAAGTATCGGACGTCTGCACGGCGTGGAAAGTAGCCAGCATCTTCGTGAGGGACGATCTCACTATGAAGGATAAGCTTCGCCTCTACAAGGAGCGACCGGTTTGCTTGGACGCGCGAGCCCTGCGTGCTACAGTACCGGACGCGTCTTTTGAATAGACGCCGAAAAAACCGCACTTTTACGGTTTTTGAGTCTTTTTGCTATAACTCGGCCAATAGTCATCCATTTGAAAAACCAAGAGCATATTTGAGCTCAGGAGATTGAGCTCTATCGTTTGATATATACAATTCATATGAAAGATCAAAAATGGCCAAAATTGAAAACTAGCGCTCCATTGAGAAGGCCGGCCGCGGACGAGTTGTCGGCTGCAAGGCGTCGAAAACCGTTGCATGCTCAGAATTCCTCTAATTTGAGGTGTTTTGAGAAACGGATGGTACCATTCGATTCGTCTCTTCAAGATCTACACAACCATGCATACAACTTCGCCAAACCACCGCATTTTCGCAGTGGGTGGTCAAAGATGACTGGAGGAGACTCTTTGCCACTGGGGAAGCTTATATTCCAGGACCTGCATGTTCTCGGAGCATCTCAAGCATGGCGTAAAGTGTTTTGTCATGCCAGGAATCCTCTGAGAGTGCGCCGTGCACAGTACATATAGGATCGAACCTATCAATCGAGGGGGGGGGCAGTTTTAGAGTGAGCATTTAGAGAGTTTTATTTTTTTCAGTTTCAAGAAGCGCGCTGAAACATAGCGACGTAGCTTAAGACTGCACAAAGTTATAGCGATGCGAAAATGCAGGCAAACCTTGTGTGACACAATTTTTTCCGAGTTCCGTCGACTACTACAGGAGGATGAGGCGAGCTAACGGCATGCAAACTCGCGGACGAGCAAAGCACCGAAGGCACTTTACGATGACATGCTCGCAGCTCTCCAGATGTCGAAACTGCTTTAGAACAATCTGCCATTTTGGAGCGGCGGAGTGCGACGGCGAAGTTCCTTCCGCACTTACTCGCCCACATTCGAGTTCTCAACGCTCCCAATGATACCACTCTGTTCAGCTCGAGAAGCTCTATCGAATGGTGTCAATCTCCACCAATTCTGGGAATATCGATTTTTTGACAATTTCGCATCAAAGGCGCCCCCGGCTCAAGGCCGCGGCAGAAGGACAATGACGTCATCGAAAATCGATGTTTTTGAGCCGGGCCAAATTTCCTCGTCTAAAATCATCTAGGGGTTATTTAGAGCGCTGATTTTTAGGCAACTGGAGAGTTATGATCAGACCATCGTAAAGTGCCTTCGGTGCATTGCTCGTCCGCGAGTTTGCATGCCGTTAGCTCCCCTCGTCCTCCCGTAGTAGTCGACGGAACTCGGAAAAAATTGTGTCACACAAGGTTTGCCTGCATTTTCGCATCGCTATAACTTTGTGCAGTCTTAAGCTACGTCGCTATGTTTCAGCGCGCTTCTTGAACTTCCTACTGCCTACAAAATCCACAACCTGCAGCCGGAAAGACTCGAACTTGACAGAGTTATTGCGCTCAAAACACGCCCGCGGTGCAATTTGCGAGCTGTCGCGCCCAGTCGATTTAGGTTCGATCCTATATGCATTGTGCACAGCGCACTCCAAAGTCTCACCGGAACAGAGTACTGCAATTTCTGAGTAGGGCGACTGAAAATTTCTCATAAATCTCCCTAAATGCTCACTCTACAAACTGTTCCCCCCCCCTCGATTGATAGGTTCGATCCTATATGCACTGTGCACGGCGCACTCTCAGAGGATTCCTGGCATGACAAAACACTTTACGCCATGCTTGAGATGCTCCGAGAGCATGCAAGCCCTGGAATATAAGCTATGAAGTGTATATACCAAACGATAGAGCTCAATCTCCTGAGCTCAAATATGCTCTTGGTTTTTCAAATGGATGACAATTGGCCGAGTTATAGCAAAAAGACGCAAAAACCGCAAAAGTGCGATTTTTTCGGCGTCTATTCAAAAGACGCGTCCGGTACTGTATTTTGCGGCTGGCGTACGAGGTCTGTACCGAATGGACGGAATTCGTCTGTACCACAGATGCGATTAAGAAGCACAGCACCATTGAGGACAACTGTGTGCTACCCTTCTATGAGAAGGCATTTACGCAACTAAGGAAGGAAATTGCCGACGAGAGCAAGGCAGTTCGGCCTCCGAAGCCGGGCCCAACGGGATTTGCGGCGCCAGAGTCAGCTCTTCTTCTTGATAAGGACGGACCCAGAGGGAACTTGGTCACAAGAGTGTTGACAAGTTTCAAGGAGCTGAAGGAAGTGCTCCAAAATTGAACACCATTTGGAGTATGGGTAGTTGTGTACCCAGTTGACGACTCACAGGACAGAGTTGTCATCGAAGACGTTGTCAAGCTCATGAGAAGACACGCCGAGCTAGGCGGGCGGATAGTGACTGCCTGGACTCCGATCACTGAGGAGAAGGAGGCTCGGTGGAGAAAGATGATGAAGCTGTGGCAGACGATAGACTCCGCGATCGAGGCAGTTAGAGGAGTAGATCAAGTGTTCCTGACGGCCAATACTCGAGAACTGGATGGAAAGCTGTCGAAGCTTTCCTCGAAGCAGGAAGCCTGGAATCAGCTTGTCAGTAATACTTCGCATACCAAGGGGTTGCAGCTGCAAAGCACCTGTATGAAGTGATAAGAAAGAGGGTCTCCCAGGTAGGCTTACCTGACATCAAGCAGGATCACGGGTTGGCGAGGACGCCAACTTTGAAGAGGGGGGGGGCATGTAAGGCCTAGCTGAGGAAGGCGGGCCGAAGGAGAGGGCGGCCCCGAAGCGGCGCACGGTGTAAGAATCGCGCGAGGACCCCATGTTTTCGAGTAGGCCGCGGGCTACCGGACCACAGTCAAATTTAGGTCGCAAGAGTGAGTCATTCTTGAGAGATCTCGAAACCGGAAGCGGCGGGAGTCGCCAGAGTCCTCCGACCGAGGTCTCGAGCTCTTTTCGTCACAAGGATTTGGGAGCGTAGCTATTTCCCCTTCGGCCGGCTCTCCCACATTGCTGCAGTTGTAGTTAGCCCTTCTGTTCCCTTTGATTTGATCTCTTTGTTGTTGTATCGTGTTCGTTCCTATATTTGTCAAATAAAGGTTCTGTTTGCCGTTTTTTTTACTCTCGTCCTAACAGCGTCCAAGCGCTAGTATCACCTGTATCACCTGTCGTCCCGTTGATCATCGAATTGCTCGAGCGGGTTCCAGCAGCGTCTCCATTCGTCCCTGTCGCGTGCCATAGTGGTCCAATGGATCCTCCTCGCTCGAGGGACACGAAGAGCGTCATATCGGTCGTTCAGTGCTTTAACGAAGAAGTCCGACCAACGCGTTGGTGGGCGTCCTGGTGTTCTATTGACATCCCGCGGAATCCAGTCGGTGATGGCTCTCGTCCAGCGGGTGTCTGCGAAGCGCATTACGTGGCCGGCCCACCTAATTTTCGACAACTTGGCCCACGCGACAGCGTCTCTGATCTTCGAGCGTCGGCGAAGCTCGGAACTCCGGAGGCTTTCTCTCACTTGCGTGAGTCGTGTCACTCCGAGCATCGTCCTCTCGATTCCACGCTGCGCAACGCTGATCGCGTGTTCATCCTGCTTTCGTATAGCCCAGGTCTCTGAGGCGTATGTTAGGGCAGGAAGAACAGTGGAGTCGAATAGGTGGGCACGGAGTCGGACGTTCTTCGTCTTCTTCGCGACTTCTTCGACGCTCTTGAAAGCTCCCCAAGCCGCTCTTTTCCTCCTGCTCAGCTCTGGTGCTAGGTCGTTGGCCATGTTGACTTCGCGACCCAGATACACATAGCTGGAGCATTCGGAGATGTTCGTTCCATTGAGCGAGAATGGGGCATCAGAAACCCATCCGTTCCTCATGAACATCGTCTTCGTAAGATTCAGCTGCAGTCCAACGTTCCCACATACACGATCGAAGTCGGCCAGCATTCGCTCCGCCTGGCTGATGCTCGGTGTTATGAGCACGATGTCGTCAGCGAAGCGAGGATGATGTAGTTGCCGGCCGTCGACCGTCACTCCCATGTCTTCCCATTCTAGTTCGCGCATGACGTTTTCGAGACTGGCGCTGAAGAGCTTTGGGGATATGATATCCCCTTGCCGAACCCCTCTCTTCACGTCGATGACGACGACGTTGTAGAATGGAGAGACCTTGGTCGTGAATCCACTGTACAGCTCTCGAAGGAGTCTGATGTACTGAGTAGGAACTCCCTGAGTGAGCAGGGCTTCGATGACCGCTTCAGTTTCGACAGAGTCGAATGCCTTCTTCAGGTCGATGAACGTAAGGCACAGCGGCAGCTTGTACCCTCGCGACACTTCGATGAGCTTCGTAATGGTGTGTATGTGGTCGATCGTGCTGAATCCTCTCCGAAATCCTGCTTGCTCGCATGGCTGTCCTTCGTCCAGCGTTCTGCTAATCCTATTCAGGATAAGTCGAGTGGACTTGTAGACTACGGACAGCAGGCAGATCGGGTGATAGTTGCCAATGTCGTGCACGTCTCCCTTCTTGTACAGCAAGACGGTTCTGCTGGTCTTCCACTGAGATGGAACCTTGCACTCCGACAGATAACGTGTGAAGAGCCGCGCCAGGGTGTTGATGAGCGCTGGCGGGAGGTTCTTCAGGTGTTCGGGTCTGATCCTGTCGGGACCGGGTGCTGTACGTTTCTTCACCGACGAGATGGCGTGTCGGATCTCGGAAGGGAGAACAGAGGGGACGACGTATCCATCCTGCGGAAGATGGCATGGAAGCAGGTGGACGTGGCTATCGAAGAGATCGGAGTAGAAGTCGTGGATGACCTTCTCCATGGTCCTTCTGGAAGAGGTGACGGTTCCGTCGGGACGTCGGAGAGCGGTCATCTTGGTCTTGAAGTTGGCGAAGTTCCGGCGGGCATTGCGGATGCTCAACCCTGCCTCTGCAGCTTCAGCCAACACTTCGCCCTTCTCTCCTCAAGATCCTCCTTTACCGCGGCTCTGCATAGCTTCGCGACCTTCGTGGCCCGATCTTGGCGTTGAAGTCGCCAACGATCACCTTGTAGAAGGTGTGATCTTCCTTATAGAACTTCTCCAGCTCCACGTAGAAGGCTTCGACCTCTTCGTCGTCGTAGTCGGATGTTGGGGCATACGCGACGAACACAGTCAAAGCTGGCACGGAACCACATCGCTTCAGTCGCAGACGTCCGATTCGGCTTGTCAGAGACTCGTACGAATCGATGTTCATGGCCAAGTGCGTGTTGACGAGGACCCCAACGCCGCCTACTCCCCTGCTGTCGCAAGTTCCGAGGAACAGTTCTTCTCCGGAGTCGTAGGCGACGTGTAGGGGGTGGTGTCTCCTCGGTCAGTCCGATGACGTCGTACTTGATCTTCCTGGCTTGCATCATCAGGTCCTCGACGGATGCTTCCGATGCAAGCGTGCGGGCGTTGTAAGTACAGATCGTCATCCTAGTCCTTCTCAATTTGCGCAGCCTGGTTAGACCCTGAGATTTTAGCAGCCTCTCCGTACTCGTCCTTCCCATCGCTGCAGAAATGGGGGCTCTTTCGGGGTCAGGGGAATGAGGCCCTTTAGTGCTGCTGTTTTTGACTTGAGTACACGACTTCAGTACAGCGCTAGTATACCTGTACTCAACTACCATTTTTAGCATACTCAGCCTACAGGCACTAGTAGCTCTTCTAACCGACAAATGAACCACCTTAACGGCCCATTTTTCGGCTAAAAGAACAGGACGAAACAGTGGTAGCCGTTCTGATAACGTACCGGGAGCTTGCCGATCCTCCAAATGAGTCCCCTCGGGCGATTGCCTCGCAGGCGAGCCGTTCCCTGCTCTTGCCTTATCGTAGTGCCGATCGTCTGCGTCTGAGTGATCAGCCGATCGTTCACTGCTTCCTCTTGAAGTTGTCGGCACGTCCAGGCGAGGTGCCTTTGGAAGCGGAGGCAAACTTGCTGAAAGTCGAGAGTACCAGCAGTAGCACCAGCACCGACAACAAAAAATACCTGTGAGCGCACTCGTGGACCGTTTCCTCGCAGGTAGCGGCGGAGGTAGCATAGGCGGTACCCCACTCATTCCTGGGTCTCTCCTGCTGCCCGACGCTTACTGAAGGCTTAAAGAAGGTCTTATTTATAAATATACCCGGCTATGAGGGGCTAGTGGAGTTGGCTTTTTGGCCTTTTTTCGTATTTGGGTTTTCTATTCTATTTGGGTTTTAAAACAATAGTGAATCAAATAGTACTTAAATTAGGCGTAGAGTACAGTGTCATGAGGCAGCTGTGTGCAGTGGCACATCACACATCCTGATTTACGCACACAGACGGCTTTATAAATAAGGCCTTGAGTAAGCGCCGCGCTCAAAATACGGAACACCACTTCTCCGGCTCTATAAGATGGGACCAAGAACGAGAGATATTAACGACGCTCTATGGATTATCTGCGCATCAGAAGGAAGATAGTAGATAGGATGGTCCCCCTCCTGCTGTTTCATCGTTACTGGAGTACCCTCGTGCCATCCCTCCTTACTGCCCCCCCCCTAGCTCATCAGCCGTTTACCGCCCTCTAACGATGAAAATACTGCCAAACCCCCTGATATGACATTCTTCAGCATCATGTTTGGCGGTAATTTCACCGTTTGAGGGACAGATTCATCAACCTCGGTATGAGCCGCCACTCAGCACCGCCTACACAGCTCAAGAATGCTGCGTTCTCCGGGCTTCGCCTTTTATGGCCGTCGGCGGGGAGAAGCCACGCCTCCCTGCGGCCGGCCGGCGGGCTCGGCCGCGGCGCTCCGGAGACACGGCAAGGCACACACAAAATAATCAATACAACACATTGACTACGAGATCTACGACCCATATAAAATTAAAACAACTACTAAATACAGCTAGTAAACACTATAACACAACAACTACCTAGATATACAAGTACAACAGTACAAAAACGGGATCCCTACTTAACAGAACGCTGTCCTTTGGAACTCCAGTTTCATGAGCAGCCTGTCGAAGAGACTTTCAAGGTGACCGCTGGAATGCTTCAAGCACAGTGGCTTCCATGACCGGATTAGTGGAAGACAGAGGTCGGCCGGAATGTTCTTTGTGAAGGTCTTGCACAGTTCCTTCTTCTTCAAATTTGTCTCGTATCCATGGGTGGGTGACGCCTTGGAGAAGTAGCCCCTAAATCGCCTCTGCACTTCGACGATGTTTTCGAACTTCCATTAACACTTCAGGATAAACTTCTTCTCCTCGAGGGAAAGCCTAGTGTCGGGTATGACTCCTGTTATGAGCACAAATATGTGGTAAATCTGAAGCGACACTATTACGCTTTCGCAACTCCTAGCCCATTCGTCCAGGTTGAGAAGGGGTAGAAAAAGTTTTCATCCAAACTTTGCCTAAGGGGGTTATCTGGGGCACTTATCACGATTTTGTCCATTTTTCTTCGGCTTTTTTCGGCTGATTACGGTAGTTTAGCGCGAAATTTCGGCTGATTACGGTAGTTTAGCACGTGTACATGCGATCCCATAGTAAACTTTGAGGGTTCCTAGCTCCTTGGCTTCAAGGAGTTTACAAAAGTGTTGCCCAGTTTCCTACCATGTGAATAGTGGAGACTCATAGTGATATTCATTTTCGCCGCTCAGACGTACGCCTGAGACAGTCACCTGGTGAGACTTGAGCCTTATCTCGAAGTTGTAGTGCGTCATCCACAGCCTGTTCTCTGTACTACCACTGATTTGTGGCCGTATCCACACCAGGGGTGTGCGCTGACTTGCTGCCGGTAAATTTTCTTCCGCATATTTTTAACGCGGGGATTCGCCGGTAAATTCCGGTAAATTCGGTAAATCCGTTAATTTTTTAAAATTAATATTTCCTCAAAACAACTAGTCTTAAGCGGCTGTGGTGTGAAAATCGTAAAGCTTTTCACCGAAACATCATCACGTTTAGAGAAACCATATCATCTTCATTTTACCATGCATACGTCATCCTAAGGCAAAAATCAACGAGCATCCTACAACAAACTAAGCAAGCGGAAGCCTAACAACGCACAAGTATAACGGTCTATGTTGTGGGTACTTAATTAAAACTCTATAAAAACATTTCTGGAACAGCCGACATTCAATCGAATATTGCTATATTTCTTTTGTATTAACATTCTAACTGCTTTTTGAAATTGTCGCAATTACCATCATTTCATTCGATGAAAGAATGAAAAGATTTACACCTCATACAACTACTTTCTTGAACTATTAAGCTGAACTTCGGTGCAAAGCCGGACACTTGAGAAAAACAACGAAATGTGATACGATAGCGAAGTTCATTCTTTTCTTATATGGAAAAACGTAAGAGTCCATGAAATGGAGTACAGAGTACATTCCGATGCCTTACATCTTGAACTAAATTACGGGAACAAGACATGAGCGCATCTTCTCCTTATTCCGGCAATAGACTATCCTGAGAGCTTCTTTATCTCTAGCTCAAATTTTATCGTGTCGTGTGGGGAATCTCAGCGCGAGTTATTATCAAAGTGGAGCGCGTTTTTAACACAGGAGCGCACCCTCTCCGCCTCGTAATGTGGACATGGATGTTTTAACAAGGTTGAGGACTACGAACGCTAACAGCAAGTTATCGGAGAAAATAGAAGCAATCACTTCTAAGTTGCGATCGGTAGTATGTTTTCTTCTCAATTCAATAGAGATAGAAACATAATTTTGTATGAAAAAATTCGTTAAATTTTTCGGTAAATTTGGGAATTTACCGAAAAATTTCGTTAAAAGAATTTATCGCGAAAATGCCGGTAAATCCGTTAAACCGGTAAATCGTTAACCGTTAAACGCACACCCCTGCCCCCACACACAGAGAGTGAAGCATTACATCGCTGCTCAATTGCGTCCCACCTTTGCTAGGTCAATGAAATGTCATCTCCATTTATTACATGGAATCCATTTGGAACTTTGCAAAACGATTAATAGACACAAAAAAGTTTACACCGCATTAGTACGAACTAAAGAAAAGAGAATGCATGAGCAAAAAAATGAAAAAATGAAAAATCTTAACAACAGAAGTGAGATAGATGGCAAACCATTTATGAATTGGAGGTCCTGCACGAGTGGTAGTTGTCCAAGGTTTTAAAGATAGAGCGTTTGACAGGTAAAGGATGCTTTCTGTTGAGTTAGTCAAATTGGGAAGCCGCTAGGTCAACAAAAAGAACTCCCTTATCTTTCCTTTCTCTGGCGAGAGCTAATCTGCGGGTACAACCCTTGGTGGTAGAGCTTCTAAAACTGAACAACGTGTTAGGTTTTAGACGGGTAAGTCCAAATATAATTTTATAAACTGTAACGGACGAAAAATAAATCCTGCCCGACTCAAAGGAGACGCCGTCTCTCCGTAGATTTTAGGATCTTTGGAAACATTACAAAACACATTAAAATGCACATTTTATCAGCACGAACAATTCGACAACGCCATGGGTGCATAAATAGGTTAGCGGAGGGATCATTGTGGAACGGGGGGGGGGGTCGCCTAAAGTGAGCCCAGAGACGAACGGCTAGCGCCGCCAGGCTCAGACAGGAGCCGAACTCCAGAGGCGGGTCAGCGGGATGAGGAAAACAAACCGCCTAGGTTCAGCTTGATCCTTCTTTTATAACCTGTGCCGAGCACGGCTGTCGCTGTTGTTGACCACGGAGCGTCAGCAGATCTGTGTGAGAGCGTGGGTACTGAGCTTTCTAGAGAAATGACCTTCCATCTGTTACTGACTTCTCTACATCCTACCCTATTCGACTGTCCCTGTCCCAGGGACTAAACAAAGCATAAGGGTGTGGGGAAGGGAGTTTATAACAGCTTCTAGACGGCGATGGGTAGTGGTAGCGACCTCGTGCAGCATGACGAGTCTGCTTGTGTTGGTTGTGCTGCTCCATTGTCATCGTGCACATGCAGTCTTCATCAGTCGATGTTGTGCACTGACATCGGTGAACGTGATGTGCTGCGATGCAATGAGTAGTGTAAGCGGCTCATTGTCGACTGCTTGTAACTCATTATACTGAAATTATTGCTTGAGCATTAATAGTGGCGATGTCGCTGCGGAGCGCAATGTAACGCTCTCGGATCCGGTATTTGACACTACATGCCATAACCAAAATTGAGGGAGCCAACGATTTGATATACACTGAGATCGCGTCCTTTATTGGCGGGTTTTTTATTACCCAATTTTAAGCTTTCATTTAATAACAACTACAACATTCATAACTTTACTTCTATAATTTTATGCTTATATAGTAAAGGTTGGGGAACATCTGCTCACTGCTGATTGAGGGTGGTAGTTTCCGTGCTTTAGTCGGCTTTTAAATTATCGAGCAGTGAATGCGGTGGTGATAAAATAGGCGAGCTATACGGGAAGGAGTAAATCTTTGAAGAAAGTTACCATATTTCCAACAGTATTTCACGTCAGCGGGATGCGATATGAAGTGAACATCTTTGGTCTTAACTCTACCATGATTAAGGCACATTTTATCTTTCATTAGGACGTCTCTTAAGACTTGACTAATTGCACGCGGACACGATTTTAGCAGCTTTATGCTTTCTTTTTTATTATACAGATCTCCTTTATCTTCGGCTAAGTCCCGATGGTGCCTACAGGTTTTTGACATTTCGATTAAATCGCAAATATAAGTAAAAGTTAGCTTTTGTCTCCTTCTTCGAATCTTCCCTAATTTGGTGAAAGGAGTACAAGTAACCTTTCAGAGTATGGTGGATAAAAAAATATTTCAAAACAATAGAGATGTCAAGATAGTTGTCTTACACTAGAACTTTTGTATTGGTGGTAGTTTTTTTGTAGTGCAGAGTAATGGTTTTTTTAATGCTACTATAAGGTATCAGCCTACTACACAAGAAGTAAGACGCTCTTGGATTATGCTCGATTGAAAGATGACTGTTTGTCGTAGTCTACATCACATTTAGGGATTTACACTTATATGACCTTATTACGTGATTTTAAGAATGTTAATTAAGACAGTATTCTAGATCTACAGTTACACTGAGGAAGTAGTAAAATACTGTTTAATTTTATATTTTAAACTTTATCAAGTCATATTGCGTGGCTTTTTTTTAATCCAGCAAATATTTGACAGATATTAATCAAAGTTGTTGTTAATCCTTTTCCATTCATATTTATTTATTTATTTAATTCACCGATGGTTCAAGTAGTATAGGAACCATTTTCTGATTATCATTCAGTGCGAAGAGAGCATTGAATGAACGTATAAAGGTAAAATTTTACAGTAGGGCATCAGTGCGTAACGATTAATTTTCGTTTGCTTTTAACTTACTATTGGCGCTGTTTTGATAGAAAGGCTGATTTTGACAGCCTAGCCAAATGTTTTGTTTTATGAATTATGAGGAAATTCTATTATTAATATATTATAGAAACTACTGGCTATAATCTCTGTTGGAAGTCAGAGGTACATTAAACGCTAGCAAAGACACTCGAAAAGTCAAAGAAGAAAGGAAAAGTAACTTTCATGAGGTTGTTAGCTTCGTCCGAATTTTATTTGAGATTTTGAGAATTTGGCTTTTGAGATTTTCGGCAGTCCTCAGAGTAAACGTACGCTTTGGAAACAATCAAGAATTCGAAGTTATTCACTACGTTTGGATGTATACAAATTATTTATTTGTTTTTACAGCATCTCTACTTTGTCGCTAATGAATTCAAAGTAAGGATTGTCGTTAATCTGACACTCTAGTTTTCGTTAGGACGTTTCATAGCTGCTTTGTATGTATTTATGGTTTTTTGGGTGGTTAAAAAATTATCGATTGATACTACAAAAAGTCTGGGTAAAATGAAGTGATCTTGATTTGGTTCCTCCTAAAATGTAGAGGTTTATTCAAACCAAGAGCCTGATGTAATCCGACCTTAATCCTGAAGATGAGAACGTTGTTGTCGAGGTCGTTATCCTTCTGAACACAGATGGATGATCCGGCGGGTAGAGTGAGTGGAGTGGAGCGGTGGAGTGGCAGTAGATGGAGTAGTAGGAGTACAATTGCCTATGAGAAGTATATCAGTGGAAGGGTACAGGGGGTGGGGGGGGGGGGGGTAGGAGGGGAGGGGGTGTTTACATAGGTTCTCGGAGGATATGGGATATGGGTCTGGGTGTAACTAAGCATGGCTATTTTCGTGAGATACAGGATGCCGTAATAGTTCTTTGCGTGGAGGAACGGC
Source organism: Heligmosomoides polygyrus bakeri (assembly GCA_947359475.1). Classification (NCBI taxonomy): domain Eukaryota; kingdom Metazoa; phylum Nematoda; class Chromadorea; order Rhabditida; family Heligmosomidae; genus Heligmosomoides; species Heligmosomoides polygyrus. Next base: position 52,743,644 of record OX375866.1, on the reverse strand, counting down.
GCGATTGATAAATGGGGAAGGAACGGTCAAGAGGCACGGGTGGGATAAAAAAAGATCAGCAGCCGGTGTTCGGACTGTGTAATGCGTTCCACGGAAGTGAGTTGGTTGTGGTAAACAGTCAACAAGTCCGTTGTAAACTGCGGCGGATGCTTGATGAGCTTTCTTTTTTTAGAATGAATGCTGTCGGCGGAATGAGAAAAAAGAGCCTTATTTTATGAATTATAGTTGCTATATGATGGGCATTAATTTCTACGGAAATATCTGTGTATTTCCATGTTTTGAATAAAGAAGAGTGAAACATTACAACATCATCAAAATTATTCAAGAGAATAAAATTATTGCATGAGGTGTGGTGCGGCTCGGCCGAGACTTCATTTGTTGCTGAGATTCTTATGTTAGATGTCTAGAATTCTGGTCAACCTCATGCGAGGGAGCAACTTTATGCGCTTCAACTTCGCGTAATGCGAAGGACAGAGAGAAAAAAGGTTATTATCAATAACAAGAGGAAAGAGTGCCACATCACAGTGCGTTAGAGAACAGAACATTAACTTCGGCTCAATAGGAAACGGTAAAGAAACTCAAGTTCGTTCATTAGGGTTTCTTCTTTAGATTAAAACCCTTGCCGGGACCTCCATGTAACGGACGAAAAATAAATCCTGCCCGTTACATGGAGGTCCCGGCGAGATTCGAACTCGCGTTGCTGGATTCAAAGTCCAGAGTGTTAACCGCTACACTACGGGACCTCCTTCTTTTATAACCTGTGCCGAGCACGGCTGTCGCTTGTTGACCACGGAGCGTCAGCAGATCTGTGTGAGAGCGTGGGTACTGAGCTTTCCAGAGAAATGACCTTCCATCTGTTACTGACTTCTCTACAAAACCATAATGCTGTCAAATTTCCGTCTGCTTAACGCTAAGGGCTGCAAGCCAAAATTAAGACTCACGATTTGGAATAGAATCGTAGTTAGAACCTAGCGATCTAGTCATCAGTTTCCTTGTGAAGCTCTTTTGAACGCTTTCCAGCTTAGAGATGATATTTTTCCTTAATTTCACTGTACCATACTCAAGGATTGGGTGCATGTACATCTTATAAGCTCGTAACAGAATTTCAGTCCTCCTCGTGTATAAAGCTCTGAAGATGCTGTGCATGACTCTAGTCGCCCTCGCAGCGTTCTTAACGCAGTGATCGTCAAAATTGAGGTCATCATTAATTATAAAGCCAAGATCTTTGACCTGTCTCACTTCTGTAGCCGGGCTGACCTTTGCAGTGTACTTATGACGTGCGCTTCGTTGGCCAATATGAAGCATATTTGTTTTCTCCTCCGGCAAAGGCAACGCCCATTTTTCGAACCAGCAAATGACGTTATTAATTCCTTTTTGGACCGATCCCCTTTCTGTCTTATTCACCACACGATGATACAATTTCAGGTCATCCGCAGATGCGCAGCAGATTAGCCCCGTATTCTCGACAAAGGTGGGAAGGTCGTAGGTGAAAATTTTTAAAAAAAAAGGACGAAGCAACAGTCCCCTGAGGGACACCGCCAAGCACTGGCCTTGGCGTAGAAAATTCAATCGAACCATAAGCCTTCTAACTTTGATGAATTCACAAACCCATTTAATTATTCTTTGATGGACACACGATGATACAATTTCAAGTCATCCGCAGATGTGCAGCAGATTAGCCCCGTATTCTCGACAAAGGTGGGAAGGTCGTAGGTGAAAATTTTAAAAAGTAGGGGCGAAGCAACAGTCCCCTGAGGGACACCGCCAAGCACTGGCCTTGGCGTAGAAAATTCAATCGAACCATAAGCCTTCTAACTTTGATGAATTCACAAACCCATTTAATTATTCTTTGATGGATCCCAACCTTCTGCATCTGAATCAGTAGTCGAATGTGACAAACTTGGTCGAAAGCCTTAGCAAAATCATAGTAGACTACATCCACACGAAGCTCATTATCAACCTAATTCGTCCAGCCAGTCTTTAAGAGATTGAAGCAGTTCCGTTACAGATCTGCCCTCCTGGAAACCATGCTGACAGTAAGAGATAACTTTGTGGTCATTGAGAGGACCAACTAGCTTTTTCTTAAGTAGCTTTTCGAACACCCTTGCTAACAGTGATGTTATACAGACCGGCCGATAATTATCCGGCGGCTCATATGGGGGTTTTTTATGTAACGTAGTCACATAGGATGTTTTCCAACGAATTGGCATTTCCGGCCAATAAAGCTAAGGTTATAAAGGTATTCAAGAGGTCCTGCAATCAGGTGAGTTACGGCTTGAAGGAAGGAAAGGGGTATGTAGTCATGCGTAATGAACGATGATTTCGGCCGTTTTAATAACAATTCAAGTATCTCAGTCTTACTGCACCAAAAATAATCCTCCATTACAGGGACCGCGCAATTTACCAGCTTTGGCAAGTCTTGAACGTTCTTGACTGAACGCTCGAAAATGTCGGCCAGAAGGTCAATTTTCAGCATCCGTTCCAGCAATGCTACCATCACTCCCAAAAAGCGTATGAATT
>OX375866.1:52618946-52740924 GCA_947359475.1 Heligmosomoides polygyrus bakeri | reverse complement strand
AAATATCTGACGGCAATAATAATCCTCGATCCCATAAGTCATTCTCCCTACTCCCCCCCCCCCCTTCCGACAATACATAATTCTCCTTACCCAGAGAAAAGAAAAAAGGAAGAAAAATGTAGTGAGCGTCAGTCAGTAGTGAGAGTGAGAGGCATGTACACGCACACGCTCGCTGCCTTTGAAAGGTCATCTGAAAATCCAACGCATGCTTCGCAATGTTTGATCTGTGGCACATCTTCTTGATCTAGACGCACGATGTACGACGCTCCTGTCACATACACGTTGCACGATAGTGAGAAAAAGTACTGGTCCCCCGTACAGGTTCCTTCCACTGGTCCCCCTTCCTATTACTGGTCCCACCTTCACCTGTCCCCTCTCTCCTTTCACTGGCCCTCATTACTGGTCCCACCTTCACTCGTTACCCATTTACCTGTCCCCCTCCCCTTCACAGGACTCTCCCACTTCACTGGTTCCCGTTCACTGTCCCCTTTTTGTCCCCCCCCCCATTACTGTCCCCTCACCAAGTGGTACCCTTTATTGCTCCCCTCCACTGGCCCCCATTAATGGCCCCTTCTACCGGTCCCCACCATTACTGGTCTCACCTTCACTGATCCCCTTTACTGGTCCCCTCCCCCTTCACTGGCCCCTATTACAGTCTTACCTTCACTGGTCTCCTCTTCACTGGCCCTCCTTTAATGGTTCCCCCTTTCCCGGTTCCCTCTTCACAGGACCCTCCCACTTCACTCATTCCCGTTCACCACCCCCCCCCCCCTTACTATCCCCCAATCCTCACCTTAGTGGTATTCTTTTTTGGTCTCCCTTCGCTCCCATTAAAGGTCCTAACCTTACTGGTACCCCTCCCCCTTCACTGCTCCTCCCATCCTTCACTGGACCCCGCTTATTCATCTCCCCTTTAGTGGTCTCCCATTACACGTGTTTGGAATCCAGACACCCCTTGCGCGACATAGGTGACATCTCTTCTGAACCCAGACACCACTTGCATGACATCGGTGACACCTCTTCTGAACACCCAGACACCCCTTGCATGAAATCCGTAATACCTCTTCTGAGCCCAGACACACCTTGCGTGACATCGGTGGTACCCGGACGCCTGTTGAACAGCGTCGGTGACATGATTTCTCAACCCGGACGCCCATAGCGCGACGTCGGTTACACGTCTTCTGAAACCGGACGCCTGTTGAACAGCTGACATGTCTTCTGACCCAGACACCTGTTACGCGACATCGTTGACACCTCTTCTGAACCCAAACACCCAATGTGCGACATCGATTACATGTCTTCTAAATCCGGACGCCTGTTGAGCAACGTCGCTGGCATGTCTTTTGAACTCGAACGCCCTTTGCGCGACATCGGTGACACTTCTTCTGACGGTCTCGACACGGCGAGAGTGGCACCTCGTCTGAACACGGGCGCCTGCTACTCCAGACGAATGAGCAGACGGACGGACGGTCAGCAGTTTTCTCGACTTTCTTGAAGCGTGTAAAGTTTGATTTGAAAAGTGTCTTACTAGCAAGAAGGCGTGAAAGAGGGAAGTAGTTTGGCAGGAAAACTGTTCAGATTGAGCTGAAAATAACAAGGCAATTAGGTAAATATTGAATCACACCTGATTAACATTAGTAGAAAAAATCTCTGGAATTTTAGTTGTACTGCACTACAGATCAGGTGACTCTAACGATTTACGGTTTACGATTTACGTCAGTTTGACATGACGAAGAAGGAGGCCGGGCGAAGACCAGCGATTTCACCCAAATGTTGTGTTTAGGTGCTGCTCATGGATCACATCTGTATTTGAAATTTTTGCTTATGGTAGGTTACAATGTGTGGGAAGTAAGGATGACGAGAGCAGAATCAGTGCTTCGATGGGAGGTTTCTCCATGGGAGTTACTTGGTGTGCTGATCCATCCATCCACTTGGTTTGGCATCTGTTGCTGACTCCCTTTGTGTTGAGATTAGATTTTTTCAACAGAGGAACGCGACACTCACAGTGGTAGATGTTAGCAGCTCAAAACTCGTTCAAGAGATGCATTTCGCAACCTTTTGTAATCAGCTTGCTAGGCTACTACGCCTACCTAGGCCTCCTTTCAATGCTCCACGGGTGGTTGAGACCCCTTCTGGGTAGGGGCTGCACTTATCTCGCACGTGACCTGTGCTGTCCACAATCATTCCTCGATTCAATGCAGGCGCGAGACACGTCGTCGGGCGTGTCGCAGCACTTCTATTCAATAATATCGTACGACGGTGCTTCGCCCTGAGATGGCAGTCCAGTCGAGACATCACATTTACACCTGCCCGAGTCTTTCATCAAGCCATCAATCCGAACACTGTTACACGTAGTTTTATAATGAGAAGTAACGAGGTGGTCCGGCGGATTGCAGTTGCACGCGCCGGTGTCTCACGCGCTGAACAGCCCAGCATTCCAACCTTCTCACTTTTGGCAACTGAGTGCGACAACGTGGCTGCAGGATGCGTTTATTGTCTCCTAGCATCACACTGAATTCTGTTGTAAGATGGAATTCGTAGAAGTCTGTACGGGAGTCCTTACAAGTAATTATTAGACGGACGTTACTTGTCTACCAATTATCACAGCCGCTCGGGAAATAGCAACGATATGACAGGAAGCAGCTGGAGCCACAAGAGTAAGCTTAAACCAACAAAACAGCGCAACACTAGAGCATGCTTGTCAAACGTCAGGCACTACACGATGAATTGGTAAGTTGACTGAAGGGTCAGAAGAGACTTATGCAGTTAGCCGAGGTGAGGAACCACGAAGAGTATATCAGATAAGGATTGACATAACATCGACAATAAGTGCAACGAATATCGCAATACGTATCGCTAATCTAGATAGGTGGTGTGAAACCCTGCCAAAGAAAGGCAAACGGAAGAGAACGTAATGTTCTACTGTCAGCGCTCATCCAGTGCGTGCTGCTCACAGCTTCACCTGAAATTCGAGTAATCCGAAGGCTTCTGGTTCTGACTGCGAAGCCCTTCGTAACTCACAGCTGCTTTTAGCGCCTGATCCAAGTCGGCGATGAGGTCATCGAGATCCTCGATTCCAACTGATAGGCGAATCAGATTGTCAGTGATGCGAAGTTTCACGCGCTCCTTAAAATGAGCACTCTAGCGGAGCATTCAACCAGAACGCAGCGGCTGCTTCTATCAAGACTGCCTACCTCTGGAGGAACGGAGGCGTGGGTCATTATCGATGGCAATTCAGCCAGTGACTCGTACCCACCAAGGGACTCAGCCAGAATGAAAATCTGAACAGACGAGGTCCAGCGCAAAAGAGCGACAGGCTGGAAGTGGTGGTAGACACGAACCTTTAGACTGCCAAGGAAAGTACGACTCTCCTCGAGCCCTCCTTTGAGGTAGAACGACATCATACCAGACATTCCTCTAGCCTGCTTGAGGTGGATTTCATGCTGTGGATGTGATGGCAGGGCAGGGTACAGGACCTGAAGAATTCCACTTTTTGAGCCTCGTGTCGAAATAATGACTAGACTCTGCTCAGGGAACATGGATAATAGTCTTCGCTCATCTTGACGGTAGTGTTCAAGTATTCCTAAACTCTACTCCTAAACTCTAGGTACTACAAACGACCTCCACTATTGGTCGCTCGCAACTCGACAGCCTCAAAAGTCGCTCGATCCCAGCAACGTCTACGCACTGATGAGTATGACAGATACTTGCAAGCACGTTACTGCAAGAGAGTGCAGAACGATCACAGCAAAGGCTGCTCAGTAGTCGGCGATAATGCACGTCGTCCACTGTACAATTGTGTAGGTGAAAACGCTCCAAGCTCCGCAAACGAAGTGAGAATGAATATTGGAGAACGAGAAACTTACGCTTTCTACTCGCTCATTTTTTTCGAGGAACTGAGCAACGGCCAACGCATTCTTGTAATGGGCCTGCATTCGCACATGCAGCGTCTTCAATCCACGATTTACAAGGAAGCAGTCGAAAGGAGATGGAATTGCGCCTACGGCTAAACCTTCCGTTTTAGTGAGATTCAGGATAGAGAGAGCTGTGAATCATACCCAGTTGCTGGAAGAATAGGTGCTGCTGGATGTCGTCATTGTCAGTGACGACAGCTCCCATGACAACGTCCGAATGGCCGTTTATGTATTTGGTGATCGAGTGTACAACGATATCGGCTCCTAGGGAGAGAGGACGCTGAAAGTGGAGATATGGCACCGGATTTTCGAGTAATCTGCACTCGTCGACGACAACGTAAATTACGAATCAAGGCAAGTGCTCCAAACGATTTCCCTTAACACGAACCTGGAAGTAGGGGCTCATGAAGGTGTTATCAACGATGACGAGAATGTTGGGGTTGGCTCTCTTGACACAGTGAACCACTGCAGCTATGTCCACCACCTTCAGCAGAGGATTGGACGGAGACTCCAACCAAACCATCTGGAACCAAGAATTTTCTTGTTTTTATGTGATGCGCATTCATTCCTAGTGCTGTAAAAGCATGCACGATTTGGATGAACAGCCACCAATCACTGACAAAGATACGTTCGCAGGTTTCTTGACCACACCATCCAGTCCATCACATACTCTTAGGTCACATTGGTTGCCCACGCGAGGCGATCAATCTCCGGATCCTACCAGGTACAAAAGTTTAGAAGTGCTGCATCCTGAATGCAGCACACAGTGGACGAGAACGACAACTCTTAAAGTAGAGTCATTAGAAGTAATATAGACTCCCGAGAGGGAGCAAGGGGCCACCACTACCCACACTACCATAGGCATGAGACCACACGGTGATTTGCCTCACCATGCCTTCCGTTGAACTCGTTTGAGACCTGCAGGTGCTGTCCTATGTTGTGGCAGCCCTTTGAAATATTCAACTAACATGGGGCAACGGCATAAAAAGCAACTGCCGCATAAAAATGCCCCCCCCCCCCCTCCGACTAGGGTAAATCCGAGCACTATAGCAAAGTAGCATTTTCACTGCGTTGTACGTTTTCCATAGCTTTCTGTAAAGGCGGCGACGCATGCTATCTTGGATCCTTACAGCGATCAACATTTTCCCAAATCCAATGAGAGAGGCGTCAACCTCAATGGCGTAAACTTTAATGCTCTCATGAGGCCATTTGCCGAACAGAATAAAGGAATCAAAAACTCCCGCTCCCACGACTTCTTGACCAGTCCAGATCAACGGTTTCACCAATCCTTCATGGTCTGCCTGCTTTTCCGTCCATACTCTCTACTGATCTAGTAAGTTCGTTGATAGTTGGTTGAAGATGATAGCTACGCGAAAATTGATGCAGAGGCGATTTCAGTCGACAAACATATCTGCCAAACAAACATGCCTTCTACCTTGAGTCTCACCGGCTAGCTATAGCTACTCCTCAGACAGACACCGCTCAATAACTTTCGATCAACACATTATTCACACTAAGTATTTTCTTAGTTAGCCCTTAGTACAATTAGTACTTTGCCCACCTTTGTATTTGGCTTGAACGCTTGTTCAAGAAGTTCAATCTGGGTGAGATCAACGAAGTCAGCAAGCATCCCATGCTGAGGAACCGAGATGCGGCGAATGAATCGTTGAGTTCCTAAACAGGAATCAGAACATGAGACGGCTTCAGCTACGACGAGTTCTCTTCAATATGCGGAAAGCCTCCCCACTCACCTCCGTACACATCGTCCGAGCAAATAATGTGATCTCCTGATCGCAGCATGTTAATGACAGCCATCGAGGCCGCCAGACCAGATGCGAACACGTGGCCTAGAACACGACGGATTCGATAGTGCGTGCGACGATCAACAACGACAAAAACAGCGAGAGCAACACCAACGGCTTACAGTGTTTTCCGTCCTCAAGCGCCGCAAGGCACTTCTGCAGCACATCTCTTGATGGATTTCCTGCCCTCGAGTAGTCGTGACCTTTCGGCTCGCCGGGTCTGTCTTGCTTGTATGTGGTTGACAACGAAATAGGAGCCACCACCTAGAACTCCTCTGTGAAATCTGCATGCGATGCAATGAAGCACAACCCAACCCCTTTTATGGCCTGGGGAAAAACGTTATCGCAACAAAAAAAAAACCATAACGTACATGAATTCGGCCCAGGTGATTAACCACTCGCATCTGATAAAAAGATAGCGGGCAACATAAAACTGCGAAGCTTGACGCTGAAGGGCACAGAGCCAACAACGACAACGAGCGCGTCTCGTGCACGTGCGATAGGGAAGAGATTATGGCTTGCAGCGGACTCATCACTGATAGGGAACCATCCAGAGAGGCCATAAGTCACGGGAAGTTGCTGGTCTATTAAGGGTAACCAGCGAAAGGCATGAAGGAAGGCAGTACCTGATTCATGTCCCACTGCTCTGGCTCTTGTCCGACATGAAGCGCCGCGGTACCGAAGTGAGGAAAGGTTTCTCCGGACATTTCTCGGGTTAGATCCTGGAAGCACCTCTTTAATAATTTCGCAGACCCAGAGGGAAATAACACATCGCCAAGCAGAACAACTGCGAGAAGTACTGCGACGAGGTGGAAAACGTGGACCGCTGTGTTTGCGCCACAGCCTGCCATGGCAGCAGAAACAGGACGAATCATCGCCGTCGCTTGCGTCGCCGGCACAAAGTATGAACAAACCCCAACATGCGCTTTCCCATTTTCTCGTCCTAATACATTCATATGCGGTGGCCTAGTCATGAGATTTCTAGGCGCTGAGTAAAAAAGGGAATGTCACTGTATCACATTCATAAGTCAGTCACTGTATCACATTCGTAAGTATGCTTGAATGTGATCAATGTGGTGACAGTGTAGGATTTTTCGCTGTTCAGATCAAGCTGCTGCACCAATCGAGTCTTTTCTCCGGAGTCAAAGGAGCCAGCTCGAACATGTTCAGCCAACACTTGACCAGCTAAAGCCATCCCATCGTGACACACGATGGTATTCCTCAGCAAGTTCATATAGAGTTATCCTCGCTGTAGAAGTCTCTTGTACAGCTTTCACGCTATTCCAGCTAAACAGCATAGTTTTCCTCCAACCCCTTGCAAATCTGTAAGGCAGGACCAGCGATTGTAAAGAAGCCACCAATTCCGCAAAACTTGTAGAAACATCACTTGTCCAATAAGGGCACGCTGTCGGCAACGGTGAGTATAACACCGCGGCGGAGGGCGCGCGTCGTCGCTATCTTGCGTGCACTTCCTCGCCCGTCATGCTGGAGCTCCAGCGCTGTTGGCGACAGGTTGTCGACGACGCGTCGTAGAAGTATGACCGCCTAACTGGCTTCTCCCAAAGATGTCCCTTAAACAGGGATTGAGTTCGTTTTCTCTGCTACTTTTTGATTTGCTCTTCGGACCTTCCACGTGAACTTCGCGTGACCTCAGGTGTTCAACTCCTTTCTCGCGTTGGGTTACTATACTTTTCTACCTACCTAGCCATTCAATTTTCGGCAGTGGACTAGGACACTAAAACAGGGCCGGCGAAGACAAAGTCACCTGCGCTGGCTTCGGTTGAGAATTCAGCCACGTCCTGGGTCTCAATTTTCAACAGTAGTTTGACCAGTAGGAGGATAACATAATTGTCCTAAGTCGCCTTTTCCGAAATTCTCACACCTCGTCGCTTGAAGCACGATGGCGAGACAGAAATGTATGACATTCGATTAGCCTTGGCGTGCTGAAATCGGTTGGAAACAGCCCTAGACGAAGCAGGTCTGCTGACGGACATTCCCCAGAGATGCGAATGGTACACAGCAAGGCATCAATGAATATGCACAAGACGTACGTTTCAACGTGTTCGACTTCCACGTTGGGTGAGGAACCATCACTAGCTAGGCTTGGGCTACGTTCCTAGCGTTGCCCGCCATACCCTACGCCGGCGAAACCGGCAAGCCTGGCGTGGCCCCCGCGTCCAGCGTCAGGCACCGCTAAAGCCGGCGATTGACGCCGAGTGAGGAAGTATCCTTAGCTAGGCTTCGGCTACGTTCCTAGCGTGGCCGTCATACCCGACGCCGGCAAATAATATAAGTAAATACAATTAATAACAATAATATACATATATATGCTATTTGACATAACAGAACTACATAAATAATAGAGAATATATGAAAGCACATAAATAATAGAGAATATATCAAAGGTTTGCTTTTGCTGAATCCTAGAACTGAATATCTGCAGGAAACATTGACCCGTAAGAGAAACGCATCTGAGACCATCAGACCAACTCCCTCAGTGTAAAGTAGCACGCGTTATGCTCGGCGCTATGCAAAGCGAAAACATCACATGCCAGCAACGGACAATGGACCGGAGGACATGCGTTGGAGCGCTCATGAAATTGCACTGTGCTCAACCGATCCTATTCAATGTGGAGAGGTCCTTCTATTCGATTACAGCAAACATCAACAGGAATGAGAAAGCCCGTCGCGTACAAATACAGATGAAAGCGCCCAACGAAGCGCACTTCAGAACAGCAGCCTAGTCCCGTTGACAATCGACAATTTAGGCCGTTCAGCATCGCACCGTGCTCCTACCTACTCTTACGCAAGAACAGACCTGAAGTAGTAGGCAGAACTGCACTTTACCATGAACGTCCCACTGCCTTAGCAGTCGAAACGTACGTGCATGCATTCAGAAACAATAGCGATTTCAATTAGGAAAAAAATGACCACTGAGCGAATGACAGCCGCAACCCTAGGGTGTGAGTGGACGCCTGTCACGATCTTCCGCTCTACGTCGTCAATAACAATTATAAGAAGGAGGATCCACCTGATATTCCCATAAAAAAGTGACAGGAGTAAAACATGCAACACGGAAACCAATGATAAAGCTACGGAACTACGGAATGGGACCAGGGGTGTGCGTAAATGAAATTTGAAATTTCGTAAATCGTAAGTCGTAATTACGAAAAAACTGTCGTAAATCGTAAACCGTAAACCGTAAGAGTCACCTGATCTGTAATGCAGTACAACTGAAATTCCAGAGGCTTTTTTTACTAATGTTAATCAGGTGTGATTCAATATTTACCTAATTGCCTTGTTATTTTCAGCTCAATCTGAACAGTTTTCCTGCCAAACTACTTCCCTCTTTCACGCCTTCTTGCTAGTAAGACACTTTTCAAATCAAACTTTACACGCTTCAAGAAAGTCGAGAAAACTGCTGATTCAAAAACATAACTTTAGCATATGCATGGTATTCCAACAAAAAGCCTGCATCGTTTGAATATTCATTAAATTCCTAGCTTGCTATCAATTTTTTAGCTTGCGTACATAAAAATCTGGAGTTAAGCAGAAAAAAAACTTGAAATTAAAAAATCACTTCACTACTGACAATGCGGCGAAAACAGAAACTGCGCATGTAGTAAACTGACCCGTACGATGGGATTGAGCCTTACCTTCTGAGTGCATGCACGGCGCAATTCCATCGTGTGTCGCGCCGAAAGATCTCCGCTTTTCAGCATTTCGAAATAAGTCTTGAAACTTCCAATGGCAGGCGAATAAAGAACTTTTGGCCGAAACAGTATGATCACATTTCCTGGACAACTTTAATAATCCCTTTAAAATGGAAAGGTAACGTATAACTTTCTTGAAGCATCTTTAGTTTGATTCCATAGACGAGAAAATTAGAAAATTAGATTTAGAAGGAGCCTAGCTTGGTTTGAAGGTAATCCTATTTCAGTTCTAAGTTGGGAAGAACGCGGATGAAGTTGAAACAGGTTCAGTTTGAACTTTCATGAGTCCATTTTAAACGCAGCAAGTGAAAATGATATATCCGCTGCAGGAGGGTAGTTAGACATCCATTGCTTAAAGAGAGAGTACTAACAAGGAAAGGTTCCCAACTCATGGTGAGCTTTTGCGATGCTATTTTGGCAGGATCTAGGGCCCTGTCAGTGGAGTCTAGAACCACAGTTAGTTTTTGCTGAACGCTTCTTTAAAGACCTGAAAAGGAGGCCTGAGAGCGTGCGCGCAACTATTGTCAACCTCTACGGCACCCAAGGAGATGTGCCACGGTGGCGCAGCCGGTAACACTGCCGCCTCATAGAAGTACACCCGCGGGCACTTCAGTTCAAGTCCGAGTGCTGCCATTGCTTTTGCACGTATTAGTTTGTTGTAACTACACCTTCTTATGATCGCAGGAGTCAATTTTAGACCACCAGCACATATGGTTTGAACCAAGGCTCTCTACATGCGCCTTCATATGTGCTAGGTTTTCAACTGTGCATATCCGGTCCACCACCATATATCATACCGTATCACCTATGATACCGTAACTGCACACCAATACACTTATCTTGTTTGTTTATTTGTTTATCAGACATTAACATAGTCATGCATTACATAAGTAACGACAGAAAAACAAATACTAGGTCACACAAACTACAACAAACATAAAATTAAACACAGCACGTTTAACATAACTTTTTACGTACCATTAAGCACTTAAACGAACTCACGGACATGTTTATGATATTCTCATCCTCACCTAATAATAAGTTCAAGTTCCTAAGATTTCTGTAAGTGAGGAAGTTTGATCTCGCCTGCGATTTTGGAACAGGAAGGTAAAGCCGTAGGTTTCCTTTCCTATTCGTTGTAAGAGGTGCACCGAAAAATATCGTGGGATCTATTGAAATTTTATTTGTAAGAATCTTAAACATCATGGTCATGTCAATCATCTTCCTTCTACTGCGGAGGCAAGGTAACTTAAGCTGTTTGGCCCTGTCTGGACCTCTAGGTATGTTGTCATAGTGAGTTCCAAAACATCTTAAAAATAATTTTCGGGTGAAGTTGTTCTGGACGCTTTCCAGATAAACCAATGTCTTTCTTTTTGAATGGATTGAACACTGAAGTGCCGCTCTCTAAAACAGGTCTAATATACGTCTTATATGCACGAAGAAGTGCAAGAGAATCATTGGTTTTGAGCTGTTTGAACAAGTTGTAAGTACGATAATTCGCTTTTTTAACAATTGCCTTATTATGGGAATCGAAGCTTAGATCACTAGATATATGGGAACCCAAATCACGAGTGTTTTCTACGTGCCTTAAATCTGTGTCCTTGAGCTTATAAGTTGGTGAAGTTATCTTACGGTTGAATATTATGGACCCGGCTACATCGGTACATAAGTGTGCTAAAAATACAGTTATATGTTATATGCAGCCGAGATGATATATCGAAAGTGGGTAAGTGGTATAAAATATTAAACAAAAAGGGTACCACCCGTGACTTTTCTTTTGAGTGCCGATTATAAGCGAATCTACCGACAGTTCTGCGCTCCGATGTTTCGGCCGTGTCTGTCATGCGTGTTGGTGGCAGCTGGCTACGTCGATGTTCACCCAGGACCCTTTTCTACACCCACAAATTACGCGCTCAACGAAGAAGAAGTGGTCATGCCTTGCCAGGGGGAAGATTGTTCCTCACTGGCTTTTGTAAGCTGTTGCTTGCGTGCCAAGCGCTTGTGTTTTACTTGTCTCCTAGTTTTCTAGCATAGCTGTTGACTGGAAGGGAAATAATAGATATAAGACTTTTAATTTAATAATGTAAGACTTTTTATTCCCAGAGAAATGATATGGTGCAGATATGAATAGTTGAAAACTAGTATGTACATGTGAAGGTTCATATAGAGAGGCTTGGATTGTTGTAAGCATTAGTGGTCTAAAATTGGCTCCTGTGATCATAAGAAACTGCAATAACAACAAACTAATACGTGCAAAAACAGTGACAGCAGTCGAACTTGAACTGAAAAGCCTGGCGGTGGGCTCCTACGAGTCGGCAGTGTTACCGAGTCTAGATCGAGTCCTCTACGGCACCCACCGAGTCACACCTCGTTGGGTGCCGTAGAGGTTGACAATAGTTGCGCGCACGCTTTCAGCCCTCCTTTTCAGGTCTTTAAAGAAACGTTCAGCAAAAACTAACTGTGATTCTGGACTCCATTCACAGGGCCCTACCTCCTTCCAAAATAGCATCACAAAAGCTCACCGTGAGTTGGGAACCTTTCCTTGTAAGCAATAACTGCAGTGCGATACTCGAACTGAGAAGCTCTATTAATTGTAGAGAGATTGCAAAGAAGACGTTTCTTAACTTCAAAAGTGCTCTCAAGTTCTAAACCATCGATCTACAATCGCAGCCATTGCGGTAACCTAAACCTACCTAGGCTTCCTACGCAAGTCTGCCTATACTTACCCGAATTTAAAAACTTTAAAATATGGCAAACTATTTAATAATTCTCTGCACACGCTCGGGCTACTCTTCGCCAGTTCTGTAACGAACGTCTGCTCTCCGAGAATCTGCAGCTCTCCTCCTCTAACGAATTAGATAGGGTAGATGCAATAATCTCCACTGAAAAGGGACAACGGAAGTGACAGAGCCACTTCAACCTTTTCTTGAAATTTCGCTTGGGTCACACTTTGTAAACCAATTTGCTCTCCCATGAAGTGCAATGCAAACCGATAGAAACATCGGTGTCTTATCCTTTCCACATGGGTGTAGCTAATTTTTCGGGATCCCGCTTCCAATCATGAATGATACTCAATCGCGGATTTGCGTCCATTCTACTAGGTAGGATTTACATGAATCTATTATACACAAATTGACTAGGCATTGTTACCAAACAGGACGTGGATCAAAGAATACTCGTCTCCCTTTCTCTATAACTGTCTCTCTGAGAGCGGGAATGGCACGGCCTTTGACTGTAGGAATGCAACGCACCTTGCTAGCTCTCGGCCGGAAACGGAGGAGTCCAGTATTCTAGACAGGAGATTACTTTTAATGTTTACTGCACTTGTTTCTCCTCTAAGCATGTCTGCTTCCAGGTGACAGCCTTCATAATGTTAGAGAAATCGAAAGGTTCTTATAGTTAAGCGGAGAGATAAGCCGGTCTAGAGAAGCCTGTGCATAGGACGGTGCTTTCTACCGCAGTAGCACATTAAAACATCAAAAAAAAAACAATTCTGAATGGAAGTGGGAATGCACTATAAGAGGAGGCCATTAAATTAGGCTCATCTTTATAACCCGGTACACATAATAGAACCAGTTAATAATACATTTAAATTTGGATGCCAGTTGGTTGTTGATCAAAGTTCATATTTACGAAAATTTACGATTTACTACCCAAAATGTCGTAAGATCGTAAATCGTAATTACGCACACCCCTGAATGGGACGCTTCATAGTGTTTGAGGCGATTTTGGATGGAACATTTTCGAAAGAAATGCTACATGATGGTTCTATTGTGTTTACCCGTAAGAGTGAAACGCCAAAATATTATTCCTGGTTCATCACCAGTTAGACCTTGTACTGGACTCCTCAAGAATGAAACACATTTGCTCTGTTCTCAAAAACACGAATGATTGCAGCAACGCAACGGGAGATAAGTTGCGTTCTCGCAGTCCCTCGAAAGAAAGATGTTCTCTTTCCACTAGAAGAACCATGCTCGCTCATTCGAAAAAAGGACTTCTTCACCGATTAGCTTAGCTGCTACCTTCCATGCTATTGCTGCACTGCCTGAGGACTTCTCAAACTGCGGAAGGGTATCACTGAACGAAGGAAATGCTTTGCAAAAATATGACCACCCTCTATGTATCAATTGCTATTAACTTCATTTCAAAGGATTAGGGTCTCTGACCTGTTTCCTTGACAGCGCAGATTCGCAAGCAACTCCCAAAATTTTGAGCACAACTGTTTGTAGGACATCAAGCCGGCATGACGCTACACTTACAACGCCGAACTTTTCACGGACAAGTTGTCTGGGGCGCGGAACTCACCGTGGAGCGCGCTCGGTGCTATTGTACTTATGGTACCCCACTTAACCTTGTTCAAAATAGGTCTACTAGGGGTAATCTGCCATGGGAAGAACGAATATCATAGTCGTTTTTTTTTTGCAGAAATGCATTATAAGCCCGTTATATTAAGTTCGAATCGCCCAAGGCTTTGCGAAGTAGCGCGCGCTGGTAAGAGACGCAGAGACTCCGCCCCCTACCAGCACGCATTCGCGACGATCAGCATGGCATGCCGTGGCGTGCAAGCGCGGGCGGCGACTAGCTAAATACAGTGAATGCAGGTGCAGTCCTACATCCCCTTTTCGATTAAAGATTCGATCGCGTCTTATTTGCTTTCATTTTTGGCAAGGGAGGGAACTCCAGATGAAGACAATTTTAACATGGGTGTGCTAGTCGGCCCGCACCCGGAGTCCCTTCCCTTGCCCAATTCTGTGCTCTCCGCGTCAGCCGAAAAGAGCATAGAACAGAGCTTCCAAGGCTTTTCGAGACTTCAAGGTTTATGCCCTGGCTAACCTCCGCTGCAGGCTAGAGGCGGCGAAATAGTGTGCATCGATAGGAGGCGCAGTTTCTGCGGCGCGCACTATTTCGCAAGGCCTTGGGCAATTCGAACTTAATATGACGGGCTTCTAAGGCATTTCCGCAAAAAACGACTATGATATTCGTTCTTCCCATGGCAGATTACCCTTAGTAGAACTATTTGAACAAGATTAAGTGAGGTACCATAAGGGCAATAGTGCCGCGCGCTCTAACTGACGCGACCTGCAGGGATCTTGACCATTTTTTAATTGAACAACTTGAAGATCCATGATGGGGTGCGATCGTGCCGATGAGAAATGCAAGTGGGATGCCTTTTTGACAAATTTCCTTGCTGATTGTTACTTTTTCATCCAGTTTTCCTGCACATAGGCGCGATATGGGATTTTAATGTGTGTTTGCGTTAATAACTGTCACATTCACCTCGTTTCTGTGCTGCTGCACAACAATGAGTTGTTTTGAAGGAGAAACTTGTCTTGATGGAATAAACAAATAAATAACAACTGAGGGCCTGTTCATACTCCGCAACAAGAGCGACTTGTCACCCGTGCAAAGCATGTATATCGATTAAAACCGGGCGCACGCCGCCGAGAAGTGTTCACACTCGAGCGCCGGCGCTGCCGCTCCAGTCGCTCTTGCCGCTCTTGTCGCTGCGCTCTCGTCGCTCCCGTCGCCCGTGCAAAACATGCAAATCGATTAAAACGGAGCGCGCGCCGCCGAAAAGTGTTCATACTCGAGCTCCGGCGTTCTCGCTCCGGTCGCTCCAGTCGCTGCTGTCGCCTGTTCATACTTTCCCCCGCTGCGCTCTTGTCGCTGCTGTCGCGAAGTATGAACAGGCCCTGAGGCGTGCTTTCTCATCAATTACTCGTTCCTCTCAAAAAATATTCTCTACCGGTGATACAAGGCGATGCCATTTTGATAGCACGTCTCGGAAAGACGCAAAAGTTCTGCTGTAGGTTTCCATTCTCTTTTCTGTTATTTTCTTGCTTGGGTGAACTGACACAAGGCCGCTACGACGATGAAACATATGTCTTCTTCCCGACATTTCTAACTTTGATAACGTATTTCCTGCACATCTCTTCCCACTTCAACCAATCTTTTTGTAGACACAGGTTTTTGGGCGTAAATAGGGCCGGGGGGGGGGGGGGGGGGGGAGTCGCCTCATAAAAAGTGTCCCTCGCTGACGCGGAGGAGAGCAGGGGAAGGGACTCCAGGGTGTGGCTCCAGTGACGAACCCGAGTTAGAATCGCCTACAACCTAGAGTTTCCTCTTTTGCCCAATTCGGAAGTAGATAAAACCATCACCATCACAGTTCTATTTTTGTTAACAAACATGAAATCATAGTTAATAAATCAGGTGTTTTAGGACATGGATTCAAATCATGTTGAGTGTTGCGTTTGCGGGAAAACGTTGCTGCAAAGGAATAAAAAATTAGTACAGCATCGCGATGTACACGGCGCCTCTCCAAAAACGATAGAAGAAATGAAAAAGCAAACGAAACTAACTGAAAAGCAGAATACGGGAAAGTCCCGCTAATCGCTAATTATGTGCAGCAGTGTATACATCGAAAGACGGGCTGAAAAAACATGAACTGAAGCACTCAGAGGATTTATCAACTCTGACGACTGTGTCTTGCATACGACTTAGTATACTCGTCATAGCTACTCTATGCAGCTCTAACAATACGTCCAGCCCAGTGCAATTTCATCATGGCTGGTAATGTACAAAACAACATTTTCCTGCGAATTAGACACACGACGACAAATACGTGCTGCGAAAACCGATTTCTAACTCGTTTCCAAACCTCTTCACTGCTTTTGAAAGCGAATAGGTGAGATTTCGACAACATATGTAGTTCTCGCCCACTGCAATGGGTGAGTCCTGCGTCCTGCGTATCATAGAAAACGATGGGCATGGGCAGGTGTGTAAGATGAAATAAGCCATCGACTTCCTTCCAATTCTGGGTGGTTGCCCGAATCCCTGCATGTCGCATCAGTTAGAGCGCGCTCTACGTCGAGTGCCAGTATGCCTCCAGGGGTCGTATGCTCGTGCTCCCCCATTGGGGGAAAATCAATCAATATCAGCATATCTTATCACACTCCGATCCCCCATCGGGGGAGACTCGGGGCAGACGAGCATACTGCCCCAGCATTGATCCGCAAACGATGTTATGGTCCCGCAACGACTTCTCTCAGATGATACAAGGTCACACTTACAGGCTAGCTCTATATAGCCGTCAGACAGCACCCACAATTCTTCCACCCAAAATTGCCTCACCAGACTTTGAATTTCGTAGTTCCGGAGATTTTTTGATTATTTATTGGACGCATATATTACATATGCATATAAGAGAACAACAATAAACAAGCCGAGGAACAACAATTGACGAAGGAGAACGAGATCAATGATTACCGCGGATTTGGCACGGTGCCGTCACGGATTCGGAGACCTAATGGTCCCCGGACGATTGTAATTACGGTGGCGTTTTGAAAATGGTGTACTCTGCGTGCGCGCAACAGGAGTAAAGGCCCCCGCAGACTTCTGCGGCGACGGCGAACGGCGAAACCGCTAGCGGCTTGACTCATCATCAGTGGGAGCGGTGACGGCGAGGTACTGTCCTGTTTCTAGTCGGGACCGACTGGTGCTTAACAATAACGCGCCCCGATGACGATCGCGCGCCCGCATCGACCGTCTCCGCTCTGGATCCCGCCGCGAAAGGGCAGAGCGCAGAGCGCAGACAGACAGATGCTGGAGCGGCGCCGCCGGGTGGAATGATTCAAGTCATTTCCGCCAGCGACGCCGCCGGTGCCGCCGGCCGGCCAGCGGCGCCGCCCAGCGGTGCCGCCGGCCGGTTAGCGGCGCCGCTGGCGGCGAGCTCTGCGTCTCTGCCCTATGGTTAAGCATAGGGCAGCGGCGACGCCGCAAAAGTCTGCGGGGGCCTTAAGAGGACTTGGCACTATTGTACTTTCAAGACTCCGGATGTCGAGGAGAGGTCGAAAAAAATTCGCCCAACTTCGCGCAGGAAGGTTATTTGGGGTGCTGATCACGAATCTGACATCCATTTTTGAAATTGCGGCAGATTACGGTAGGTTGTGATTGCTACGGGTAGCTAAGGCTGTCGAGGTCATAATCGCCGATTTCGCCCAAACTTTGCCTAGGGGATTATTTGGGGTGCTGATAACGAATCTGGCATTCCTTTTACGTTTTACGCTGGAGTATGGGCGAAATCGGTGACCATTACCTTAGTCACCCGTACCTTCCGTAACCTACCGTACTCTGGCGTAAAACGAAAATCGGATGACAGATTCGTGATCAGCACCCGAAATAGCCCCCCTAGGCGAAGTTTGGGCGAAAATGGTGACTATGACCTCGGCAGCCTTAGTTACCCGTATCTACCGTAATCGCACGAAACTTCAAAAACGGATGTCAGATTCGTGATCAACACAGCAAATGAGCCCCTCCCCCTGGGCGAAGTTTGGGCGAAAAAAATTTTCGATCTCTCCTCGCCCTCTGGAGTCCCGAAAGTGTAATACAATAGTGCCGAGGACTTACTGATTTTGGAGATAATGTCAGCTGTACAGGGTGCGTAAAAAGTATTGACGCAGTAAATGACAGTTGTGGAAATAGTATTGCGCAGTAAGTTTTAAAATATTCATTTGAGAAGTATGGAAAATGATCTTGCAAACACGATAGAATAACTCGTAATCGACATTGGCTCCTTTACTGAGAATACAGAAGCGAAAACGGCGGAAAAATTTATGAGCACGCGCCGCAAGTACTCGCTTGGATTTCGTCCCGTGCTTTGAACAGGGTAGCCTTCTGGGACTGCTCACTTCTGTTGAAAGTAGCCCAGATCTCATTCTCCAAAATCGCCTAAAAAGAGTAATCCAGCGGATTCATGTTTAAGCTATGCTCGTCTGAGAAGCTGTCCACACCTGCGTGCGTTATCTGTTCGCCGTTATCGGACAGAGATTGATAATTTTGGATTTGAACGTTTGCGTGCTTGGACATATCGTAATCATCACCTGTTATGACAGCCGTGGCTGACGTTTGGGTTGCTGACCTCTTTCCTCACCAACCGTTTCGAACAGCGCCTAATTCTCTTGTTAAGAAAGTATTCTGCTCTTTGGGTAACAAACAAAAACCGTAACGACGACGATCATATTTCTTCAGTTTTTTCGTGAGTGTTTTTTGAGCACAACACAGACAACAAAAATAACACACAAAAACCTAGAGGGGTAGAAAGAGAAAGCTGGAGCTGAAACAAAAAGTAGGTGCGTCAATACTTTTTACGCACCCTGTATTCCCTCCCCCCACCCCCGATTAGACTTCCACCAAAACGGAAATAAACAAACTGATGGGTAGCTTGTGCGTTGCAAGTATTCTGGACCGGTCATTGTGTGTTCGATCTGCTTTTCTAGCGAGTACTTCTCACCTTCTTAAAACGGGGAAGCCGACTGAGAGCAGAATGCCTCCTAAGCACGAGAAAACGCTCGAATCGTGGCAGCATCGGCTCTACTGCTGTTCTCGACCTTCGCTCCGCATCAATTCGTCGATCGCCTAATCAGTTTTTACCGGAATGCTCGATGAAACAGCCAAATGAGGCGAGAGCCCAAGCGAAAGTAGACGTTGGACTTGAAGGGCTGTCTGGAGCTGAACAACGGCGCTTTCCACACAGAATATCGCCTTAACAGGGTATATCATACTCGGAGGGTCACCGCTAGAAAATAATTATAATCAAGCATCAACAGGGCTAATTCAATGAAGTCTTGCAAAGTAGTTCGCTTTCAGTGCTGCCATTGTTACCACGAAGCAGAGACCCGCAAATCGACGAGTCTGTAGGACGGGGACATACACGAAGTAGACACCGCATGCTATGAAATGAAAGAAGATAAAATAAAGGAAGAAAACATATGGAAGCAAGAGAGATACCGCCACGAAAACTGGGGAACGGATCAATCCTAGCGGGTTGGGGAAGAGGGGTCCAGCATATAAAAAAGAATTGCAGTGAACGTCCAAAGTTATTCTAGGCGCAAACAGGGTCGCAAGCGGGGGGGAGGGGGGGCCACCATGTAGGACAGCCCCACACGTTTTGTGTTATACGAAACTAAAAATTTGATGCAGCACTGGTGCTCCACACCTATGGTGAACTAAGCTAGGCCATTTCTGATCTAACTGGACATGCACTGCTTTCCTACCAAGGCGAATATCCACTGAGTACTTGATGACCCCGAGCCTCCTTACGCCTTGTTCTATAATACTGCTGGCTAAATGAATGCCGTATCGATTGCTACGGTGCTTTTTATTGCTATTTTTGTTTAATTACAAGAACACGCTGCTACTCATGTGGGTGCAATCCTAGTTGGTGGTGGCCACCTTCAAGCGATTTCATAAGAACTGAATGTGTTCAGCATTGAAATATACCGGACTCACTCATTCCATATCTGCACCGACGAAATCGAAATAAATAACACAGAAAACATAAATAAAACATGAGAATGTATAACATTTGTAAGCTAGGTCGCGACGTTTGCAAATGAGTACGGCATTAAGTGTCCAACGTTTTGGACACACAGTGTCCAAAACGTTAACTGATTGATGGGGTCTTGTCCTATGTTTATTCTATTTCACTGATGTTATCTGTCTTATCTACTAGAGTTTTCGGTGAAAATCTAGTAAGGGGATCCTGCCTTACTATTCAGATTTGCACCGAGAACGGTTCTTTTTGCCCAGATAGACACAGTTTCCGTCTTCCCCGACTAGGAAGACGGAAACTGTGTCTATCTGGGCAACTAATTGGTGTAGTTTACTTATGCATACCATTTTCACGTCGAATTGGACAATTTTCAAAACCAAATTGGACACCTTCCACGTCAATTTGGACACTCTTCTAAGCTAAACTATGACCTTTCAAATCAAAGCGAACTCTTCCAAATCGAAGTGAGATTCTTCCACATTAAACTGTGGAATATACCGGGACCGGTGTATTCTCCAAGTGTTCGTTAAGAGCATGGGGTGGCGGAATGTATCCAGGGGAGGTTTACGACCTGCTCCTGCGGATATGCCAGCAACGGCCCCAGAGCCATAAAACCGTACCGGACGGAGAGTCCGAGGAGCACACGGTAGACACGCCTCCAAGAGGGTCCATAAAAGCTCCCAGATCTAAGCAACTAGGTTCAGTCTTGGCTTAGCTCTCCTCTAGTCCTCTTTGCTCCTTGTCCTTGTCTTAAACGTATCATTCTGATTTTTACCGTAATAAATTGTACTTCCTGCTCGTTGCTCCGGCATCGGAACCATAGTAGGCTGGATATCGGACCCGATTCCACCTACAGTAATCGGAAGGATTACCACGAAGACAGACACTAGACCTGTCCGACTAAACTAGAGACTCTCCAAAAATGTTAGAATAATTTTTTGTTCAAGGAAAATTTTAGTATAACTTTCTTTGAAGTTTTAATTTACTTACCAATAAGAGAACACACAGTTTGAAATTTCACAAAAGTTTTAGTTTTCGAGAAAAACAATGATTTAAAGCCTATTTTGAAGAGCAGGAAAGCGGTCATTTTATATTGCCAAAACAGAGATTGCGCCATGCCCCCGTAGTAAAATTCGCGATTTTTATTCGATTGATAGTAAAAATTTTGTCTGCATGCAGTTTCACATTGGCAAGCTGTGCAACACAAACAATTGTAAAAGAAACACACCTATCCTAGCTTTCCTGCTGCATCTAAGCAGTATTTAAACTACCACTCAAATAAACGCTGAATTAAACTTTGGAGTGCATGGCGCGACCCAGCCTTTTGATGCACGACACGATTATTTATTTATTTATTTATGATTATTTATGACATGATTATTTATTTATGATTACTGCCTTGCCGCGCCTTAACGCAAAATTTAAGTTATTTTTTCTCAATTTTTTTTTATAAATTGTGTCACTCTTTCGGCAGCTGAAGTAAAAAAATCAAAAAAAGTTATTCTAAGTTTTCCTTGAACAAAAAATTATTCTAACCATCTTGCAGAGTCTTTGGTTTAACCTGTAAGAAGTTTGCCTTGATTTGGAATGTCATGCTCCTGCCTGGGAGTGAGGGTTTACAAACCTTTATTATTAATCTATATATATTATATACAACGCCTCTGTACTGCCTGCGATGTGTTACGCGACGGAAACCTGGCCCGACAACAAGACAATCGCCAGAGCGATGCAAACTACGCATCGTGCACTGGAGAGATGTCTTCTAAGGACAAGCCTTCGTCAGCAATGGCAAGAAGGCCTACGAAGCTCGGAGCCACGGGAGAAGTCGCAATTAGCAGACCCGTTGCAGTACATGAAGAAGTCCAAATATCGCTGGGCCGGACACCTGCTTCGACGAAAGGACGATAGATGGAGTCTCCGTGTCACAGAATGGCTCCCGAGAGACCATAAGAGACCACTGGGACGACCGCCAACGCGATGGGCAGACTCATTCTCAAGATCTTTCAGAGAGCGGAGTCTGCCTCACTGGATGCAAGCAGCCAGAGATCGAGCGGTCTGGAAGAGTTGTGGTCCCCGCTGAGAAGACCTCCAGCCGACAAAGGACCATCAAAGTATCAAGTATTATATACAACAACCATGCAGCAAGAATGCAGTTAGGGAGACTGCCAACCTTCCAACAAATGTAGGGGCGTGGCTTACAGAGGCGGTCGCCACTATACCGTGACATGCCCTTCCATTCGAATTTGTCGGCCTCGACAAAAATATACAACACAACAATTTTTAAATAACAACAAAAAACAAATATTCACACCAATGATGAATTAAAATGATGGGTCTATGGGCATAGAGACGATTATGGGAGGATTCCTTCCAGTACGCACAGGGCAAAATTTTGTGCATAAACCCAGGGCCAGGTCACAGGGCCTCCGGATCATGTGCCCTCGAGCTCGAATCGCTGCCCGCATACTGCCACCGGCCTTGCGTGGAGCCACCGCATCTCTAGACAAGAATCTAGATTACGGAAAATGCAGTACCGACTTACCGTAACCCAAAATTGCGTAAGCGGTGTGTTGTACAATCACGACGCGCCCTGTTTCACGGTGAACGCTTAGGGAAAGCACTCTACAACTCGAGATCGGGAGACAGTGGATGCGAAGCAAATGCGTTTTGGAACTGCTCCTACGAACCGGGGTTGTGAAATTCAGTTCCTTACTGAGTTTATGTGTCACGTAGTCGGTGTTGTTCATGCAGCCCTCCTAGAATCTACATTTTCTTAAGGAATCGCGTCCACTTCAACGTTGTTGTTCTATTAGTTTGATCGAAGGCTGTCGGATTTAAGCCATTACATTCAAAAAGTAAGTATCTCCGCTCAGACTCAATCTTAATGAAATATTCGGAATCTACAGAAATGCTGGCAAGGTCTACGGAGTCCAATGTGCGTAGGGGTTCAGAAGACGAGCCGAACATGTCGTCCAGTGTGCGTAGGCATTCAGAGGACGTGCCGAACACGGCGTCTACTGTGCGGAGGGGTTCAGAAAACGTTCCAAACACGTCGTCCAATTTGCGTATGGGTTCAGAAGACGTGCCGAACACGGCGTCCAATTTTCTTAAGGGCTCGAATGATCGTCGACGGAAGGACTTCACAGCAGGGGGGGGGGGAGGGGAGAGCAAGCAATGCCGATCGATATTATTGGAAGGAATATATAATAGAGGAGGGTTTTTTTGTCTCAACGTGACCGTGGGAAACTTCGTAAACTTCGCAGACTCGGCGGTTTAATCACCCAAGTTTGAGGCAGGTTCTCGACTTCTCTCTCCGAAGGGAAGCGCAGGGAGGTGAGCGATCGCCGCTGCCGAGGAGGACACGTGAGGCGTTGCGAAATAGGCCGGCGCCGCGGCTCTGCCGCGCACGTGTTGGGTGGCTACTGCTTCGAACTCACCCCCTTGGAGGCTCCTGTCCTTGCTACCGGTCAATTAGTGCTTGCAATTTGGTGCTGCTACAGTTGTGTTGCCGCAGGGTACAACTCAGCCGCCTGTGTGCATGGCCGAGGTCACTGCTCATTCCTGTTCTTGCTACTTTCTCTGTGTTCGTGCATAACCTTCTGATGTGTGCGAGCTTCCGCCTTCCCTTTTTTGAGAATAGCTCCTGCTGTGTTAATCCATACTGCGGCTCTTCGTTACTGCCTTTGCCACCGTTTCACTTTGTTTCTCTTCGAGAGTCTTAAGTTGATGTCAGTGTTGTGGTGAGAATCTGCGGCCCTATTCTAGTGCTCCTCGCTGTACACGTTAGAGTATGCCCCTTGGTAGGAAGGCACATGTATGCCCGTTCACAGCAGAAGTGAACTAACTTGGTTCACCATAGGGCTAGAACCCACCAGTGCTGCTGATAATTTTGAATTTTCATACAGCACAAAACGACGGATTGGGCGTTTCTACATCGAAGGCCTCCCGCCCCAGCCTATTTGATCCCCACTACTAGTTGTACCACTTATCCACTCGTGTGCTTCTTAAAGGGGCTGACAACCACTTAACACGATGAGCCCTGTCCACCCGAGCCGTTCTGCGCCTGATTCTGTAGGCTGTAAGTAAGATTCTCCCATTCTAAGTTGGTTGGATTGAGCCCATTAGTTTCTCCCGCCCACATAAACTTCCTACTTTCTACACCCTTCCAAGCTGTCGGATTTTTATTCGTGTGATAGCAGAAGTTGAACAACAAACACAACGGTGAGGAACATACATATCCCACCTTTGTGATTAAGTGGCTTATACACTATCAGTCGGTTAAAAGCTGCGGTGAACTTTTCGAAGGCATGGTGCGACCTCGTCTTTTATTGCGCCATATGCTTGCTCATTAGCTAGGCCGTAAGTAAGATTCTCCCATTCGAAGTTCGTTGTGTCGAGCGCATACAACAGTTTCTCCCGCCCACTCATGATTCCTATTTATCGCTTGGGCCCCCTTCTAAGACGTTGCGATATTTATTGATAGCGTAAATTTACCAACAAATAATACAGTGGGGAACACACATATCCCCACTTTGGTGGATCAATTACGTGGCATTTTTGAAGTGCATGGCGCGATCTCACCTTTTAATGCGCTATATGTTTGCTTCTTAGCTGCGGGCTGTAAGATTCTCCCATTCGAAGTTATTGGGAGACGGTCAGGAGGTACACCCGCCCTGCTGGAGGGCGTGCCATCTTCCTCTCATCCCCCTTGCTCACCCACCGCCAACTCCCTAGGCTTCACCGAGAGTCTAACGGCTGCCTTACGAAACCTTTGACACGCAAAGCAAAAGTTTCCGGTCCGCAGAACAGCGGTGCACCTCCTGACGCCACACCCCCTAGCAGGGGCGGGTGTACCTCCTGTCGCGCTGCCGAAGTTATTTCGCTGAGCGATTTTTACTCGATTGATAGCAGTAGTTGAACAACAAATACAACAGTGAGGAACACACATATCCCCACTTTGGTGGTTTAAGTAAGAGGCATTCACACTACCAATCAAATAACGAGTAGTGCTATCGGTTATCTCTCAGACCTAACCGATCGGGATTGGAGTTGCCTGATTATGTCGGCCGATGGGAGCGTTCCGCGGTATATTGGGCGTTTTGATCAGGCAATCGGTATCGATCGATATTATCGATCACTTGAGTGGTGTTATCGGTTTTCTCTCAAACCGAACCGACCACGATTTCTATCTGACACATTGGAGGTAAGGAAATCAGAGACAGAAAATCTCACAAATCTCATAAAGGAGGAAGGCTTAAGTCACTGTCTGTAGTGGTTCGTCAACAGCGGAAACCAAGTTCCCGTCCCACCCCCAGTTTTCGACTACACTAGGCTCTCGGAATAATTCTTCCCGTACGTTCCCTCAAAATTAGTGGCTAATGAAGTCACCTCCGGAATTCGCCACACCTAGCGGCTCGAAGCACGACGACTGGACAGAAGTGTCAGACATTTCTTTAGGCTTGACAAGCTGCAATAGGCTGTGAACTCAACGCTAGATGTAGAAGGAGTGCTGAGAACATTCTTCTGCGTGCTATACTGAGTGAGTGGTACCAAGCTAGGAATCAGTCTGGAGTAGGCGCAAGTTTCAACGTGCTCGACGCTACGGATGCTTCCTTACCCAGCGTTGGCTGCCGGCGGAGCCGGCGACCGACGCTGGGTGAGGAAGCATCCGTAGCTAGGTTTGGCTACGTCCCTAGCGTGGCCCGCCATACCCGACGCCGGCGGAGCCGGCTAGCCCGGCGTGGCCCGCGGATGCGATGCCGGCGAAGCCGGCTAGGCTGGCGTGGCCCGCACACTCCAGCGTCGGCGCCGGCGGAGCCGGCGACCGACTCTGGGTGAGGAAGCATCCGTAGCTAGGTTTGGCTACGTCCCTAGCGTGGCCCGCCATACCCGACGCCGGCGGAGCCGGCTAGCCCGGCGTGGCCTGCGGATGCGATGCCGGCGAAGCCGGCTAGCCTGGCGTGGCCTGCACACTCCAGCGTCGGCGCCGGCGGAGCCGGCGACCGACGCTGGGTGAGGAAGCATCCGTAGCTAGGTTTGGCTACGTCCCTAGCGTGGCCCGCCATACCCGACGCCGGCGGAGCCGGCTAGCCCGGCGTGGCCCGCGGATGCGATGCCGGCGAAGCCGGCTAGCCTGGCGTGGCCCGCACACTCCAGCGTCGGCGCCGGCGGAGCCGGCGACCGACGCTGGTTGGAAGGATAAAGCGCTAAGTTGTACATCGGCTGGCCACCGCAAGTCATTGTAGGGCCAAATACGTTTTCACGTAATACGTAGAAGTACAGTGCGTGGCGGATCCCAAAAGGGATGGAGTAATGCTGTCTTTTACTTTTTATACTTCTATATGCTACAAGTATTTGCTCACGTCTTCGTTTCATTGCATCGTAAGAGGTGTTCCAATATAGAATTCGGAGAGTGGTAACTATTCCAGGGTGTAAATTCACTTGTTAGTCTGCCTTAGATATAAATGTGCACTAAATTCGCCAGTATTTCACCACGTCGGCGTGCTCCGCGCCTTGTACTTCTACTTGGTGCTCTTGAAACTGAATGTTAATCTAACGATAAGATCTCCATCAAGCTGCAGGCAAATTCACTGTTTTACCTTTTCTGAGGGCAATGCAATGCTTCATTTTCTTACGTAAGGTAGCTCTTGGACCACAGCTGCGCTGCCTCTCTATACTACACGCAAATCTGTGTAGAAACTCGAGTGGAATTATTCAGGCAGGCAAAAATCTTCTACTCGACCACATTTTGCTGTTAAAATGCAGTATTACCATCACGTTTTCCTTCTTTTAGCGTTGTAAAGCGCTTACGCTTTGTTCATGAGAACTCCGTAGCATAATGTAACTCGACGCTACACTTACAACGATGAAATTTTCATGGACGAGTTGTCCGGGCGCGCCGACGAGCTTGGGGTGCGGTGCCCATCGTGGAGCGCGGTCTGACGGCGAAAGAATACCCCGCCCTTCAGCACAACTCCACGACCTTTGCTCCGCCCGGGTGCCACGAGCACCCCAACCAAAAATTGTTGTTTCCACCCAACCGCCGCAGCACTTGGGCCGAAGCCGTGCACTGCGAAACACCCCTCGTCGCTATGCAGGCTGTGCCGTATGCGGCGCGGGTTGTCCGAGAATCGCTCTCGCGGCAAGGAAAGCAAAAATCGATACGGTGGCGTTCCACCACGTTGTTGTTGTTGTAACCCGCCCCGGACGACTCGTCCGTGAAAATGTCATCGTTGTAAGTGTAGCGTCGAGTCATAATGTAAAAACCTTGAAGGTAAACAAAACATAAAACATAGTGAATGAGACAAAAATATGGTTTTGATTTACATTCCGGTAATTATTCTTCCTTCATTTATCTAGTTTAACCTTTTTCGGCATGATACCAACAAAAAAAAACCGTTCAATTGTGCTACGATTAATAGAACAGAGATGTTACGATAACCACAAACTCCAAGAAAAAGAAACCGCGTTAAAGGAGGACTAGGAAAAACGTTTGCCTGATTTTACACAAGAAATTCTATGGTTCATCGACAGTAACCTTAAGATACTTGGTTTTATACTAAACATCTAGACAATTTCGCACTATTTCTTATCTTTAATCAGCTAAGGAATTATCCCAAAGCATGCTCCTTGTACACCGCGCGAAAATCCCGCGGAACAGGGCGTGTCGTGATTGCACAACACACCGCTTACGCAATTTTGGGTTACGGTAAGTCGGCACTGTATTTTCCGTAATCTAGATTCTTGTCATCTCTAGAGCCGTCGACTGTCGCATGTCAGGGTATAGGGCGACCGCCTCTATACCGTGACTGAAAGACGTTCAATTTGATTTCAAAGTTCACAGGCCAGCTTAGAAGAGTGTCCAATTCAAAGTGAAAATGGCATATATATATATATATATATATATATATATATATATATATATATATATATATATTGTTGTTGTTCATTGACTGTGCTTCGTTGTGTAAGGAAATCGTTTAAGAGTGGCCACCGCCAACTGAGATTTGAGATTTCTGAAAAGTTAGTACACCTCCCGGGCGTTGCAAAACGGCCCAGTGCGACTACAGACACTCCTGAAACGAATGCTCTAGGCTCGCTTATGTAATGTCTCACGTGTTCGATACGGAACATTATGACAGCAACAAATAGACCGAATGGGTACATAGCTAAACGATGGAATGGAAAGTGCCTCTGGTGCTCGCTTCGCCAGATTGGTTGTCCAGCTGACTGATCATACCATATAAGCGATTTTGACAAGTGTAGCTTACATGAACCGTACCCCGGAGTTCCTTGCCCTCCTTCCTTCTGCGCTCTTCTCTGCGTCAGTGGATGAGGGTGGAGAACCCAATTGTGGACAGAACCAAGCAACAGTGAGAAAACGCGATACCGAAACCAGTGACTGGAAATGGAAATTTCGGTAGACTAGGTGTCAAGCACCAAGCAGTCGTAAACGTAATGCCAATCGCTATCATTAAACTGAATGCTCGTCCGATGAAACCGCGCTCTACTCTCAGTTTCGCACCTCAAATCTAATCCGTCCTCTCTTTACTTTTCGCAGCCCAACCCCGCTTTTGAAACGAAGGATTCACAGATTCACAGTAATGGCAGGAAAGAACGAGATGGGTAACGTGGAAAGCGGGGCCGAAGTGACCGAGAGACTGGCTGGGCACCGATTTCGTGGACATCTTTACAGCACGCAGCTAGTCGTAATAGCAGTGGACGGAAGTGAGTGGGGGGGGGGGGGAGGGGGACAGGCGACGAACCGATGGGGCGGCGACTCGTGCGCAGGGCCACGACCCGCCGCCACGTGCTCACTCGCCATCGGTGACGTCAGGCGGGGCGGCTCCAGGCGGAGACCGAGCGAACTCACCGCTACGGACGGGGCATCCTGTGGAATGGAGCGCGCCGGCTGCCACGGCCGCCTTATATGCGGTCGGAGCGATTCAGTCGGCCGACGACGTCGCCCCGCCGTTTGAACAGCGCCACCTCGCCGCCCGACAAGCACGACTGCGGGCGCTACCGACACCGCTGAATATCGATGGGCATCGTGGTATGCGATTCCGGGAAAGCAGTCTGGCTCCACGCGGTCGAACGAGTGCTGCTGCTTGCCTCGACTGCTTATCTGCGAGTAATAACGCTGCCACTTCACGAGGGTGGCGACCGATTCGTTGACAAACGACTGTCTTCTCACCGCCTCTCGAAGACAGGCGCACACATCTGCGCGACTCTCATAGGGGCGCGCTGTTTTGGTAGAGAATGGCGCTGGCTATTCCTTCACATCCCCTTCGCATACGTGGTAGACGAGATATGGTTGCGGCATTAGGGCAGCATTGCTTTTTGAACGTTTGTTAGCATATGCGGCACTTTTGTGCTTCACGTGGAGCTCTATAAGTTCTATAAAGAGGATCACACGTCCTACAAGGTGATCGGCGGCGACTTCAACGCCAAGATCGGGCCACGAAGGTCGTCGGAAGAACTTCACGTCGGAACCCACGGTTTGGATGGAACGAGCAAGATAAAAGGCTGTTTGAGTGTATCATGTCGACCAAGACCATCCATGGAAACTAACAGTTCCAAGAGCCTTCCGCCCTACGTGGACCTGAGAATACCCCGGTGGCCAGTTCCACAACGAGATTAACCCGGGGGCAGACATAACTCCAACGCCGCGCGAACCCCTCTGGCGTCGCGCACGGTGCGCGACGAAATTGGACGAGTTGTCGCGGTCCGATGATTCCGACGGCTAGAAACGCTTCCTATAGGGACATGCCTTTGCCTTATTTCAACGTTTCCTGGAGAGTGAAGTATATGAATGTGATTTCAATAGGACAATCAGCGAGAGTTTATACAGGAATCATGACCATGTGGATGGTTTCTAGCGTCAGTATTTGCCATCTACAACTTCTTCGGTCAATTTTCACCCGTGATTATGGTTATACTACGGAAAAAGGTCACTATCACCCATTCTCGAATCAATTGTCCTACTGCAGACTGTTGCCTACCACATTCTGTGGGATCTTAAGTTCCTTGTTAGAAATGGAGATCAACCACATGACCTTCAACCCCAAGTATTGTCATACCGACGTCTCCGGTGTCCCAAGTTCTACACGGGGTCGGACCACCGCCTCCTTCGCGCGTGGTTCAGCTTTTCGCGTCAGGGAGAGAAGAACGCGAACTACAAGAGTAGCAGTCAAAGAACGACCATCAGCTGGGACCTTTACACGTCTCTTGTTGACCTTTGGGAAGATACCGTCATGGAGAACATCGACGAGAAATACGACCGCTTCGTGTACCATCTCCGCGACGGTGCTGAGGGAGAATTGCAAAAATAACAGGTTAGATGCATGGCATAAGGGCTTTACAGCTGGAGCTGGTGTACACCTTTTCCAGGGTCGACGCGCCGCACGAGCGGGTTGTATCGGCATCCACGTGGACATTCGATCGAAGCATAATCCCCTCTCAGCGGTGAGAGCAGTTTTAGAACGAGCAGCTTGGATGAAGCACACCCCGTCCCCGCTTAGGTCGCTCAGTACAATTAGATGGAGATATGCGTGCCCCAGTGTTAAGAGTTCGCGCAAGGGAAACCATGCTCTACTCCAAGTTTCGAGCTCCAAAATCTAATCCGATTTCCATTTCGTGGGCATAGCTCTACTCGTGCTAAGGGAGCCGAGAGCTTGAAGAACACCAAGAGACGTCTGCCTCCAGAAACTCTCGAGCTGATACGCCAGAGAGGAGGCGCGAGCGTCAGGCAACTAGCAACTGACGTCAGGGCTTGCAAAGCTATGCAGAGCAGCGATAAACGAGGATCTTAAGGAGAGAAGGGCGGAATTGTTGGCTGAAGCCGCAGAGGCTGGGTTGGGCATCCGCAATGCCCGTCGGAACTTCGCCAACTTCAAGACCAAGATGACTGCTCTCCGACGCCCTGATGGAACCAGAAGGACCATGGAGAAGGTCATCCACGACTTCTATTCCGATCTCTTCGATAGCCACGTCCACCTACCCCATGTCATTTTCGCAGGATGGATGCGTCGTCCCCTCTGTTTTCCCTTCCGAGATTCGACACGCCGTCTCGTCGATGAAGAAACGTACAGCACCCGGTCACGACAGGATCAGAGCCGAAGACCTGAAGAACCTCCCTGTCGTGACTTTCGTACGACAGTACGGTCGTCGCGGGGGTCAACAGGTCAAAACCCGTCGATCGACACGTCGAAGCCTGCGCCCACGTGTCTCCCGCGCAGGGAAGCTTCTGGAAGCGGCTAGAGACGCAGGGGGAGCGTGCCCCTGGGCGCTCTAGCCGGTCCACCAGTCAGTCGTCGTCTCCCCGCTCCTACTGAGCGGTCGTCTCCTGGTCCCCGCGGTTCGCCAACGCCAGCCATCGTCGAGGAGGGCTACACCTTAGCCCGGAGTCGCCGGAATCGTCCACCTAAGACGTCGGGGAGCTGCAATCGTCTCGGAGTGTCCACCAGCTATCGTGCCAGTCGTCTCCAGCCCTCGACGTCTCGTCCGCCGTCCGGGACCCGCAGGTAACGCCGGTCCTCTGACCGGCCCCGTCGCCCCTGACTTGGCATACGCCACAGGGGCAGGGCCGGCCATGGCCGGCGGGTTGTCGGCTTTGCTTGGCCCTGGTAGTTGTGGGTGCGGTCTTCCCCTTAACTCGTAGGTATTTTGTAATTGACATGTATCCTTTATCATATTAGCTTAGAGTATCATAAACATATAACCCTATTGGTTTAATTGCTTAAAACTGGTCTGTCGGTTCCATGTCTGGTCGAAGTGTGCAGGAGTGTGAGCCAGTCTAATTCCAGGGGGGCCGCCTGAGGTCGTGGCCACGACCGAGGGGGGTACCCCTGGGGCAAGTGTCAAGTCCAGAGCTCACTGCAGGGTGTTGCATGGAAGTGTACCGGAATGGGTTCATGTCTTAACATCTGGCATTATGGATCCGCATAGGGCCTATGGGCAATAATACCGCGTGGTCTAAAGGCGGGCAACCTAGCGAGCGACGGATCCGGAAGGGCTCCAAGCCGGGGCGTGGGTGGCGTCCCCCCTCTCCGCCGATGCTTCGACGGGGGGTCGGCCACCCGCGTCACGACATGGTGCATCGGGTCGAGGTTCTTCGTGGGGAAACCCACGGGGGGCCTTTGTGATCGAACCTTCCATCCGCTCGCAAGCTACTGAGCTGAGCTCAAGCCACGTACGGTGCGAGTGGGAGGCTGGATTAGCGAGTTCAGGAGAAGCTGATGTGTGCGGCGTACGCTATAACTGGGGTACTGCCTTCCTCACTTCTTGTAGCCGTGTCCTCTTACCTGCGGAGCCTCGAGTGGCAGGAGCCGACGCAGGGACAGCCGTGATACGTGAGGCACAAGTGCTACGCCGCGCGGAAAGAAGGAGTAGAGAGCAGCCAAAAGCTGCTAGGAGACCCCTCAAGGACCAAGTCGCAGTGTCAAAGAAGCATGCTAACGGACATGACACCGGGATTCCCCAGGTAAAACAACTGGTCAGGGCTCGAGCAGAATCAGCTTACTGACGGTTGTCTGGTACGTTACCTTAGCGGCGTTATACGGTGCAGACCTGCCGCCGGTATACTCCGAGCGCAACTTCTCTTGGTCCTTGGCCTTAGCTACGAGGCGCCGTGCCGTGGAGCCCTCCTGTTCAGCTATCTCGTTTCACACTCGCACACCCATACATCAAGCCCTCATATTCCATTTTCAACACCATTCACCTTCCATGTCTACACATGTCACAACTTGCAGTCGTGCGCTTACGTATCGCTTGCTTCGTATGACCGTGTTTTCGGCGGGGGAGGCTCCTGGCCAGAGTCCTCCCTCAGGGTAGTCCACTCTTAGTTTGTTTGTTTTAGACTCGGGTACCGACAGTACCACCTCCTGTCATTAACGCTCAATACACCCACGCTAACAATGCCATCAATCACCACCTGCAAGGCCAACCTGACCAAGGCGTTTACGGCTCTAGCAGTCGCAAAGGTAAAATTCATGCATCTCTTATAACACCTGTAGATGCAAGCGACAGTAATCAGCCCCAAATGCTCGACGCGCGCCGCCTTAACATCCAGGCGGCCATTGCGGACCTAACATCCGCCATCCGTACGGTGCAAGAGCGACATCAAGTGTTCCTTTCCACAGTCGAGGCGTCTGCTGATCAAGAAGCAGATAATACGGCGTACGAAAACTATATGCAAGAAACGCCCGTAAACGACGCAGTGGTCGAGGCAGAGTCCATCCTTAGCACGCTGAACCATAGCCTCGATGAAGTGCAGCTGCTGATCGAGTGTTGTCGCTTAGCGCAACCCTCTGAAATGACGCACGGTTCCAACGCTGGCACAGAGGCTTCAGCTTCGCTCGAAACCACTGCCTCGCATACGAGCCAGCAGCAAATTCTCACAGCCCCTCAGTCGCCTGTACAAGCGCAGCTTTCGCTTAACTCTACCATACCAGCGGCCACAGCAATCCCACCGCCGCAGCTGCCATACTGTACTACCATCCAGCTTAGCAAGTATAAGCTAAAACCATTCGACGGCGACATTACTCAGTTCCAACGCTTCTGGGGCGCGTTTCAGCTGGCTGTGCACAACAATCCCAACATTCCACCGTTGGAAAAGTACTTACATTTGCAAATTCTTTTAACTGGCGACGCCTTAATGGTGCTAGACGATGTGGACCCTGCTGATAACAACTACTTCGAGTTGGTGAGAGCACTTAAAAGGCGGTACGATTGTCCTCATACGACGCGTGCCGCGCTAGACGTGCAGCTCCAACAGCTTCCTCAAGCAGGCAACACGGGTCCTGAACTTCGTCGCACCTGGTCTCGCCTTATGGCAATACTACATGGTCTTCGTAGGCACGAAGACTTCCGTACGGTACTACCGCTTCTTGACTTAGTCAAGAGCAAGTTTCCAGATACAATACGCGAGAAGTTGCACGAACTCGAATATCAAAGCAACTCGCAATTCGATCTAGACCAAATTATGCGCAAACTCGACCACATCATCATATCTAAGGAAAGGTATGAAAACTCAACAACGCTTGGTCGTCATTTTGCGGTAAACATGTCGCACTTAACACGTAAGCCATCGCGATCCCCAACGCGTACTGATACTGAGCCAAATACGTGCTGCTTCTGCAGCTCTGAATATCATCGCTCTACGCGTTGTACTTTAGATGCTCCGTATCAACTTCGACGTAACATCGTGCGTATGCGCGATCTTTGCTGGAAGTGCTTACGTCATGGACATACCTCTAGTTCTTGTGTGTATCGCGCTTGTCCTCTTTGCGGAGGGGACCACCATCGTCTCCTCCGCAGGAGAGCAGAGCGACGAAACAGATCCAACAGCGCTTCCGTCAAAGAACGACGCAGCCGAAGTCAAGAACGACGCACTCGCGACCGCTATAAGCATCGATCGCCGGCAAGGTACTCGTCGCGAAGTTCATCACGCGACGACCGCCATTCACGACATTACCGCTCAAGCAGTGGTGAGTCAAAATCACCATCATTTGGTCGAAACAGTTCCAACAGGCCACTTCGTAGCCGTAGAAACGGCAACATTCAACCGCGCTCTCCATCGCGCGTTTCGTTTCGTTCTCCCGTCAGGGAGCGCCTAAATTCGCCAAAACGTCGTAGCCCATCTCCTTATCCATCTCAGTATCATGCTTCCGAGTCTGAAGCTGAGGCGGAAAAGGTTCTACACTTGTGCAAATCAGCCAACATCTT
Organism: Heligmosomoides polygyrus bakeri; assembly: GCA_947359475.1. Classification (NCBI taxonomy): domain Eukaryota; kingdom Metazoa; phylum Nematoda; class Chromadorea; order Rhabditida; family Heligmosomidae; genus Heligmosomoides; species Heligmosomoides polygyrus. Next base: position 52,706,441 of record OX375866.1, on the reverse strand, counting down.
TTCAATTAACAAACGTAATCCAGCTTCTCTAATGTTTACCAAAGCCAAAACTTATAACCGTAACACCGCCCGTTTCGAGGATGTTATTCTACTCCTCGATTCAGGCGCCCAAAACAGTTTCATTTCAGCAAGTTCAGCTCGACGTTTAGGACTCAAAATTACTGACAACAAACTTCGTACTTACGTCATCTTCGGTGGTGAAACCACCTCTGAACTTTCAGGCATTGCAGAGATTACTCTTGTCGACTCTCTCGACAAAGAGTTCAGACTAGAACTCACGACCAAAGAAGTCATTACTCTGGCTCAACATCCGCCATGTCTTCCTCAGGAAGACCTCGACTTCATCCATGATCACGGATTTACCACACCGCTATGTCGAGACGGTTCTGTCGTTCCCGATATCCTTATCGGGATCGACTATTACTGGGACGTCATCTCCCCAGAGGCACCAATTTGTCTGCCGTCGGGTATGGTCTTAAGCCATACTCGCTTCGGCACCGTTGTTTCAGGCAATTCGGTTTTTTGGAAGAACCGGCGGAGATCATCGACTCCGCATCACCGCTCACGTCATCAGAGCGAGACGAAGACGCGCTCCAGAGACTCTGGTCGCTTGATGCATTAGGCATCACCGACGACCATGATCCGTCCGTAGACCGTGAACTCGAAAAACGTATCCTAGACAATTTCAATAGTACTTCTAAACTTGTAAAAGGTCACCTTTATGTTCAGTTTCCGTGGAAGGAGGATCATCCTCCTCTTAAAAACAACAAAAACTTAGCATACTGGACTTTTAAACCAATTTCAGCGTTTAAGCCAGACCAAAGCCTGGCAACAGTACATCAAGGTCATCGATGAACACATTTCAGCTGGGTTTGTTGAAGACGTCGATGAATTTACGTATGACGGTCCACGCGTTTATTACATTCCACACCAGGCCGTCCACAAGGAGTCATCAGCCACGACCAAATTACGAGTCGTGTTCGACGCTTCTTCCAAAACGAAGGGCGCAGTCAGTCTTAACGACTGTATCTATCAGGGTCCCACTCTGTTACCAGAGCTGATCGGTATCCTTTTGCGTTCACGCCTACATCGCTATCTTCTGATAGCTGATGTAGAGAAAGCCTTCCATCAAATCAGGCTTCAAACATCACAGCGTGACGCAACGCGTTTCCTCTGGCTCAAAGACCCATATTTACCACCATCTCCATCAAACCTGCGCATCCTTCGGTTCACCCGCATACCTTTCGGTATTAACGCGTCACCATTTCTTTTGGCGGCTTCCATCCAGTACTATCTTCGTAGGGAGTCTTCGCCCCTTGGGGACGAGATCCTGCGTAATACCTACGCGGATAACGTCGTCTTGGGTGCGTCCTCGCACGAAGAAGCCATCCAAAAGTACACCATGGACAAAACCATCTTCAATAAGATGCACATGAACCTTAGAGAGTTCTTGTGTAATTCGTCAAGTGTCAACGCTGCCATCGCTGACACAGACCGCGCTGTTGACCCAGCCAATGCCACTCTGCTGGGACTCAAATGGCATCCCGTAAGGGACACGTTGGTTATTCCCATCAAAACCACACAAATCGCGGTTAATAGCAAGCGAACTGCTTTACGCGCTTTAGCGTCAACATACGATCCTCTAGGGTTCCTAACTCCTTTCTTAGCACCACTTAAAGTCTTCATACAGGACTTGTGGGCTGAAGATTGTGGTTGGGATACGCCCTTAACACAAGCGCAACAGCAGCAATGGTGCCATCTTCTTGCTAATCTTCGTGGTTCAATTCCACCCTTACCACGGTCCATATTGTCAGCGCCAACGCCACAGCGCTCATATCAGCTTTGCGTGTTCGGAGACGCCTCCAAACGGTTATACGCGTGCTGCGCATATCTACTCTGTCGTAGCTCAACATCCGCGTTTTCTACACTGCTAATGGCCAAATCGCGTCTAAACACCATCAAACCGCTCACCGTTTCACGTTCGGAACTGCTGGCTACGCTTATTAGCGTTAACTTGGCACAATACCTTGTTGGGCAGCTTGGTCTTCCAATATCTGGGGTTCACATCTTTTCAGACTCGCTTATCGCGTTACACTGGGTACATACCACCAAAACCCTTAAAGTATTCGTCCAAAATCGCGTAACAGCCATTCGCAACGCTGTGACTGCGCTAGCGGCTCAAAACATCTCAGTCCGCTTCCATTATGTTGCTTCAGAGGACAATCCGGCAGACTGGTCTTGCCACGAAGGAAGCCCACAATCACATGTGGTGGAGCGGTCCATCCTTTTTAACTGCTCCTCCGGACCAATGGCCGCATGCTAACATCGACTTCAAAGTCCTCCCGCAGGACAAGGTCGACGCGCAGTTGGAGTATTCCAGCGTCAATTCCATCACCAAAGGCATTTTTCAATCGGCCTTACCATTCTCTAGGACTAACAACTACCTCAAGTTGGTCAGAATCACGGCGTACGTTCTCAAATTCATCCGCCGTCAGATCCTAGATCGGCTTCCTCCATATCTTCAGTCAGTAATACAAGCAAAATTGCCCTCAGTAGTTTCAGTGTCCCCTTCAGGTACGGTACAGCCGTCGGACGTCAAAGCAGCGGAAGAACAGCTCATCTTAGCGCATTATCGCGAAGGTGAACAAGAGCTATACCGCTTACAGCTCGCCAATTTCAACGCCAGACGAGCACCCGACCATCTTATTCGCTGTCCGTACCGGATGGGCCTCTAGAAACAGCTCCAATTCTAATACTACCACAACATCGGCTATCGCACCTCTTAGTGCTGCATTACCATCTCAAAAATCATCACTCCGGCGTTTATCACACCATCGCTAACTTGCGTACCCGTTTCTATATTCCATCCATACGGGTTTGTGTCGCTAAGACCCTGCGTACCTGCGTTACATGCCGCAAAAACAACGGCAGACCTTACCGGTACCCTAACGTGCCTCCTCTCCCTCCGGAGAGGACCAAGCGCTCAAGACCCTTCCAAAACGTCGGACTCGATTATATCGGTCCTCAAGCGTGCACTGGTACCACCTCCGGCAAAATCTGGATCTGCCTCATAACATGCATGTCAACACGCGCAGTTCATCTCGAGATCGTACTCGATCTCACTACGCAAGAATTCCTCTTAGCATTTCGCCGCTTCATAGCGCGCAGAGGTACACCAAGCATCATTTACAGCGACAATTCGACCACGTTCCATAGCGCAGAGACCGCTATCGCATCGCTCATTTACTCACCTCATGGCACAGCATCTCCACTCTCTGCTTAACGCAGAAGATCACTTGGAAGTTTATCACCCCGCTGTCGCCGTGGAAAGGTGGCTTCTATGAGCGTTTAGTCGGTCTGTTTAAGTCAGCCTACAAAAAGTCCATTGGTCGTGCCATTTTACCGCTAAGTCAACTTCAAACGGTCGTTACAGAAGTCGAGGCCACCTTAAACTGCCGTCCCATAACACCCTACAGGGAACGGGAAACTTTTGTCCACATCTTAAGGCCTATAGACTTTCTAAGTCCTCAGTAGACCTACAGATACCACCTTTACCGTCCCAAATAGACGACATCTATGATGCTTCACATAACCTTTCCCAGTGGTACAAGGAGAGCTTATCTGTTTTAGATCACTTCTGGGAATTGTGGCACTCCGACTATCTTGCAGCCTTGCGAGAACGACACCAAGCTCGCACGAAACAACCAAGGTCAACTGCACTCGTTCCACAGCTCGGAGATGTCGTACTAATTGCGGACGAGAAATCACCACGAGGACAATGGAACTACGGTATGATTGTTTCACTTATTTCAGGCAAGGACGGAGCCATTCGGGCAGCAGAAGTCCGTACGGAAAGCGGCAAGTGCTTAACTCGTTCCATCTCGCACTTGTGTCCGCTGGAAATTCGCGCTGTCACTACCTATGCGCCGCCGCAGGACTCACATAGGACGCTGCCGCAGGACTCTCCTCTATCTCCGTCTCGTCAGGACTCACCAGCAACGCTATCGCCAGCGCGAACTCAACCTAAGCGCAGCGCTAAGACTAAACACCTGTTCATCAGGACTTGAGACGCTCAATCGTCGCTAAGGAACATTCCTTAGCCATTAATCCATCAGGAAAGCGTCACTGACTAAGTTTATTACCTTTAAATAGACCTTTCAGGTGCCTACATACCATCATTAGGCTCAACACCATCATTAGGCGCTACTAGCTAAGTAATTCCATCCTAAGACGTGCTTAACACGTCTTAAGGCACCGCTTCAAATGGTTCGCTGCGATTACGCGCACTTGCCTGCTCGCGCTAATAACATCGCGCCTGGTTCGGACCAGCGGCGGCCTCACGCCCATTGCCGCGGTCCGCTAACACTATCTTAGCCCCTAAGCGGCTCGGTCAGCAGGCTAGAATCACTCAATACATGTGTCGTTGACCCTTCACTCGTGTTCGCATCGCGTCCCGCGCTTATCGCGCGGTCGACGCCCCTCTCGGCGAGTCGTCCGATGGCGCATGCCATCGCCAGCTGACCCCTTCGGTCCATTTCCGGCTCTACGCCGGCTCAGCCGTTGCGCAAGGGCGCTAACACGCGCCGCGCTTAGCACAAGTAGCCGTAAGAGGCTGGTCCTAGCGCGAATTACCGTACAGCGCCGCTTTGGACTGCCTGCGAATCACTTCTGGACTGTTCTTAGCCCAGACTGGGCATCGTTAACTACTTTTTCTCATCATCCGACTATTCGGCTTCGCTTTCGATCTATTCTCGTCACTTTGGCACCGTAACCGCTCTACACACCATCCGCGGGAGACATCATCGACTCAATACAGGTAAGTCCTTCCTTCTTAACAACTTAAGACGTGTGATTGCGCTAGGTTTGTGTATGTTTTTGCTTAGACGCGCCCTTAAGGCGAAAGCGACTACTCCATCTCGATTTTTTTTTGTATTCCATTCACCTTTTTTACTTAATCCATTTGTGTTTTCACTCGCCGTTTTCCTCCTAGTTTTCCTCCATCACTATTCTTATCTCCTTTCTTCTCCGTCTTCTCGTCTCGCGCGCTCTGACCTCATGCCCGCTTAGCGAGTCCCATCTTTTTCATCCTCATTCCTCTTAGGGACTCGCAAGAGAAAATAATCACACGTCGCCAAATTTCCTTCCCCTTTTACACCTTCACCCTATTATACTTACTATTTACTTTTCAATTAATTTCTTTCGATCTAATTACATCGCTATTGGTGTCTTAAGGCATCACTACCATACATATATTCCTTCTTTTAGTATATATATATATATATATTTTCTGTAAAACTTTATACCTTTAAAGCCAATTTGCCCTTAAGGCATATTTTTAATCTTTACACTCTCTTTTTTAGTAAATCGCGCCGTGCATTTCACTTCACACGGCCGGTACAAACCTCCTCTTCTTCTATAAGCCTATATTTTTATTCAGTTATACTTTTACGCTTACTATATTACGTTGTACTATTTAGTCTCTTTATACACCTCCTCCTCCTCCATCTCAACCCTCTCTTTTCGCATATCGCCCATCTACAGCTACATCCGCGCTAACGCAACGCCGCCGCCTTAGGGCGCGACGCCGCTTAAACGCGTCTGCTGCAGCAACATCTTCGCTCGCGCACGCTCATCATCCACAGCCTACTCAGCCGCCCCTTAGCGCGTCTATGTCACAACAGTCGCAGTCGTCCTCAGGCTTAACGCCTGAAGTGGTACGCGCGCTGTTTCGTGCACGTAGTCCGCTCATCAGGCGACCGGTCCCCATGGAGGCCGGGCCTGAGCTGTTCAACGCGCTTAGCACCTCGCCGTTTGGACCACTCGATGACATGCCATTGGCAGAACAGCTCCAGTTTCTGGATATACGGCTAGACCGTCCAAGGAGCCCACCAACACGTGTTCTGCCATGGTCCTCGAGCTACATCCGGAATCCATCGGCGGCGCTAGACTGGGGCCCGCTACGCCATCGGCATATCAGCACGCAGACCACACCACCTCCGTCTGCACCTCCGCGCGAGCCGTATCAGCCACACATCAACATGTGTCCGTCGTCACCGCCGCTTCCGACCCTGCCCTTAGAGCAGCCATCCTCTACGGACAATTCGGCTAGCAGGGAAGGATTCTGGTGGAACCCCACCAGCCGGCGTGAGACGCGACGCCAAGCGGCTCATACAGCGCATGCTCCAGACCAGCAGGCTTTCTTAGAGCCTGCTGACCACCATGCTAGCAGGCCGGCACGCCGTGCAACACCATCGCCCACGCCGTCACCACCAACGCCAAGGCCAGCAACACCAGTCCCTCAGGCACGCGCACGCAGTCCAGCCGTACCAGCATCTCCCGTTCGCCGGTCTATGTATGACCCAACACCATTAATCCAGTCCACGCCACCTCCGGCCTTAGAATGTTGGTTCTGTCGCGAGAACCACTTCTCGTCATCTTGCTGGAATGTGCCGCGGATCAGCGACCGCATATCCCATATATTCATATGAGAAATGCACGCTGTTTCCGCTGTGGAGGACACCACTTAGACCATGAGTGCGAACAACCTTCTAAAAAATGCCTCGGGTGCGGCTTGGACGACCACCATATTGCGTTTTGCGCGCATAACCGCCAGGCAATACGGGACCTTAGCAACGAGCGCTGGCTAAGGCATATGCGTAGGGCACGCCGCAGAGCGTTCATCGCTCGCCGCCTTAAGGAGGAAGAAGAAGCCTGGCTGGAGAACCACCTCTATAGACTGGAGCTCGAAGAACACGTCATCTGCTAAAGACTGATATGGTATGTTTCCTCCTTTTTCTATACTTTTTTCTTTCCTTTTCCATTCTTCCCTTTATTTTTGTCACAATTTATACTTCTTATAACCTTTATACATTATTCTTATATATACACATCTTTTCTCATTTCAATACCTTTATTATACAACCAATACATCATTTCTATCAATACTTTCAACTTTAAACCAGTTCTCCCCAGCCTTGTGTTCAGGTCTGGTGTCTTGATCGCGCCGTGTGTTCGTCGTTCGTGCCGCTCCAGCCTTAGCGCGTGTCGAGCCGCCGTCCGTTTCCACGCCTGCCGTTCGAGTCGCCAACCTGTATATAGCTGTACATAACGCTTCCATCGTCCATAACATCAACACCACTTCAACGTCCATCGTAGCCGCCCATCGTTTCGTCCATAGTAGTTCGTCCATCGTAGCATCCCACGACACTCCACTTCCATCTTCACTTCCTCACTTCATTCACTTAGTACCTCAACTCATCCCACCGGTATACGTAGATCTCCCCATCATGTTACTGAAGCTTTAACCCGGTTTTCTTTTTCTGTATTTCTGTCATGTTTTTACTTAGCTAGTTATTCTCATTTATCATGTATCTTTAACTCGTAGGAAATCCCATTGGCCCTCAAAGTTTCGTCATGCTAACCTGACCTTAGACCGCACCTGTCACACCCTGCGGCGCACGCAACGTGGCATCGCCCGCCACGCCGCCGCCCAAAGTCAACCACGTAGTCTTCGATTTTTAACATGTATGTAACTTAGTAGGTAAGCAGTAAGGCCACAACTACCTAGTGGGTCGTCTTCTTCGTCGCGGCCCCCAGTGTCGTGACTTTCGTACGACAGTACGGTCGTTGCGGGGGTCAACAGGTCAAAACCCGTCGATCGACACGTCGAAGCCTGCGCCCACGTGTCTCCCGCGCAGGGAAGCTTCTGGAAGCGGCTAGAGACGCAGGGGGAGCGTGCCCCTGGGCGCTCTAGCCGGTCCACCAGTCAGTCGTGGTCTCCCCGCTCCTACTGAGCGGTCGTCTCCTGGTCCCCGCGGTTCGCCAACGCCAGCCATCGTCGAGGAGGGCTACACCTTAGCCCGGAGTCGCCGGAATCGTCCACTTAAGACGTCGGGGAGCTGCAATCGTCTCGGAGTGCCCACCAGCTATCGTGCCAGTCGTCTCCAGCCCTCGACGTCTCGTCCGCCGTCCGGGACCCGCAGGTAACGCCGGTCCTCTGACCGGCCCCGTCGCCCCTGACTTGGCATACGCCACAGGGGCAGGGTCGGCCATGGCCGGCGGGTTGTCGGCTTTGCTTGGCCCTGGTAGTTGTGGGTGCGGTCTTCCCCTTAACTCGTAGGTATTTTGTAATTGACATGTATCCTTTATCATATTAGCTTAGATATCATATTAGCTTAGAGTATCATAAACATATAACCCTATTGGTTTAATTGCTTAAAACTGGTCTGTCGGTTCCATGTCTGGTCGAAGTGTGCAGGAGTGTGAGCCAGTCTAATTCCAGGGGGGCCGCCTGAGGTCGTGGCCACGACCGAGGGGGTACCCCTGGGGCAAGTGTCAAGTCCAGAGCTCACTGCAGGGTGTTGCATGGAAGTGTACCGGAATGGGTTCATGTCTTAACATCTGGCATTATGGATCCGCATAGGGCCTATGGGCAATAATACCGCGTGGTCCAAAGGCGGGCAACCTAGCGAGCGGCGGATCCGGAAGGGCTCCAAGCCGGGGCGTGGGTGGCGTCCCCCCTCTCCGCCGATGCTTCGACGGGGGGTCGGCCACCCGCGTCACGACACTCCCGGCAGCGCTCAACACCCTGGCGCGGCTCTTGACGCTCTACCTGTGTGCTGAGTGACCAGCAAGACCGTCTTGCTGAACAAGAAGGGGACGCGCACGGCATTGGCAACTATCGCCCGATCTGCCTGCTCCGCCATCTGGATTTCGGCGAATGTCAAGAGAACACCCACTAATGCGCTGGTCGTAAAAGCCCTGAACCAATGATATGACGTTCTTCGTGTTCCTCGAGCAAGGAGGATCCAATGGAGCACTCTGGCCCCCGTCGGGGGGGGGGGGGGGGGGGGGAATGGATACGCCGTTGGCGCCCGCCCGAGCAACTCGAACGGCAGGTGATTCAGGTGATTGTATTTTCACGACTCCAAAGGTCGAGAAGATATCGAAAAAATGTTCGCCCAAACCTCGCCCAGGGGGTTTATGCCGAGTGTGCTAGGACCTTAAGACTGTCGAGGTCATACTCGCCGATTTCGCCTGAGGGGTTATTTGGGGTGAAGATCACAAATCTGACATTTCACAGAATGGGGAAATACGGTAGTGACACACCATGCAAGCGCTCCTGCAGCGACCGCCTCAAAGAATCCAATCTGAAGCGTTGCTTACCCGTAGCTACTCCAGGGTAGTTACAAAAACGGATATCAGGCTGAGCGAGACAGATAGTTCCTGGGCACTATTGTGTTAGGTTGGCCGGAAAGTTCTGGCGCTTTTTGTGCAACTGCTTTTCGTTCGTTCATTACGGAATCTATCGTCGTCTGCGACGATGCGGTCCCTTCTCTTCGCCCCGCCCCATCCACAAGGTGCGAGGGCGAACGGACTTTACTCACTAACTCATCACGACTAGCAATAAACGGTTCGACTCTTCTCTCTTCTACCTGATCCACTGAACCACCGCTTTCTTGGGCAAATAAGACCCATCTATCATAGCATTCATCACATTTTGGTGCATCGGCCTAATCCCACCATATATAAAGGAGGAAGTCCCACCATATATAAAGGAGGAAGGCATTAGTCACTGTCTGAAGCGCTTCGCTACTGTCTGAATAGGTTCGCCTTGAACCCATATCTGAACGTTCGTCGCATCGCCACCGTCCACCATAAGCACCACAACATGGCAGTGTGGCAGGCAGCGGTTACGAACCTGTGTTGACTACGACGACGGTTGCACTTGCGAACGACCGGCACTGTTGACTGCGACGACGCTTGCACTTCCGGACGACCGTCGGTGTTGATCACAAACGACCACCCCTATGATGATCTGTCAACACTACGGCGGCTACGGTGTTGCTCACCAACGAACACCCCATGATGAGGTCTCCACACTATCTACGGCGGTTATGAGGTCTTGGACAATTGCCAAATATCCCCAAATTTGGATGATTAAGCCGGCTGGCCAGTATAGGACGCCCGAGCCTTTAAGACCCTTGCTCTATCGCTACTGCCTCGACGTTGAGTTAGGCAGCAGTATCCCTCTCCTTCTCACCTTTCCACCTCCTATTCCCGTTCAACTGTACAACTCTTCCTTGCAACCATTTCCCGGGCTTCCTTTCGCGCCCAATTGTTAGCCCGGTGTGGCCCGCGGATGCGATGCCGGCGAAGCCGGCTAGCCTAGCGTGGCCCGCACATTCCAGCGTTGGGGCCGGCAAAGCCGGCGACCGACGCTGGGTGAGGAAGCATCCGTAGCTAGGTTTGGGCTACATCCCTAGCGTGGCCCGCATACAGTGTTGGCGGAGCCGGCTAGCCCGGCGTGGCCCGCGGATGCGATGCCGGCGAAGCCGGCTAGCCTAGCGTGGCCCAAACATTCCAGCGTCGGCGCCGGCGAAGCCGGCGTCCGACGCTGATAAGCCATATTGTAAGTCTCCGCGTACATCGCCTGAGCAGCAAGTCGATCTATTGCAGATCGCATTCTCTATAATAAAGATAATCGTAAGTCTCTCGCGTACCTACGCCTAGAGCCGCAAGTCGATCTATTGCAGATCGCATTCCCTATACCAAAGGGAATCGTAAGTCTCTCGCGTACCTACGCCTAGAGCCGCAAGTCGATCTATTACAGATCGCATTCTCTAATTAAGAGAAGCATTCTCGGTTCACACCTTGAGTTGGTCTAATTGCGACCGCAGCCTCATCAAGATAAAGAGGACAACTCTAGTACTCAGTACATAGAGGAAATTCTCAAAAATCTGAGAAACTAAGAAGTGTAATAGCCGCAAAATAATGGCCCTATACTTCCACAAAATTCCTATTATTTTGAACTCCAAGACGCTCAGTGAGTTAGTGGTACGCTTCCAGAAGTACACAGCTACCATAGAGTACCCATTAGCAGATGAAGAGAACTACGAAAAATGTCGTTCTACTATAGCGCTTTTACATAGCGGTATAAGGCAAATCAGAGAGGGCAGAGAAATTCTGCAAAAATTGTACAACGAAATTAGAGACGACTACAGAAACTGTAAAAGCAAGACAGAGAGAAAGAGCTAATCGCTGAAATTGAACAAATAGAGCAGGAGTCGCAGGTACAGATTGCGATTGCAGATGCTAGCGAGTTAATTTTTAAACTGACCACGAGGTACGACGAGTCACGAAGTGCCCGAGAAGGAATGGGCATCAAACTTGGCTATATCTCCCTCAAAAATAGTGGTACTGAGACAACAGGAGATCTCGACATCCAAGTTGTTCAAAAAGGCAATAATAGCAGCTTCCATAAGCACTTCAACGCTGCCAGTTTCGAGTCAGATATACAGACATCGCCAAGATCTGAGCAAAATAACTCTGGACAGAGGACGTTTCGATCCATAAACCCTCCACAAGCATCTTTACCCACATTTAGTGGTAATGCAGAAGAATTTGCCGAATATTGGGCAATATTCGAAGCAATGGTACATAACAGCGAGAGATTGGATGTTGTGGAAAAAATAATTCTTCTAAGAGAAAGCTTAAAGGGCAGAGCAAGGAACGCTATTCAAGGAATTCAGCCTTTACCAGAAAATTACGACTGGATGATCAAAACCTTGAAGGAAACCTACTGCAACTATTCTGCAAATCGGTCTCAAATAGTTCAGAAACTTCTGAGTAGGACGGAAGCACACAGTAATGCCGATAGTTGTCTTTCTGTCATCGAACAGATTCAAGTCTTAATAAATCAAATGGTTTCTGCTGGTTACGATATTCGAAACACTTGTGATCCAATGTGGTCAGAAACCATTCTGGCGAAATTCCCTCAGGACGTCATCAAGCCTGTGTTGATAATATGCCAGTCGCAGCCCAATCAAAAATATTTCAACTTACTTCGCATTTTTATATAACGTCTAATCGGAATTAATCACTTATCTGACTGTATAATTTTTGTTTCACCTACTCTTACCAATTGTGTTTCTTCGGAGACTTATTGATATCGAAAAACCAATTCCGAATAATATCTTATTTCAATTGCACACTGGGCCAATCCGCAGTCAAAACAGCCCGCAAATGAACCGTGTGAGGAAGGGGCGAATAGTGTTAGAGAAAGGACCCTGCAACAGTGGCTCGAGAAATTTCTTTCTGGAGGTTTCAAACATGAAGATGTATCCCGAAGCGGCAGACTTACAGCAATCCACGACGACGACTTGAAGGCCTTCGTGGAAGTTAATCCAGCGCTAACAGTTCGTGAGATTGCGGAAGGTCTAGGACTCATGGTCATTAAAGCTTCTGTTACAGATGGTTTGAAAGGCCTTGGAAAGATGGAAAAGATCGAAATGTGGGTGCCACACGATTTGAGTGACCGCCAGAAGTTGCCGCATTTCGAAATCTCTTCATCGCTTCTCCAGAATCAATACGACACGTTTTTGGATCGAGTCCCGATAACTGAAGACAATCGGACAGTAAGATGATGTCGACGAGCTCCCCCCCCCCCCCCCCCCAGGCACTTCTCAAGACCTTCTCGTACAGAGCAACAACGCAAATATTGGTTACGATGATGTTTCCAACATGAAGCGATGAAAGTGAAGCGGCATGTGGAGTAACTTACGACCATCAGTGTCCAAGAAAATCGGTGCTATAACGAGCACAAAGGCCCGCCGATATTTATAGACGGCGAGGCGCAGTGATGACAAATGCAAGTACTTGATGACAAATAACCGGTCCGCTGTGATTTCTGCGGTCCACTTCGTCCGAGCTACTGCGTAATTACGATGAAGAAAGCTGCGTGACAGCGCCGAGAAACAGGTGTGTAGGAGGTGAAGTGAGGAAAGCCGTATGACATCGCTGAAAAACCGGCTCCATTGTAATCACTTTCACATGTAATTACATCTGGCGTTGGTACCTGAATACAATGTTGCAGTTCTTCTCAAGGAGGTATAACTGTAGCTGTCCTGAGAACACAAACAAGGGACGTCTGCGAACCTACCCCAAAGATTCTCAACTAGACCTATACGGTCTTGTAGGGTATGTCGCAAGGAACACAGGGTGCTGTTAGTTGTTGCTGCGGACGACTGGGAGGTCTAAAAATGTCAAAAATCTGTCGACTAGTAGCTCATGGACAGGAGGTCGGGGGTACTATCCTCCCCTCCCCATGCAGCTAGTGGTGGTCATTTTGCAGTGCTCACTTTAAACTGAAATCATGTAGGCTTTGAAGCTCTAACCCAAATGTGAGCCAGAATTTCTTTCGCACACGGGTTAACCCGGTAGTCTCAATTCTTCTCGAGCCCGCTGCAAGTCTTAGCGGGTTTTACAAGGCAGCAGATTTTTTCCCACTTTTGGACCACCTAGCGGACAGCAGCGAAAACGAACTTCACCCCTGTGCTCCTTGATAGATGCCCTAAAAGACCATATAGGTTTTGTTGAGAATCGTGGGGTAATTTCACAGACGTCGCAATAAGTGCGGCCTGCAGTTTGACACGTTTTTGGCGACACCGTCTGTTAACTTCTGACACGTGGTTTCTCTTACTCTACGAGCATGATAAGGAAAGAAGCAGCAGTGAGCTATTTCAGGCATACAGACCAATACATTCCTAGATGGACGGATGCATTGCATTCGATACCGAACTCTTCGCAGTTCTTTCTTTCCCTAATCCCTCAACCCGTATGGGACCACGTTCCTATTCATCCTTCAAAGGGGTTAGCCGTGCCCTCACTGGAGAACGGTTCCTATCCTTTTCGTGCCTTAGAAAATCGAACCACTTTAAAATCTCAAGTGGAAGATGTTAGCCAGATGCGGTTGCAGCCCGGATTGTTAAAACTGCACCCTAATTATGAAATGTTTGAGAAGTTGGTTCTTATGGCGCAGACGGCTAAACAGGCTGCTAGGCAAACACTGCGAGTCGATTTCAGACCGATTCGAGACGAGATGTCAATGAAGCCTCCCATACCAACTCATTCGCTGATTGATACCGGATTAGCAGAGAGGAACAAAGCACAGTGAGTAGCTGTATACACTATAGAACACACAGTGATTAGGGTCTTCATTCCAACCCTTTTTGCCTCAGAGACAAATTAAGAGTGAAACTCCGCACATCAAACAAACAGTATGCAGCTTAGAAACAGAGAATTAAGTCGGGAAATCGACTTTTCGGATCTCAGCTTAGAAAGCTGGATTCGTCCGCATCATGTACCTCTCTCGAAGTTCGAATGCAGCAGTCCCAGGTCATTAAAAACTATTCACAGCGAACGTCAATGATCGACAGTCAAGTAATATCGCTCGCTCAAACGCGAACGTTTGCAAATCAAACCAGAACAAGCGCGGAAAAGGGTTCCCCTATCGTCGATCTGTCACTTCCCGCTGTTGCCTATAAAGCAACTATCGTTCTCACTTCCTACCCTTGCCATGACTGATGGCGATCATGATGGAAGCACTTCGCTTCTCATCCCAATACCAGCATGACCACTCTTGAAGCACCTATTCTTACGCCGAACGCATCCTATGTTAGGGAAGGCGCATGAGCTGTCTCTCACGCTTTGAGAAGAGTTTCGATCTCAGCTAAGAACGGTCCCTCTGCCCATTTGTTAGAATTGCGGAGGTGTTGCACTGCGAACATCTCCGGCATAGTGTGGAACTTTATCAACAAACTTGGTCTCTGCAAAAGTAAAATAAAATGGGTACTATTTATACTGGGAAACCCTTCCTAGTATAAACCGCGTCGCAACAAAAGGAAAATGAACTATCAGCAATCATGCATTGATATTTCACCGTGTTCAAAATCTACCGAATGTTGGTGTTCCATTCACAAACTGTTTAAGCTAAAGCGCATACTCCGAACAAGATTCCCCAGAAGATAGCCTAGTATTTTTCGCTTGATGCGACACTGTTCAGGGAAGAACACATCGCATCTCTAGAAAATGTGCGAGACCTCATGGACAGACTGTTGAATGGAACGGAAGACACTTCGTCTGATTATGCGTTTTTGTTGTGAAAATAGAGTTTGAGATTGACCAAAACACCAAAACGCGTTGATGAATCTAACATGCTTAAATTTGTCGCAACAATGTGGTACATAAGGTCTAATGTCAAATGGAAACAAAATAAGAGAGTCCTTCCGAAACTTGACGCTACTGTTACCCTCGTAGACTTGTCGCTGTAGAGATGCCTTGGAATTTGTTGATGAAGCAACATTTGAACGAACGAAGCCAGTCTTTCGGCGACTTCAGCCCTCCTCCAAGCGTTTGTGGTAATTCTCAGAATACAGTGGATATATTTCTCTATATCTAATTTCGTATCCGATATCTACAGAACACATGCACCCCATGTACCAAGGAAAACGGAAGGCATACATGAGTGTGCATCAACATAACTTTGAAAGTAGATATTTCTAAACTGGGACAACGGCATATCGTCATACTTAGGTCATAATATCCAACCAGTACAATATATCTGACAAATCTACATTTTCGAACGTAGGATGTAGCACTATGACACAATCCTACATCGTGATTTTTCATAACAAAACAAAAACGAGAAAAAGGCTGTTTCTCATAACAATAACAAAACAATTCATAAGAAACAATAACGAATGCCTTTCGTCAGCCTCCTCGATGGTGCTAAAAGCTGGTGTTGATAACTTGCTCAAGGAAGACGTTGAACCGGAAAATAAATGCGTTCAGGAGACAACAATTGAGATCGAACGACTTTCGACTGCAGATAGCCTCACCGTTTGCTGTCCATGACTACAACTCTTCGGTAAGGTTTATAACTCTTCCCATTCTTCACCAGAATATGAAATTTACTACCGCTGTCAACTTCGCTGTGAACAGGGTAGTCGAAATATTGAGCCTCTCCCTCTTTTATCTGAAAGCGACATATCTTACTAAATATAACTCAGTCATACACTCTCTCATACAGAGCGCTTGAAGACACCATTGCTATTAGACAACAGTGCTTGCGCTGCAAGTGTGTAGTGAACCTGACATGTCTTATTTAACACGTTACTTAGGCCTAGCCTATAATAAAAATTGTCACCAAGAGAGGAACTCAAGCTCGAAATAAACAGAACGAGGAATATCACGTTGAGTCAATCGTAAAGCAAGGGAGGCGGGTTCGGATCCCTCTTTGCGCAAACGCTTTGAGAAGAACCAATTATTCTTGTAACAAATTGCAAGCATTTGCAAAGGAGACAAAACTTGTTCGACCAACTCTTACCTGAGTTAGCAGCTCGTCTTCAGTATTATCGTAGATCACATCAGCCAGCGAGCGAGCATGTAAAGCCATCCGTTTCTAGAAAATGTTCGTCTTCCAGTGGCCAAATAAAGAGTTATATGCAACATAATGAAACCATATGGAACTTCAACTAACTATTATTATAAATACACCCATACGGATGTGCCAACTCAATGTTTCTAGTAGAACACGAACAGTACTACAAGAGAACAATACCCAAAGGTCAGGTTTAACATAGCGAGAGCATTGAGAAAAAGACTCATCATCAGTGAGCTTGCGCGGCAAGGGGAGAGCCGGAGAAAATGTAGGACAAGCAACCCACGAGCGACATATGTTCCCATAAAATGTTTCAAATTAATCTGGCCACGGCTCGTTTAAAGTCAAATTGCACCGCGATACAGGCAAGGAATGTGTAATAACCGCTACTTACGGTACTATTGTACTTTTAAGGATTCAAGAGGTCGAGGAGAGGTCGAGAAAGATTTCGCCTGAACTTCGCCCGGGAGATTATTTAGGGTGCTGATCACGAATCTGACATTAATTGTTCATGTCACGCTGGAGTACGGTAGGTTACGGTAGGTACGGGTGAATAAGGTTGTCGAGGTCATAATATCCGATTTCGCCCAGTGTTATTTAGGGTGCCGACCACGAATTTAACACCCGTTTTTGAAATTTTGGTCGGCTATGGTAGGTAACGGTAGGTACAAGTGACTAAGGTCGGTCAGATAACTTGGGTGAAATTGGTGACCATGATCTTAGTCACCCGTAGCTACCGTAACCCATCGTACTCCAGAGTAAAACGAAAATGGATGTCAAATTGGTGATCAGTACCCCAAATAACCCCTGGGCGAAGTTCGAGCAAATTTTTTTCGACCTTTCTCCTCTACCTTTGGACTTCTGAAAGTGCAATAGTGCCGTATACTTGCAAGCTGTCCGAACTGGTAGTGCTTTTGATAGCCATCCTAAGCTACTGGAAAAGATGTAGCAACTTGTAAGTCAAGGGCAAAGAAGATTTAGTGCTCCAGACTTCAACTGTGGGACAACGGCAAGGTGTATGATTTTTGGAAGAAAGTAGGGTCACATTAAACGGATTCTACAAACAACCTTCTCGGCCTTGCCCATCTTCTTCTTCTTTCTAGCTGGTTCCTCTTCTTTAGTTTTGATTGTTGATGGTGCTGCATCGCAGTCTGCTATTCTCAGTTTATGAACGTATACAACTGTCTCGTAAGGCTTCTTCAATTTGCTCAAGTCGTCCCTGAAACGATCTGAAAAACGTGTTGCAGACAGGTTATCTGAAATATAGAACCGGCTCGTAAACGCATGGTTGAACCGTCTGAAGCTTCTTCATGTTTCGAAGCAGAAGCAGTTGTGGTTTGAAAAGGTTCTCAGGGTCAACAACAGAAACTTTAAGGCTCGTCACTTCACCAGCTTCAGAGGCCAGTCACAAAACTACGATCAGAAGTAGCGGATCATAAGGAAAGACGTGTGAAGAGAGTCCAGTGGAAGAACCAAGGTGCTCGCGTGGACCGGACCCAGTAGGATGTCTGTGTAAAGTGCAAAGCGAGAATGTCGGGGAAAAAAGACAAAGACAACCCCGATCACGCTGAAGATAAGGAGCGCTGTCTCGGTGCCATGAACAAGTCCTGAGAAGGCAGTGACTCACTGGAAAAGCTTCGAAGAACAGTAGGAAGCCGCCAGGAACGACCTCGTAGGCCCTTAAAGAAGAGGAATATTGCCGAAATCGGCGACACAACAGAAGACTCTTTGACAGAACGAGATGGTGATGGATGGAGGACAAGCAACAGCGGACTCTAAAACTGAGCGGAAGTGAATCTGAGAAAAAAGGAGAAAAAGGACAGCGCCATAGCGAGCTGATCACTATGTGATGAGGATGATGCATGAGAGAGCACGGAGCATTTGGGCCTGAACGGTTCAATAGGATATACATTATGGACAGACAGACCTATGGCCTGCTTAACTGCCGCAAGCTTTCATACTACCGCACTCCTCCCACTCCCTTGACATGCACTGCGTGCGCTAACGAGGATAGACAAGGTATTTCTGTAAGCCGTACTGAGGGACGCAAAGAAATTATGGCGAAAAACCAAGGAGGAAGTGAAGCGCTTCGAGCTCCATCCTTGCGTATGGATTACAAGCAGAAAATGCCCACATACTTAGAAAAAGGAGCGCAGTTGACTAAAGGAGTGCAAAAGGATGTAGAAACTTACTTAAAGCTCTTGAATGAAGGTGTCACTATTTGAGACGGGAAATTAAGCATTCGTTCGTTCAAGAAAAGACCACTCCGGCTCGTTTTGGTCATCGAAAAGGCACTCCAAAAATCCTTCAAGGCGAACTTGCGCGACTTCTCCTCGAGAAAGTGCATGATTCCTTGAGCATATGCAGGAGTGCCTCCCTAAGCGAACGCTTTCAGGTTTACCGACCTCAGAAACCGCCGTGAAGCTCAGACTGACCTTTGGATTGTGCAGTCTAGCCATAGATAGAAGCCCATACACTACGTTCTCATTGTCCTCGTCGCTCTGGTCTTCTGCTGGCTAAACGAAATTTGTAGACAGCCTGATGCGTAATGGAACAACGCGACTCTTATGGATATCACATGGAAAACCTGCCAAAAATTAGGAATGAAAATCACACCCCAATTACTATTCCGAAGGGACTTTGGGCGATGAGTGCATCCGCAACAGAAACGAGGTCGACGTCGGCTTTTAAAAATATCTGAAAGCAAATTGAAAAAACTGAGAACTTGAACCCGAATTTTGGATGTGAGCGAGCTGCGAAGAGAATCAGAAGGACTCCAATACCTGTGTGAGCATATTCACAATGCCATCCCGGTCATCGGCCTCCATCGGGAACGCCTCTATATCAAAATCTAGATATCGGCTGTCATCGTCTTTAATGAGCTCTCCAGAATCGGAGATATTGTCGTCTGAGCCTGAAACATGAAAACTAGGATGGCTACTGCTCCACTATACCAAACAGCTACAGAAATACAACGTCTCTACTGTACTTTCACACTCTGCGGCCGAAAATTCTATTCGCCCAGATTCGGCCTAATGGGTTCTTCGAGAGTTAATTACGAATATGAGCAGCACCTTTAGTACTGCACTAAGTGATGATAGGTAGAGGCGCTTGAAAAGACTGTATGTGGCATCGTTTTCCTCATCTAGTCGAGCGCCCCCAAATAATATCGCACGGACAAGTTCATGCTCTTGACTTAACTCCCCCAATGTGGATGGTATAGCGTAAACGACAGAAACCTCCGAAAAGGTGTGTCAGATTCAAGATTAGCACTCTCTGCACAAAGTTTTTCGTTTATCTTTATCAGTTATTCTGACACCTTACACATCAATGTCTATCGTAAACTGCCGCAATCGGCAGAAACATTAAAGACCAATATGGTCCTCGTCAAAACATCTTAAAGACCCCCAGAAGAAGTAAACACGACTGAGTCGCAAAATTACAACAACACCATTTAAGCAAGCCTTCCTCGTTGATGTCTACTCGTACACTAAAGAAGTGAGAGATAGATTTCAACACCTATTGCTTCCTGTCCGCTACGACTCGCTTACGTGCCAGGCAACCAAGCCTGTGACGATCCTTTATTCTCTACTTACAGTTTGTGGCAGTGTCTACGATAGACTACAAACGATTCGTGAGAAAACGGAGGACGCTCAAAAGCAGATAATCTAAGAGCCCTAGGACTCGCGAATAAACAGCCAAGGCTAGCGAGAGGAAAGTAGTAGAGTTACCCGACAAGAATTAGACGAGTTTTCTCACTGAAGTGGGCGGTCATTGTGGGACCACACTACAGCTCCGTTCCTGTCCAGTTGATACATGGTGGTGCTAAATGTACCACTGTCTCCCCTCCGATTCTTATCCTTCGCGTTTTTTTGCGTCTTCCGCCATTTTTCATCTACTTCGGCTCTTAACGACCGGAACGCACAATAAACGCAAAGGACGTCAACTGAGAGCAGAAAACCGAGGAAATTGGAAAAGTGGCAGAGGATGTGAAGAAAGGGCGTGTATCTAATCCCATTCCTGAATTACAGTCGAACTACACATGCGATACGCATGTGGTAGCCATAGGATATGAGTTTTCATAAGGAAAAACGCCAAAGAAGACCATTGGAGCAGTTGAGTGACTATGCTTTGAACAACAACGAACACAACCTGTGCAACGGTAGCTAACAAAGCTATGAAACAAATGTTCAATCTATTTAGAGCCTTGTCTTCAAATGGCAGTTACATTCTTCTCCAGGCGTAAAGTGTTTTTGTCAGGCCAATGTTGGAGTATGGTACGCCAGCTTTTAACCCTTACACACGAAGGGCTAGTGATATGATAGAACGAGTGCAGAACAGCTTACAGAACAGAAAGCTTATGATACGTAGCTTGGGGTTTGCATATGACCAAATTCCGTCAAGAAAAATCAGGAATAGTGAATTTCGGCTCGACACTCTTGAGTTTAGAAGAAGGAGAAATGACCTATTGCTCTTTCGCAAAATTGCTAACGACGAAGCAGTATAAAACTCACTGACCTAGTGACGTTGGGAGCATCTAGTACTCGTGGTGGTAAAATAAAGTATGATGCAGCAAGAGCCAAGGGAAATTGTAGGCGCTTCTTTTTCTTGCATAGGACCCTCCCTTCATATGAAAAGCTTCGGAGAAGACAGAATCTTCCTGGGAATTACGAAGCTTTTAAAAAATTCCTGAAATCACATCTGAAGCAGGGATGGGCGGAATTTCTGTTTTCTGGCCATTTTGGGCAATTTTCTTCTGTTTTCTGGGAAAATGGCCAAAACTTGGCCAGAAAACAGAAAATAGAGCTGAAAACAAAATTATATCATGGAAATCCTATTCAAAGTTTCTAAAAGTATAATAGAATCATGAGCATCATTACAAATTAAAACTTCTAAGCTACTTTAAATGGTGAGCATGTGGCGTTTTTGGATGTGCTCATATAGTAATTGCGCCATACACTCATGAACTATGCCGCTTTGTTTGCTTGAGTGATTGTGTAAGCGCTGCTGACACGGAGTCCCTTCGTAGAACATTTCTCGACTTTCATAATTTGGTCGTATTTTTTTCGATATTAACATTAGTTTGGACTATCTTCGTTCACAAAGCTATAAAACTAGGGTTCTGAGGGGCATTTAATTATGTATTAACTATTCACTTGTCCTAGAGTTACTGTGGGCCGGACTACTCTCCACCTCCGGTTTAAAAATTGAAATTTGTTGGCCGGTCATCCTAAATGAACGCTTTCTAAAGAGCCTCGGACAAAGCTGCTTTTCTAACTCTGAACATTGCTCAGCTTTCAGTCGTCAAAAATTAGAGAAATAAACTGTCACAACGATGTTCTGTTGCGATCAAAACTTCGTTGAGAGAAATAAACGTTTTAATTAGCTTTGATTTTGCTGATGTAGTGATACAGCAGTGACACAAGAAATTTTTCATGAATCACTTGTATCATCTGTCGTTGCATTGATCATCGAGTTGTTCAAGTGGGCACAGGCGTACCGTCGCGTGCAAGAGTGCACCAATGGATCCTCCTCGCACGGGGGACACAAAGAGCGTCATATCGGTCGTTCAGGACTTCGAAGAAGTCCGAACAACACGTTGGTGGGCGCCTTGGTGTTCCCGCGAAATCCAATAGGTGACGGCTCTCTTCCAGTGGGTATCTGCGAAGCGCATTACGTGGTCGGCCCTCCTAATTTTCGACGACATGGCCCATGCGACAGCGTCTCTGATCTTCGAACGTCGACGAAGCTCGGAACTCCGGAGGCCATCTCTCACTTGCGTGAGTCGTGTCACTCCGAGCATCGTCCCCTCGATTCCACGCTGCGCGACGCTGATTGCTTTCGTATGGCCCAGGTTTCTGAGGCGTGTACTAGTGCAGGAAGAACAATGGAGTCGAAAAGGTTTCGATGACTGCTTCAGTTTTGACGGAGTCGAATGCCTTCTTCAGGTCGATGAAGGCAAGGTACAAGGGCAGCTTGTACTCCCGCGACACTTCTATGAGCTTCGTGACGGTATACGGTTGACCGTGCTGAATCTTTCCGAAATCCTGCTCGTTCGCTTGGCTGTCCTAGGCTACGGACAGCAGGCAGATCGGGCGAACATGGCAGTGTCGTGCACGTTCCCCTTCTTGTACAGCAAGAAGGCTCTGCTGGTCTCCCATTGAGATGTAGAGATGAGGAGAAAAATTAATATGATGGAGAGGGTATCTATTTGACCCTATTCTATTTAATAGTTTCTTCGCATTTATGAAAACACTTTCACACGAAAACTGTTGTGCGGACAGCCCATTCAGTCGCATTGGACTGTGAAATATCAAGCCAATACACAACGTATTTATTCTGCTAAGGAATAACTAGGTGCTTTAAAGTGCATTGGTGAGTTGGAAACTCTCAGCTACGCGGAAATTACTGATTATTTCTCCTCATTAGGCTTCATTATATTCGATACTCTGAAAGGCCATTTTCTTACTAGGTGAACCATTAGTTGGGGCGTTAGCTGTGAAACGGAGCTGATGAATATTGCTGATGCTTCAAACGTCGAGATTCCTAGGATTTATCGGTCAAGATCTACAATTTGCTGATTGCATTGAATTTGGAGTGTACTAGAGACTTTTGTAAACGCTTGCATGTTAAAACGCTGGTCCACAACTACATTTCTAGTCACAGAAAAGCATTTCCTACTGGAAATCTTTGGATAGAATAATTAGGTCGTATGATAATTTCGAAATTTCTGTTTTCTGATTTTCTGGCGTTTTTGGCTTTTCTATTTTCTGATTTCTGTTTTCTGACGAAAGCGCTTTTCTGTTTTCTGGGAAAATGTTAAAATTTTCCGCCCATCCCTGATCTGAAGCCATAACTTACTGATGCTTTAGACGCTGTCCATCATTTACTTTTTCACCTAGATAATATGTGTAGATTGTATTTGCTTTTCTCGTTTGATGATTTTTTATATAGTTTACGCACGATTGTATTTGTACTCGAGTAAATAAATAAATAAATTGCAATTTTGACAGTTTACTGCCCCTTGCATGAGTCATATAAAGCATATGAGTTTTGAAATGGCATACTATAAGGACAACTTAGTTCCAAGCATCTAAAACTTATTTCAACGCATAAATTAAACTGCATTTCACTGCGGCGATCGGAATGCACCACGAGACGATGTTATCAGTAGGGAAGACGCTCCAGTTTTCTTCCACTTTCCAATCATAAGCAGCTGGTGTTGTTATTGTCCTGGCATATCATTTGGGGGTGAATCCATTGAGAAGTAAATGTCCTTCACTTCGGACCGATTTCTGCTTGATAAGCTAAACTCCCAGCCTCCTACAAAGAGGAGGGATTGCCCGAACTTTTGTTCAATTATGGCTTGCACTGTCCACTGCATTTTGCCATCTGAAGCGATGACTGCTGCGTTCCACAATCTGACACTCCTTATTGTGTTATGCTGCTGAGGGAAAGCTTGAGGCAGGTGTTTTTGGGAAATTTAAAAAGTTGATCGATGGAGAGCATGCAGTCGCACAATCAAATTCGTGCTGCTTTAATAAGCCTCAAGATGTGTAGTCGATGATCATACGTACATGTACATCAACCACTCGCTTTTTGATTCTCTTTTCACGCTATGAAGAAAATAGGTTAAGAGGGGGTCAATATGCAGAACACGATATTTTTTAAACCCTTACTCTGGGTTTTCTGATTAATCTGCAACAGTTCTCTAATCCAGCTGCAGTTCATATGTTATACAAGCTGCTCATAACTTTGCTAATGCTTGCTGCTTCAAGCTGAACATTGCCATCACGATCGTCACTTCTTTTGTTTTACAAAGGCGCACTTCGGGTGCAGCAAGGAATGAATGAACTCGCCGCCACGCTTGACTGTTTGGAACCTGTTCATGCTTTGCTACGGGAGTGATTGATCGGCCAGGCAAATCATATGACCTCGTAAAAAAGAGTCACTAACACAAAAAACAGACACACTGATAATAAAGAAAAGGAACAAACAATGTTTTGTTGCGACCAAAACTTCTAGCGCCAGGCGGGACTCGAACCGGCACCTCCCTCTGACCGGGCGGGAATGCTCTACGCCGTTCGATCAAACGGCACCGGTGGTGTAAAGGCGTATTCCCGCTCGGTCAGAGGGAGGTGCCGGTTCGAGTCCCGCCCGGCGCTAGAAGTTTTGATCGCAACAAGACATTGTTGTGACAGCTTACTATCACGATACCAGCCGCTTGAGGTTTAAAGAAACTGATTTGAATTGGAACAAACAATGTTATAGCTCTGTTCTGTGTTCTCCGCGTCAGGGCCTGTTCATACTTCGCGACAGCAGCGACAAGAGCGCGGCGTGCGTGGCGACAAGAGCGACAAGAGCGACTGGACCGACAGCGCTCGAATATAAACACTTTTCGGTTGCACGCGCTCGGTTTTAATCGATATGCATGTTTTGCAAGGGCGACAAGTCGCCCTTGTCGCGAAGTATGAACAGGCCCTCAGCGGATGAGAGCTCAGATATGTGAAGAGACTCGAGGGTGTGGCTCGACTGACGTGCCCGTGTTAAAATTGCCTACATCCTAGAGTTCCCTTGCCCAATTCGGAAAGAGATGAGACAAATCTGGATCTGGAATCGAAACGAGGAGATTTGAGTGTATTAACATTCGTTTTATGCAGAGACAGACGCGTAATGGGTGCGCGGCATGGTGACCCCCCCCCCCCCCCCGACCATATTTGCGCCGCGGTATCCTAGGGTGGAAGTATGTCTGGAGTTTTGCTGTATGCCGCCACGCCGCGATGAATCTGGCGAGTTCTGGTAGCAGCGAGAAGCCAAGAGGGTTATTGTACGCAATACTGAGTGCTTTTGGCGAGAATACGGCATGACCACCACCAGCACTTGACGAGGAAGGAGTGCATTGTCATTGTCCTCGTTCTATCAAGTCACACCTTTCTGCTCTGCCCATAATTTCAACTCGTATCTCAAGAGTGAACTAAACTGGCCAGGCAAATATTTAATCCCCACCTCGCTTGACAAGTTTTTCATTGCAGCACATCGTAATCCATTTTTTCTTCCTTCTTACATGGGAAGGCTATCAGGCATTAGGTTTTTCATTTCTATAGTCGTCTTTTATATTCATTGTTAGCTTTAAAAAATTCATAGTAACGAACTGATGCGAACTCATCAAAAAATATAATATCGCTGTAAAAAAGGAAGAATGGGATACTAACGTCCTCTAGTGACAAAAATGTGCCAAACGAATACGAATGGAAAATGTTTGCCTGACCGGATAACTTCATTGCAGAGGCCAGATTCACCAACACCTTGCCACCCTTTAAGGGTGAAGATACCGCCAAACATGATGCTGAATGAATGTCATATCAAGGGTTTGGCAGTATTTTCATCGTTAAAGGGCGGTAAGCGGTTGATGAAACCGGCCACAAGTGGTTGCACTATCGACAAGCTATAGGGTGGATGCAAATCAGGTGTGTGCGTTAATTTTTTTCGGTAAATTTTTAACCACCATTTTTAATGAAAAATTTTCGCGTCATATCGGTAAATTCGCTAAATAAAATTTTCCTTATTGCAGTCAGTTTAGCAGTATTTTAATATGTAAAAAGCCAGATTTCTTCTCTTATTGATTTTTTTGGATTCCATCTACATGGCAATTGTATGACTATGTCCGCATCTTCACAGCAAATAACAACAGTCACCCTACCATCACCAGAACTGCTGTTGCCTGTAACAGCTGTTCTAGCGTCGAGTTGCTCGAGCGGGCATAAGCAGCGCATCCATTCGTCCCTGTCGTGTGCCAGGTGCTCCAATTGACCCTCCTCGAGTGAGACGAAGAGCGTCACATCGTTCGACCAGGACTTTCACGAAGAGGTCCGACCAACACGTCGGTGGGCGTCCTGGGGCCAGATTCATCAACGACTTACAGAGATTTAACGGGGAATTACAGCCGAAATTCCTGATAACGCCTACATTTCACCATATCGCCTGTTGACGAGCCGCGTTAATTCGCGTTTTTTTTCAGGAATTTCGGCTGTAATTTCTCCATTAAATCTCTGTAAGTCGTTGATCACGGATCTCCCTCGATAGAGCCTTCGGGCTCTCTTGTTAAGAGGGATCTCGGACCGCTTTAGCAGGGCCACGTAGCGCGTCCCGGGGTGGTAGGGGAATGAAACGCGACCCAAATGCGACCGTGTACTGCCCAGAGGCGCAGGTGGGATGCAGGGGATGGAGTCCTTGCTCCTGCTGCGTCGGGTCGACGCGTTCCTTGTGCGTGAGAGCGGCATGTTCGTGCACATTGAGCGTGGATGTGTCCGTGACTGTGCGGATTGTAACTGTGGCGGCTCGGCCAAAAGCTTGCACTCGGTAGACTTGGAGTACATTGTAAGGCGATTCGAGGCCGCCTCAAAAGCCTCGCCCCGTCCCTTCGGGCAGTCTGGCTGGCTGCCCGGAATTCTTCACCCGCACGACAGAGCCTGACTAGCTACCGTGTGTACTGGAGTCAAACACAGCAGCACTAAAGGGCCTCATTCCCCTGACCCCTTAAGATCCCCCATTTCTGCAGCGATGGGAAGGACGAGTACGGAGAGTCTGCTAAAATTTCAGGGCCTAACCAGGCTGCGAAAACTGAGAAGGACTAGGATGACGCTCTGTACTTACAACGCCCGCACGCTCGCATCGGAAGCCTCCGTCGAGGACCTGATTATGCAAGCCAGGAAGATCAAGTACGACGTCATCGGACTGACCGAGGAGACACCACCCCCTACACGTCGCCTACGACTCCGGAGAAGAACTGTTCCTCGGAACTTGCGACAGCAGGGGAGTAGGCGGCGTTGGTGTCCTCGTCAACACGCACTTGGCCATGAACATCGATTCGTACGAGTCTCTGACAACCCGAATCGGACGTCTGCGACTGAAGCGATGTGGTTCCGTGCCAGCTTTGACTGTGTTCGTCGCGTATGCCCCAACATCCGACTGATGAAGAGGTCGAAGCCTTCTACGTGAAGCTGGAGAAGTTCTATAAGGAAGATCACACCTTCTACAAGGTGATCGTCGGCGACTTCAACGCCAAGATCGGGCCACGAAGATCGTCAGAAGAACTTCACATCGGAACCCACAGTTTGGAGTGGAACGAGCAAGGTGAAAGGCTGTCTGAGTTTATCATGTCGATCAAGACCATCCATGGAAACTCACTGTTCCAAAAGCCTCCTTCCCTACGATGGACTTGGGAATCTCCCGGTGGCCAGTTCCACAACGAGATCGACCACATCATCTTCAATCGCAAGTATTGCCTGACCAACGTTTCCGTTGTCCCCAAGTTCCACATGGGATCGGACCACCGCCTCCTTCGCGCGAGGTTCCGCTTTTCGCGTCAAGGAGAGAAGGCCGCAAAGTTCAAGAAGAGGAGTCCCAGACCAACCATCAACTGGGACATGTACACCTCTCTTGCCGGCCTTTGGGAAGATACCGTCATGGACAACATCGACGATGAGTACGACCGCTTCATGCACCATCTCCGCAATTGTGCTAAGGAAGCCGATAGCTTGAAGACCACCAAGAGACGTCTGTCTCCGGAAACTCTCGAGCTTATACGCCAGCGTGGAGCAGCACGAGCGTCAGGCAACTACCAGCTGACGTCAGAGCTTGCGAAGCTATGCAGAGCGGCGATAAAGGAAGATCTTAAGGAGAGAAGGGCGGAAGTGTTGGCTGAAGCAGCAGACGCAGGGTTGAGCATCGCAATGCCCGCCGGAACTTCGCCAACTTCAAAACTAATGAAGAAGGTCATCCACGACTTCTACTCCGATCTTTCCGATAGCCTCGTCCACCTGCCGGCATGTAATCTTCCGCAGGATGGATACGTCGTCCCCTCTGTTCTCCCTTCCGAAATCCGACACGCTATCTCTTCGGTGAAGATGCGTACAGCACCCGGTCCCGACAGGATCAGACCCGAACACCTGAAGAATCTCCCGCCAACGCTCATCAACACCTTGGCGCGGCTCTTCACACGCTACCTGTCGGAGTGCAAGGTTCCATCTCAGTGGAAGACCAGCAAGACCGTTTTGCTGTACAAGAAGGGAGACGTGCACGTCATTGGCAACTATCGCCCGATCGGCCTGCTGTCCGTAATCTACAAGCTGTTCACTCGAGTCATCCTGAATAGGATCAGCAAAACGCTGGACGAAGGACAACCATGCAAGCAAGCAGGATTTCGGAGGATTCAGCACTAGCGACCACATACACACCATTAAATAAAATAATAAATAAATAAGTAATGAAAAATAAAGATAAATCTTTTTTATCCATTTTTCAATCTCTCTTCGACTTTTGCAGTCATGAGGTAGTGCTAACAGGCCCACTGCCGATGCCTAACGAAGACGGTCAAGGTGAAGAATATTATCTATTTTGTAGTTGGGACACGCCCTTGAATGCTACCGAGGAACTGCGAAGAAAAGTCGCCTGTTCTCTCGTTCGTGATGTTAGTTTGACTTGAACGAAGCGGAGGATGTTGCCTGGTCGCCGGTCGATGACAATGATGTGAGTGATATTACGTCTCCTTGTAACAGTGAGGAGGATGCTGTATGTGACGGCCGTGAGACCACTTGCAATATGGTTGGGTGAGGATGAAGAGCAGATTGGTACTGTTATACTTTCTCTCCAGAGGTCGAAGAGGGATCGAAAAAAAATCGAACATAAATATAGTATAAATAATAAATAATAAATAAAAATAAAATAAAAAATTTTCCTCGATCTTTGGAGTTCTGAAGTTACCTATTTTGTAGGCAAAGAAAAGTCGCCTGCTCCTCCTCGATGGCCAATCGAATTATGTATTTTTGTGTTTATATCGCATCATCCAGGTTAAAATAAAGTTATAATATCAGTATGGTGCACTATCGTGGTCAAGATACACTTTATATCAACAAAAATGGACGGAGCAAGACCAGCAATGCAGGAGCAGCACCTTCGAATCCGAACCCCCGACACTTTTCCCGCAAGCCCGCCCCCATAGCCACTCGGCCATCCGGTCGCTGCGTCGTTGGTAGTGAGCGACGCATCTCAACGTTCCACTTCGGTCACTGTACCGCTAGGAAGCAAATTGTGATATCGCTGTAATTACGCTATTGTTCCAGCCCCAAACCTTTTGCAGGTTACATTCTAACCATGACATGGCAGTTCCAGGCGTCAGTATTGCTTTATCGGACCGCACTGAACTGAAACGGTTTTTTCTGCAATTTTTGACCTACCCAGATGTCCGCAGGAAATTTGAAAACCACTGCGGTGCTTCTCATACAATCCCCTACAACCTTCAATAGGTCACTTTTAAAATTGCCACGGGATGTTCATTGACCTCCCTTGTGAGGTCTCCGAGGCGTATGCCAGGCCAGGAAGAACAGTGGAGTCGAATGGGCGGGCACGGAGTCGGACATTCTTCGTCTTTTTCACCACTTTTTCGACGCTCTTGAAAGCTGCCCAAGCCGCGCGTTTCCTCCTGCTCAGCTCTGGCGCTGGCTTGTTGGCCACATGGGTACAAATAAATTGGCCAACGAGCAAGAAAATGCCATATACGAGGACGATATCAATCGCCTGTTCCACTGATTTAAGTGAGTAGAGCGTTTCCTCGGTATCGCAACGATACTGCAAAAGCTCGTACAAAAATTCGTCCAAAATGCATTTACATGAAGAGGAAGTAAACTTTCAAAAATGGTGTTTAAAATGTCGTTAATGCAATTTAATAGAGGTTCTCGCGGTTAAATTTCGTTGAAAATTTTTAACGAAAAATGCCGGTAAGTCGTTAATTCTTAAACGCACACACCTGATGCAAATGAGCGCGAACTTGTGGGCGGGGCATACGCACGCGGCAGCCGTTTTGAACATGTAAAACGATTCCGAAGAATGCAACCCCGAAACCGCATACCGGCTGTGTACGCCCTCCTAGCTTAGGATATACATACTGTTATACTTCCGCGACGCGTGGACGACGCTGTGTTGCGCGGGCTGCTATGCAGTGCCTAGTGCCAGTGCGCGTAAGGCAGGCAGCAGAGTCTTGCGGGTGCCGCGGACCCGCCATGACAGCGGCGGGTGGTGCGATACCCGCAGGGTTACTGTACGAAATATTGCGTACTTTTACCGGCAGTTGCGACCTCTAATAATGTCAGAGATGTAGTGAGCAAAACGCTTCTTGTTTCGTGAAGAAGCGTTTTCTAAGTCAAGTTAGGTGTTCTTGAATCTAAGCCCCGAAATCTAATAGAACACTTCTTATAACTCAACAGTTCTGTGCCATTTTGCGCTTGCTCTCCCTTTTGTCGATCTACCTCCACTAAAAAGTTCCTCGCTTGACAAGCAGCTCGAAGATAATGTAGTAGCCCTTGTGATGACAGCATGCCCTCCGATACCTTGTTGAGTCAAGGATCTCTGTCCGATGGAGTTATAGCTCATACTAAAAAGATCGGTCTGCTTTGTTGTTGCATTCCTGTGCAAGGGTTTTCCCTAATCCTCAGACGGCTAACTTGTGGCTGGAGGGCCACGAAGATTCGCAGTGCAATTAAGGTTACCTAATATCGTGCCTAGTTTTTTTTTTGCGTTACGCTCTGAGTGCAGGATTCCATACGCCTCCATTTGTCGACTCTAACGGTGATTATATTATTGGTTGTCAAGCTTCTTTATGGACAGAAATTATGCACCAGCCTACTATATTCCTAGCATATAGATTTGTTAAAAAGATGTTTACAAATATATGAGCCATAATGAACGCTAATTTATTACTCCCCCGGCGGGTCTCAGCCGCAGCTCCTGGCACTGCGGGTGAGAGCAGCCGTGTACTGCGGCAGCCCTCGGGGTTGTTGCGTGCGGGGGCTCCGCGACAACTCGTCCGCGCAGTGGCTTCCACCACAGTGGCAGCGTGGGTCCCACTGCGGCGGAAGCGATATGGACGAGTTCTCGGGGTGCTGCCGCGAGACTCTGGGGCCGTATGCTCGTGCTCCCCCGTTGGGGGGAGAATCAATCAATATCAGCATATGTCATCACACCCCAATCCCCCATCGGGGGAGACTAGGGGTAGACGAGCATACGGCCCCTGTAGAGGCCCTAAAGGCCCCCACAGAGTTCTGCGGCAATGCCGCTCGCCGCTATGGTTAATGATAGGGCAGGGACGCCGCCGGCGGCGAGCGCTGCGTCTCTACCCTATGGTTAAGCACAGGGCCGCGGCGCTACCGCAGAACTCTGTGGAAGCCTGAACACTGTCATCGACGTCGCCGGCAACAGCGTCGCCGAAGTATAATGTAGACCTTAGCCCTATGTTATACTTCGGCGACGCGTCGCCGACGCTGCGACCCGTCACCGACAGCCCGTCACCGACGTCGCCGACGCTGACGTCACCACCGACGTCGCCGACGTCGCCATAGGCCTATGTTATACTTCGGCGACGCGTCGCCGACGCTGCGACCCGTCACCGACAGCCCGTCACCGACGTCGCCACAGACGCGTGGTCGACGTCGGCGACGTCGTCAACAGATTCTGTGGCGGCGTCGGGGAAGACGTTGACAGGAGAGCATCGGAGCGCATTTTTAGCATCGGAGAGGGTTTTCAATGTCATCATTTGGTAACCAGTCTGCCCATAGAAAGGCTAAGTGATCACATCTGCCTCGAATTTGCATACATTTTGAGCTTTTCTTAATCTTCAAAAAAATTTTAATTCTTATTTCTTCTTAATGCTTCAAGACTTAATGATGATTTTTTGTTCTGTATGTACGGCAGTCTGCTCAACCATTGTTAATCTGCCGAATTTTCTCTTACTAACCAAATTTGGCTTTTAGAAGGATGGATAAGTGTTCAAAGGTTTCACCAGTAGCAATGTTAGAACCATTCAAAAGTACCTGTATTTTTAGGATACCTTGTATTTTTCGCAAGGCATAGTGTGTTTTTAGTTTTAAACTTTAAAAGAAGCACAAATCAAAAGATACGGTCACTTTGTAAAGGGATTATAGGAAGTATTCAAGAGAAACACTATCAATAGATTGTAAAATGCAAGATAACAGACGAGTGCATGGCGCAGTCTATCCCGATCATACGTCAAAAAAGCGTCGGTTTTTAAATTTACGCGGAATTCTCGAAGTTCAAAGGAAAATTTAACCCTCAATTAGTAAGAATTCTATCTCGAAAAAGCTCTTTGCAGAGGTTTGCATTACCATTTGAGAACGCAAAGAAACACTACTTATTTTCTACACAGTTTTATTTAGTATTACTTGCCCTACACGGAAGCAAATAGGCCTAGAAAATGCGAACAGAACGGCTGAGAAGGACACAAAAAGGAAGAAAAGTGACAAATTGAAGGGGAGCTAAGGTTTAGGGTCCCACTCCCTCCCAAACACTCAGTGTTTTAATCAATTGTGCTTTTTGTGCTCGTTTTGTGTTCGCAGGACGGTGTCTTTAGCACTTCTCGATTTCGTAATTCGAAGTACGGTGGTGATGATGGCAGTTCCGGGAACGAAGAACCAACCCACAGTCATAACACTCCATCGGAGCGCATTTTCTGCCACCCTTGGATGACTCGGCGACGTTGACGTCGTCGGCCCGTCTGTGGCGACGTCGGCGACGTCGGTGACGCGTCTGTGGCGACGTCGGCGGCGGAAGTATAACACCCCCTACGGAGCTCTCGGCGACGTCGCCGGCGACGCTGTGATGTGCGGGCTGCTACGCAGTGCGTAGCAGCCCCTACAGCATAGCGTCGCC
Organism: Heligmosomoides polygyrus bakeri; assembly: GCA_947359475.1. Classification (NCBI taxonomy): domain Eukaryota; kingdom Metazoa; phylum Nematoda; class Chromadorea; order Rhabditida; family Heligmosomidae; genus Heligmosomoides; species Heligmosomoides polygyrus. Next base: position 52,673,503 of record OX375866.1, on the reverse strand, counting down.
GACGTCGGCGACGCGTCGCCGAAGTATAACATAGGCCTTAAGGCCCATGCACACTTCTGCGACACCGCGGTGCGGCAAGTGAGGCGACGGCTACCTCCGCGAAATCCGGCGGTCGCGGCGCGGTCGCGTTAGAGCATCGTTACAGGCAACGGGAGCAACGTCCCAGTGCATGCCGCGCCGCCAGGAATGATTTGAAGCATTCAGGCCTGCAGCACTCAGCGCGGCGTCGCCTGCGATAGCCGCAGCGACAGCCGCAAGAGAGTGCATGCCCCCTCCCTGCGGCACGTGTCGCAGTGTCGCGCCGCAGCCGTCGCGGCCCTATGCTTCATCATGGCCGCGCCGCGTTGTCGCAGAAGTGTGTATGGGCCTTTAGAGATCGCGCGTCGGCGTCAACGTTACCACTTTCGATCGATGTCTTGTGCGCTCGCGATGGCACCGCCGGCAAGCGGGTCGTGGTGCAGTGGAATTAGCGTCGCCTCATGCGAAAGAAAATAGCAAATGTGTTTCAGCCTTCAGGAATGTAAAACGAGCTCCAGCTAAACATGTGTAGTAAGTATATTGCTTGGACATCCTAGCTTTACAATGTTCAACGATCTAGTAGACGTTAGAGATGATTATTACTAGTAATCGCCTACAAAGGCCCATGAGTTATAATAGAACAGGGATACCTGAAGAGGATGAAGACTTGTTCGTTCATTTATTTGTACTGGTTCACTGGTACGAGGCAGATCTATCCCGTGTGTGGCCATTCAACCATATTGTTTCGCCCCTGTGGGTCAAAGAATTCGGGCACATTCTGGTGGCAGAGTGTTATGGCGGCGTCTTCAACCTAAGTGCCGTCGAACATATCGCATTAAGTTTTGATGATACAATGTTGAGGATTCCAATAGGTTAGCGCCGTAGAACCGTCAACTAGCATTTCCCCATATGTTCCATCCAGAACAGCCTCAAACAGCACGAGACCTCTACTTTCCGTAGTTCCATTATTGATTACCGTGGAGCTGGCATGGTGCTAGCGTAGAACCAGAGGCGTGGTGGTCCCGCAATGATTGTTGTTACGGTAACGATTTGAAAACGTGGTACCCCGTAAGAACGTCTTGTCCGCTGGAATCACCACACCAAGTGACCCCTCCCCCCGATCACTCGCTTCGGGTGACCCGCCCCCGCGATCGTGCCCATTCGTGCGCACCCACAAGTTATACAGTGAGCATAAGCATGGACTACTCGCAAATCCCAAATGGTCGAGAAAGAAACAGGATGTTGGGATTAAAGTCTCTTGAATGTAGAAGGCAATCATTCGATCTCAAGATGCTTTTAAAGATTCTCACCCAAAAGGTGCACATAAACCCGTGCATATTTTTCCGAGGCCATCTGTCTAGAACAAGGAGAGGTAAGCTTCAGCTATATGTGCCGGTAGCGAGGACCACAGTCAGATCAACATTCTTGACCTGTAGAAGCTTGCGGGAGTTCAACTTATTACTAGCCCAAAACGAGAATCTCTTAGGATTATCTGAGCATTCGCTCGCTTGATTGTTGTCCAGCGTTCATTGTTATAACTGTTTCCGTTCTCATTTATTGGTGCCTACTTAGTCTTCAAGTTTCAGTTATTAATATTTATGTTGCTTTTTTGTTTCTTTATTATATGCGTGGCTACCACCATGCTGTGAATAAATAAATAAATAAATAAAATAAGCGAACCTTCCGATAGCTCTTCATCCTTGTCAACAGCGTAGCCGAGTTCTGCATCAGTGACACTGTCGCTCACCTCAGCAGTGCGCTTCTTTTTCAAATTTTTCACCTGAAATTGAGGCACTTGATCATGGTCTGAGCAAGATGTCGCTTAAATGAGAGATCACATACTTTTTTGGACCGTTTTCTCTTTGTCGACGTCGTCAATGAGACCTGGGCTGTTCTGCTCTCCATTCTGAAAGGAGGCTGGCGCTATGGTAGTTGAGGAGTCACCACACAAAAAAGATGCGGGACAGGCTGACAGTAAAGAAGACAGGCGCGGAGTGCTGAGCGGTGCTCTGTGTCAGCGGAGGAGAGCACCCTGTAAAAGTAGCGGCGTATCAAGGAGAAGAACACTGAGCACACACAGCGCAGTGGAATGTGCGGTTACAGGGCACGGCCGACCGTGACTCACGTTTTGGCCGTTTCGTCGTGCCGTCTGCGCCCTCTCAGTTAGAGATCGCACTCTCCCGCCTCGCTGATCTCCCCACCGTTGCGCTGGAGCCCAGACAACGGAGCAGAGGATCTCTTCCGCAGGCGAGGTAGGACAACTGGGGGGGGGGGGGGGGGGGGCGTCTGAGGACAAGGGTCAACCAGGCGAGCGAACAGGCGAGAGCGCAGAGAAGGAGACACTCCGGCTGCGGCCCGACGGCTGCCGGTCGAGCGAGCCGACTCGGCGCGCAAGCTTCGAGAAGGAGAATGGGATGCAACTTTCGCAGCTACACATGTTCCCAAAGATCACAAAACGGACGTCTGGAAGCTGCTACGTTCTGGGGCATGGCAGACATCAATTAGTGAAGGTACACAGGTCTACTAAAGGTAAGTTTGTAAAAAGAAATTGCAGGAGACGAGATTTGGCTCCTGCTTGCATAATGCCAAGGCTTTCCAGGAAGCACATGCCAGTGGAAGGCAGGAAGCAAGAAACTTGAGTGGATCGTCCTCATGGTTGTTCTATTATTCGCTTTCCTTACCATTAGACAGAACATTTGCGTTTACGAACATATGACATCCTGAGGGCCGTTTAAAGGATCTACAGCACGTCAGGCAGCCGACCAAATCAACGATATATATATATGGCTTGGGATCTATTACTCATCGCACCTGTTATGAATGGTTCGGAAAGTTTTTAAAGGGAGATTATTCACTCGAACAAAGCAAGGTCAGGAAGGCCAGTGAATTGGACGACACTGAACTGCTCCATCTTCTTCGTGCCGATAGCAGGCAGACGGCACGCCAACTGGCAGAGAAGCTCGAAGTGTCTCATAGGATAGTGGGAATCCATCTGAAGGGCCTTGGCTTTGCATGGAAATTTGTAGCTTGGATTCCACATGCCCTCTCAGACAACGCGCGTCCTCATGTCGCAAAAGTGAGTCACGAGAAAATCCAGGAGCTAGGCTGAGAAGTTCTGCCCCATCCACTGTACTCTACAGAACTCGCTCCTTCTGACTACCATCTGTTCAGAGCTCTGAACCAGCATCTTCGAGGTAGAGAGTTCGATGGTCGACGTCAACTGGAAATGGAGGTTTATGAATTCTTTTCCTCACAGCCCTCGGAATTCTGGCAGAAAGGAATTGAAATGCTGCCTGAAAGATGGGGCAGGATCTTTGACTTGGGTGGGGAATATATCGTGGACTGAGTTTTTGTATATTGTATTATAGTGTATTGTATTGTAATATATTGTTGTGCTAGTGTTGCAACACTTTTCGTTCAACCCAATATCTTCGTGCCAGTATGAAGTTGTCAGTATGAAGACGAGTTCTTTCTTGTGACCTTTTCTGATGCGATTTAACATAGAGCTTTGGTTGATCGTGGCAGATCTTTTTTAGGAAGTGGAAAAATCCTGCACAACAGGGGAGTCGATCCATAAACCACCACGTTTCACCACGGCGCTCCTCTACCCCCTGCGCCACCACTGTTCGGCAGGCATACGCAGCTTCAACCCTATCTGAGCTCGGTCTCTTGTGATTGGCCCACTCTGAGTGGACCTAGAGGGCAAAGGAGCCTGCAACGAAAATGGTCCATAACTCCGTTCACAGATGCGCACAGCCAGCAGAAACGGAACACACATTTTGAATCAGCGTTCGAAGCCGCATCCCGTGATATGCATCTCATCTCAAAGTCCCATGGCCACCTAGTATGCTTCCCTTGTAAGTTTTGAGGAGCAATAAATCCCGGTCTGCTTTTGCGTGCTTATAAAACATACAGTACCGGACGCGTCTTTTGAATAGACGCCGCAAAAACCGCGATTTTGCGGGGTTCTCCGTCTTTTTGATACAACTCGCCTAACATTGTCCCATTCAAAAACTAAGGACATATTTGAGCTCAGGAGCTCGAGCTCTATCGTTTGGTGTGCATTGTTCATATGGAATCAATATATTCTGTATATTATATATATATTTATATTCATAATGCTCGAAATTGAAAACTTGCGCTCCATTGCGAAAAGCGGTCGCGGACGAGTTGTAGGTCACAAGCCGTCGAAAACGGTTATGTGCTCCCAATTTTTCTAATTTGAGTTTTTTTTTGAAAAGTGGTTGGCAACGTTCGATTCGCTTCCTCGAGATCTACACGAACATGTCGATAACTTCGCCAGATCTCCGCGTTTTCGAGGTAGGTGGTCAAAAATGGCTGGAGCAGACTTCTTGCGATTGGAGAAGCTTATATTCCAGGACTGCATGTTCTCGGAGTATCTCAGGAATGGCGTAAAATGTTCTGTCATGCCAGGAATCATCTGAGAGTGCCCCGTGCACAGTGCATTTAGGATCGAATCTATCAATCAAAGGGGGGGGGGGGAGACAGTTTGTAGAGTGAGCACTTAGGGAGTTTCATGAGAAATTCTCAGCTGCCCTCCTCAGGAACTGCTGTACTCTGTCCCATCAAGATTTTTTAGTGGTTGTGCACAGTGTATATAGGATCGACATATCAATCGAGTGGGCGGCGCGACATCTCGCAAATTGCACCGCGGGCGTGTTCTGAGCGCAATAACTCTGTCATTTTTGAATCTTTCCGGCTGCAACTTGTGGATTTTGTAAGCAGTAGAAAGCTCAATAGAAGCGCTGAAACACAGCAACGTAGCATATGACAGAACACAGCTACAGCGGTGCGAAAATGCAGTTTAGCCTTGTGTGACACGATTTTTTCCGAGATCAGTCGACTACTTCGAGAAGACGAGAAGAGCTAACGGCATGCAAATGCGTTGACGAGCACGAAACTGAAAGCACTTCACGATGACATGCTGGCAGCCCAATCTGCCATTTTAGAGCGGCGGAGGGCAACGCTGAAGCTCCCCCCGCTCTTACTCGCCCACATTTGAGTTCTCAGTGCTCCCAATAATACCATTCTGTTCGCTCGTTGAGCTCTATCGAATGGTCTCAATCTCGACCAGTTCTGGGAATATCGATTTTTCGACAATTTCGCGCCAAAGGCGAGGCGGCTCAATGCCGCGGCAGAAGGACAATGACGTCATCGAAAAACGGTATTTGTGAATCGGGCCAAGTCTAATACTAATCAACAGAGCCTTTGGTGGTCAATTGAATGGTGTTACTGGGAGCAACAAGAACTGTAGTCTGGGCAGTGGGAGCGCTGAGAACATCGACCGTTGTTGTGCTAAATTGGACAAGTTTGAGCAAAATCGGTTCCTGACCCGACCACCCTCAGTTATCCAAAAGAAAATTCAAAACCTATCGAATTCGGCGGAATTCCAAAAACGGACGTCGGATTCGTAATCAGCGCCCTAAATAACCCCTAGATGATTTTGGACAAGAAAATTTGGGGAATTCCGAAATCGTCGACTTTCGATGACGTCATCGTCCGGACAGACTCGGTGAAGAGCGCCCTCGTCCTCGATCGAAAATTGTCAAAAAATCAATTTCCCCGGAATTGGCCGAAATTGACATCGTTCGATAGAACTTTTCCAGCTGAACAGAACGGTTCCATATCGAGTGTCGAAAACTCAAATATGGGCGAGTAAGGGCGGAAGAAACTTCACCGCTGCCTTTCGCAGCTCAAAGTGGCTGAAAATGGCAGTTGGGACTAATGCAGGTTAGGCAGATGAGGAGCTATGGACACTTCAGCGAAAAACACCTTGACTGCTTTGCTAGCCCACGCATTCGTAGGCCGTTAGCTGATCGCGCGTTCCCACAGTGATCGACTGAATTCGGAAAAGAACGTGTCACACAAGGTTTACCTGCATTTTCGCACTGCTGTAACTTTGCTCAATCATAAGCTACGATGCTGTATTTCAGCGTGTCTTGAACTTTCTACTGCTCACGAAATCCACAAGTCGCATCGGGAAAGATTCAAACGTGACAGAGTTACAGAACACGCCCATGCGTCCAAATCAGCACAACAACGGTTGATGTTCTCCGCGCTATCACTGCCCAGATTACAGTTCTTGTTGCTCGCAGTGACACCATTCAACTCACCACCAAAGGCTCTGTTGATTGGTATTAGACTTGGCCCGGTTCACAAATATCGTATTTCGATGACGTCATTGTCCTTCTGCCGCGGCCTTGAGCCGCCTCGCCTTTGACGCGAAATTGTCAAAAAATCGATATGCCCAGAATTGGTCGAGATTGAGACCATTCGATAGAGCTCAACGAGCGAAGAATGGTATTATTGGGAGCATCGAGACCTCCAATGTGGGCGAGTAAGAGCGGAAGGAACTTCACCGTTGCCCTCCGCTGCTCTAAAATGGCAGATTGGGCTAAAGCAGTTCAGGCATCTGGAGAGCTGCCAGCACGTCATCGTAAAGTGCTTTCAGTCTCGTGCTCTCCAACGCATTCGTAGGCCGTTAGCTGATCGCGCGTTCCCACAGTGATTGACTGAATTCGGAAAAGATCGTGTCACACAAGGTTTACCTGATTTTCGCACTGCTGTAACTTTGTCCAATCATAAGCTACGATGCTGTGTTTCAGCGTGTTTTGAACGTTCTACTGCTCACGAAATCCACAAGTCGTATCCGGAAAGATTCAAACGTGACAGAGTTATTGCGACAGAACACGCCCGCGGTGCAATTTGCGAGCTGTCGCGCCGCCCACTCGATTGATGTGTCGATCCTATATACATTGTGCACAACGCACTCCAAAGTCTCGCCGAAACAGAGTACAGCAACTCCTGAGTAGGGCGGCTGAGAATTTCTCATGTAACGCCCTAAATGCTGACTCTACAAGCTGTCCGCCCTCGATTCATAGGTTCGATCCTATATGCATTGTGCACGGTACACTCTTGGAGGATTCCTGAAGTGACAGTGTACTTTGCGCCATGCCTGAGATACTCCGAGAACATGCAAGTCCTGGAAAATATGTACATCCAATCGAAAAGAGCCTGCTCGGTCATTTTAGGCCAGGCACTGCCTGGCGAAGTTGTATACATGTTTGTGTAGATCTGGAAGAGACCAATCGAACGGTCCAACAGTTTCTCAAAAAAAAAACTCAAATTAGAGGAATTGGAACACACAACCGTTTTCGACGGCTTCCAACAACTCGTCCGCGACCGCCCTTCGCAATGGAGCGCAAGTTTTCAGTTTCGAATATTTGCATGGCTCCATATGAACAATGTATACCCGCATGGCTCCATATGAACAATGTATACCAAACGATAGAGCTCGAGCTCCTGAGCTCAATGCCCTTGGCTTTTCAAACGGTTGACTTTCAGGTGAGTTTTATCAAAAAGACGTAAAAACCGCAAAATCGCGGTTTTGCGGCGTCTATTCAAAAGACGCGTCCGATACTGTATGTGCGGCCGATAGCTGAATTCAGAACAACTGTGTTCAACCCTCTCAAGAGGAAAGACATCGACATACTCGAAAGAATTTAGAATGATTTTACTCACAAAGCAGTAATGAGGTGCTTTGGCATAGACTACTCGCTAATCCCAAATGGCCGAAAAAGAAATAGGATGTTGGGATTAAAGTCCTTTGAATGTAGAAGAAAATCATCCGATCTCAAGATGCTTTAAAAAAATTCTTGCCCACAAGGTGGACATAAACCCGTGCACATATTTCTGAGACCATTTGTCTAGAACAAGGGGAGGTAAGGTTCGGCTATATGTGCCGATAGCGAGGACCACAGTCAGATCAACATTCTCGAGCTATAGAAACTTGTGAGTGTTCAACTTACCTCTAGCCCAAAACGAGAATAACTTATGGTTAGGATTATATGAGCATTCGCTCTCTTGATTGTTGTCTAACATTGCGTTGCTATAACTGTTTCCATTTGTTCACTGGTGCCTATTTAGTTCACAAGCTTTGCGGTAATAATATATGTGTTGCTACTCTTTTTCTGTTTTTATTGTCTGTGTGTCTACCTCACGCTGTGAATGAATAAATGAATAAATAAATAAAATCTGGGCATATTGTCAGTTTGTATATTGTGCCACATGAGGTTTTTAGGTGGATCTTTATTCGCAGGGCCTGACGCGTTTCGACTTCACGTCGTCTTCGGAGGTCTGAACGTGGTGCATAGGTTAGAATTGCACTCTACCCCACCAAGCGCCTTAACTGCCCTAGCATTTTCAACCTACTCCCATGACCACAACCAGAGTCCAAATGGTAGAAACGAACCCACCAATTGGATCCACCGCAGGGGCTGATTCGCCCACGTAAGTTGACCAGTAGAGGCGAATGAGGCACACTGTGCATCACTGCCACGACCGGTCGTCTACAGTTCACAATGAGGCATAAATGGTAAGAAGTCACTCGTCACAGAAGGGCACTCATTTCGGTTGTTCATCACTGGATTTCTTGCGAAAATCCAGAATGCTTCTAACGCTTTTCTCGCGGAAATATCTCTCTCAATGGCCAAAATTGTGCATTTCACCTCGTAGTCATTACCGTTATGCGCATCAATCCTATGTTTTCCAAGTGGGTTGGTGAGCAATCCACGTCGTTTCCCAGATAGATGTTCCCTTAGGCGTACTCCTAGTGCCCTTCCCGTCTCTCCGATATATTTTGCGTTACATGCCAGACACTCAATCTGATAAATTGCTCCTATTTTTGAGCAATCCCCTAAACTACCATTTGAGCATATAGCGCAGTCTTCTGAAATGCACTGCTGATCATAGAGTCTATTTCGTACCAACTGCCGTCTAAAGTTGTCATTAGGAATATTCACTAAGACAACGTCGTCCTGCAGTTGTGCTCTTACAATAACCCTTTGAATTTCAGCAGTGACTCTATCGGAGATGAAAGGTAGAACGAGAGGCACAAGATTCAGATCAAACCGAGTAGCTTCTAAATGACTTGATAAAGTTGCACAATGTACTTCCATTTATTTAAACAAATACAATTCGACTTTCCCAGCTGTCCAAAGGATATGATCATACCGTTACTTAAGCTTTTTAAATCATCTAAAATTTGTTAAAATTTAACGTGCTTGCTGAAGTAGCAGTCGTTTGATGTTGTGTCCTGGCATGTTGACCAGCACAACATTATCGTCCAAATTTGCTCGCACCAGGCATAGACGTAGAGCTGCCGTGACCCCCTTAGAAAGAAAGGGTAACTGGAGACACATTTTGTGTTCCCGCGCATTTACACAACGCCCGGATCCCGTCCGGCCATTTCGTTGTCTTGGATCGTACCCTTGAGACAGCAATATTGTGGGCCAGCATACGCGTCCCATCGTGCTCCTCGTGTCCCGTGCAAATCGGCTCAACCTTTGACTATAAGGCCGGCAGCAGAGTCTTGCGGGTGCCGCGGACCCGCCATGACAACGGCGGGTGGTGCGGCGCTGCGAGGGTTACTGTACGCAATACTGCGTACTTTTGCCAGCACTTGCGACCTCTGGGAATGTCAACGATGTAGTAAGCAAAACGCTTTTTCTTTTGTGAAGAAGCGTTTTCCAAGTCAACTTAGGAGTTCTTGAATCTAAGCCCCGAAATCTAATAGAACACTTCTTATAACTCAACAGTTCTCTGCCATTTTGCGCTTGCTCTCACTTTCGTCGATCTACCTCCACTAAAAGTTCCTCGATTGACAAGCAGCTTGAAGATAATGTGGTAGCCCTTGTGATGACAGCATTCCCTCCGATGTCTTGTTGAGTCCGGGGGATCTGTCCGATGCAGTTATAGCTCATACTAAAAAGAACGGTCTGCTTTGTTGTTGCATTTCTCTGCAAAGGTTTTCCCTAAACCTCAGATGACTAACTTGTGACTGGAAGGCCACTGAGATTTTCAGTGCAATTAAGGTTAGCTAATATCGCGCTAAAGTTTTTTTGCGTTGCGTTTTGAGTGCAGGATTCCATACGCCTCCATATGTAGACACGGTGATTATATTGTTGGTTGTCAAGCTCCTTTATGGACAGAAATTATGCACCAACCTACTATACCTACACGGCGGCTCTCACCCGCAGCTCCTGGCGCTGCGGGTGAGAGCCGCCGTGAACTGCGGCAGCCCTCGCGGCCCTTTGCGGCCAGCGGCTCCGCGACAACTCGTCCGCGCCGCGGCTTCCACCACAGTGGCAGCGTGGGTCCCACTGCGGCGGGAGCGATATGGACGAGTTCTCCGGGTGCTGCCGCGAGACTCTGTAGAGGCCCTAAAACGTGCTGTGCACCGCAACATGTACATATAGAACGGCAGTGGGTGTGTGCACGGATTATTTAGACGATTTCATGATTAAGTGCACTGTGTTGCTACGTGAGCGTGAGATCGGCCCTAGAGGCCTTCTGGATTCCCCGAACGTAATCCAACAACGAATGACCGGAGTGAGTGCATTTCGATGAGACCAGTGAGTCTTTGCCGTTCATCCCGCTGTGCTCTGAGACCGTGCAATCTACACACTGAACATCAGCATGGATTCGCGGTTGTAGGTCTCAGTTGCTCAATGGTGATCGCATAGCTGAGCATTCCCTCAGCACTTGTGGAACAACGGTGAGTTCGGTTTGCTTCAGTGAGATTCCGCGTGGCGAAACATTGAAACTGACAGAGTTGGAGAAGGACGCCGTTGCCGAGACGAGTGTCTGGTCTTAGGTTTCGGACTTCGCTCAGGCCTTGAGAACGACGAAGTTGTGGAAACGTGAGGGCGAATAAAGTTGTTCCATTATAACAAACCTGTGCGGTGCAGAAGCATTAAACCAATTAGTTCTGTGGCTTACAGTTTAAGCAGGTAGTTGATACCTGAAATTCTCTAAGCACCTTCAGTTTCCCCTAACACCGGGACAATTCAGAAGCCGAGTTCAAAGTTTGTTGCTCAGATCTGAAATTGGTTGAATAGTAGTATTGTTTGTAAGTGTTGTCTCACTGTTTGTATGTTTTCGTTCCTGTACTCTTTTTTTGTGATTGTTTGTTTTCTAACGTATTGCCTTATGCAGTCGTAATAAAACAATAACAAAACAACAAAACAATAACAATAACATAATTGACGATTTCAAAATTTTTTGTTTTCTAGCGCTTTGTAGTTTCCTGTTTTCTGACTTCCGATTTTTTGTTTCAAAATTTCCGACCATCCCTTGTTGAATCCGATCGCATTGTTCCCAGTTCCCAAGGCATAGTAGAGTAATCCCTAGGAAGGATTTGGACGTGCATCTCACGGTGCTTAGATGAACTGATGGGATCGACATCATTATCACGGGATGAGTCGGCGAACAGAAATCGGCAGCGAACCGCCTGTGCGTGGAGATCTAATAGGCGTTCATATCTCCTTTCGGCCGAGCGGTGAGAGCCGACGATCGGCGACTGGGAGGATCTCCAGTCGACACTTCGGACGCACGTGTCACACTTCCTCCGCACCTGGTGTTCATCCACTTAAACTGTGGTGGCTGTTCAGTCACGGCTTGAGTAATCTGCACTGGCCTTGTTGCGTTTATAGACGACTCACTCCCTTCACCAAAGCCTTGTGCATTACTGAACGAGCACACAGTTAGCACAGAACTCCACATAGTGTCATCGTTTCCATTGAAGTTACGTTGGCGAATCGGCGATTCACGCTATAGGCACGGAGAGGGCATCCGAGCTGCCTGTTCAAGTCACTTTTCCCGGTTTTAATGGGGAGATGTGGGCCTGGGTTAGGTTGTCTAGGAACGAGTGACTGCGTTATCGCGTGGCTCCTTCTCAAGTCTTCGCTGCAGTGCCGTAGGCTTGCTCTCAAAACAGCCGTTGGAGCATGTTGGGGCTCATCGGGAAAATTTGTCGGCGCCACCGTTTGTGCTCGTTCGATTCTTCGGTGCAGTGTAGCCGATGTGCGCGTTCCAATGACCTTCAGTCACCGCTTCCAGCAGCGCTACCAACAGCTTCAAGCCGGTTCGCGCTGCTAATTCGCTGCAGAGTTGTCGGCTCCTCTCGTTCCCGACCGCTGCCAGTGCTACGGTTGCGCATCTGGGAAGAGCTCTCTTGCTGCTCCTGGGTCTCCACACCCATTCGGTGTCCCGACACCACAGAACGCCCTGCCGGCGATCTCCCGCGGCATTCCCCCGCCGACCCAAACCCACCGCAGTTCCCGTCTGGAACTCGCGATTCGTTTGCGTCACCGCGTGTCCTCCACTGGAAAAGGGTCAATTGGATTCCCAGGCGCGCGCGCGACCTCCGTTGTTTTTCGGCCAGCCGACCAGCTCACCCTTCGCCGCCTATCCGCGAGCTCCTGCCAAATGGGAGTGTCCTCGAAGTGTTAAGCAGAAGGTGCCCAATTATGCAACGAAACCATCGGGTTTCCAGTCCCCATCATTGAGATTAAATTTTGTTGAACTGCTCTCATAGTAATGCCGTTCAGCACAAGCTGGTTGAGCATTTTTTTCATGGCTATCTGCACATGGTAAAGGCCTCGATCTTCTATTCGTGACTCAGGGCGCCAAAATCATCGCCTATTGGAGCTAATTTTTCAAGTTCTTGGATTCTTTTTTTTCAGCGCATTTTGCCGTCAGAGGGGTGGGTAGTCCTTGATCCCCTGAAATCTATGCAAAATTTTCTTGAAGAAGACTGTCAGAATTTGACATTTTTAAATTTCCGATGGCCTTCCACTTGCTGTTATTATGCACAGCTTCCGTTTGGAACGCGCCACATCTAGCAAATGTCGTTGTGGGCAGATGTCATAATTTGATGCTATGGCAGATTTGGATTGCTGAACTGTGAGCTGTGAGAACGCTCCAGACTACGACATGTTACGGGTATTACTAGTTTGATCAACGATAACTCATCCAGTGGACTTCATGCCTGCTCCTGTTCTCAGTCTTGTCCATCATTCTGTCAGAACAGTTGCGTTGATGCTGTCAAAGGCCACACACAGTTCGGTAATCACACGAGGTCTCGAGAAAGAGCGCCACTTCAACTTTTGCGACACTTTCTAACTGCGTAAGCAACGATGAATTTGGCAACTGAGCGGTATTCTAAGTGAATAGAAGAGTTCTAGAAGTTCATAGTTATAGGTGAGTAGCCGCGGTCATCTAGGCCACTTTCTGCTTTAGCAGCCTTTTGCTGTGTCGAATGCCTGTTTTATGTAGCTACTCAAGTGAGCGCCCTTGTCCACAAATCACATCATTTTGTTCGTTTTGTGTTCCTCTGTTGAAAGAACATACCAGAAAGTGAGCGATGGCTGTTGATGACGCGTTTCGCTGCAGATGACGCTTTCGCGTCGGATCCAGAAAGCAGTAAAAATGTTTATCTTCCTGTCAATTCCTTTCACTTTAGCTGGGGATGAGCATAGGGGAGCAAATAGGCAAAGACGTTCTCCTAACAGGGACGGTAGCTTCCGCTCTTCCCTGTTATGGAGTTAGCTTTCTGTCGTCGAAATAGAGTTTTGATGAATGTGGTGGCATGCTCGTTCTACGGCGAGCGTTGCTTTCAATCCAACCACTCGAATTGCTTTTTTGAACCAGCCCCCATGGAGGTAACTCACTGGCTCACTAAGCCTTTCAAAGCAGTGAGACACGTTCACATTCAACTATGCTTCCTTCATGACGACGTTCTTAGCAGAACCGTAAAAACTCTCCGCAGACAAGAACGCTGGAGCTTGGAACGGACCTGGACTTATCCCTCCAATCTCCAGCTGTGTCTTCAGAGGTTCTGCCGGGGCAAAATGAATCTGTCAATGTGGCGGTATGATGATCATTACTGCTCGATCCTCCTGTGGGACGTTGTCTATTCCTTTTCTTTCATGTAACGGTACTCACACATTCGAGACCATTAAAGTGAATTCTGGAGTCCAGTACTTCAACTACTTACTTTGTAAAAAAGCGTTTCTTTTTGCAACATTTCCAAGGCCAAGTCTTCAAAATAAAGTATCCCTTATATCACAAGTCTTTCACAGTGCCGCTCACCATAGGTTTTCAAACAGCTGATTATTTAACACCTAGATATATAGGTCTGTGTTGGGCATTCACTGCCAAGGTTCTCCAATTCTGCCTCTTGATTGTACTATTTAGATATAAACCCTAGCGTTGAGGTATTAGGTTGGAAAAAAAGTCTCTTCACACTTCGAAATTTTTTTTACCCTTCCCCTTGTAAACGCACTAGCCAATGTTGATTGCTGATTTCGTAATCCTATCACACTTGTCTACCGTTCGCACGCGGACACAGGTTAAGACTCTTCTTGTAATTCGTTATCCACCCAATCTTCCGAACTCAATGCCAGATCTACCTCATGGCCGTTTTCAGCACGGCATTCTTCATGAATTCATTAAAGAATCCACAGCACGTCAGGCAGCAGACCAAATTAACCATATATATGGCTTGGGATCTACTACTCATCGCGCCTGTTATGAGTGGTTCGAAAAGTCTTTAAAAGGAGATTATTCACTGAGGGCAAAGCATGGTCAGGAAGGCCAACTGGATTGGACGACAGTGAACTACACCATCTTCTTCGTACCGATAGTTGGCAGACGACACGTCAGCTGGCAGAGAAGCTCGAAGTGTCTCATAGGATAGTAGGAATCCATCTGAAGAATCTTGGCTTTCATGGAAATTTGGAGCTCGGATTCCACATGCCCTGTCAGACACTCAGAAAGGTCGACAGCTCTCCATCGCTGCTTCTCTTCTGTCCAGATAAGGAAGAAAATCGTTTCTTCCGCGGATTGTGACAGGCGAAGAGTCCTGGGTTCTGTGTGCCAACTTCCGAGGAAAAGGCAATGGGTACAAAAGGAAGAGAGCCCTAAGTCTGATCTCAAGCCCAATGTTCACGAAAGGAAGATTCTCTTGAGTGTTTGGTGGGATATCAGAGAAGTGATTTATCGGCAAACTCTCAGAAGTAGAGAGACACTTACTGCTGCCACATACAGTGGCCAACTCCACAAAGTCGTCGCAACTCTCTAAGAAAACAGGCCGGAGAAGTCGAAGGTGATGATCCTGCATGACGATGCAAAACCACATGTTGCAAGGCTCACAAGAGAAACAATAAAGGAGATGAGCTGGGAGGTAATGCCGCATCCACCGTATAGCCCTAACCTCGTTCGTGTCGAATACCATCTCTTCCGTGCTATCAAGCAAGAAATTGGAGAGAAATATTTTGGAACGGATGAAGACCTCAAAAATTGGATTCAGCAATGGTTCGACTCCAGAACTGCAGTCTTTTAAGCGAGAGGAATTGGAAAATTACCCAGTCTTTGGAGAAGTGTAGTGGGACAAAATAGAGTTTATCTCAGTTGATTTGACTTTGTAGTTGTGAAGTAATAAATCTTTGAAAAAAATGAAAAGACTTTTTTTCCAACCTAATATAAATGCCACGCTCTCCACATTTCCTCCACAGTCCCAGCGGAGTTCATTACACTATGATCCCATCTTTTGTACTTCGGTATATGAAGGTCGTCATTAGTCGGAGTATCCCGAATGGATGCTTGAACTATATGGTTTCCTGCAGTTTGGCGTTCCTCTATTATGATATGCTTTGATTTCTTCGATGAGAAGGTTTCATTAATTGGAAGTTCGAAGTGTCTTCAAAGTCTAGCGGCTCCGGGAGTCTGATAGATATTTTCCCTCAAAGTTTGACGGCAGAATGCCGTGTTTAACTCACAAGTATCTAACTGTCAGGAAGTGGTTCTTTTTCCTGCTTGCCTATCGGCTTTCCAGCTCGTTGTTTTTGGTGTTGTTCTAGGGACGGTATGAATTTTTAGTTGTGAATAAGCTTTACATAGGTAAAATTTGAATTTGCATCACATGTGTTCGGGGTAATAACTCTTTTGAACTATCCATGTCCCACTTTTTCTACGTTTTCTCTTCTTCTTTTGATAGGGGCGTAGTTTTTCGAGAGCTACGAAGAGTACAAGGTGGCCCATAAATACTACCACAAAAACGTAGTGTTATAAAATCGGTAATAATGGATCAAGTTTGGCACAATTTAAAACAATGTTTTAAAGTATTATAGATCCAGGCGAAGTGTCAGTAATATGGGACTGCACCTGGCTTAATTAAAGCACCTCCAGATCAGAGGCTGGCTTTGCAGGTTGCGTCGCAGAATCTCCTGCGGAATTTTATTCCTCATTTATTTCAAGAACTATATCAGACTCCACTTTTCTCTACGATGTATAGACCAAGACTTATTCTCTAAGATGGTAAATTGATGAATATCAAAAATCTAAACACGGAACAATGTCATAGTCAGTCTCTTGCAGATAAGATGTTGGGGGATGGAAACCGTTACCACGTCGTTTTCTCTCTGCTGTTGGAATCGTCCCTTTCCCGGAATGTGCGTTTTGCTCCCAAACAGTAGGGTTCAGAAAAGACGATGTTGTGCTGCTGTTCCTGTCGGGCGAACGTTTTTGGTGGCGTTCTTTCATTACACGAAAATCTTTTGTGAAGACGTGTTTATTACAAAATATCGTAGAAGATGGGCAATTTTTATGCGCAGCCAATCTTTGCGTGGCATCAAGCTCCTCAGGAGCTGTGTTCAGGACACTGTTATGTGTGCATGTCCAGCTCGTGCGGCCGCTCGAGCTGCACTGGCGCCCATGAGTAGCGGCGCTGTTCACCAAACCGCGCCAACGTTAGGCCCCGTTTATACTTCGACGCTGAGCAACGTGACGCCACTATGGTAGTCAATTGATTGAGTAACGCGATCGATCAATTTGGCTACTTTACATGCCGTCGCGTCGCTCGGCGTCGAAGTATAAACGGGACCTTAGTGCCCTAACCATAGGTTTGCACATGGTGCTGATCAGGGGTGGACATTACATTTCTAGTCGGTAAATTTTTGACGGTTTTTTGACGCAAAATATTTAAATGCGGTAAATCCTTAAAGCAAATTATACAGTACCGGACGCGTCTCTTGAATAGACGCCGCAAAAACCGCGATTTTGCGGTTTTTGTGTCTTTTTGATAAAACTCGCCTGAAAGTCAGCCGTTTGAAAAACCAAGGGCATTGAGCTCAGGAGCTCGAGCTCTATCGTTCGGTATACATTGTTCATATGGAGCCATGCAAATATTCGAAAGTGAAAACTTGCGCTCCACTGCGAAGGGCGGTCGCGGACAAGTTGTCGGTCGCAAGCCGTCGAAAACGGCTGTGTGTTCCCAATTCCTCTAATTTGAGGTTTTTTTGGAGAAACTGTTGGTACCGTTCGATTCGTCTCTTCGAGATCTACACAAACATGTATACAACTTAGACAAACTTACAACTTACATTATCACTCGCGCGGCAGTGCTGAGCGGTTGCATTTCGGGTCGGCTCTCATCAGGACATCGCACTTCGGTTCCGTAGGTCATTTCTAATCTAAAGTGCCTACTTTCCTTTGAACGTTGTCTATTTCGTGATTTCTGGTCCTCCGTTCTAGAGCCAAGCAGAGCGCCCCAGAGACATCCCAGAGACCAGAATACAGGGTAGGTGCAAACAAAGGGATGAACGTTGATTGCTCTTTAGATGGAGGATCGCCTAGAATGAAGTCTGGAAGTGCGGCGGATTTCAGTCTTGGCAGTCTTTCGTCCAAGGAATTGGTGATGAAAGCGATGGAGCTGAACAAAGACCCCGTCATCGCGGAGATCCTCCTTGCTCTATCCGAAAGAATCCCAAAAGACCTTTCGGACACAATCAAGGAGGAACAGCGTTGCAGGAGCATTGTAATTGCGAACCTTGAAGAAGCTGATGCTCAGCTCCGGCCTTCTCAGTGTCAGGCTGATCTCGAGTCAAAGGTCTTGTCTATTCTGGATCTTGTCAAGGTGGAGTGTAGGCCCGTGAATGTTTATAGGATGGGTGCTTATAGCAATACTAGTCCTCGTCTTGTCAAGGCGATTCTTCCCACCTCCTTCCATTGGCGTCAGGCATTACGTAATGCGCATTTACTTCGCCATTCCAGTTACAAAGCTGTTCGTCTTAGGAAAAGTATGACCCCAGAGGAGCTAAAAAAAGAGTGGGAAACCGACAAGAAGCGCGAGCGCGAAATAGTGAGGTCGGGTCTCAGCAATGGTTGTGTATAAGAGTGAATCTAAAAGGGTATCCGAACTCCCTTTTCAAGAAACAGCGGGGGTGGCAACACAAAGTACACAAAGTATATCACTTCGAAGCCAACCAATCGTTTCAGAACCTTGGATCCGGAATTTCTGAGCTGTGTGTCCCTAAATGCACGAAGTCTTGTAAACAAAATCGAACATTTTCAACTTCTTCTAGGTACGATGAATCCTGAGTTGGTCTTTGTAACTGAAAGCTGGCTCAATCCGAACATCCTAGATTCTGAAATTGTTGGTGGGCTGCCTTACTTCTTATATCGTTGTGATCGTGGTGGGCGTGTAGGCGGGGGAGTAGTGTCTCCTTGCGAAGTGCAACCTGACAGTAGAGAGATTTCCATTAACGTATTCACTGGTAGCGGACGTTCTTTGTATTAACTTACTCTCAGTTTGTTCAGGATCTGATGCAAGAATTGCTCTTGTCTATCGTCCTCCCAATTCAACTGTAGCTGACGATGAAGCGCCTATAGGGTTGTTAAGTGAGCTTGTTTCTGATCGTCTCAATACATTAGTTATAGGAGACTTTAATATTCATATTGACTGGAGCTCCCTGCGCCTCTGAACTCATACAGCTCCAAGTTCCTTGAATTTTTCCTACAAGCTGGGTTTTCTCAACATGTATTCCAACCTACTGTCGGCAATAATGTATTGGACATTGTTCTATCTACCAGAGAGAATGTCTGTGATGTCTTCATCACGCCACCACTTGCTACTTCTGTCACGCCATCATTAACTTTAACACCATCAATATAACGTGTCCTCCCATGCCCGACTTTATGAATGCCGATTACGATAGCCTCAATACCTACTTTGCGAATGTGGATTGGTCATCTCAATTCAGTAACTACGCTTTCATAAACGACTTGTATAATAGATTCTGCAGGGTTATCTACCACGCACTCGGTATGTTTGTACACATGAAGTCTCCTAGAGCAAATTCTATACAATTTGTTTCGTCAAAGAGAGCGTCTCTTTTCTGCTCTATCGAACCCTTCTATGAATGCATTATACATTAAAGTTTGCACTGATCTCAGTCGCCATCTCAAAAAATTCCTTACAAATTTCCACAAACGGCTAGGATCCCGAGTAAGGTCTAGACCGCTTCATCGATATATTCGGCAAAAACTCAAAGCTCACGGCTCCTCCCTATCCTTGTGGACTCATATGGGACGCGATTCTGTAATGATAAGGAGAAAGCCGATGGGCTTGCAAAGCATTTCTGTAGTGTTTTTGTGGATGATATTGGTATACCTTCCTGTATAGACAATCAAGGTGAACGTTTATCTTTTCCTACTGCGCGCATCAGGGCAAACCTCAGTCTAGATGGATTCTATTTTGAACCCTATCACTTAACAAAGATACTTAGGAGACTGAAGCCCTCCGTTACGGAACCATGTGATGGAATCCCACCAATCGTGTTCAAAAAGTGCTGCCACACCCTTGCTATTCCTCTCTCTGACTTGTTCAATGTCTCTCTATGGTCAGGAGAAGTTCCTCATGCGTGGAAACACGCAATTGTAACTGCGATTCAGAAACAAATCAACAGCTGGAGGATTGACAATTTTTGACCAATTAGCCTTACGCCCACTCCAATTAAAGTGATGGAAAAAGTTATCTACCAAAAGCTCCTTGAATGGGACACGAAATACCACATAATACCGCTGGAGCAACATGGTTTCTTGCTGAATGCATCGACTACTTCAAACTTAGCCGTAGCGATCCATGATTGGAGCTCAGCTCTCAATGCCGGAAAGACTGTTCACATAGTTTATATTGATTTTTCTAAAGCATTCGATAAAGTTGGTCATAATAAATTACTCAGCAAACTGCGTTCTCTCGGGGTCACCGGCTCTTTATTAGCTTGGATCACATCGTATCTTTATGGTCGATGTATGACTGTTAGAGTGGGTCGCAGCTTTTCCTCGAGCCTTATGTGTAGGAGTGGTGTACCCCAAGGGGGAGTGTTTTCCCCACTTCTTTTCATATTATATACATTAGAGCTTCCAACAATACTCAAAGAGATTGGCCCTTGTCCCGAGATTAAGATTCTAATGTATGCAGATGATCTCAAATTGTATGGGTCTTTCAATAATAATGATAGTCATGTGGTCTGTGGTAACCTCCAAAAGTCCATTGGTAACCTAATGGTCTGGTCGCAGCAATGGAGTTTACCTGTTAATCCTGATAAATGCTCAGTCATGAAGCTTGGTAACTGTGCAATGGAATCACGGTACTATATCGACCAAACCTGTATCACAGTGTGTGAGTCCAAGAAAGATCTTGTTGTGATTTTCGACTCAAAACTGAAGTTTTCTGATCATATTGATAGTGTTGTCAAGAAAGCGTACTCAGTGATGTTTCCAATTTTCCGTACGATTCCTTGCTCGGATACCGGGTTACTGATCAGGCTTCATAAAACATATGTCTTGCCGCACCTTGAATACTCGTCCGTCATTTGGAGTCCAGGTACAAAAAAAAAACAAAATAAGGTGCATTGAGAAGGTCCAACGAGTATTTATACGTCTACTATTCCGCAGGTCGTCGACCAACAACGGTTCTGGGTCTAATAATGAACGCTTGAGGTTATTCTCACTTCATTCTTTACAGCGCAGGAGGACCTTCCTGGACCTCGTTTTTTGCTTCCGCATTCTTCGTGGAGAGATTACACTGCAAGCAAGCAAGTTCTGGGTGTTCCGTCCTTCTGGGACAAGACGACGTTTGTTTATTCTTGATTATCCTAGATTATACCATCGGAGATACGGTACCATATATAACAACAATGTCTTCCATCGATGTGCAAAATGGTTCCAAGTCTGGATCCTGACCATATGGCAGTGGAATCGAGTAAAATATTTAAGAGGAAACTTAATGATTTGGATCTTCTTCGACTACTTAGAATTGAGGATTTAGCATTGTTCTAGGCGACACTGATGGTTCATTTTCTTTTCGTTTCTATTATTTAACTTTTCTTACCGCAGCCCTTCATATGCCTGTCTCGGATAAGCCTCGAAGTCGTTTTACAGTATGCGTAGCTTAGTCCACCCTGTCTGTGATCTGTGTTCCAGCTAGCCACGTTCCTGTCAAGAGTTTTGTTTATCGTGTCATCCGTCTCCTTCATTCCTAGAGTCCAGCTCTTGGCTCGTTTCATGTCACTGGGGTATTTGCTCAATCGTCACTTTATCACTTTTACTACATCCAGAATAAGAAATTCTGTGCAAGACGCGTTCACCAGTTACAAGTTGTTATGACGCGTAATTGCTTCTCCAGGGCCAGTGCTCAGCGTACGTATTTAGTTTAATGAGGTGCCAGCATGCGCCCGCGTTGGAATGACACTGTCAGTTGCGCTGGATAACCCCTGCTGTGGAACTGCTGCGAGACAATTTGTGTGTTGTGGACGTGGTTGCACGTGATGGGATCGAGAGGCGATGTCGCTGACCCCACTTACATGCAATTATCCAGCGGGCTAGTTCTAGGCATTATAACTTACGGGAAGCATCTTTTCGGTACTCTTTAATGGGTACCTAATATTTGCAATGAGCTTGCGATGGGTTTGTGGTGTGCTGATTTACTTAGTGTATTAGTGTTTGTATGTTCTTTGCGTCTGTATTTTTTGTTTTCGTTTCATTTTCTGAACAATTCTTGCACTTACGATTGTTTCTTTTAATATTAATGTTTGGGCACACCTTCGATGTATTGAATAAATAAATAAATAAATAAGTAATCTTCGCCAGACAGTAGGTGGCCAAAAAGGATTGAGCAGGCTCTTTGCGATTGGAGGAACTTATTTTCCAGGACTTGCATGTTCTCGGAGTATCTCAAGCATGGCGCAAAGTACACTGTCACTTCAGGAATCCTCCAAGAGTGCACCGTGCACAATGCGTATAGGATCGAACCTATGAATGGAGGGGGGACAGCTTGTAGAGTCAGCATTTAGGGAGTTTCACTAGAAATTCTCAGCCGCCCTACTCAGGAGTTGCTGTACTCTGTTCCGGCGAGACTCTGGAGTGCGCTGTGCACAATGTATATAGGATCGAACCTATCAGTCGAGTGGGCGGCGCGACAGCTCGCAAATTGCACCCCGGGCGTGTTCTAAGCGCAATAACTCTGTCACTTTTGAATCTTTCTTAACTTGTGGATTTTGTAAGCAGTAGAGAGCTCAATAGAAGCGCTGAAACACAGCAACGTAGCTTATGACAGGACACAGCTACAACGGTGCGAAAATGCAGTTTAGCCTTGTGTGACACGATTTTTTCCGAGATCAGTCGACTACTGCGAGAAGACGAGAAGAGCTAACGGCATGCAAATGCGTTGGCGAGCACGAGACTGAAAGCACTTTACGATGACATGCTGGCAGCTCTCCAGATGCCTGAACTGCTTCAGCCCAATCTGCCATTTTAGAGCGGCGGAGGGCAACGCTGAAACTCCTCCCGCTCTTACTCGCCCACATTTGAGTTCTCAATGCTCCCAATAATACCATTCTGTTCGCTCGTTGAGCTCTATCGAATGGTCTCAATCTCGACCAGTTCTGGGCATATCGATTTTTCGACAATTTCGCTCCAAAGGCGAGGCGGCTCAATGCCGCGGCAGAAGGACAATGACGTCATCGAAAAACGGTATTTGTGAATCGGGCCAAGTCTAATACCAATCAACAGAGCCTTTGGTGGTCAATTGAATGGTGTTACTGGGAGTAACAAGAACTGTAGTCTGGGCAGTGGGAGCGCTGAGAACATCGACCGTTGTTGTGCTAAATTGGACTAAGTTTGAGCAAAATCGGTTCCTGACCCGACCACCCTCAGTTATCCAGAAGAAAATTCAAAACCTATCGAATTCGGCGGAATTCCAAAAACGGACGTCGGATTCGTAATCAGCGCCCTAAACAACCCCTAGATGATTTTGGACAAGAAAATTTGGGGAATTCCGAAATCGTCGACTTTCGATGACGTCATCGTCCGGACAGACTCGGTGAAGAGCGCCCTCGTCCTCGATGGAAAATTGTCAAAACATCAATTTCCCCGGAATTGGCCGAAATTGGCATCGATCGATAGAACTTTTTGAGCTGAACAGAACGGTTCCATATCGAGTGTCGAAAACTCAAATATGGGCGAGTAAGGGCGGAAGAAACTTCACCGCTGCCTTTCGCAGCTCAAAGTGGCTGAAAATGGCAGTTGGGACTAATGCAGGTTAGGCAGATGAGGAGCTATGGACACTTCAGCGAAAAACACCTTGACTGCTTTGCTAGCCCACGCATTCGTAGGCCGTTAGCTGATCTCGCGTTCCCACAGTGATCGACTGAATTCGGAAAAGAACGTGTCACACAAGGTTTACCTGCATTTTCGCACTGCTGTAACTTTGCTCAATCATAAGCTACGATGCTGTATTTCAGCGTGTCTTGAACGTTCTACTGCTCACGAAATCCACAAGTCGCATCGGGAAAGATTCAAAAGTGACAGAGTTATTGCGCTCAGAAGACGCCCGGGGTGCAATTTGCGAGCTGTCGCGCCGCCCACTCGACTGATAGGTTCGATCCTATATACATTGTGCACAGCGCACTCCAGAGTCTCGCCGGGACAGAGTACAGCAATTCCTGAGTAGAGCGGCCAAGGATTTCTCATGAAACTACCCAAACGCTCACTCTACAAGCTGTTGCGCCGCCCACTCGATTGATAGGTTCGATCCTATATACATTGTGCACGGCGCACTCTCAGACGATTCCTGGCATGACAGAACATTTTACGCCATTCCTGAGATACTCCGAGAACATGCAGTCCTGGAGTATAAGCTTCTCAAATCGCAAGAAGTCTGCTCCATCCATTTTTGACCACCTACCTCGAAAACGCGGAGGTCTGGCGAAGTTGTCTACATGTTCGTGTAGATCTCGAAGAAGCGAATCGAACGGTGCCAACCGTTTCTCAAAAAACCTCAAATTAGAAAAATTGGGAGCACACAACCGTTTTCGACGGCTTGTGACCTACAACTCTTCCGCGACCGCCTTTCGCAATGGAGCGCAAGTCTTCAGTTTCGAGCATTTTCGTGGTTCCATATGAACACTGCACACAAACGATAGAGCTCGAGCTGCTGAGCTCAAATATGTCCTTAGTTTTTGAATGAGTCAGTGTTAGGCGAGTTATATCAAAAAGACGCAAAAACCGCAAAATCGCTGTTTTTGCGGCGTCCAAAAGGCGCGTCCGGTACTTTACTGATCTGCAGTGTGCTTGACGGCGCTAATGTACAGCACCGCCGCCAGACATTCAACCAAATAGCGTTTGCGACGCGGAAACGGGTCTTTTTTCGTCGCATCATGAGGCTTTTTGAAGTTAATTTTTTTCAAGAAAGTTTTTAACGAGTAGTGACATGAATCTTTCTACCATAAGGCCTTTGGTCGCCATTAGAGAACGACTGGAAGACTGGAAAGCAGCATTTGTCTAGCTTAATTGTGCTCTATGGCAAAACAGGCCTTTTCAAGCTAATTGTCAAGATTCTTAAATGCGCTTAATTTAGTTTGCTTGGGAAGTGTGAAAAATTAATGTGCAGCAATCAAGCGCGAGAAACGGCATAGGAACTTCAAATAATACGAAGCGACTGTATAGAAAGAAGGGGGGCGCATGCAGTAAATTGGTCAAGGATCAAGAAAATGCAAACAGTTCTCGAAATATGAGAACGACATCGACTGCCTATTGTGTAAAATATCGTTAACGCAGTTTAATGAAAATTTTCGTCGTCAAATTTCGTTGAAAATTTTAACGAAAAATACCGGTAAATCCGGTAATTTCGTCAATCGTTAAATGCACACCCCTGCTACCTAGCAATTTCACAGTTGGAAACTGGTGTGTAAGCACTCAAGATGAACTCAAGAGATAGATTTGTCACGCTTGTTGTCCTGCTCTCAACACGAGAAGATAACATATATACAATCCCACCTGAAAGACTGGGAAATTCTGCGTTGAAATGAAAGGAAGCAACGGTTCCGAAATAGCAGCAGGCTCGAAATGAATGCCTTCCGTCAAATTTGGTTCAAATGGATTGTGGTAGCAAGTCGAACTCTTCTTATCACCTGTCGGCCCGTTGATCATCGACTTGCTCGAGCGGGCGCCAGCAGCGTCTTCATTCGTCCCTGCGCGCGCCAGGGTGCTCTACTGGATTCTCCACGTTCGAGGGACACGACGAACGTCACATCGTTCGTTCAGGGCATTCACGAAGAAGTCGACCAACGCGTTGGTGGCTGTCCTGGTGCTTTCTTGAAATTCCGCGGAATCCAGTCGGTGACGGCTCTCGTCCACGGATATCTGCGAAGCGCATTATGTGGCCGGTCCACCTAATCTTCGACGAATTGGCCTATGCGACAGCGTCTATGATCTTCGAACGTCGACGAAGCTCGGAACTCCGAAGGCCTTCCCGCACTTGCGCAAATCCTGTCACTCCGAGTATCGTCTATCAGCATCTATTTAGGTTTAGGGAACTAAATTTAAACGCATTTAGGAATTTTAAAAATTTGCATGGAAAGCCCTGTTTTGTTTTGACACAATTAAACCAGACGCGGCAGTGGAAGTGGGTGAGGTCAATGCAATTAAATATTCTCTTAATTTCATAGCTGTTTTTCAGCCTGCCGGTGGTTCTCAAATGGCGACCGCATGCCATATGGGAATGAGTGATGTGATAACCTTTTTAACATTTTCGAGGAAAAAGATTTGCCTCAAAAAAGGTTATCCTGATGCAACGAAAAAAAACGCGTATTCGCGCCGCAAACGCTAATCGGTTGAATATTTAGCGGTACTGGAGAACAAGGCAAGACCCCCTTTTTTGTCAGTATATCTTCCTCTTCATAGCAGTTTCATGGCTAAAACTTCATTTCCTCAATAATTGACAATAGTCCACCGTCTCTCAACAAGACTGCTTATACGAGCAAGGGCTAAAGACGTCTAAACCAAACAAGAAGGGCAAGACTTCTAGAATAGGCTACTTCCTGACAACGATATAGATCAGGTTTGAGATTTGATAAGGCAACGCCTTCTAAACTACGAATTGTCGGTGTTAGATGTTTGCGGAAGTCATTCAAAAATCGGTCTCAAGGATAGATCCTTTCTGCTTCAACAGTTTTCGAAGCAGAACAAGGGTTCTTTGGAATCGGCTGCATTCGTTGAGGCTAGGCAGATTTCTAATGCGACTAAAACAGTATCAGCCCAACCCAGTTGATTTTGCGGCTGTGTCTAGCGATTCAGAGGAGAACTTCTCCATTTCCTAATAACCCGAAGACGTTTTTTGGATACTGGTTGGAACTCATTAAGGTCCATAAAATATCAAAAAATTAAAATATCGCTTCATAGAGGATAAAAGACAGCGTTAAGAGGGCCTTTTTAGAATGAGCCACGCGTTCTATTTCTTTGGAATATCGCGGAGGCAGTTTGAATTCGAGTCATGGGCAAGGTAGCGTTTTATCCTACCCAGAGCAGATTGCCAAAAGCTACCCGACCGCCAAGCAATGGTAGGTTTTGTTAGTGTGGACGAGTACTGTTTACGATGGTCTGGGAATTGGGAGGGTAATCCACCGCAGCCCCCAGATCGGATATCATCAGTTTGATAATAAATACATTCCAGATAAAATTATGTTAATGCAATTTAAGGGAAGATGCCTGTAAATCCGGCAAGTCGGCAAGTCTGTAATTGTGCAGTGCATAACCTGCTGAAGTCACTCGTGTTGCAGACTCCTTCCCTAAAAGAATGAGGTGCTAATATATCGGGGCTGATTCTGAGTTGGCATTCCGCCAACACCTGAACGCGGAATCTCGGAGGGAGCGGAGTCGATCTCGGATTGGGAACACCACTGCCCTAAGCAGTTCGCCACAACTGGGTGCGCAGACTGCTCCATGAAATCGGCTGAAAGGGCGCAACGCAGTTCCAGCCCGAGTCGCGGCGTTCGAACCTCCAGATCTTCCGCTGCAGAGCGGCAGAGCGGTGGGCGAGGTCGCCCCGATAAGACCTCGGGTGCCCTAGGCAGGGAGGCATTTCGTGTGGAAGCCGTGAAGTTAATTCCTCTGAGATTGACGAGCGATCGGCAGCGCGAACCGGTTTTCGAGTTCTCGTTCGCCAAATGATGTAAAGCAGTCGAAACCGCTGCCTCCAGCGCGGCTCTCCCCGTGCTCGCTCTCTAACCCACCCATGCCGGCTATGGAGCCCTTCCTGAAAGCGAATGCCTCCCTGCTCGGCTAGTTCGGGTGTTCGCTGATCCACCTCACGCAGAGCACCTGCACATGCGTCGGCTCAGGAAATGCCTCTCCGTTCTCATTTCATTTGAGTGGCGACCAGAGAACACGGATGCGGCAGTGTTTTGTGTCGTCCACAGTAAACCGCAGCCTATGCAAAGCTTTTCTGGGCGTGGGTCGTCATGCCTGCGGTCATATTTCGCTAATTTTAATGAGCCCTTTGACTCGATGGACTTAGCTGCCTCCCAGTGATAGCACGCACCTGTAGAGTGGTGTGCAGACAGGCGTTGCGGCTGCCCAGCTAGACCGAAGCGTATTACCGCGCTCTCCATGTACTGATAACAACGGTGTAGGTACTGCTAGAGTAAGAGTGCAACCCTCTAGTGAGTGACCTACAACTCTGCCATGCCAGCCTCTATGAAAGAGAGGATCGAAGGAAGGTGTGTTAGTCTGCCTTCTTCTCACAGCACCGAACATTCTGTCCCCTCAGTTTGTTCTGTTTCTCCACCCATGTTCTGCCTGAACCTTCGTGTTTGTTCTTCCTCCCCATCTTTTCATTCCTTTGAAGTGATACTTTTCCGGAATGAATACCTGTTTCGCCAGTTTCACACCTACAGTACCGTTCCTGTGTTTTGGTTGTTGGACGGAATAAACGCAAAAAGCCGCCGTTTTTGCCCTTTTCCCAGAACTCCGTCCAATGTGGCATATTCAAAATTAAACGTTATTATCCGAATACAATCTGAGTGATCTATTCAATGGTGTAGGTAACTGGCTTAAGAAAAGGACAGATTCGCTGACCCTTAAAACCTGGACGGCGGTGACATTCATCGATCGCTCGAGATAATTGTACCGACAGGGTCCAAGTCTTGTAGGCTCAAATATATTTTTTCATAACCCACTGCCTGATACCCACATCACTGGATAGGTCGCCCACATTGGATTCGGATGGTAGCATTTATTTTTTGAATAGTCCACAGGGAAACCAGTCGGGGAAAACGGCGAAAAAGGCGGGTTTTCGCGTTTATTCCACCCAAATCCAAAAGCCAGAGCGGTATTGTGACTTATGCATGATTGCTGGAGTAGCTTAGCTCTTCTTTGCCGTCGATCTAACCTTGCGGATAGCTCGTAATCTCTGCGTACACTTGTTTTGTAGCGTTGAATAGCTATTCAGGAGCGACCACTCTAATTGTGAATTTGAAGGGCTCCAGACCGGTGATCACTAAGCAGGGGCAGGAACTCAGTGCCATTTCTAGCAAAAGTGTGTGTGTATGTGGGGGGGGGGGTGGGGATGGGCCCACCCCGGAGCTCCATCCTCATGTAGAGGTAATACAGTGTGCGTGAAAAGGTTTTGACGCACTAAACGTAAACGTATGAAATAACAACCCATCATAAAATTTAATAAGTTTATATTCAAAATGTCAAAATGATCTAGCGAACAGAACAGCGTCAATTGTATTTTATGTGGGCTTCTTTGCTGAGATTGCAGGGGCGAAGACGATGAGGAAAGGCATCGACGGTGCGTCGCAAGTAGTCCACGTCGATTTCGTTCTATGCTTTGACCTTCAGTGACTTGACACTTTTGTGCATTCAACTTGTAAAAGTGTTACATACTCTTCAAGAACCTCCAAAGTGCTAATTCTGGCGGAAGGCTCGCTGCAAGGGAGGCGCATCTGGCCAGTATCATGGTTTGTGCCATTCATCACAAACGTCTCTCGTTTTCGTGGATACAGCAGTGAAGATAAATCAGTAGAACTATCTGTATTGATGTCCTAAAGAAGCAACTGGTTCCTTGGCTCGAATCCCACCTCGAGAGTAAGCCGTATGTCTTCCAGCAGGAATAGACTCCTACGCAGAGTCGAGGATTGTTCAGGACTGGTGCCGCGCCAACTTGAAGGACTACATTTCGGTAGAGGAATGACCTCTGTATAGACCGGATTTGAGTACGCTGAATTACTCTGTGTGGGAAGTTTTGGAGAACAAAACTTGCGCTCCTTCCCACAAAAGTATGAAGTCAGTGAAGGATGATCTGATCAAAGCATGGGACGAAATGTGTGGACTACTTGCGGCGCACCGTTGATGCCTTTCCTCGGCGTCTTCGTCCCTGCATTCGCAGCAAAGAAGCCCATATAAAGTACAAGTGACGCTATTCCGTTCGCTAGACCATTATTGACATTTTATATATAAACTTGTTAAATTTTATAATGTGTTGTTAGTTCTAACGTCTACGTCTAGTGTGTCAATACTTTTTACGCACCCTGTATCTCGCCATTTACCAAAATCTTGGAATTTTACTTTTACTTTTACTACTTTTATTTTACTTTTACTCGAAACGCACGGGCTTGTTCGTTCTCCGAGACCAGGTGTAGGCAAGAAATTCATAGAAAGGGTCCTCCATGGACCTCGCAAACTCTCTCTCTCTCTCTCAGCCATAAATGCGGGAAAATCTAAAATACTGCATACCTGCCCTTCGTGCTACCCTCCGTTCTCCAGTGGTGGTCAGAGATGATGTGGACTCCATTCACGACATCCCATCTAAAGTAACACCGACAAGTTTGCTATTATTTATTATCAGGAGCACCACTCTTTCACGAATACCAAGCACAATGCTTGACGTCTAAGGTCTTTCTTATACCATCGCTCACCCCGAGCGACGCCTTAGGATATGCAGAGGCTTAGCCTATGGAACAGGCTGGATTCCGGTGCGTGAAGCACATCCAGACCATCTCGAGGATGAAAGAATAAGGTTTTCCGGGACGATTTCCCTTGTTCTCACCTTCGTCGACTTTGAGAAGGCATCAGACAGCGTAGAAACGAACACCATCTTGTCTGCGCTCATCGAGCAATCAGTGGACTCGTCCTGCACGAGAACACTAGCCGACTGCTGGTGCTCTCGTGCAGGACGACAGTTTGGCTGTTCCTTCACCTCTTCCATTCCCATTCGGATCGAGTGCGAAAGGGCGACACCTTTTCGCTGAAGTTGTTCACCTCATCGCGGCAGTGGGCAGCAAAGTCACTCGACAAGGAGGCGAAGAAACAGGCGCACATTGATGACATTCCTCTCAGTTGCTCCGCGCGATTCGTGCTCTTTTCGAATTCTCCCTCTGAAGCAGAGGCGATGCTTGCTGAGACAGACGAAGCAAGGAAAATGACAAGGCTGCTGATCTACCGTAAGAAGAGACGGCTTATGAAGAACGTCTGCTGCGAAGGAAAAGGATGTACTTATGAAACAAAGGGCCCGGGGTGCCGTGGGGCTGCCGGGAAACATGTTAACGCGGCAACGGCAACGGAAACGCGGCAACCCACGGCACCCGAGGACGGGTGCTTCATAAGTACCGGCCCCGTGGTGCCGTGGGCTTGCCGCGTTAACATGCTTACCGGCAACCCCACGGCACCACGGGCCCTTTGCTTCACAAGTACCGAAAAGGAATTCAGTTGGAAGGTTCCCAACTCACTGAGACGTTGTCCTACGTGTACCTCGAACGTTCGATGAACATGGAGAACGATATGAAAGACGAGCTGGATAGGAGGCGATGGGCCGCTTTCGAGCCTCTCAGGAAGGTATCCGGGCAAACCTTTCGGCTCAAAGACGCGAAAGACCGCGCACAGAGCGCTAGAACGATGTCTTGTCGAGTACAACCGGCGAAGTCGCCGTCGGTTTACTTCGCCAAGTTTCGCCAAGTTAGAGTGGCAACAACGCCCTGGAGACAACGAATGGCGACGATGCTGTGCATTGTGCAAGTGAGAGTGTAAAAGTCTTTCCATCCTTGATACTTAGAGCTCTCTCACAAGGAGAGTCTCCAAACTGGCGGTGAGCTTTTGCGATGCAATTTTTACAGGACGTAGGGCCCTTGTGGGAAGTCCAAAACCATAGCTATTTTTTTCGGAATGCTCTTCCGTAGTCGAAAAAAAGCGTGTGGACGCGCGAGCGCGAAGTTCATGACGCCCTGCTGCCACCCAGCCCAATGTGGTCGGTTGGCGTAGTGGTAGAATTGTAGCTTCACAGGAGGACGGTCGTGGGTTCGATCTCCCCTGTACTGGCGTTTCAGCGTTTTGCGATTCATCGTCGTGGGACCCTTTATCCCCATTTCCAGCACATTTTTGAACAACAACACGGCAACAAATGTCGTTTACGTTCATCGAGCTCTTTGAAAATGGGAAAGTGAGAATTTTTGACTTTCAGGTTAAGCAAGTAAAATCTGATGCCAGATTCGTGATCAGCACCGTAAGTAACCCCATGCGCAACGTTTGGGCGAAATTGGTGCATCCGACCTCGCCACCCTCACTTACTCAAATCCAGAAACCGATGTCAGATTCATGATCAACACTCCAAGTGACAACCGTAACCGAAGTATGAATAACTATTTTTCTCGACCTCGCTACTACAGTGCATAGGCCCCTTTGGATTTTCGAACAGTCTAGCTGTTTCAAGATGAAAAGGTGTTCTAGATAACAAATTCTATTGTATTCTTTACATGGATGGAGTGGAAAACGTAGTAATCAACCGGTAAAAATAGCTAATGATGTACCAACCTTCTTTAACAATAATAGAGGATTGCAAAAAGCACGTAAGAGAAATACACTGCTCACAAACTGACATCTACGCTTAAATCTGCCACCCGTTCAAAAAAGGACGTAGTAGCACCGATATTATCTTTCTAAGTAGCCTTCTACCGCTTCACGTATTCAGTTGGTTTCTACCTAGAACGACTTCACACCTCAATCACCGCCCGTGCTAGACCATGAAGACCGAGGTGCAAAGCCCGCTCTCGGCCCAGACTCGAGTGAGGGTGGCGAGGTCGGATGCACCAATTTCGCCCAAACGTTGCGAATGGGGGTTACTTACGGTGCTGATCACGAAACTGGCATCAGATTTTACTTGCTTAACCTGAAAGTCAAAAATTCTCACTTTCCCACTTTTAAAGAGCTCGATGAACGTAAACGAAATTTGTTGCCGTGTTGTTGTTCAAAAATGTGTTGGAAATGGGGATAAAGGGTCCCACGACGATGAATCGCAAAACGCTGAAACGCCAGTACAGGGGAGATCGAACCCACGACCGTCCTCCTATGAAGCTACAATTCTACCACTACGCCAACCGACCACATTGGGCTGGGTGGCAGCAGGGCGTCATGAACTTCGCGCTCGCGCGTCCACACGCTTTTTTTCGACTACGGAAGAGCATTCCGAAAAAAGTAGCTATGGTTTTGGACTTCCCACAAGGGCCCTACGTCCTGTAAAAATTGCATCGCAAAAGCTCACCGCCAGTTTGGAGGCTCCTCTTGTCAGATCGACAGAGTCGCGGAGATGTGAGAGATTTGCGAAAATCACGACGATTTGAAAAATCACTTCTGCAGGGTTGGTACTGCTCGAGCGAAGTAATATGCGGCATCAGTGACTCACGCGTGCCCTGATTTCGATAACAGCAACACGCTCCTTGATGGCTCCGAACTGAAACCTCTGCGGGAGGGCGTCTCAGTAACGACGCCTGAAACGTGTCCCATCTCCTTTTCTTCACAACGTGCAAGCTGGTTGTTCCGTGCGACGGCCCACAACAATTGCAGGCTTGTAACCGGAGGGAAGCTGGAGGATGATCGCCGCCAACCAGATCCGGACGCCCCTGTTGTTTCCGCTGTTCAAACATGCTTCTTGTCAAACTGATAGTTCAGAGGAAGGCAGTTGGGCTGCAAATATTACGTGCAAGATGCAGCCGACCTAATGCTCATCTTCTGCATTCCCCTCTTCCCTTCTTTTGACGCCTGAATCTTTAACTGACTCACCTCCTCTTCAGCAGCTTTCCCTTCTAGTCTTAATTCGGCCTTCAATTTAGTCCGATAACGCGATGACGAACCAACCGTCCGAAAAGTCAATTTGGTCTATATTTACTTTTCTCTTCAGGTTGTGTAGGATACTTTTCAAAGGGTTAACAATTGCTATTCATAAGTGCTCTTTATGATACACTCGTCCTAAATTAGGAAACTAAGCTGCTCAACACTGTATCTCTATCGTCCCCGACATCGTCGGAGCAGTTCCATTTCATTAGTCAACAAATTCATAGACTCTTCTTGAATTAGTCGACCTGGCTAGCTCTTACGATCTGTCTTTTAAGCTTCGCTCTTAGTTTTGGCCAGTTGTTTCCACCAGCTCTCCTTTTTTCGTTCTATGTTTGTTTGTATTCCCATCTCCTGCACTTTTGTGGGTGCTTCAGCGATCTTCGGCGACCGAGCAGAAGGGATGGTGTGAAATCGGTGCTGCAGTGAGGTCGATCAACAACTGTGTGGTTTTCTTTATGTAGTGCATTCCGGCCCTATACAGCGCGAGGTGCTCAAGCATGCGCACCTTTGTTAGAGCACCGAAGTTTCTCCGAATCTGGTTGAATTTGTGACGAGAAGTGAATTCGTGAGGAGAAGGCTTTGGAAGGAGGACATCCACCGGCCTGTTCTCTACGCAGAAAGGACTTTTGAAACTCGATTCACCTAATCGGAAGAGAGGCTGAAATTTCCTGATTTATAAGCGGGAATGATTCATTATGTAGCGCTGGATGTCAATCTAAACAAGCATTTCCGCAGGGTCAGCTCTTCGATTGTCGGCTATTGAGATTGCTGAGGAAATATGTTATAGAAGACCTTAGTGGATGATCGCTCAACGAAAAGGGATGCTGGAATTGGATTGTTTGTAGGAACCAGCCTCTGTCTCTGGTGCTGTCGCTCGCTATTGACGAACCCATATGTACAGTAACGCACATATGCTCTCAGTAGAGCTGAACAGTGCATATAGGCCCGACGGAATCAATCGAGTGGGCACAACAACCTGTAGAGCGAGCGAGCGACAACTTTTAGAGTGAGGTTCTGGGGCTCACTCTACAAGCTGTCGCGTCCACTCGACTGATAGGTTCAACTTTATATGCATTGTTCACGGCGCACTCGAAAGGCAAGTTGGACAGCCTCAGAGCAATTCCTGAGTAGGGCGGCTGGGAATTTCTGATAAAACTCCCCAATCGCTCACTCTACAAGCTGTCGCTCGCTCGCTCTTCAGGTTGTTGCGCCCAATCGATTGATTCTGTCGGGCCTATATGCATTGTTCAACTCTACTCAGATTTATATGTCAGAAGATAGAGCTCAAGCTGTTCAGCTCAAATGCATGTTTGTTTTCACAAGTACTTGATTTAAAAAAGTTATTTAAAAAGGCCGCATTGGAACGCTCAAAAGCGTTCTTTTCGGCAATTGACCGAAGCGTATGCGCGGTTCTGTACGAAAGCTTGAGCAAGTGCGGACCTGGTCGTAGGAGCAAAAAATAATAAAATATTCTAATAAAAATCCCTTCTTAACGCCCAGGTGGTCCTCGCGGCTACAACGGCGCGGCGCTGTGGCGCCATTCCGAAAACAGAGGGTGTTTTTCGATCCTCTCTCCGATAAGCCGCATTCTGTACTCGGACAGATCGTCTTGACGAGCAGCATCACTCCGACCTCCACCCTTTCAGCGAACTGCGGCATCTTTCTCCGGCCTCACCAGCCACTCGGCTAGCCACACTTGTACATGCCAAGCCTGGCTGGGGAGATCCGGTTTGCCATCTACGGGTGCCATCTCCGAACGCCTGTCCACGATTCTCATCATGGCACCACATACCAGTGTAAACACACGCCGAGGAGAAGCCTGCCTACACGCCATCTCGGCCTCTACGGCGCAATAATGGTAACGCGACCACAGGCTGGTTCGTGCTGCTGGCGCTCTTGTATCCATCCGGTTTCCCTTATTGCCCCAAGTAGGGTGTTCTATCCGTAGATGTGGATCTTTCGTTCGCGCAACCTTTCCACTGGGTGCCAGCATTTGTCATGGTTCTCATGAGGGCGATGTGGCATTACGAGATTGATGGATCGGCAGCGAACTGACTGAGGGTGATCGCTGCCTAGTACTCCTTCCGGCTCCTTAGCCCCTTTCTCAAGTTCAGCCCCAATCAGGCTTCGAAGGATATCCATAAATTGCATTTGTTTGCTTATGCAGGCTAAGGTCTGCTTTCAAAGAGGAAGAAAAAGTGAAGCAGAAGTGGAAGTTATTCTCCTCCAAAGGGTGTTATTGTTCAACATTGTCGTGATCCAACTATTGTCTCGTCCTGAGCATCTATTCACCAGACTCTTTTACGTCCTTGAAATGTCGGCCGTTCTCTGGCTTTGTGTAGGTCCGTTTCCGAGCCTGCTTGGTCCTCAAAACCGCTTGCGATGCCCCTTCGGCATTTTGTCTGTTCGTCCCATAGACGTGCTTGGCAGCCAATAAAGGGCCGATAAAAAAGCCGATAAAAAGTGCTTTTAAGGAGGGGGGGGGGGGGGTTTACTGCGCTGTAGCGGTTTGTCATTTAGCATCTATAACCTTTTCATGCCTACGAATGTTGAAAAGGGCAGCATCGAATTTCTAGGGGTTCTATTCTCACCTGATCGGTCGTTGTCGTCTGCACGAAGTAAAGGAACATCGATTGACTCAGGGTTCGGGTTCCACCCAGGACAAACAAACTTTTTACCTCTCCGAGGTTGTTGAGCCGATACCCATTCTCCTTCTACAGGCTGCATGGCGCTCCCCTGAAGGGGATTGGTTAACAGCGACCCATATCCTTTCAACGTCGCGCATCTGTTGCAAACAGTGTCAGAAGTCGCTGCCAGTGGAATCCTCGAGGAAGCAAGCCTGCGTTGTTCTTCGCTCATCTTTGATCGGAAGCACCGGAGCCATTCAGTGTAGGGAGCAGCGGTTGCGTCCCTCGACCGAGGATGCGCTATTTATGACCTACGTATGGCCCTATATGGGGCGGACAAGTGGAGGGGGGGGGGGGATGGGGGTTCTATGCAGCACTGGTCAGTGCAATTACGCTGACGGAGCTGTGCTAGTTTTCGGAAGCCGATACTGGCGCCGTGTACCGGTTCGATTAAATATAACCGCAGGTGATTTCATCTGCCTCGCAGTAAAACCCCCAATTCGTTTGCGCTACACAGAATCGCACGCCAGCATAATCCTCGTAACTGTCTCGAAATACGTGACGGCGTTGTTTGTTGCATGAGTCGTATTTTCGAACTG
Source organism: Heligmosomoides polygyrus bakeri (assembly GCA_947359475.1). Classification (NCBI taxonomy): domain Eukaryota; kingdom Metazoa; phylum Nematoda; class Chromadorea; order Rhabditida; family Heligmosomidae; genus Heligmosomoides; species Heligmosomoides polygyrus. The sequence continues at coordinate 52,637,172 of OX375866.1, read as the reverse complement.
CCATATGGTGCCAGAGGTACAACTGATGGCGTAGATGAGCTCGCGATGTTGATCACGCAAGGCCTTGTGATGTTGAAGAGCTGCTTAGATGCACCCTGAAATGAGGAAGTGTCTGTCCTCGACTCTGAGTTTTCTTAATAATCTTAGGCGATGAGGAACTCTGACTTTTGTTTATAGCCTCCTCGCCTGAGGCTTTCTTATTTAAACAAAACCGAGAGTTCTAGAAGGAAAAAGGCTCATGCTGTTCAATATTCTTACTAAAATCGTCGTTGTAGTTGACCCACTGCTATTCCTCAAAAAATCCTCCAAAATCTATGTATCTGTTGCAAGAATGCAGGCTAGATCACGTTTGCCCACCTCTAGGAGCCTCAGGAAGCTTAACTGGTGAATACGAAAATGCCATTCAGATGTCGCTGCCCGTCATTCATTATCGGTTCATTCATTGCTAGCAAAATTGTCTGCGACCATTCATGCATCCGTTTCATGTTCGATCTTGGTTTCTTTTCATTTCTTATTCCCGCTTCTTCTATCCACGTGTATTGTATGACAGGCCTTTGATTTAACAAGCAAATAAATAAATGAATAAAAAATAAATAAACAATTAAATAAATAAGGATGAACGCGATCTTCAAGTATTTACACAATACACTAGACAAGGGTTGTGCGCACTTCCTACAACAAAAAGCCAGCGCACTTCCACTCCTAGGAGCGGTTTTGTGCCTAACAGGGCAGGTTCTGTTCCACGATGAGGCGACGGTGTCCACATTTTTGTTTAAGGGACGCTCTGCGCATCTTCCGAGGATTGCGTTGAAGATGGCCGAGTATTCGCATCGCGAAGAGATCCACAGCGCGCTCCTCCGTGCGTGGATGTCATCGCCGCTTCACCACAGCTCGCTCCTCGCTTATTCGAGCACCGAGACACTGCGGGTCCCTCTTGAGACCCGATGCCTTCGTATTCGAGGGGATGATTGGTGCGACAGGACCACGCGAATCCGCTAGTCGCGACGAGGCCTGTCCTATTTTACACTAATGATCGGAACTCGCGGTTTTAACTTCACGCCCTAGAGTCGCGGCGGAAGCGAAATGATGTGTGTACGGTTTTTAAAATGCTTTCAGGAATAGCGAAGGCGGAAGCTAGTAAGTTTTATCGCATCGTCAAATCTAGAACTCGGGGGAATTCAGAGAAAAGTGGATATAAGAAGTCCAAAATTAGAACTCGTAGAAACTCTTTCGCTTGCAGAGCCGGATCGGGTTATACAGTACCTCCGCCAACCATTCAACCAATTGACGCTTGCGACGCGAAAACGCGGTTTTTGCGTCTCATCATGATAACTTTGTCGAAAGTGAAGACTTTCTTACTAAAATTTACAGTGGCTCCTACCATCACTCTATCTACCCTGGGCATGCGATCACCATTCCAAAACAGTGGGAGCCTGAAAACCAGTGCCGGAATAAAGGAGAGTGTCAATTGCTCAGTATGAATACCCAAGTGATGCATCTGGCGAACCAAGAATCTTAATTGCTGTGAACTGACCCAATACCGTCGCCGAGTCTCGCTTAATTATGTCCCCTGGCACAAATAGGGCTGCCCAGATGAATTTTAAAATTCTTGCAAGAGATCTATCTGAACGGTACGCCAGAACGGCAAGAACGAGTACTATAGGGGGAATCTCCGTCCTCCAAATAGTAACAGAACATGTTTTGTTTCTGCCGAATCCTTGAGGCAAACGAGTAGGAAGGTGTAATGGTTAAGGACCCGCAGAACGAGTTTACCACGGCAGCAAAAGACGGCGGTGTTGTGGACTGGGTGGTGAAGTGGTGGAGGTGCTGCCTCATATTCGTGAGGTCGAGGGTTCGGTTCCCGTGCTACATCGCGTTGTGGCCCTTTTACCATAGTATCGGATTTCCATAGATTTCCATATCTGAATTTGTTTTTGGTTCCTGCTCAGTGGCACTGCGCTGCAGCCCAAGCCTAGAATCGCGATACAGTCCACTTTTCCCAGTTCTCAAACTTGTATAGTATAACAATTCTAGTATATCCAAGCCTTTTCCTCCGAAACGGTCTGTCCTCCCGAAAACGTAATAGTGCCTTCACTGGATGGTGGCGTCGTGACTCCGGCACAATCCTCTTCTGGTTGAAACTCGTGGTCCTCTTCGTCCACTACAGTGCCGGACATGTTCCTCCGTTCACTCGCCGGAAATTCCGGAGAGATCAACATAGGCCGCTTTGGAACGGTCCAAAGCGGCCTTTTTAAATAATTTTTTAAAAAGTACTTGTAAAAAGAAACATATATTTGAGCTCAGCGGTTCAAGCTCTATCTTATGACCTATAGATTTCAGTAGAGTTGAACAATACATATAGGCGCGACAAAATCAATCGAGTGGGAGTGACCTCTTGCAAATTGCACGCGCGGCCGTGTTCGGAGCGCAATAACTGTCAAGTCCGAATCGTTTCGGCTGCAACTCGTGAGTCTTGTAGGCAGTGAAACGATGTAGTAGTACGCTAAAGTGGAACGGTGTAGCTTATGATTAGGTAAAGTTGCAGGGGGCGAATATGCAGGTTAGCCTTTTTTGACACAGTTTTTTCGGATTTCAGTCGACCTCTGCAGGAAGAAGCGGAGACCTAACGGCCTACAAACGCGTAGGCGAGCAGGACAATTAATGTACTTTACGATGACATGCTCACAACTCTCTAGCTTCCTGAAGTGCCTTAGCCCCATCTGCTAATTTAGAGTGGCGGAAGATAGCGGTTAGAGTTTCTTGTGTTCTTGCACGCCCAGATTGGAGTTTTCGACACTAGCAATGGTACGCTCTGTTCAGAGTGAAAAGCGCTATCGAATGGTGTCAATTTCGACCGATTTTGGAAACATCGATTTTTTGGCTGATTCGCATCGAGGGCGAGGCCGCTCGAGGCCGCGGCAGACGGACGTTGACATCATTGAAAATCGATATCTTCGAGTTGGGCCATACTTGATACCATTCTATAGAGCTTTTCATGCTGATTTCAACGGTGTTACTAGGAATATCGAGAACTGTGATCGAGAACTGTAAAGTACATTAATTTCCTGCTCGTTACGCGTTTGTAGGCCGTTAGGTCCTCGAGTCTTCCTGCAGAGGTCGACTGAAATCCGAAAAAATCGTGTCACACAAGGCTAGCCTGCATATTCGCCCCCTGTAACTTTACCTAATCATAAGCTACACCGTTCCACTTTAGCGTAGTACTACACCGTTTCACTGCCTACAAGACCCACGAGTTGCAGCCGAAACGATTCGGACTCATAATACGGCCGCGCGTGCAATTTGCAAGAGGTCGCTCCCACTCGATTGATAGGTTCCATCCTATATGCATGGTGCACGGCGCACTCCAAAGGCTTGCTTGACAGTCTTAGAGCATTTCCTGAGTAGGGCAGCTGCAAATTTGTGATAAAGCTCCCCAAACGCTCACTCTACAAGCTGTCCCCCCCCCCGCGATTGATAGCTTCGATAATATATGCATCGTACACGGCGCACTCCAAAGGCTTGCTGGACAGTCTTAGGGCAATTCCTGAGTTGGGCGTGATAAAACTGAAACTGGCGTGATAAATTTGTGATAAAACTCCCCAAACGCTCACTCTTCAAGCTGTCGCTCGATCGCTCTGCAGGTTGTCCCGCCCAATCGATTGATTCTGTCGGGCCTATATGCATTGTTCAACTCTACTCAGATTTATATGTCAGAAGATAAAGCTCAAGCTGTTGAGCTCAAATGTATGTTTGTTTTCACAAGTACTTGATTTTTAAAAAAGTTATTTAAAAAGGCCGCTTTGGACCGCTCCAAAGCGGCCTATGCTGACCCTTCCGGGATTTCCTGCGAATGAACGGAGGAACATGTCCGATACTGCACTTCCAACTTCTCCACTTCGTCGATTTCCAGCTGTCGCAGTTCGGAATCCTGTAGGATACTTGCTATCTTTCCGCCAGCTTCATCTCGTCTCTCGAAGGGACAGCATCCAGTGGAGATCCGCACTTCAGTGTCAGTAGGTGAATGACCACTAGAGGGTTAGCAGACATTGTAGAGGCAGTGTTGGCGGAAGCAGCTTGTTATGACTGCGCGACTTTGTAAGCATAACAAAGGCGATAATATTGATCGAGGTGGTAGGTCAAGTTGAAGATCATGTGGTCCCTTTCTACACTGTGAGTACACTGGTGGCACTCACCTCACCGACACTAATAAATTGCATTTGAAGCATTTTTCTGGCATTAGCCGCTGTTTTATGTTGCTAATGTGTCAAAATTTCTTACATTGACAATGAGAACAAATAATTGGAGTAAAAGTTTCATATAAAATCGCATTTGGCATATTTCGGACATTGCTGGTGAGTTACGAGATGTCGGCAAATAATAAATAATAAAAACATCTCACCGTAGCAAACTCCAAAAACAAGTTCAGATATGGAAATCTTCATGGAAATCCAATGCTATGGTAAAAGTGCAAAAACGCGACGTAGCATGGGAACCGAACCCAAGGCTTCACAAACATGAGGCGTGCCCTCTACCACTGCGCCACCCAGTCCACGACAACGGGATCCTGCGCTGCCGTGAAGAGCTCGCTCTGCGGATCCTTAACCATTACACCTTCCTACTCGTTTGCCTCAAGGACTCGGCAAAAACAAAACATGTTCTGTTACTATTTGGAGGACGGTGATTCTCCCTAGAGTGCTCCTACTTACCGTTCCGGCGTACCGGTCAGACAGTTCCCTTGTTAGACCTGATTAAATTTCATTTTCCTGCAGTTTATGACCTTCCCCTGGCCGCGACAGTTCATTTGGTACCAAATTTGGCAGGAAGATATGCACTGAGTCTGCAGCTGCTTGAGCCGATTTCATTTATTTCAACGGAAGGATACTCAGTCTGACCAGGAAACTATCTCAACGGTAGGTCGGAACGGCCCAAGTGTTGTATACGGGCAGAATCGCCTCTCTCTGAGAAACAACAAAACGCAAATATCTCGACCCCAATACAACTCTGCACAGAGTTAGGGACGACGGAAGTTGAGCCGTTGGCGGCGTTAGCCCTATGCCTGGAGGCGGAGGGCGGGCGCAAGTGGGCTGGAAACAGCGATGACGAGCGAGCGATGGTGGCGCAGTGCGTAGTGGGGCGGCGTAATCCCCATAATCGCCGTTTACAGCCAACATGAGCTCGCCCTCCTCGTGCGGGCATATGGCTAACACCGCCAACAGCCCAACTTCTGTCGTCCCTAACTCTGCGCAGAGTTGTATTGGGGTCGAGATATTTGCGTTTTGTTGTTTCCCAGAGAGAGGCGATTCTGCCCTTATACAACAGTTGGGCCGTTCCGACCTACCGTTGAGATAGTTTCCTGGTGAGACCTGCTATTGTAGCATGCCATCCACACATCTTTAAAGAGGGAGAATGACGTAGAAAACTTCCGTTTCGAGTTCATTTTGGGGATTTGCGTGCTGGTGCCGGATTCATCAAAGTTACTGCAGTAACTTTGATGAATCCGGCCCCTGGTTGCAATTCGTCACAACTGCAAGTGAACCTTTGGTACTCACTGTCGCCGATTTCAGCTGCGAATATCTACGCCCCAAGCGAATTAGTTAGTCCAAAAATATGTCGGCTAAGCAGACACAATGTAGAGACCTTAAGTATCAAACATCGAGAAGCAAGGAGATCAGGCGGCAGAATTTCATCTGCCCAAAGTGACGACTTCCTTTAAAAGATTGATGATTGATGATGATTGAGCTTGAACAGCTTTTTATGCCCATTTTTCAGAATGAATGCTGGAAGGCCTAGTATTGTAATTGTTCGATTTTTCGCTTAAAATTTTCACCATGTTCGGACGCCAACATGTTATCGCATCAGATCGAGCGCTGATAGAGGTAGAGCCTTCTTCTATCGTAATTGCGCTGTCCTGACATGCCCTACAGAGACGCTGTACTCGGCTGCATGACGAATGAATCCCTCATTTCTCTCTCTCTCTCGTAATTAGGGCCTGTTCGACTTTATGCAACGCACCACCATCGATCCGTGCTGCCAAATCTCGATGAGTTTTTGGGTTTTCCGGATTGCGTAGATCATAGCATGAATATGTTGGCCAGTGCGTAAGCTTCTGGCAGAAGAAGTTTCAGCAGCTGTTGTTGAACCTAGTGAGCTCTGTTTTATTTCCCTATTTAAAAAATTGTTTATAGCGAAACAGCTTTACTACGATTAGTAAAGCTAACTGCATAGAAGCTCACCTTAATATACGGTTTTCGTGTCGAAATGGGCACTTTTCAAATCTCATCGGACACTTTCGTATCAAACTGAACACTTTTCAAATCAAATTTGACACTTTCAGATCAAATTGAACACTCTTCCAAGCGAGCTTAAGACTTACGAAATCAGTGCGATCTCTTCCAAATCGAAGTAGCTTCTTCTACCTTAAACTAAATACTTTACAAAAGATTATAATAATTTTTCTTCAAGGAAAATTTTAGCATGATTTCTCTGAAGTTTCAATTCACTTACCCAATAAGTGAACACTTTGTTTGGAATTCTATAAAATTCTCATTTTGTTGTGGAAAAAATGGTTTAAGGTTGTTTCAAACAACAAAATATAAATTAAAAACTTTTTGGTGCCAAAAAAGAGATTGTGCATTCCAATCGTCCAAGACGTCGCGATTTTTATTCGATTGTTAGTAAGATTGTTGTTCGCATGGTGCGCGCGCTTCACGCCTATAGGCAGTACAACAAAAACAATCGTAAAGAACATTTACTACTTATTCTCACTCTGAAGCTCCATGTAAACAGCATCTTATACGCATTTCAACGACGGCGGTTCACGGTATTCCAAAGCCGCGTTCAGCACATTTCCCGCTGCAGCGTCATTGCTCCTTTTTTGCAACCGTTCGTGGAAAACAGAAAAAAATGAGTGGAAGGAAAAGCTCGCCATGGACTTATGCTGCCCCATTGCTAGTGGAATCTGCTCGTCCTGCTATCGAGATAATACACTTTCGTCCGTGCCAGTGAGACCGTAAATGCGGCTGCATCGATTCCGTGCCTTCTCAAGCTCCTTCAGAAGCCTTCTTTCTAATCGCCCACCCGTTTTCAGGAGGGCACCCTCCTCGCCATGTACGAGCAGATGAAGCTCTTCGACTCTCTTCATCGCTACGCCATGGTGAGTTTATACTACACAGAGTGGTTTTGTGGGATTCAGCCCCATTCAGTGCTGCAGGCCGATGTGCAGCTTCAATGCACTCTTGGAATACTTTTAACGATGAAGTGAAGCGGTCAAGGAAGCGGACTGCGACTAGCGGCAGGAGCGCGCCTTGCATTCGGTTCAACTCCGAGTCGCCCGCGGTTGCACGTCTGCAGTGAGAGCAGCGAGAGAGGGACGAGAACGTGGCGGCTCCCTCAAGTCTCTGGTTGGGACCTGCTCTTGACGGCTTGTGAGGCAGACGAGCCGAAATAAGAAGTTGCATTACTTTGTCCGCTCTCCTGGTCACTCGGCGCCTCGCAGTTGTTGCTATTGGCTAAGACGCACTGAAAGTGAAGGTGCGGTCCAAGTGGCGGTAGAAGCAGCAACGCATTCTCCCGCACTGAGCACTGGACTGACCGCACGTCTGGGACGAGCAGCACACACTCATCACTCTGCTACGTGCAGTGGGCGACCAGTGGCTCGAGAACCGCAGATCTGCCGCTAGTGAGGTCGAAGGACGAGCCAGCGTACCCATCATCTCGTTGGCCGTTTGAGAGCACCTGCAGTGAAACCTGTGAAGCAGTCAGTCCACAGTGTGCGTGGTAATTATTGAAGGTCCACCCTCCCGCACAAAATTTGATGGGTCGAAATTTCCACGGTCTTCCTAAAATTCTTGTTAAAGAGCTTTCTGTGCTGCAGGAGGAATAGCGCAGCGATATGTCGCTGCAGTTTTGGCCGCTACGAGTCTCGCCGCTGCCAATCACTACGGCCGACAAATTCAGGCATGGCTCGTTCGCCACACTCAGTGTGATAGCTCCTATTCTCTAATGCTCGACTTTTTTCTAGGGGGGGGGGGGGTTCACATGGCTTGACGGCTGATTTTGAAGTGTTTCTGAATCCCCATCGCAACAATGTCGGAAAGTGCTGTCCGACGCTTATTGGTGGGATTGGACAACTTCAGGCGGTGTTGCGGAAAAGCAACGGATTTTTCTTGGAGCAATTCCTTCCTGCTCCTATTCCAAACATTGATCAATTAATAACTGAAGTAGTTTTCTGGTTTAGCTTTGTCCAAAAAATCACCAATACCGGTTAAGGGTCAAGCGAAAAATCGCATTGTCGCGAATGGGTTGAAGCCACTAACTGAGATTGTCATTATAAATATTAATATAGAATGCGTCCGTGCTACAAATGAATGAACAAATGAATAACCGACAGCGTCGGCCAAAATGAATAGGCAAATTCATTTTGGCCGACGCTGTCGCCTTTCCCAAACCTGGAAGGACGAGGACCTCTTCTTGGAACATACAGAGATTCTCAATGATCTTCATCAGGCAAAGCACGTCGTAATGAATAGGGCGGAGAGTTGTTGGACACACCGCACTCAGAAAGGGGTGGGGCGAGGGGCGCGCCGAGGACAAGATGCCCGGTTTCGTGCCATCATCGCATTTCTAATCACTTCCCTTGACCCTGCAGCTCTATCCTGAATTGATTTCGTTCTTGAGACAAGAGTAAGAGTTGTTCACCATATTTGGAGGAGGAGTTCTCAGCTGCAGCGCCAAGGCTTACTTCTAATCCCGCTACATTGCTTACTAGGGAAGGGTTACGACCTCCCATGGAACTTCAAGATGAGACCAGGATCGTTAGAAAGGGCTCGGAATGCTGATTACGAATATGGGTGTTAAAATTGCAAAATGAAATTCCTGAGCGAGTTATGGCCTGCCGAATGCGACGGGCCTCACCACAGGCAGGCCGTGCGATGCACCTGGCGCGAGAATGGTGAGTCATCGGGCCCCCGTAAGAGGGGACCGCCAGTTGCGGCGGTGGCGTAGGGGTAGGGCCCCTACTCATCAGGTGCGACGTCGTTGGTTCGGTCCCCATTGCTGCCGGTCTTTTTGCACACCATAATTTATCTTCGAAATGATCTTTTGTTCTGAATTATGACACATATTTGATTAAATAGCGAGGAAAACTACCATACACGCTTGTAAAAATGCTTGAAGGCAAGAAACTGGTATGGTCAAATTTTTGTTTAGTGTTTTGCGCAAGTAGAGTCCAAATCATACATTGAACAACTAGAGGTGTTTCTAACAACCTTGGCGTTCACGGAACAAAGCAAAAAATGTGTGAAGCAGACATGTTGCTCACACACTGCACATCTTATACATGCAGCCTCTCTACAACCAGCAGCAAAGCAGTCAATTGTAGCAAGATCAAACAAATGTTCACCAGGAGTGACAAACACACCTGGGTGATCATCGATGTACCCTGCCTTATATGCAACAGACGAGCATACCTCATCGACAGTCACAGCTGTGGTGTCAAGGTGAATAACATTCTGATGGATGGTACTCGAGTTTTCTTCGCCCTCGTCATCACAATGGTCCCAATCGGACTCGACATCAGTAGACACATCTGATCCCAAATTTTCATCCGTTTCTACATCAACTGAAGCTGCCGCACCGTCACGTAGAGTAGCTGCGGTCCTTCTAGCGATCTTCTTCTCTTCACGAGTTGGTGCATCGTTGTCGTCTAGCACCCCAAATTCAGCAAGAAGAATGGACACCACCTTTGCTGGTGAAAAGGACATAGCGAGTGAAGAAAAAGCAGTAGATCAATGACATTTTAGGCTTCCCGATCAGTCAAAAGTGCACTAAATCAACGACATTTTGTTCTTCCTCATCTTACACTTACCACTTCCCTTTTTGCTTCACACATTTTTTTGCTTTGTTCCGTGAACGCCAAGGTTGTTAGAAACACCTCTAGTTGTTCAATGCATGATTTGGACTCTACTTGCGCAAAACACTAAATAAAAATTTGACCATACCAGTTTCTTGCCTTCAAGCATTTTTACAAGCGTGTATGGTAGTTTTCCTCGCTATTTAATCAAATATGTGTCATAATTCAGAACAAAAGATCATTTCGAAGATCATGGTGTGGTTATAGTTAATTATGGTGTGCACAAAAAGACCCGGCAGCAATGGGGACCGAACCAACGACGTCGCACCTGATGAGTAGGGGCCCTACCCCTACGCCACCGCCGCAACTGGCGGTCCCCTCTTACGGGGCCCCGATGACTCACCATTCTCGCGCCACGTCCATCGCACGGCCTGCCTGTGGTGAGGCCCGTCGCATTCGGCAGGCCATAACTCGCTCAGGAATTTCATTTTGCAATTTTAACACCCATATTCGTAATCAGCATTCCGAGCTCTTTCTAATGATCCTAGTCTCATCTTGAAGTTCCATGGGAGGTCGAAACCCTTCCCTAGTTAGTACTAAGGCGTCGTCCACATTTTCCGACAAGCTCAGCAACATCTTAGCGACATGTCATGACAACAACGCGACCATCCACTAGAAAGTTCTTCAATACAAGGAAAATTGTCTGATCCTTGGAAGAGAGGACGATGAGCCGGTTTTGCGCACAATTACGGATAAGCCTTCAATGTAGAACTCCAGACCGGAATCACCCATAGTCCCTAGTTGAGGCGAAAATTTAAAGAATTGTGGTGCAAATTGAAGGAATCTAGAGGGAAGAGCGACGTTCTCCTTTCCTCAACTGCCCGCATAACCGAACCGACTGGAAAATGACTTCAGAGTTCCCGAGATGCGCTTCCCAATCGTCTCCTGTCAGCTGTTAGGTTTTGGATGACGTCACGCCAATGAACACGGTTTCACGCGTAGCAAACTTGTCCAAATAAGGCGGCGCCGGAAGGGCGGGAAGTGGGCGGCGGGCAGCACGGTGTACCGAATGACTGCCCCCCCCCCCCCCCCTAATGAACGGACTACTGAATCGCACCCCGAGTTCACTCTGTCTGGAGTAGCTTAGAGTTCCAAGGCTGCGAGAGCATATGTCTTTCTTGAGGCATTCTGGGCGAAGAAAGCACAGGTTAACGGGTGAACAACGCGCGCGGCGCCCACCCAAGAGAAGATGCCGGGAGTTCTACGTCGTTGTATCTGGCAGTTTAGCTTGGAGTGGCCGTTAGAACATGACGAGGGCTGGGCACGGGGTTGATCTGCACTCGCAACACCGAGATTCAGCCGCGGCTCGCGGTGTGCTTCGGCGGTCATGGTCGGAGGTTGTATGGGCTAAGCTTTCTCACTTTCACGTAAGGCAGACATAGCATCCTTGAGATTGGGTCACTCGACCACGCTCTTGCACTTCCCCTCATTCCATACGCTGTTCGGGTATCAGGCCGTACTGGTCAGCTAACCATTTTTGCTGCGCCCTTCAGTACTTGAAGGATGGACTTCCCTGCAAATCCACTCCGCCGCTCGAACGAATGGCTCCGACTTTTTCGCTATATGCCATCGTCTGTTCTTTTCGCTCTTATTGTAGCGTTGGTTTACCTATGCAGTGAAAAGAAATTGGTGTGTAGACCACAGCGTTGCTTTGTTTCACCTCTGATGAACTCGGGACTAACCCGCAGGAAGCTCACACACTACTTCTCTGCTGCGCCGCTCCGTCCCGTTGTTCATCTCCGCCATTTCAGTTCGTCGGTGCAGTTTCGTGTTTTCAACACTCGCTTTTGGACGGCATCGTCTCTCTGCCGTTCTTCACCTCTGTCTTCTACCTCGCCTGCGCTCACTACGGCTGCTCTTCGCGGAATCCCTTCGCGAGGTCCCAGATGAGGAGGTTTTGGCAGAACGCTAGGACTGTGGTCAGTGCATTTCTTTAAATTCGGTTTCTCTTAAACAAGGTGTTCACTTCAGACCTTGCTCCGCATGTTCTCCCTGACAGTGCTGTCCTTACTACGAATAGTTTTCTTGTCGTTGCACGAGTCCAAGGTGAACGACACGGTCGCAGTGGTAAGCCTTTACGGTAATTTATTCCAAACGGCGCGAGCTTCCAAAGAAGCGTTTGGTGTATTGAGCAGAACAGGTAGTCTTTGTTAGCACGACGGCAATATACAGCTTTTCGTACTGGCTTCGGATTTAGATGTAGAACATTCTCGCCCTCAGCTACTAGCGCAGGCAACCCCGCATCGATGTTCTTGGTTCGAGTCGAGCCCAGACCAACCACGCCTTCCATCTTTCAGGGATCGGTGAATTGGGCCATACTTGTGTGGGGAGGATAAGACACTGACTTGCTCATCGGCTCGTCACCACAAGTCAAATACGTATTCAAATCGCGCTCAGGATGCTCCCTAGGGGTAGATATCGTGGCACATTCCGAGTAGGGCGAGTCTTTTATTCTTCACGGACTTCAGTTTAATCGGTTCTGTGCTAAAATCGGGAGCGGGTTCATACAGATGTCATGGATAAGGGCTGTTCCCCACAACGATATCGCAATGCTGCGTTTGATAAAGCGCTGTTGTAGTAGGGGGATGGCGGGAAGCTAACGGTGTGGATTCCAGTCCATATTGGGGAGTTCTAGAATCGCCATAACCCATCCTAGTATTCGAACCTTTTCGAATGCTGTTATCCTCCTAGACTAACGGCGCCTTGGACCAGGAGCACGAGTACCGCTACTCCCAGAAGTGCTTGGAAGCTTGCAGGCCCTTCGTAATTGAACAGCTCAGTGATTGGTACAGACGGAGCCGTTGTGGCCGCCGAGTCCGAATTTTGCGCCGGTAGACGAGAGTCTCCTTCATTCAACTGTTGCGTTGCAGTTCCTGGCCTACATTCAACTGCTGATCGCGTTCACGGACAACCTCAGTCTCTGCTGCGAAGTCGAGGAGAGCCGCCTGTCCAGACAGCCGTATCCGTTCAGGTGGAATCGCAGACCGAGCGCAGCATCTGCTGCCTAGCCTCCACTCCATTCCTATTCCGCCTAGCTTCATTCTCATGTGCTTCTTCACAGTCGAGCTCAGGATGCCTTCACTAATAGTAAGGCTGTGTCACTTTCAGCTTAAGGGTTGTCAGTTGCAGTGGTGGCCGTATGGTTTCGAATACTTAATTCTCTGATCTAAACATCGTTGTCCGAAACCGAACCACCGAAGTACGATGTAAAGAAGTTCTTGGAGAATTCTTAACCAGCCGGAGAAATCTTATCATAGTGACTAAAAGGAGTAGCATCCTACCTCGGGTCCGCAAGCAGTAAGCTGCGAAATAGCCGATAGAATAGAACCGTAATCCATACAATCGGGTTCCAGAAGAGGTGTTCCGAGTGCTAGGAGTCTGAACCCCTGTCCCAGAGTTCAAGCTCCGATTTACGAAGTCAGGAAATTCTCTGCTACCCTTCTTTGTGGCACGTTTTGTAACCTACGATAACTGACTTCCCGGACACCTCATCCAACGCCGCACACTCGATGCACTACTCCAGGGCAGGTTATGCGAGCCTCAACACTCAGTGCACTTCTTAGTTTTCGAGACCACGGCCGAAGGCCGAGTCTACATACTATGACCTAAAAAAGAAACCCCAATCAAGAATTGGACCGCCACTGCAGCTGCTGTACATATTTCTCTGTGATCAGCAGGTCTCATCGGGTACTGAAACTGCCGGTGCTCCTTTAAGCTCAGTAGTTTTGTGTTCGGTGGTTGTATATGTCTATATTGTCCGCTTTTCTTCGCTGTATCTTCTTCTCGCAGAATAAACGAATCTGCTGCATATAGAGCGTTACACAGCGCGAACAATTTGGATCATATTTCCGCATTCGGTGATAAGTCGTTGCAGTTCCTTCGCGGGGAGGAACCTAAACATCCGCACACTTCGCAAGGTGCGCTCGATCTGCCTTGCTATTTCCCCACGTATGGTGCTAATGTTTCGGTGAGATTGCAACTTGAGCGACGTCAAGGGTCAAGTTGCAATCTCACCGATCAAGACGAGCCTAGCGCGGATGGACTCATAATCAGTCAAGTCTGCTGCTGATCACGATACGAAGGAAAACTCGACGCTAAGTTGTCCTTCTTTCTGCCGGTGACCTTCTGCAATGATAACGAAGAGGAAGAGGAAAAGGAGCTGGCTTGCCCTTTAGCACCGTGGAGTGGTAGCCGAAGATCTGTACGGCATTGTATTCGCAAAGCACCTCTAAACCAGGTATTTAGCGAGAGAATCCCTACGAAACAGGTGTGCACACAAAATTATACGCGTTAAATTTTTTAAACAAATTTTTTTAACGGAAATTTTCGTTAAATTTCCGGTAAATCGTTAAATTTCGTTAAAAAAATATAATTAGCTGCAAACCATTATTTCAAGTTGAAAAAAACAGGGAAAATCTCATACATTTCAACTTCCAAAGGTCAACAGCTGAAGTTTAGTGGAGTGTAACACTGTAATGTAAACTAACCGACTCAACATCAACTCCGGGTTCTGCTTGATCGCGCATTTTAAGATGCGGTGATCATCAAGAATGACATCAACAAAGTGTGGACAGCGAAATAAACAAGCTTTCGGCAACAAGTTATCTTCAGGGTGTGGAAGAAGAACAGGTACGGAATTGTCATTCAAGATGATCACCTAGTTTTTTGCGAAACCGTTTGTGTGACTGTTCTATCTCGCTGCGGGCACCAGCCTATTAAGTACAGAAAGAATTAATAAAAATACAATTAGAAGCCTATCAGTGGATGTTAACACGTTGTCGAGTGCACGATTTTGGAGTGCCTGGTGCGTGGGACCAATCCAATTTTTCGCGTCGAGGCCGTAACACGACATCGTGTCACACGGTTCCACTCTGCCAAAAAGGTGTCTCTCTGTCACTATTGTTCAAGGTGGTGGGCAAAACTACTGTGGAATAAACCCCGCAAGGTAAGGATAGTCATATCTTACGAGGAGGTTAGACCAGTATCTTTTTGGATTCGTAGGCGTGCTTGGGGCTCGGCGAAGAAATTTCTGGCCCCAAAATCCATTAAAGGATAAGGATAAAGGGCGACACTACTCAATCCCTCTAGGGATGCGCCACGTTCCACTTCTACGGGAAGTGGTGGAGACGGCTTGAATGCTTATTTGGCCACACAATGATGGAAAAGTCAGCGCTTCATCCATCCCAGACAAGTCTGGTATCAATTCACTGACCCCCTGAAGGATCGGAGGTTTGGTTGGCCTGGATGGGGAATCCGAACCAGGAACCTGATATCGGATGCACGCAACAGTTGGCACATCCTCCGAATGCGCTACACGCGCCCCCTATTCGCATTATATCCAAAAATTCAAAACAAATTCATAAAACATTAAAATACCTTTGCTGATTTCCATAGTTTTTTTCAGGAACAGTTCTGATCGGGAGGATGAGAACTGCAACATTAGAGGATAGTAAGGGTAAATGTGATAAAGTCACTTAGAGAAAAGCCCGTTAAAAATTCCGTTAAATTTCTAAAAATTTCCGTGAAGTCGTTGAGCCAGGTTTTGAACGAAAAATACCGTTAATTCGTTAAATTCGTTAAATCGTTAACCGTTAAATGTGCACCCCTGCTCCGAAAGGAACTCACGACCACGTTATCGGGAAAGTGGGGATAGAGAGATTCTCCGCTATGTTTCGTTGGAGTATAACTACGACCTTGTTATCGGGGATAAGAGCTGGTCATCTCTTTCATGGTTCATTTAAAGATGCGGAAAGAAGATTTGACCAACCAACTTGGAGGTGTGTGTATTCTGGAAGAACACTACAAGCTAACAAGCGTTCTGAATTTTTTTTTGAGTGCGGTAATTAGTGAATGGGAGCAAGCCATTTAGGGTGAGCCGTGGCCGGCGAAATCTCTGCCGAATAGACCACTAGACATCCGATAGCCGATACCTGTGCAATATAGAAATGTGCGTACACAGGGTCTCCGAGCAATGTTACACTTGTAGGGCCAGTTCTTTTTCCAAGCGATCATGGGGTATGCCTGTAGAATGTACGGAGAGTCTTTTATTCAGAAGAACCTGGCCTTATTAACTGCCAAATTATCCTCTATCCCAGGAAGGTTGAGGCTGGGGTTCATCATCAGTTGGCATTAGGCACTACATCAGTCCAGTGTCTTTTGAGGTGTTTGCCCTGCCAGCTAATATGATAGAAAACGAACGCAAGTGTACAATAGCTAGCTTCCTGAAATGCACAGCCTGCTCTACGCGGAGTCAACGTTGTCCCTAGTGATATCTGTCTCTTGAGGGAATCGATGAAATGGTTTTAAGAAAGTTAATGAGGGATAGTGAGATTCGCTCATTGCTAATGAATTGCTAATTCTTGACTTCTTTTTGTGAAATCTCGCACATAGTTTGCTTCTGCCTTTAGAGCTGTATTCGAGCAAGACGTTGTACTCATTTCTTGCAACGTCTTTCAGAAGCTCGAGTTGCGCATCCCTCGCTGGTTGTTATGTACTGCAAATGCACCCCTTCTACTCAGCCTCACCGCCGTCAGCGAAAACTCTGTGAGCTTGAAAGTGGTGAGCCGTTGGGACTGGTTGCTCCCAAAAAGGAAGTGTTCTGAAGGGCGGGAACTGCCTGCTGCGATTAAGCAGAGTCATCACGCGCTTCTCATGCGAAAGTGTGCAAAAAATGCGAATCGGCTGGTTGGTTGGGGACTCGGCCCCAAGCAACGAGAACAGAACCCATTGGTCGTCTTCTTTACTTCTTCTTTCTTTCTTCTACGCCTTCTTGCCTTCATTACAGTAACAGCTAATTATATGCTGTCCCATATAGAATAGGGTGGTAGGATATGGTGGGGTAGGATCTTCAAAACAGCTTCCATGAAACCTTACGACCAGTAACGCCATTGGTTTGCGATGCCCAGTGCTTCCATCCTTCAGGCTGCTCCGCAACCGTTCGGATGCTCAACAGCCCTTGTTACGAGACATCGTCCTTCGAATCCAGACACTCACTGCACGACATTGGTGACACGTCCTCTGAATTGGGACGCCTGGTCCCCTCACTGGCCTCCTCTTACTGGTCCCCTTATTGGTAACCCTACTAGTCCCTTTATTGCCCCTTCACTACCGGGTCCCACCTCGAGTTCCCTCCTTCCTAGTCACTCTCCTGGTACCTCGTCGAAATCTCCCTTACTGTTCCCTTCTTGCTAGATCCCCTTGTTCCTCCCCTTTATTAGTCATCCCTTTGCTGGTTACCTCTATTGCCTCCTTAATAGTTCCTTCTTCCTTGTCCCCCCCCCCTCCCTTGGTACCACCTCAAGTCGTAGTCCTCAGTTTCGTAGTCGCTGTCCTGGTACCTCTCGGGATCCCTCTTACTGTCCTCCCCCACAGTGGTCCTCCCACGCCCACACGTCGACATCGGAGACACGGCTTCAGAATCCGGTTCGTGACATCGGTGACACTCTTCTGATTCCGGATGTTCAGAAATGCGGGCAGTTGCAGTTGTCAAGCAAGATGCTTCCCTTGCTGCAGCAGCATCCCACATTGAGTCCCACATTGCCAGATGGGATACGAAGAGACTTGTCTCGCGTGGGTAGGATTATTCGAACGTCATCAATGGCTAACTCAATTATACCGGGTGCTGAGTTTAACCCCAACCCCACGTTCTCTTCTCAAATAATTTAATTAACATAGAACACAAATGAAACAGAAATTTTTCTCACGCGCAAATAGAGGGATATCTCAGGAGTCAAATCACTTAAAATATCCTCCGCCGGCCGCAATAACCGCCTCCATCCTGGAGCGCTCGCACGCTCTCTTCAAAAGAACGCTGTCCATATTTATTTATTTATTTATTTATTTATTTATTTGTTTATTTTATACGTGGAAATTAATGCGACAAAGCAAGAAACTAATAAGAGAACCTAGCGAAGGCAGGAGTAATTGTGAAAAGCCTTGCGGTGAAGAATAGAAGCACTGAAGAGCAGAGAATGACAAACTTCTATGGCACGCCATGAAGCTAGCGGTCGACAAGTCTCTTGTACTCATACTGTGCGTTTGGTATTGTGTTCTTTTTTGACAACTTCAAAAATTCCGTGCCAGCTGCCAAGAATGCTGATAATGAGGTTACAGCACTGATCAAGCAACAGATCTTGAATTTCTCCTCGATGCAAATTGGGCTTTGGACGCGCATTGTGAACAAATTGCAAATAAAGCGATAACTTAGTACACAATCTCTTTAGAAGTCTTTCCACAAAAAACCCCTCTGTCCTTGTCGAAGCTTATAAGACTACGTTAGGCCGATACTTGAGTATGGAGAACAATTTTTTACCCATT
>OX375866.1:52590732-52618746 GCA_947359475.1 Heligmosomoides polygyrus bakeri | reverse complement strand
TGAGAACAAGGATCTACCTTATCAGGAGGAGGGGTCCCTCATTCCAACTATTTGGCAACGGCGGTAAATACGATAGCAAACTAGCCTCCAAAGACGACATCGTGAATTGACCTACGAGTGGATCTTTCTTTACGATTTCCAAGCTGAAAGAGACCACTGATTCCATTTGTTACATTAGTTGTTTTAGGGCCTCTACAGAGTCTCGCGGCAGCACCCGGACAAATCGTCTATATCGCCCCCGCCGCAGTGGGACCCACGCTGCCACTGTGGTGGAAGCGCGGCGCGGACGACTTGTCGTGGAGCCGCCGCATGCAAAGGTCCCCGAGAGCTGCCGCAGTTCACGGCGCGTCCGACCCGCAGCGCCGGGAGCTGCGGGTGAAACCTGCCAGAGGGCGTGGTCGGATAGCAGAGCTCGATGTGCATGTATAACCTGCAGAAGAACCGATAATAAAGGGAATTTAAAGCGGAGAAAATAAAATTACACATTCTTCTTCCTCCAAAATGCTTCGTTTCGCCACCTATCTTCAGACAAACCTTTTTTGTTACAGCAGCTTTCCGGTGTTATAACAAAAAAGGTTATACACTCTTAAAGCATTACGAAAAATGGTTAAACCTAAGGGGTCTTTTCAGATGAGTCAGAAGAAATTCCTACGAAACGCTCAGACGAGCTAGAAAAAAACCAATGCCGCCGAACGCCATTCTGCATCTTTACGTTCCTGCCGGCAAAAGTACGCAGTATTGCGCACAGTAATCTTTGCGGCGACGCACCACCCGCCGTTGTCATGGCGGGTCCGCGGCACCCTGCGAGTAAGACTCTGGTGCCGGCCTTATCGATGTCGCTCTTCGACTAGGATAAACCCGAGAACGAATTTCTCCTGCCACCGTAAGAATAGAGGGTACGATCCTAGGTAGATGTAAAATTGGGCTGACACTGACTGCTTGCTTTACTTCGAAAAGGTGCTCCTTCGCATTCTAGTTTATAAATTTAAGAGATTTCCGAAATCTTTTGAGATGTCATTAAGACAGCCTTTTTAAGAACAAAAAGGCTGCTTTAATGACACCTTCTTCTTCTTCTTCAGCGTCTGTCACGCTTCGTAGCGGGGTCCGCTTTTCTAGTATGACGATGCCACCTTTCCCGATCCAGCGCTAGATCAGATTGGACACCAGCTACTTTCAAGTCCTTGTGTAACTTGTCAGCCCAGTGCTGCTTCAGGCGCCATCTAGGCCGCTTCCCTGACACTTCCAGCTCAAGGCCGATCTTGCGGAAGCAGTCTTCTTTTCCAAGCAGAACGTTGCCGTACAATCGCAGGCGAGCTGCATCTTGTCCGCTATCGGCGCGACACCGAACTTCTGCCGAATAGCATCATTTCGAATGCGGTCCATGCGCGTGACTCCAGCCGTCCAGCGCAGCAACTTCGTCTTCATGACGCTCAGGCGCATTTCAACTTTCTTAGTCGCAGGCCAACACTCAGCGTCGTACATCGCTACCGGCCGGACGACGGCTCCATATATTTTCGACTTCAAGCGCTCTGCTATCTTCCTACTGCAGAGCATGAAAGTCAACGAGCGCCAGTTGGACCAAGCTGCACTCACGCATGAATTCACTTCAACCATCAGATTGCCATCAGACGCTATTGCTGACCCCAGCTACTTGAAAACAGATGTGCGTGCAAGCTTAGTGCCGTCAACCTTAATGGAGCCGGACTTACTTACGTCAGTCGTTAGGTACTCGGTCTTCTTGACGTTCAATTTGAGTCGAACATAGCCAAGCGGTCGCACCAAGCTTGAACCTGTCGCTCAAGCTCACCTTTTATCTTCGCAAGCGAGCATTACATCGTCATCATATAGCAATGTCCAATGGACTGATTTCTGAAGACCTCTCGTAATGGTATCCATGACGACAACAAAGTGGTGTGGGGAAAGCGCAGAACCCTGGTGCACCCCAACAGAGATGGAAAACTCCATTGAGGTTCCAACTGCAGTTTGCAGTCTACTCTTTGGGCAAGAGTAGAGCATCCTCACCCACTCTATGAGTTCCTAAGGCACGTTGTGTTCTCGCAAGGCATACCATATAACCTCACGCGGTACGCGATCGAAGGCCTTCTCCAGGTCGAGAAAGGCGATACACACCGGCCTCTGCTTCTCGCGATGCTTCTCTAACAGGAGACGGGCGGCGTGTATGGCATCAGCGGTTCCACAACCAGCTACGAAGCCGCACTGGTTGTAGGATATCTTGACGATTTCACAACTCGTCTATCGAGGATTCGCTTGAAGATCTTCATGCTGTGGGAAAGCTAGCAAATCGGACGGTAACTGGAGCAGTCTCAAGGACTACCTCTCTTCTTCCAAATCGGAATCGTCGTACTGTTGTGCCAAACTCGGGTACTTTCTCCTCCTTTACTACCTGGTTGAAGAACTTAGCCAACCACTCAGCAGGATACCAGAGCTTTGATTTCCATAAATCGGCTGCCAGAGCATCTGGCCTGTCGCCTTGCCGCGTTTCGTCTTCTTCAGGGCCTCTTCTGAAGCCACAGAAGGGTGGCCGGAAGAGGAAATTCCATAGTGGAAATCTCCTCAAAACAGTCGCGCCATCGATTCAACGCCTTTTTGCGGTCTCTCAAAAAATGGCCTTCCCCATCATTGATGCCGAAAAACTGCTCGATATCCTCGGTCTGGCGATGGCGGTTCTTTGCAAGTCGATACAGATACCGCTCACCATCGCGCGACTCGAGCTTCTCGCTGATATCCTCATAATGAGTGACGCTCGCAGCAGCCACTGCCTTCTTTGCAGCCCTCGTTCTGATACTTCTGCCAGTTTCTGGCTGTTTTGTCGCCGAGAAACACATGATAAAGCGATTTCTTCTCTTGAACCTTGGCTTTCACACCCTCCGTCCACAGCCACTCTGCTTTTCGACCCTGCGTCGTCCAGGCTTCGTAGTGCCGAGCACCGAACCTGCAGCTTGACGTATCGGTAGCTTTCTTTCAGATCTCATCGACAGCCCTGTCTGTCGGTAACCGAACGCGAGAAATCATAGCTGCTTCATTCTCTTTCATTCGTCAGCACTTGATTCTAGCTGTCCCACAACCCTCGCTCTGCTTCAATCTCGGAGGTGTGATTTTTAAAGTGCAAACCAGCGGTCGATGCTGTGGGGCGACCGCCTCATATTGCACGATCTTCGCATCCACGACAAGACTTCGGTCGCGATCCTTCACAAGAACGAAGTCTATCTGCGTTTTGGAAATCCCACTATAATACGAAATAAGCTGGGAGTCGCGTTTCCGACTCCGCATATTCAAGGATACGCTCACCATCGCAGTTACGCAACCAACCCATAATCAAATCCACCATGGCAGCTGCAACCGTCTTTTGTGGCGCCTACGTGTCCATTGAGGTCTCCAGCCACAACGATAACGTCATTCGACGTTACCTCTGCTGTTTTTCATCAAGCAGGATCCAAAACTCATCCTTGGCTTGATCGGAGCAGAGCGGAGCATACGCAGAGAAGAAGTGAAAGACTCGCTCCTTAGCGTCGACAACGGTCTTCATGAATCGATCGTCAAAGCGTTCAACGCTTACAATCGAGTTTCGGAAACGTTCTATTTATTCCGACACCACTGGTGATCCTGAGACATCCACATAGAACGGCATTGAAGCCTTGTCCTATGTCCCTTGACGCGGCAGGACCACCTCGTCTCCTGCACCGCACAGAAATCAACTCTTCTTCGCTCCAGTGCTTCAACCAACTCGCACGAGCGGCCCGTCAACGTACCCACATTCAGCGTAGCCACGCGGGTCCTGCTTACGTTACGGGACTTTCGGACTAGCTCAGTTGCCCCCCGATGCCATCCTCGAATCAGGGACTCTCGCATACTTCTCACACTTGCCGCGTTCTGCGACTGCGCGTCGGCTCCCGTAGACGCTGTAGCACTATCTCGATACTTACATGACGTCATCAACCATGTGATGTGACATGGGATCTTCGAAGGCCGGCCTGTCACAAGGGCCTGTCGCCTGCACTCGACTGTCCGTGCTTAGCTTAGCCCGAAAGCGAGAAGTTTCCAGTGGCACCACGTGGAGGAACGGACATCGCCACCTTAATGACACCTTAACCCATGTTTTTGAATTTTTGCTGATTCCATCTCCTAAGTGGTACGCTACGGTAAAGTGAAGGCCCTTATAACGAGTCTGACATTAGTTGAAGTGGGGAGGGCAGAGAAACCACATTGTTTTCAGTAGTGATCCACATACATAAAAAGAAAAATGGCTATTCGCTTACAGCAGAAACGCTCCAGCACTCTCTAACTTATACTAACGTTGCGTAAGATTTTCGATTTCGTCCATCAAAACATGCCACGTGAAGTATGTCTAGAAAGAGTGGAGTTTCCTGAGCTCTTCCTGACTTGAAGCGTTACTGAAGCCGCAAGTCTAGGTGGCATTTCTCATTTACAGGATGTTGGCGTTTACGCTTTAAAGGTTTCTGTACAAATTCTATGAATGTTAAGAAGAGGACTGCCCCCCCCCCCCCTCCGGCTCTAGTCCGGCACCAAGCTCTTACCAGGTGATCCGTTTCCCAAATCCTTCTAGCGTGTAGCGTCCCTCATATCCGGCGGTAGATCGACCTACCGAGCTACTCCCCCCCCCCCCCCCCTCTTAACAGGCACACAAGAAGCGACTGTACCCGGACTAGTGGCCGAGAATGAGCTGCAATCGACCGACCGACCGGCAAACGGCGGTCCGCGATGTAGACTGACCAGGGTACCATCGCTCTCGACGACTACCTCGTGGCCGCGACGCACACCGCTCGCGGCGTAGTGGTGGAGGAATAGTGGCGATCCTGTCAGGATAGTAAATAGGTTCTCGGACATCTACAAAATCTCATCCTCTCTTCTTCTTTTATCGCCATAGTGGGCAATGGTCTCCAGGTGAAGGGAACATCTTTATAGCGGAAGGTATGACCTACAGAACTATGTCCAGCACTCATTTCGATACAGTTCCTAGCTGGCATTAAAATGGCAAGGGGTGCCGTTAGCTAGTCCCACGCAATCTATTCCTTGGGGTATCATGGAGGCAGTTTAGATGCTTTTTGGCCCACACAGTGACTTCCGGTGTCCGGCCGAGGAAGAAGTCTGCCTTCTCGGATTTCACACAAATTCATCGACCCCAGCATGGAAAAATTGATTCGGCTGAGCGGGAGCCAAACCATGTATCTGGAGTCGGGTGTAAGCGATAGCCGGCGTCTCCTCCGACTACGCTGACTGACTTACATTACGGTTTCGAAATTAATGCTTTCTGAATCCTAAATACGCAGCCTCATGCTCTCCTGTGCCTATCTTTTCTCAAACCTGGGATAATGTGCCTAGAAAGCAAAGGGTTCACACTGCCAAAGTTCAGTTCTCAACCACAGTCCACTGTTTGTGCTGGAAGTTTAAAAGTTCTGAGTATTTTATCGAGAATAAAAACACCACTAGCCATCACACCAAGTTAGACTTGAATTACGAATGTTCGGCATGAGGTGGAAGCGGATCCGCACCAAACCAGCCTCTAACTGTCCAGCCCCGACCTTATCCAAGCAACTGTTGTTCATGGACTGAACTGCGGGTCAAAATCTCGGCCGATGGGCAGCCGACGTACTGAACTGGACGCGGATCGATGAGCCGACGTGGCACTGTCTCCTCAGTCACAAGTCTGAAACTACCCAATTACACGCGCTAGCAAGAGAACACGCTGCTCTGGCGTCCGTCATTGTGTCCACTGAATCTACCAAGTAAACGAGGCGCAAGACTTCCTGACACCTGGTCACCGCTACACAAAGGCACCGTAGTGCAAGGCAGCTGCATGTGGTTTCGAAGGCCCGCCCTGAAAGTCTGCATGCTAATGCCATCTGTGCCGCTGCATGCTAACCACACGACGCAAGATCGACGAAGGCTGAGATGACGGTGCGTCGCTGGATCATCGCCCGCTATTCGCCGTACAGCGACAGCGGGTAGCCTGACAGAGTCCACCGACGCCACTTCAAAGGTTGTTTTTGTTGTTTGGGGAAACAGATTATCGGCGCCCAAACACCCGCGGATAATGACTCAACCTAACACATGAACGTCTATTTAAAGTGAAAGGCTTCTCATGGGGACTAGCGTCTCTAAGTAGACCTCGTCCGCACGGAACTGCCTTATGCGTTTCCCTTACTTGTCTTCCTGTGGGGTTCGCATATTTTTGTCACCTATGGACCATGTAGCGGCTACCACATCTCCAGCTTCTCACTGGCACAGGGTCAAAAACTACTCCTCTTGCTTTTTTGAGACATTTCGGTAAAAGCCTCTCTTAGCTGGATTCTTCAATTATGCCTCTACTGGGCTGACACTAAAGAATGTTTCACGCCCATTTGAAGCGTGGAGCAGCAGAATAGAGGCTGGATGTTGTTGCGAGGATGTTTTGTTGCGATCGAAACTGTTGCACCAGGCTGGATTCAAACCCGAACCCTTTGCTTCCGAGGCAGGATGCTGGCCCCTTAAGCCACCAGCGCTGTGAAAAACAGTGTGGCAGTAAAGCTATCAGCTTCACCAAGTGAAAAACATGTTACTAGTGGTGTTATTAGTGGTGTTTGTTAAGGCAAAAATTTGAACTTAATTGAACTGCCGCGCATTTTTGCAACAGCATCTGTTGCAGACATTATTTCTGGAGCATGGCCACCACTGCAGGGTAGCCAGCATCCTCTATGCACATGTGAGAATAGGGGCAGATCACTGTCGTTAAGGTCTACCTTCATTTAATTACCCACCTCAGCGTTGACTATGATAGGTCGCACCTGAACTCTGTATGTAATTGGCTTGTGAATAAGCTCGAAAACTTCCAGCTTCTTCAAAGTTCACTCACCTAGCACTTGAAAAACACGAGAGCATCAACAGGCAGGCGAGGAGCAACCCAAGGCATGCACACCTGCGCATTTTCCTAAAAATTAAATGCTTGTTTTTCAGAATGGCGAGCACGTGCAGAAATGGACGACAGTCGAGTATTTGTGCGCGACCGCGCTAGAAAGGGAAGCGCAAGTCGAAAAGAGGCTGTAAGCATTTGTGAAGGCATTTCAGATACACGAAATTTCCAAAATAGAGCATGTAACAAGGATGACACCCTATGGACAGGAGCTCTGTAGCTCCTGACCTTGAAAAGCTTCGGAGCCGTCGAAGTTTCCGATACGTGTAACGTGCAGCGCAAGCCAAGTATATTAAAGGCCTGCGCAGGCTAAAATGGGAAGGCACTGGGAATGAGCTATCGCCCTGCCTAGTAGCTTGGAGCAGCCGTTGAAGAGGTCAGGGAGACCCCCATGGGAAGACTACAACAACGGCGAGAGGTCAGCACCGAGTGGATGCAGTCAAGATATGTTGGGATAGGATAAGACAGAAGGATAAAACCCAAGTCAAGCCTTATTTGGGATACTCCACACAATGTCTTCCTACGGAATGACTGGGAAGCGATTTGAATGCACGTAGAGTAGTGGCCGCCAACCAGTGGAGAAGTCAGAGTTCTACGCTTTCCTGGCAGGTCTGCAGCGGAGCAATGGAAAGCTTGGATGGCTTAGGTGGGACCCCAGCGAACAACATGGCACGCGACAGGCGATGCCTCCTACAACTGCGTCACTTCTCTTCCTTAGCGAAAACACCACTGTGAAGTGACAGTTGTAGGCAATCCCTTTTAGGATGCTGGTCAATTAATTGGCATCGTCCTCAGACTAGACCGGCACTAAATCGCGGCAGAGCGACGAGTGGAAGGCCTTCATGGCCTAGGATAGGTTGAACATGATGCGGTTCGAGGGATGCAAGAGCACCCGTGCCTGCTGCCGATTACGCGACATACTCCAACTGGAACGACAGAACGTGAGGAGACGATGCACCATCGAGTTGCACCTTGAGAGTCCTTGGATGTGCTGGTGCCTGTCATCAGCTGCCGATTGTCCTGAGGAGGCAAGGCGTCGAGGAGAGGAGTGAGCATCTCGTCGCTGGTCAGAAGGCCTTTGTTTACCGCGCATCCGGACAGAGTTTGCCGGAGCTCAGGCCAATTGTTCAATTTCGGCACAGGTGAGCAAAGTGTTGATCTCGAACGCTTTTACCACGATGTAATTGTTGACGAAAACATGGCGAAGCGGACTCCGGTGCTGCTCCCACTGCCCACTTTGGAAGCGGCCGGTAATCTATCGATTTTATTCGCTAATGAATGAAACGGCCAGAGCAAGCAAAAGACTAAGGCTGAACAGAACAGGGACTCCCTGTCAGAAAGGGAAAGCTTGGAGCCCTCACAGCGCTCACTGTGAAGGGTCTCTTCCTGTGAGGGCGTTATCTAGCTAGAACTGACCACGATGGCAATAGAGTTGAGCTTTATCGACTTTTCTTCGAAAGAACGAACGAACAAAATCGGTGAAGAGTGCTGACAGTAGGGTATTGCGGAAGCCAGTCGAGGTCAGAAAGAGATGGGAGGAGCAACGAACAAAATGGATCTTCGAATAATCGAACAATCGAATGAATTCTCTCGAAAGATACATCGGACGAACGACTTTGGAAAATCGATTTCGACCAAACAAACGCTTTGAAGACTCCCGTATCAGGTGAACGGCCTTGGCACCTCAAAAAGTATTACTCTGTCGCAAAGTTATTCTCCGTTTCGAGGTATGTATAAATAAATAAGTTTTTTTCAATCCTACATCACTCCGTCTCAGGGAAAGCCAAACATACCGCTCGGCAAGCTATTTCCTGCTCTTTAAAAAAACATATGTGGTTGTCGATCCAATTTTTCTAGCCGACCTTCTCCAGGGCTCCGCAAAATCTTGAGACCTTCTTCGGCAGAGGCATCCCGTAACCTTAGCAGTGTTTTTGGGGCGGACTGTCCTTGCAAACGAACGGTGAGGCTCAGCCTCGGAAAATTGGCGTCTGGAGATTTTGATCTCAAAGAAAAACCGAGATGCGGGCGTGGGTCGTCGCTTGACGATGAAGTTTTGAGGAGAGTCGTCCAAGCAAATCCGCAGGCGAATACACGCAGAGAACCTTGGCGTACATCATGGTGCGGTAGTAAGACATTTGGCGAGATTCGGCAAGGTAAAGAGGATGTCGAAGTAGGTGCCTCGTGAGCTGACCGGAAAGCAGCGTCTAGCACGCTTCGACACTTGCTCCAACCTGAAAGTTCGCTTCAAAAATGAGCCGTATTGTAACTGTAGATGAAACGTGGGTCCTTTACGATAACAGGAAACGGGGATTTGTCTGGGTGGATAAGGATGCTGCTCCAACATCATTTTCCTAAACCCGACCTTCACCCTAAAAAGGTTACGCCTACCTCGTGGTAATGTTGTAAAGGTGTAATCCATTACAGCCTTTTGCAACCTGGTCAGGCAGCCACAGCAGAGTAATACTTCTATGATTTACACCGAATGTATGAGAAGTCGCAAAAATTGTGGCCGGCAGTGGTGAATAGAGGAGAGCCGCTCCTGTTGCAGGACAACGCAAGACCACATACCTCACAAATCACTCGGCGAAATTTGATCCATTTAGGTATCGAAGCTCTCCCTCACCCATATTCTCCCGACCCCCCCCCCTCCACTGACTATCACCTTTTCCGAGTTCTTGATTCTTATTGCGCACAGGATAGGTTTAGCTACCCATCGCCAGTGAATTAGTTTCGGGAGCAAGATTCGAGCCAATTTGGAAGGTGGGACAAATCATGCTACCATTTTATTTGGACTTTTCCAGTTTAGAACTCTTAAGTCACTTAGGAGCTCATGGAGATATTAAAGTTGCAGAGCGAAGGAATATTGCTTGGATAAGGTTAATTCGACGGATGCCTTGCGCTCGTTAAAGGCGTAAAGGAATGTATTCAGAACCACTTTTAGTCATGCACTATGGTAGTGATTTAGACGCCCGGCACTGACGTCGAAGCACACAGTTTGAAACACAACATCGTCCTAAGAGATCTGTCAGGCTATCCGAAAGCATTGCTGCTAGTTCTGAAACGCTGACGGCAAAGCTGTCATCGAATGCCTGCTTCGATTGTAACGGTCATAAAGGTTACCGTATCCGGCTATATGTTGAAATACACAGACCGATCACAAGCATTGGCCTTTCCCATAAGGCAATAATGTTATAGTGCAGTAACATTCCAAAGTCTTCCTACTTAAGGTCACCACGGATCCAACCATTAAGGAGGTGTCCACCGACTTCTAGCTCTCCTCTGGGGACGAATCCGACTAGCTGTCCTCCACGTGCTGAGCTCCATGTTCTCTGTGCCCGAGGCCGGCGGCCGCTGCGAATCGCTCGCCCTATCGAGTGTTGTAGATGATTAGCAGAGACAAAGTGTTAGCACGCTATGTCTTCGGGAACAGGCTATCAACTCGTAGCAGCGAGTTAGCACGGCGGTGAGTACTTTCTTCCACTTTTGCGCGCGCCGTAATCGGACATTGACATTATATTAGTTCGCCCCACTCTCGGAAAGGGGGAGAAGCTCAAAGGGACTGTCATCAATGGAAGAGAAGAGCCCAGCGAATAGTCAGAACAGCGATTTTTTCTTCGATTTTCGGGATCGACCAATGCGTTTTTTGGAAATCGTAGGCGAACTTCGAGGACTAGGCGCCTGCCCCTATAGTTTCTAGCTTCGGCCTCGAAAAAAGATTCTGTAATATTAAGAATACACAGTTCGGTTCCAGAGGGTTCCAGAGGAACTGTCTTCTCGCAACTGACATTTGCCTTGAGTCCTGCAGAGAAGTTGAAGAGCTGAGTTTTGTCGCCATAGTAATCGAGTTTTGGGGCTATTAAATAGCATCCAATGCAAAAATATAGGGACGGCCGTCCCATGGGACTTGTGTTGTGATCGCTAAAAGAGGCGATACGGTTATGCGTAGTGGGTGCTGTTGAGGCGCAACAAAATAACTTTTTTCCGTTTTCATACTCGTTTTTTCACTTCGTTTGCATAGGGGGATTTCCTCATCAGAACTCAGATGGATATTTTAGGAATGCAGCTGGGCAGGGCGTAGGATGCGGGAAGCACATGAGCGCCAATCGGATGCCGTTCGAACTCTCTCGCGTAGACGCTGCTCCTCTGCAATAATTGTGTTTTCGAAGGAGTCGAACATCGCTGACTGCACTGGTCGGCATCGCTGCTATTGAAGCAGATGCTCCGCGATGGTGTTGCTTGTCCACTGGCCTATTGTCGAAGGTGGTTCTGGGTGCCGAAGTGCGTCTTGTGGTGCGACTTCAGCTCCGAATATTTAGTACGTCTCCCATTCGGAAGTACGGGGACTTGGGCGTTCACAATTACTGGAGGCCAACACCAAGGGTACAGTGCCCTCTTATTGGATCGGTCTTACTGCTGTTCTCAGTGGTCCTGATCGGCATCACTAGGCACAGACGAGGCACAGACTTTCCCAGCACACTGCACGTCGAGCGATGGTCGCCACCAGGCGGAGTGGCGTTCTACCCCCCGCCCTTTAAACAGAGGCGTGGCAAATGTCTGCGTCTCCACTGTCTCGTAAGGCAGCCACTGGACTCTCGAGCAAGTCCATGGGGCTGGGGGTGGGCGGACCAGGGGGACGAGGGGGTAGAACGCTCGCTCCCCTCGCCACCACTATCAGATGCAATTTATGGATTCCCAGTAAACAAAGGCATTCGTCTACTGCATAAGTAATCCCTTCTCTGTCCGTCTCCGGTTCCTTCAGTTTCCTACCCCATCACCACGCTTATCTCCTGTTAGCCTTTGTTCCAGCACGTATGTATGCGGGTCTAGCCAGCCGGGATTCATTCTCCACTCCTGTCGTTCAGGAACAAGCTTATGCCAGCAACACGGTCAGCTTCATCTTTAGCAGAGGCCAAGACCGAGCAATCAATCGTTGACGCGATGATACGACCACTGCCGGCAGCTTTGGACACGGCTCTACAAGGCATGGTCGACTCCGAAATACTGCATAGTCGTGACGCCAAGGTACTCCAAGCTGGGAGGACAAACGCTATCCAATACGTATGGCAGGACTCGAGCACCCAGACTGCGATACTAACGAAGAAGGTTAATGAAGGTGTTGCTGTACTTTGTTCTAAACTGAACGAAACCTATTCCGCAGTCGGAGAGCTATCACACCGTTTTCCGGAATCACCGAAGAGGCCGTGCAGTTTTCTATCTGGCGCGTCGACTAGAGGATATCATGAGATTTCGTGGCGCGACGCTTTCCAACGAGCAGAAGGGAATTTTTTGATCGGGTGCTTAGACGGCATTATGAGAGGGAAGGTTGAAGGACTGGATGAAGAAGGTAAGAAGGACTCGTACGGGTGGCTGCTCATTTAAGAAACTATTTTGATAGTCCTCAGCAACGTTATGTTGCTCGCCAAAAACTTTCGTGTTACGAACAAGGGCCAGGAGAGTTTCTGCCGCTTTCGCAAACAAGAAATCTATGCGCAAACAAGAAAAGCCGAGAAAGTGGTTCTACTTGCATCTTGTTTAGCGCACGGAGTGTTAACACAGGACAGCTACTCCCCTTTTGGTTGCTAACTGCTTCACCGTAGAATCTTGAACATGTACATACCTTGCCAAATATTAGCAGAGAATGCGCGTTACTACTAGCGGGATGGCTTTCTTGAGAGCTCCAAGTTCGTTTCGTTCGTTTCAGTTTCTTTTTCACAAACGGAAAGGGCTCTGGTAGATCTGTATGCTGCAAAGGGATAGCGCGAGACCTTCGCCCACTACTCAGCCTTCATAAATCACTGCACTGCATCTTGACATTCAAATTCGAGCAATGTATCGAACGATGCTTCCCCTCGATGCTCGATTTCGAACAATGTCTTGACGTGGTCTTCGAACGATTTTCGAACAACTTCTGGAACACGTTGTTCGAGCTTTACCCCTGTTGAAGTAGATTTTCCAAATTTCGAGAACCGCAGGTACCGCAGAGGTAATTCTCTTTTTGAAACGATAAATCCTTTCGGATGTCCACGTCTTTCTTCACAAAGGACACTAGCTGAATACTACAGGGTGCGTAAAAAGTATTGACGCACCTACTTTTTGTTTCAGCTCCAGCTTTCTCTTTCTCCCCCCCCCCCCTAGGTTTTTGTGTCTTATTTTTGTTGTTTGTATTGTGCTCAAAAAACACTCACGAAAGAACTGAAGAAACATGATCGTCATCGTTACGTTGGCCGTTTTTTTGTCTGTTACCCAGACAGCTGAATACTTCCTTAACAAGGGAATTAGGCGTTGTTCGAAACGGTTGGTGAGGAACGAGGTTAACAACCCAAACGTCAGCCACGGCTCTGTCATAACGGATGATGATTACAAGAGGTTCAAGCACGATAACGTTCAAGTCCAAAATTATCAATCTCTGTCCGATGATAGCAAAGACAAAGGCGCGCAGGTGTGAACAGCTGCTTAGACCAGCACAGCTTAAACATGAATCCGCTGGATTACTCTTTTTAGGCGATTTCGGAGAGTGAGGTCTGGGCTAATTTCAACAGAAGTGACCAGTCGCAGAAGGCTACCCTGTTCAAAGCATGGGACGAAATCCAAACGAGTACTTGCGGCGCGTGCTAATGAATTTTTCCGTCGTTTTTGCTCCTGTATTCACAGTAAAGG
Organism: Heligmosomoides polygyrus bakeri; assembly: GCA_947359475.1. Classification (NCBI taxonomy): domain Eukaryota; kingdom Metazoa; phylum Nematoda; class Chromadorea; order Rhabditida; family Heligmosomidae; genus Heligmosomoides; species Heligmosomoides polygyrus. Next base: position 52,605,161 of record OX375866.1, on the reverse strand, counting down.
AGCCATTGTCGATTACAAGCTATTCTATCGCGTTTGTAGGATCACTTTCCATATTTCTCAAGTGAATATTTTAAAACTTACTGCGCACTACTATTTCCACAACCGCCATTTACGGCGTCAATACTTTTTCCGCACCCTGTAGCTTTCCGTTCGCCGAGCAGTGTGCGCAGGTGTCATGCTTTCCCTGCTGTGGAGAAGCTGTGCTGACTTCCTTTTCGTAGAGGACCTCAAATATTGCCGCGCCACATTAGCCATACGAACCACTGCGAAAATGCGACGTGCTGATCGCTTCTCGCCGTCTGCGTCAACCATTCTCGGGATTTACCCAAGCGCAGATCGGCGAGGATGATCTGACTCTCATGCAGCGATTCACCTGACAGCACAGCTACCAAGCACACAATACGCGCAGCATGGTCTTGCGAGAGAGTGGACTGTGGTAAGCTGCTACTGCGCCGCAGAAGGAGCTCAGTTCACTAGATGACGGTACTTTCCTGCCCTGTCCACACTGCCGACCGCACGCCTCGATTTTAGCCTGAGTGGCGCACGTAGAAGATGACGGTTCAAATTTGGTGCTCACTCGAAGAGAAATTTATCATCTATTACATGTAAACTTCCAGAGTCTTGAGTGAACGCATCGAGAACACTGCTCGAACCGAATCAGAGAATCCTCGAAGTAAACCAGGACAAACACGAAGGATCGAAGGAGACGAATTGTGAACAACACAGGTTCACGAAAATGCAGAGCACGCGGGCTTGCTCATTTGAGGGAGGTTTGCTGCCACCTACATACACTAAATGATCGCTTAGGAATGGGACCCGTTATGTGGGTGGAACACCTATATTGCTCTCCATACAGAGCACCTTATTGTTTTGACGAAAGCAGCATGAGACATGCTAACAGAAATCAACAAAGAGCAGGTAACTGTAAGAATGCCACTGGCATCGCTTGTGAAGATAGCATAACAGTGCATTTCTGACTGAGAGGACAGTGAATGAGGACGCTCGGAGTCAGCCTTTCCTGTTGTTCACGAGATTCAACGTGATGCCCTCAAAACCTTTCAGATTATTCTCAAGAGGACAAGCGGAAGGTGCAAACATACAACTAGGAGGCTCGAGAGCTTTTCTGCGTTATTTTCAAATTATGCCCAGTGCTAAGGCCAAGAAAGGAAGTAGCTTTTCGATAACCCAACCCATTTGGCACTCGCGCAATTCCTGAATGAGAGTCCTGACTCCAGAGCCCCCATATGCTTCTAGGTTTACCCAGGTTTCTATCGATGTCAAAGCATCAAAGAGCAGGCTTGATTCCAAGCTTCCAAGCGGCCGAACAGACACTAGTAGGCTCTCGTCTGTGGCGCCATTCCGACGCCAAATCAGGGTCAAGCTTGAGGTTCGGGAATCGAAGGGGGGGGGGGGTCGTACTGTAGCCTTGAATGGAGGGGGGGGGGGGTCGTACTCTCTCGGTTTTGGCAGAGGACTCTCTCCAAATTCAGGTTTTTAGATGATGTTTGCATCTATTAATAAGTTGTTTTTTCTAGGTGTGACTACGACAATGCGGAGATTTACAAGCACTTGCGTTTCCTGAAGTTAAAAAATAGGATTGAATATCAAAAAAAATTTAATGCCGATTACTGTGCAGTGAAAATAAAGATTTCCTGTCTGCAGATTTATAGTCAATGAGAGATTTTCATTTTTTCAGATTTTCCCAGGACGTCATGGACACGGTAGTTTTCTGCCTGATGAGCGACATATACTTCCAGAATTGCACTCTATAAAATTTCAAGTGTTAATCACTGATGACGACCTAAGTGCTTTCCCTACAGGATCTTTGAAGCGCTCTTCGAATCGATGACGGAATGGCAACCGAAGGACGGACTTGCTTGAAAAGTAATTTCTCTCCTGCAGGAAACAGCATCAGAAGATGAAATCGCACCCTATAAAATTTTAAGCCCGTTTGACACACAGTGATAAAACTATGTTTCTCTGAAACGATATTCTATATGATCAGACGTCTCGATTTACCGAAAAGATATCGACACACTAATCACATGGAACACGTTATTTTTAGAAACTGCCTTTTAAAGCATAGAAAACACATCTACTAAAACTTTATGAATTTTCCAGGAGCCCCAAAAAATCTCCGTTTTACGGCAGTTTAATGCGGCCACTGCGTTCTCTGACATGACCAATCGCAATTGAAATATGGATGGACTCCTCGCTGGAAATTCTTTTTCTGCCTTCTGAAGGACAGGACGACAGAGAGTGGAGCCGTATCATATAAAATTTTAAGTCGTGCTTAACATACAATAAAAACTATGCTTCTCCGCTGCGATGAAGATATGACGAGGATGGATCGCATACAAAATTCTCATTTTTCATGAAAATATTATTTTTTAGCCGAAGCAGATCACCCATACGGATAAAATTTAGCCACAAGAACATAGAAGTTTTGATCAATTCACTGTGAAAAAATTGTGATTTTCTGGATAGAACAGGTTGAATCGACCTCTGGTCGACTTTGCACCAACGTCATCGGAGCATAAAATTGAACGTTCACAAGAAGGTTCATAACTCGGTAAGTTTTTCGAACTTTGGAAATTCTTTTAACTTTTCATAAAGTAGATAAAACGCCCTTTCTCATGGTGTAAAAATCGTTTTCCAGAAAAGGAGTCGTCACGCGTGACTGCTGGTTCGATTTTTGTGCGAAAAAATTGAAGTGGCTTCACAAAAATATTCATAACTTGACCTATTCTTCGAAGTTTCAAAATCTCGCTAGCTTTTCTAAAACTAGAGAAAGAGCACTTTCTTGCTATATAAGAATTAATGTCCAAAAATTCGGTGTTCATGCCCGGCAGGGGAGGTTCAATTTCGGCTCTATGTCGCGAAAATACGTACCGGAAATCGAACCCCCCCGCCCCGCATGAAGACCCCTTTCTTGGAAAACGGTTCTTATATGGTTAGAAAGCACATTTGCTCTATTTTTTGATGAGCGAGCGGGATTTTTGAACTTCGAAAAATTGGTCGAGTTATGATTAATTTTCGGAAGTCGTGAACTGAATCTCGGATCGACACTTCACCGTCGACATCGGAGTGATCTCACAAAAATATTCATAACTCAGCAAGTTTTTCGAAATTCAAAAATTCCGCTAGCTTTTCTAAAAGCACATAAAATGCGCTTTCTTACCATGTAAAGATCGATTTCCAAAAAAGGGTCCTCATGCAGGCCGGGAGGGGTCCAACTTCTTGTCCATTTCGCAAAAATACGTACCGAAAATCGAACCCCCCCCGCCCCGCATGAAGATCCCTTTCTTGGAAATCGTTTCTTACATGGTTAGAGAGCACATCTGCTTTGTTTTTTGATGAGCCAGCGGAATTTTTGATTTTCGGAAAAATAGCCGAGATATGATCAATTTTCGGAAGTCGTGAACTGAATCCTTCACCGGCGTCATCGGAGTGATTTCACAAAAATATTCATAACTCGACTAATTTTTCGAAATTCAAAAATCCCGCTAGTTTTTTGAAAAGCAGATAAACAGCGCTTCTTTATAGTTACAAACTCGTTTAGCAAAAAAGGGAGAGTTATGAATATTTTTGTGAAGCCACTTCAATTTTTTCGCTCAAAAATCGAACCAGCAGCCACGCGTGACGACTACTTTTTTGGAAAAGATTTTTACAATGTGAGAAAGAGCGTTTTATCCTCTTTTTGAGAGGCTAGAAAAATTTTCAAAATGCGAAAAACTTACCGAGTTATGAACCTTTTTGTGAACGTTTAGTTTCATGCTCCGATGACGTTGGTGCAAAGTCGACCGGAGGTCGATTCATCCTGTTCGATCCAGAAAATCATGATTTTTTCACTGTGCATTGATCATGACTTGGAAGTTTTTGTGGCAAAATTTTATTCGTATGGGTGGTCTGCTTCGGCTAAAAAAAATTTTTTTCATGAAAAACGAGAATTTCGCTTGCAATCCATCCTAATCATATCGTCATCGCAGTTCCGACATCGCTGCGGAGAATCTTGTTTTTTTTTTTTGCTTTATCATGTACAGAGCTGGGGTTTTTTAGCTCCATTTTCGTTTTTTATGACGTTTTCTTAGGATGGGAGAACATTATTTCCGAGAGAAGTCCATCGTCCATCCTTCCTTTTTCCGCTCCATAATCGATTCGAGGAACGCTTCAAAAAATTCATAAGGAAAGCGCTTAAGTCGTCGTCAGAAAGTAATACTCAAATTTTTATATAACACAATTTCGGAGCACAATTTCAGATGCAAACGTCGCTACTTCAGGTAGAAGAATGTTCCGTGTCCATGGTGTCCTGAAAAAACTCCATAAATTGAACAGTGATGATTGGAAACTGCTACCAGAAGATCTTTATTTTGAAGTGTCGAAAATAGCGTTCAAAATTTTAAAGAATTTTATTGTGTTTTGAAAACATTATTGATCAGGGAACTCGTTTCATTGTCCTCTTCAGTGCCGAAGCCGCACCTGAAAAGAAGAATCTATTAAAGAGTTTAAACTGCACAAGAAACCTTGAAAAAATCAAGAAATACAAGAAATAGAACAGTGGAAGAGAGAGGGAGGGGGTCGTACAAATTCCGCTTCAGAGGGGGGGGGGGGGTCGTAAATTTCCAGCAAAAATCGAACCCCACGCTTGACCCTGGCCCAGATACAGCAATGGCAAAGGCAGAGGCGGAAACCGACGGCAAAGCAGCACGATGCGATGTCGTGAACACAGTCTCGAATAAGCGACCAGGCTACAAAGGTTACGGAGCTAAGAGAGAAAATGACCTGTTGCGGAACTTACAATACAGGAGGGGAATTAGGATTTCTTAAGTAATTTCCTTAGCCAGGAGGGCGCATCAATCTTTCGGCTTTTTTATGATAGAGATGGAAAAGAGACACTTTCCGCTAGAATGTGGTCATCAGAATACGATAAAGATAGCAGGCTTTTACGCGCAGCAGGCAGTATGACTTGACCCTCAATCAAGCTTTCATCAGAAATACAGCAGCATGGAAAGCAAGAACCACAAACAAGAAGGGTTAAAGCCCTTGAATCATTGAGTTTTAAAGAAGCCCTATTCAGCGTCGAACAATAGGTTGACAGCAGAGCTATTTGCTTTTTGCACCCCACAGACAACGACAGCAGGAGTAAGCGCAGACCTCCTAAAAGCGCAGACTGGCAGGAAGTGAAGGGTAGAGGTATCAAAACTCGATCTTCCCTTTTTGCCCCATCGACGATTTTATGGGGAAGCTCCTTTCTCTGGAAATGATCATCGACTATACCTTGATAGGCACTGCGCGAAATGCGTCTGATTGTGAGGCGGCTCGTAAAGAGAGCAACTACGGGAGCGATCAGTGGTAAAGGCTTCCTGATATGCAGGGAAGGAACAACCGCGACTGGAGGGCATACGCTAAGGTTCGTAGTGAGAGGGAGGTTTCAGAATTGGGAGGGAGTATCAGTCTTGCGGATTCCTGCAAGCCGCTCTGGTGCTTCGGCTGTTTGGAGGAGCACTTCGTGCCGACAAATTAGTGCCGTATTACAACTACATTGAACGCAGAAGAGACAGACATGGTGCGAGTGGTACCTGTAGGTGGGGGGGGGGGGGTTGGATTTCGTTCAGTGTGCGTCGAGACTGCTGACCGCTGGGACGAATCGCCATAACCTGCCACATGCACGAAGAAGTCGGCCTCCTCGACAACTGCTCCCCACAAATTGCTTCCTGATCATGCCGTTCTCGTCACATAATACGCCTGTCAGCATTCGACCTCGAGTGCGACGGCGCTTCAAGCTCTCAAGTTTTCCCGGAAGTCAGCGCATTAGAAGCCTACTGCGGTCCTGAAGTTCAATCTCCTAGCCATACGAATGCTACCCGATAGATAGTAGGCACATCCTAACTCCGCTTTTCGGTAGTGAGTTCCATTCAGAAGCTTGAAGCCATGCTCCTGCACCTCACACGCTAGTTCCTTTCGTCCTGACCCCCAGGTTACATTCCTGTTTTGAAAGCAGAGAATTGGATCCACATACAAGTAAGTAAGTGGACCCTGACTTTTGATGTTCTACGATGGATCCACATAATTTCTCGTAGACGTTTTCCAACCTCTATCCTCCGTTAGCAATCGAAACGGTCGGATGGGTGAATCAAATTTATCGCGGTGTGCAAAGAAAGAGCGAAGTCAATTACCGGAATTAAAGGGAGACTATGACACGGCCATCGAGTGGGAGACCCTGTAAGGGTCGCTGTCCGCCTCTTCCCCCCCGTGACCATGCCCCACAGAGCGGACAACAGAAGCTGGTCGAATGAGGTGCGCTGTCGCACTCGGCCTTCTTACCTAGACTCCTGCCCTTAGCTCCTCAATCTCGTCCGACTTCGAGTAATGCAGAGGAAAGCTGTAGCACCTGTCCAGCTGACGACGAAAGCCTGAGCATCCAGGCTGAGTTGTGCTATTAGGTAGTAATTTTGCACAACGAAGGTCAGTGCGAAAATTGAAAACTATCCTGGAGGGAAGAGAAGGCGATTTTTCCAAAACGGCTTTTCGTTTCCAAGGCTCAGCCAAGTGGTGGACCACTCCTGGCCAGGAACCTCAGAAGATCAGTGACCACCTTCTCCTTATACAGTGCTAGCCTTCGAAGTTCTTTCACTGTTTTCTTTCACGAAGAAGCGCTATCTTTTTGTGCTACAACAGCAACGTTCACGTCTATAGTATCCTAATGACATCAGTACTATGACGAAGACGCCGCAGATCTGCCTCAAATGCTTGCATTCCTTTGAAGACCGAACTGCTTTCGCTCTATCCGTGTCCACTAGGTTGTGCGTAATTACGATTTACGATTTTACGACTTGTAATTTTTGACAACTCCTTTTACGATTTACAACCGTTTGTGCCTTCAATCACAAATTTTCGTAAATCTGATCTTTGACCCATAAATAAGTGGTGTAAAAACACTGTTATGCAACCCGGGATGTAAAGATGTGCCCACTTCTGGGGCCTGCTCTCATAACGCATTGCGAGCGCTTTCTGATTTGTTCAATTTTTTGTTGTTCTCGCGCGGCCCAGCGGTAGAAGACACCGCCCTCTTGCGCGCTATCCTCGAGTTCGACTTATTTTTCTTTGTTTCCAGACTTCTCCATTTCTCTCACATAGTGAAGGCCGCCGTTCGGTATCAGACCTATTTTCGAGGAGGAACAGCAACAGCACTTTAAAGAATAAGCCCCTGGTTACGCGAATGAACGCCTCCCTTTCCGGTACTGTGCCAGCAAGGCAACTCGCATTCCTACTGTCAGAGTTCGATCCAGCCAGCAGAGACACGCGAGGCGGTCTGGCACGGAGAGAGACGACTATTCGCTGAGCCTCGTCCTATTCGGTAACTGTTCGCCTAGTCAATTCGTTTGAAACTCCACCAGATAGAACTGAACTGAAGCCACGGTGGTCGTGATTGGGAGCGGGTCTGAAAGAGTTGCTGGACTCGAGTGGGAAGAATGGATCACAATCGTTTCTGTCGGATTAACGCTGTGCGTCATAGCGCGGAGCAAATGGATACACAAAACGGGGTAGGCCAGGTCGGTTGGCGTCCCTTTTCAGAGACGTGGCCGAGATTGGGCACTCATTGCGCTCACCCGATCTAGTTCGTCTAGAATGCTGCGAGTCGCGTAAGGCTCGTTACACAGCCGGAGTTCCCCGAGAGAGTGCTGGCGCCATGCGCTCACTCAGGGGGCGATGTCTGTTGGTACATGCGTAGTTGCTGTTTTCGTCGAGTTAACGACTTTTGCACTTAAACAACTTTTAAGAGTTAGTTTTTCAGGCGACTTCAAAAAACTAAAAAATAAAAACTTTTAAATAATAAAAAATAATTTTAAAAATTAAATTTTAAATTTTAAATCAGCAATTTATTTCGATCTTTAAAAAACTGTGAAATTTGGGTTGAGAAGTGTTTGCAAAGGCAAGAGAAGAAATCTAATAATTGGGTAAAAACTACACGCTAAACGTATAAATCAGTACTGGATCACCCCTGATTAAAATTAGCAAAAAAGCTTAAACTTTATCTGTACCACAGTAAACGTCATTTAACTCCTGGGACTTATGGGTTACGATTTAGGGTTGACGAAATTTCGGGTTTCATTTACGCAAACCTCTGGTCTGCATCTTTTCTCTCGACAAACGCGGCCCGACTGAAGACACCATACATTAAAAACTGGAACACTTGGCCACGAAGTGGAAAACGACTCGCAATTAGGCTCCTGCACATAAAAAGAATCAGGGCGATTTCAGGCAGACAAGAGGGTGAGTTAGATGACAAGCGACGACTGGAGCGGGCGGCCCTTCCGGCACGCCGTAGACCACACTCAGGACTTCGAGATTGAGAATGCGGTTCCCGTGTTTGCACCATGGTCAATCGAAAGGTAGCCTCAGACGAGGCAGCGGTGTAAAGGATAAAGGCACTGTTAGTCATCTTCTGCTTGTGAGCCGTCACGCACTCTACTTCAGCGGGATATCGTGGCAGCTGATTGGACACCTATTCACGAATCTCCATCTTGAAGAGCCTTCGGACTCGATTGTTAGAGGGATTTCGTTCCACTTCTCGCAGGATATTGGCGATGGATAGGTCAGTGACTCACAAACCAATTGCGGCCGTGTGCTGCTTATCAGTAGACACGCAGGGTTGCAGGGGATGGACTTCTTGCTCCTTCTTCTATGGCATGTTCATGCACAGAGTGCGTTGGTATGTTCGTATCCGCACAGATTGTACATATGCTCGGCCAAAGCCATGGCTAAAAGGAGTATATGAGAAGGCGGTTCGATGTCGCTTGCAACATCTCGTCCGTCTCTTAGGGAAGTCTGGATGGCCCGGTGTTGTTCAGGCACACAGCAGAATCTGACTAGCAACCTAAGTTGTACTCAGTCATCAACAGCAGCACTGAATGGCCTCATTTCCCTGACCCCGATAGAGCTCGTAATTCAGCAGCGATGGGAAGGACTAGTGCGGAGAGGAAATCTCAGAACCTAACCAGGCTGCTTAGAGTGAGAAGCACTGAGCTGACGATCTGTGCTTACAACGCCCACACGCTTGCATCGGCAGCATTCGTTGTCGGCCTGATGATGTAAGGCCTGAGTTATACTCCCGCGGGAGCATCCGCGGAAGGGCGGGAATCGCGCCGAGACTCCTCACCTGGCCAATCGCCGCGCCTCGCCACGCCCGCCTCCGCCGTGCACCATTGGTCCGCGGACGTTCCGCGGATGCTCCCGCGGGAGTATAACACAGGCCTAAGACAAGAGGACCAAGTACATACGGCGTCGTCCCACTATGGTGACGAAAAGGCGCGACATTCTAGACGCAGCCTACAACTCCGAAGAAGACTGTTCCTAAGAACATGCAACAGCTAGGGAGTAGGTAGGCAGCGTTGGAGCCCTCGTCAACACACACTTGGCCTTCAACATCGATTCGTACGAGGCTCTGACAAGCCGAATCGGATGTCTGCGACTGAAGCGATGTGGCTCCCTACCAGCTTTGACTGTGTTCGCCGCGTAAGCCCCAACATCCCACTACGAAGACGAAAACGTTAAAGCATTCTATGCCGAGTTCGAGTTCTATAAGGAAGATCACCCCTTTTACAATATCTTCTGCGACTTCGACGCCAAGATCGGGCCGAGAAGGCCACCTGAAGATCTTCACATTGGGGCCCACTGCTGGAAGTGGCACGAGCAAGATGAGACGGGTAGTGGTAGTGAAAGATCGTCTGAGTTCATCATGCCGACGCCTTCGTTGTTCCCAAGTTCAATACTGGATCGGACGACAGCGTCTTTCCCGAAAGACTCAGCTTTTAGCGTCAAGGAGAAATCCAGTCTCCGGGAGTTCGAGGTGATGCACCAACCTTACGTCTAATATAATATGATCACTCTCTCTCATCAGGATGGATGCGTCGCGACCTCTGCCCTCCCTCCCGAGATCCGGCACACCACCAGACCCGAACAACTGAAGAAGCTCGCTCCAGTGCACATCAACACCCTGACGCGGCTCTTCACACGCTATGTAAAAGAAGCCACGTGCTGAACCGACGTGAGAGGGGACTCTGCTGCTCATATTGCTCGGATTCGACTTTGTCTGCTGGCAATAACGAATACTGTAAGGATAACCCCATTGACCCCATCTCGATGGTTGCAAGAACATTGCCTCTATGGCTGATAAGAATTCACCAGGGAAATTCGATCCTACAGCACTGTGTGTGAAAAAAGCTGAAAATGGGCAAAATAGCTAACTTATTGCCCAGACAACGTTTATGAGACCCGAAAATACTAAGCACTATGAATGTTGTGACAGGAAAGCATCTCCCCAACAAAACTGGTCATTTCTGTAACAGCTTATGGATCGCTTTGGTGAAACAGCGCTGGTGGTGTAAGGCGTAGCGTCGCTACCCGGAAAGCAGAAGGTGCGGGTTTGAGTCCCGCCTTGCGCAAGAGTTTTGATAAAACATTCATCTAAGGTCTTCTTTCTTCTACAGCCGCTCGAGGCTAAAGCAAAAATGTAAAAAAGCGGTGTGGAGAAAGTTATCGGATTCAAGCCAGCAGATCGAAGGAAAGTTTTCGAAGGAAAAATCTTTGTTCCCTCGGAATGGCAGCGAGACATCCATGGTGCAGTTCGTTCCGCATTACCACTCTTTCTGAAGAGCCGCTTGAAAGATTTTATGAGCCCGGACGGCCCAAATGCATGAAGAAATTCGCATCTCAACCGTTCTGGTTGTAATGATGCTCTTTGTAGTCCTCAGAGTTTGCCAACCTCTTCGATTCACTGCAGAATGCCCTAGTAAGGCTACATAGCAAAGCAGATGACAATTTCGCTCACATGATGACATGCGTTATTCAGTCGTCAGCGATATTCCTAATTGCACAATAAGCTCTAATAGTGGGGCTAACTAGCTGCTGATGCTTCTTCCGCTGATTCGCACGGCAAAGTCTCCTGAGGGAAGCAGCGAATATTCTGAAGCGTCAGAGCGAAGAAGGGTCGGTCCGTCGACTGCGAATCGGTCGGTAACAGAGTGGCTGTGGCAAGTGACACTGGTCTGGGTGGTCCGGTACGGCGCCTCCGGGTGACGTGTGTATTCCCATAAATCCGTTACAGTACGTAAGCTCGGGCTGCATTCGAGCAAAGCTCGTCACAACTGATTAACGCCCTTGATTTATCGCTGGGCTGCAATCACTCAGCCTCCAAAAAAGGGTGTGCAAGAAGACGCCCGCTGACGCGACTGTCACGTTCTTTGACGTTCAGACGCAAGCTATAGTTTTGCCTTCAGACTGAATTCCATCCATTTTTTATTAGATTTGCTGAATGCTGTTTGAAACATCTAATATCGTGAAAGCCATAATGACAGAGCTTAAACTCCAGTCTGTGTGACACCTATGCATGTACACTAAATGGCTGAGAAGGGGTCAACTACTCGAAGTGGATGCAAATGTGCTAGCTGAAGCGAGAACTTTTACAAGAGTGAAGCTGTGTGGCTTCGCCGTCGAAAATTGGGTTACAAAAGCTGTTACGGTGGTACAATGCAACGGCTGCACTAACTCAAGCACTATGCTCCGTAACTCTATGAGTTTTTGCCTAGCGCGAGAGATTTATTCATATATTCCAAATATTCCAGCCTTTGAAATAAAACGGCCGCCTCTCTCCAGCTATGACCTCACTTTTGAGCAAACCTTTGCATCTTTTGGCGGTCTGGGACAAAACAGCTCCATAATCACACTTTGTCAGTTGAGTACAAAAGTCCAGAATTTAGAAATTATAGGACGAGCATGAAGGAGAAGGAGTGACGTTAACGATCTTTCTTTGAGATGCGAAGACGCACTCTACTTCCCCATAACATAATGTGATTTGGATGCGTCTTTGACCTCTGCAATGTCTCACGGTGGCCAGCCAATGAAGACGTCACTGTGGTATCATTTCCAGAGGTGTTTGATACCAACACGCCAACCTTGGGCCCGAACCACGAATCTCGACTCAGGGTACTGGCTTCCCTATGACTGCGCTACCACGCAATCAGAAAGAAGGACGGGTGGGGTGAGGAGAACATTCGAAGCACATACAAATGTTTTGAGCTGAGAGAGGGAGGTTCTTGTTCTTGAGCAGTCCTTATTCTCCCTTAGCAGAGAGGCCCTATTCCTCCGCAATTACTTTCCTCGCGTAGTCAGATATGTCCAACCACTAACTAGCTACCCGTGGGTACTGCAGTCAAACACACCAGCACTAAAGGTCCTCATTCCCCTGACCCCGAAAGAGCCCCCATTTCGCCAGCGATGAGAAGGACGAGTACGGAGAGGCCGCTAAAATCTCAGGGCCTAACCAGGAAATTGAGAAGTACTAGGATGACGATCTGTACTTACAACGCCCGCACGCTCGCATCGGAAGCATCCATCGAGGACCTCATGATGCAAGCCAGGAAGATCAAGTACGACATCATCGGACTGACCGAGACGAGAAGACACCACCCCCTACACGCCGCCTATGACTCCGGAGAAGAACTGTTCCTCGGAACATGCGACAGCAGGGGAGTAGGGGCGTTGGTGTCCTCGTCAAGAAGCACTGAACATCGATTCGTACGAGTCTCTGACAACCCGAATCGGACGTCTGCAACTGAAGCGATGTGGCTCCGTGCCAGCTTTGACTGTGTTCGTCGCGTATGCTCAACATCCGACAACGACGACGAAGAGGTCGCAGCATTTTACGTGGAGCTGGAGAAGTTCTATAAGGAATATCACACCTCCCACAAGGTGATCGTAGGCGACTTCAAAGCCAAGATCGGGCCACGAAGGTCGCCGGAAGAACTTCACATCGGAAATCACCGCTTGGAGTGGAACGAGCAAGGTGAAAGGCTGTCTGAGTTTATCATGTCGACCAAGACGATCCATGGAAACTCACAGTTCCAGAAGCCTCCCTCTCTACGATGGACCTGGGAATCCCCCGGTGGCCAGTTCCACAACGAGATCGACCACATGATCTTCAACGCCAAGTATTGCCTGACCAACGTCTCCGTTGTTGCCAACTTCTTCACGGGATCGGACGACCACCTCCTTCCCGCGAGGTTCCGCTTTTGTCGCCAACGAGAGAACGCCGCAAAGTTCAGGAAGAGGAGTCCTAGAACAACCATGAACTGGGACGTATACACCTCTCTTGCCGGCCTTTGGGCAGATACCGTCATGGACAACATCGACGATGAATACGGCCGCTTCGTGCACCATCTCCGCGATTGTGCTAAGGGAGCCGATAGCTTGAAGACCGCCAAGAGACGTCTGCCTCCGAAAACTCTCGTGTTGATACGCCACTGTGGAGCAGCACGAGCGTCAGGCAACTACCAACTGAAGTCCGAGCTTCCGAAGCTATGCGGAGAGGCGATAGAGAAAGACCTTAAGGAGAGAAGGGCGGAAGTGCTGGCTGAAGCAGCAGAGGCAGGGTTGAGCATCCGCAATGCCCGCCCGAACTTCGCCAACTTGAAGAACAAGATGATCGCTGTTCGACGTCCTGACGGAACCGTCACCTCTTCCGGAAGGACCATGTAGAAGGTCATCCACGGCTTCTACTCCGATCTTTCCGATAGCCTCGTCCACCTGCCGGCATGCCATCTTCCGCAGGATGGATACGTCGTTCCCTCTGTTCTCCCTTCCGAGATCCGACACACTATGTCGTCGTTGAAGAAACGTACAACACCCGGTCCCGACAGGATCAGACCCAAACGCCTGAAGAACCTCCCGCCAGCGCTCATCAACACCCTGGCGCGGCTCTTCACACGATACCTGCCGGAGTGCAAGGTTCCATCTCAGTAGAAGACCAGCAGGACCGCCTTGCTGTACAAGAAGGGGAGACATGCACGACATTGACAACTATCGCCCGATCTGCCTGCTGTCCGTAGTCTACAAGCTGTTCACTCGAGTCATCCTGAATAGGATCAGCAGAACGCTGGACGAAGGACGCCATGCGAACAAGCAGGATTTCGGAGAGGATTCAGCACGATCGACCACATACAGTACCGCTCGCGCCGCACGGTCAAAAGTGGGCGAAAAAACGCAAAAATAGCGTCGCAAAGCGTCGCATGCTCATAACTCCTTCAGTTTTAGGTTTTTCGAAAAAAAGTTGGCACCATTGGATTCGTCTCTTCAAGATCTACACAAACATGTGCACAACTTTACCGGAACTCCGACATTTTCGCCGTGGGTGGTCCAAAATTGACTGGAGCGAGCTTTTGCGATTAGGGCAGCTTGTTTCCCAGGACATGCGTGCTTTCGGAGTATCTCAAGCATGGCGTACGTTGCCAGTGCTCTGTCATGCCAGGAATGCCCCGAGAGTGCGCCGTGCACAATGCAGAATCGAACTTTTCAATCGAGGGGGGGACAGCTTGTAGACTGAGCGTTTGGAGACTTTTATCAGAAATTTTCTCCCGCCATACTCAGGAGTT
>OX375866.1:52419922-52590532 GCA_947359475.1 Heligmosomoides polygyrus bakeri | reverse complement strand
ATTCGACGTAACTCTTCGCCTAATTCTGCCATTTCTCTAACACTGAAGGGACTGCCGTTTGGAATCGGGCCAGTTCACGATAAGAAACAACTGCAATGCAATATTTAAAAAAATCAGCTCCTGTCTAGGAGAGTGAGCATCGGATCAGCGCTAGCAAGGCACAGCGCACTTCTATTGTCAAAGGTTTTCGGTTGTCCGGAAAAAAATGAGTTTTCAACTCGAAGATTCGATTTATCATAACTCAGCTCAGGAAAAACTTTATCAATCAAAGCAATAACCGTTGGAATCAATAAGTCTTTGCCAACGAGAAACAAGTTTAATGATGACGGTAGCTTAGAAATCCAGAGTTCTGGAGGCGATGAAAGCGTTGAAGGCATTTTTGGCGTCTCCCCGTTTTTGAAGCATTTCTCTTTCAGGAAGTTGTTCAAATGCTTGAAAAAATGACAGTCGCTAGGGAAAGGATCTGATGAATATGCTGGATGTTCGTATCCCAATTCGCCCAGTTTCTGGAAAACAGCATTCGAAACGTGCCGATGCGCTTTGTCATGCAGTAGGATTGGGCCTCGACTGACTTAAGCCGGATGTATTTTCATCGACTTCTGGTGCATCACTTCAACTTCGGAGCAGTACTTCCCCGCTTCGATAGTCTCTCTAGACTTCAAGAACTTGTAATGGACAATACCAGCCATTGTCCACCAGACAGTCACCATGGCCTTCCTTGTATGGTGACTTGGCTTCGACATCTCCTTGGGCCTCTCATTCTTCTCCAGCCATTGTGCAGAGCGACGACGATTGTCAGAAAGGATCCTCCTTTCGTCGCAGGTCACGATCGTGTCCAAAAAAGGCTCCCTTAGACTGCGCAGCCATAACGAATCACAGGTGTCGTGGCGCTTCAGTACCTGCCCAGCGGTCAGTTGTGTGGGATCCATTCATCCAATTTCTCTACTTTTCCGAAAGCACTTAAGCGGCCACTGATAATGCTGCCGTCAACGCCAAAGTGCCGTTTTGGTTCTCTCACAGTTTGACAGTGATCCGCTTCCACCATGGCTTTCAGCTGGTCGTTGTTAAGGAGTGATGGCGGCCTAACTTTACGCACTTTCATCTCCAGACCGAAAGCTTTGTGAACCAGTGGCGAATTGTGCGTTCTATGTATAGCGAAATCCTCTCAAATACAGCTTTGATGTTACGGGCCGTTTCAACTGTATTTCGACCAAGTTTGAACTCGAAGAAGAAATTTTAGCGAAAATTGCGTTCAGACATCCAAAAAGGCAAAGCTTAAAATTAGGGAAATTTTTGCTCTAAACAAAATTTGCAAACATGGTTAAATAGAGCATGAATTCAACTTTCCAAAGGCATATAACTCTGCAAGGCATAAAACATACTTTATTGAAAAAATGTACTCCAATAATAACAATTGCAAAACGCTCATTTATCTCCAGACAACCTAATAGTTTCCTTCTAGCCCACAGAAAGACATTGGAGGCAGTTTCTTAGATAAAGAAAGACGAGTATTCTTTGGTCCACCCCATGTATGGTAATAACGTCTAGTCAATTTATTTATGATAGACTCATTCTAATCCTGCATGACCAGAATCGACGCAAATCCACGACTGAACATCACTCGTGATTGGAAGAGGGGTCTAGACAGTTGCTACTCCAATGTGGAAAGGATAAGCCACTGATGTTTCTATCCGTTTGCATTGTACTTCATATGGCGGAGAGAATTGATATACTAGGCGGGGCAAAACTGAGTGTTTCAAGAAAAGGTCGAACTGATTTCGACAGTTTTGATCGCCATTTTCGGTGGTGTGACTGAGCTTATGGTACTCAGCCTGTCTGTAATAATCCGTTCAAGGTGTTGCAGAGCCGCGGAGCGCAAACGTTCGTTACAGAACTGGCGAAGGGTAGCCCGAGCGAGTGCAGAGAATTGCTGATCGCGAGCAGCAGAGCAAAATTTTAGTGTTTTCGAAGTCGGACAAAGGCAGGCAAACTTGCGTAGGAAACCGGCGCTCTAGGTGGGCTTAGCCTACCGCGATAGCTGATATTGTCGATCGTTGGTTCACAGCAGAGAGCACCTTTGAAGTTATAATGGCAAATGCCTTCGCTGCAATCTCCACAATTAGCAGCAGGGCTTCTGAAATCGAATACGATGATTGCTGATTGCGATGATTGCTTAGTGCTTGGCTTTTTCTTGGATTACTACGCATAGGCTAAAGTAGAGTTTTTGAACCTACATTTTTGCGCCTCTCTTGGAACGTGCAAGGATTGATGTTTCACTAGCAAGAATACGTCAAAAAAAGAAATAGTTTGACAAAAAAACAGTTCAGGCTTAGAAATAAGACGACAGATAAATACTGAAATATAAAGATAAATACTGACTAAGATTAGCAGAAAAATTCTTTGGAAATTCAGTTGTAGCGCGCTGCAGATCTGGTTACCTTACGATTTACGATTTATGAAACTTCGAATTCCATCCACGCACACCCCTGCTAGCAAGTCAAGTGCTCCGCAAGTTCGTCCTCATCTGATTTTTATCTTATATGTAGAAATGAGCAACAATTTCTTGCTATGATTGATTCAGGTTGATTCTATGCGGAAGAAATTTATAATCTTTCGTCCGAGCTCTTATTCCGTGACTCCTTCCGAAGTTTCTCTGGTGGTTATAATACATGTAGCCCGCATCCTGGCCGTCTTGAATACATTTTCATTTTAAGCTTCATGCGAGCTGAGCTTCCTAAGTGAAGGACATCGCTACTGGTTACACCAGCCCCAGAAAACTTTTTGTTAGAGAATAATTGCCAGGTAGGGACAGTTGGATTAATCGAGGAACGAACTTGAATGCTTACCAAGCAAAGATTAAGCGTCGAGTGTCAGGATTCAGAAGGGCAAGGGGACCAGCAGGGATTGTACAGCAAAAGGGGACCGGTGGCGTACACATAAAGGGAGACCGGTAAGAGAGAACCAGTAAAAGAGGACTACTAAGGTGGACAATAAAGGGGAGCGGGAGCAGTACTCTCTCTCAGTATCGAACGCTTGTCTGGATTCGAAAAATGTGTCACAGACGTCATCAAAACGTCGTGACACGTGTGTCGGGACTCAGCAAACGTGTCACAGATGTTACGCAATATGCGTCCGGATTAAGTAGATGTGACACAGACCAGACTTTGCGCAGTATGCGTTGGAATTTCAAAAGACCTTTTCAAAGCTTGTTGAAACGAGGGTGCGCGTGCCTGATTCTCACTTCATTCCTTTGCAGGGAGAACTATACGAATTGGGCGAGCACTATTGCCGACGGACAGTAAACGGTACCGATGGTCGAAGAATACCGATTGATTTTATTCGTGTTTCTGATAAAGCACTTCGCATTGGAACTCTCACGATCTGTTTCTCTCCACGTAGAGAACAGGAGCTTCGGAGGATAAATCGCGCACATACGACATGCAGTGGGCAGGCATCACTGCTACAGCTCTGACGATTCTGCCCTAGCATATCCGTGTTATTGTATTACATATAGTAAAACCAGTTTTTTACTGCAACGAATGTGGGAAAGCCTGAAGAAAAAAGGCGGCCAGGGGTGTTCTGTTCTCAGGGCTTGAGGTCGAAGCCCCTAACTTCAGATTCTGCAGCGGCTAGGCCACTGCACGTCTTGTTTTTCAATAAATTGGTCAGAGAGGGATCTGGGGAGGTTGGGAAAGCGAGGAGGGTTCCCACGGATCGCCCTCATTGCAGAAACGTCTCTAACCGTAATACCTTATGGCCAATTACTTGAGCCAAACGGCATTAGTGGCAATACATGCGTACTCCCACGGATCTCCCTCGATAGAGAGCCTTCGGGCTCTCTTGTTAAGAGGGATCTCGGGCCGCTTGTCGCAGGGCCACGTGGCGCGTCCCCGGGTGGTGGATAGGGGAATTAAACGCGAACCAAATGCGACCGTGTACTGCCCAGAGACGCAGGTGGGATGCAGGGGATGGACTCCTTGCTCCTGCTGTGTCTGGTCGATGCGTTCCTTGTGGGTGGGAGCGGCATGTTCGTGCACTGTGTGCGTGGATGTGTCCGTGACTGTGCGGATTGTAACTGTGTCGGCTCGGCCAAAAGCTTGCACTCGGTAGACTGGGAGTACATGTAAGGCGATTCGAGGCCGCCTTAAGTCTCGCCCCGTCCCTTCGGGCAGTCTGGCTGGCTGCCCGGAGTACCCCGCCCGCACGACAGAGCCTGACTAGCTACCCGTGTTGTATTCCAGTCAAACACAGCAGCACTAAAGGGCCTCATTCCCCTGACCCCGAAAGATCCCCCATTTCTGCAGCGATGGGAAGGACGAGTACGGAGAGGCTGCTAAAATCTCAGGGCCTAACCAGGCTGCGCAAATTGAGAAGGACTAGGATGACGATCTGTACTTACAACGCCCGCACGCTTGCGTCGGAAGCATCCGTCGAGGACCTGATGATGCAAGCCAGGAAGATCAAGTACGACGTCATCGGACTGACCGAGACGAGAAGACACCACCCCCTACACGCCGCCTACGACTCCGGAGAAGAACTGTTCCTCGGAACATGCGACAGCAGGGGAGTAGGCGGCGTTGGTGTCCTCGTCAACACGCACTTGGCCATGAACATCGATTCGTACGAGTCTCTGACAAGCCGAATCGGACGTCTGCGACTGAAGCGATGTGGCTCCGTGCCAGCCTTGACTATGCCCCAACATCCGACTACGACGACGAAGACGTCGAGGCCTTCTACGTGGAGCTGGAGAAGTTCTATAAGGAAGATCACACCTTCTACAAGGTGATCGTCGGCGACTTCAACGCCAAGATCGGGCCACGAAGGTCGCCGGAAGAACCTCACATCGGAACCCACGGTTTGGAGTGGAACGAGCAAGGTGAAAGGCTGTCTGAGTTTATCATGTCGACCAAGACCATCCATGGAAACTCGCAGTTCCAGAAGCCTCCCTCCCTACGATGGACCTGGGAATCCCCCGGTGGCCAGTTCCACAACGAGATCGACCACATCATCTTCAATCGCAAGTATTGCCTGACCGATGTCTCCGTTGTCCCCAAGTTCTACACGGGATCGGACCACCGCCTCCTTCGCGCGAGGTTCCGCTTTTCGCGTCAAGGAGAGAAGGCCGCGAAGTTCAAGAAGAGGGGTCCCAGAACGATCATCAACTGGGATCTCTACACCTCTCTTGTCGGCCTTTGGGAAGATGCCGTCATGGACAACGTCGACGAGGAATACGATCGCTTCGTGCACCATCTCCACGATAGTGCTAAGGGAGCCGAGAGCTTGAAGACCACCAAGAGACGCCTGTCTCCGGAAACTCTCGAGCTGATACGCCAGCGTGGAGCAGCACGAGCGTCAGGCAACTATCAACTGACGTCCGAGCTTGCAAAGCTATGCAGAGCGGCGATAAAGGAAGATCTGAAGGAGAGAAGGGCGGAAGTGTTGGCTGAAGCAGCAGAGGCAGGGCTGAGCATCCGCAATGCCCGCCGGAACTTCGCCAACTTCAAGACCAAGATGACCGCTCTCCGACGTCCTGACGGAACCGTCACCTCTTCCAGAAGGACCATGGAGAAAGTCATCCACGACTTCTACTCCGATCTCTTCGATAGCCACGTCCACCTGCCCCTACGCCATCTTCCGCAGGATGGATACGTCATCCCCTCTGTCTCCCTTCCGAGATCCGACACGCCATCTCGTCGGTGAAGAAACGTACAGCACCCGGTCCTGACAGGATCAGAGCTGAACACCTGAAGAACCTCCCGCCAGCGCTCATCAACATCTTGGCGCGGCTCTTCACACGCTACCTGTCGGAGTGCAAGGTTCCATCTCAGTGGAAGACCAGCAAGACCGTCTTGCTGTACAAGAAGGGAGACGTGCACGACATTGGCAACTATCGCCCGATCTGCCTGCTGTCCGTAGTCTACAAGCTGTTTACTCGAGTCATCCTGAATAGGATTAGTAGAACGCTGGACGAAGGACAGCCATGCGAACAAGCAGGATTTCGGAGAGGATTCAGCACGATCGACCACATACACACCATTACGAAGCTCATCGAAGTGTCGCGAGAGTACAAGCTGCCGCTGTGCCTTACGTTCATTGACCTGAAGAAGGCATTCGACTCCGTCGAGACTGAAGCGGTCATGGAAGCCCTGCTCACCCAGGGCGTTCCTACTCAGTACATCAGAGTCCTTCGAGAGCTGTACAGTGGATTCACGACCAAGATCTCACCATTCTACAACGACGTCGTCATTGACGTGAAGAGAGGGGTTCGACAAGGGGATACCATATCCCCGAAGCTCTTCAGCGCCACCCTCGAAAACGTCATGCGCGAGCTAGAATGGGATGACGTGGGAGTGAAGGTCGACGGCCGGCAACTGCACCATCTTCGCTTCGCTGACGACATCGTTCTCATAACACCGAGCATCAGTCAGGCGGAGCGAATGCTGGCCGACTTCGATCGTGTATGTGGAAGCGTTGGACTGCAGCTGAATCTTACGAAGACGATGTTCATGAAGAACGGATGGGTTTCTGATGCCCCATTCTCGCTCAACGGAACGAACATCTCCGAATGCTCCAGCTATGTGTATCTGGGTCGCGAAGTCAACATGGCCAACGACCTAGCACCAGAGCTGAGCAGGAGGAAACGAGCGGCTTGGGGAGCTTTCAAGAGCGTCGAAGAAGTCGTGAAGAAAACGAAGAACGTCCGACTCCGTGCCCACCTATTCGACTCCACTGTTCTTCCTGCCCTAACATACGCCTCAGAGACCTGGGCTATACGAACGCAGGATGAACACGCGATCAGCGTCGCGCAGCGTGGAATCGAGAGGACGATGCTCGGAGTGACACGACTCACGCAAGTGAGAGAAGGCTCCGGAGTTCCGAGCTTCGCCGACGTTCGAAGATCAGAGACGCTGTCGCATGGGCCAAGTCGTCGAAAATTAGGTGGGCCGGCCACGTAATGCGATTCGCAGACACCCGCTGGACGAGAGCCGTCACAGACTGGATTCCGCGGGATGTCAAAAGAACACCAGGACGCCCACCAACGCGTTGGTCGGACTTCTTCGTGAAAGCCCTGAACGACCGATATGACGCTCTTCGTGTCCCTCGAGCGAGGAGGATCCATTGGACCACTCTGGCACGCGACAGGGACGAATGGAGACGCTGCTGGCGCCCGCTCGAGCAAGTCGATGATCAACGGGACGACAGGTGATACAGGTGATACATGCGTACTCGCTCTTTAAACAGTTCGCCACTCCAATCGACTAAAAACGACGTTGCAAAAAGCCTTTGCGCCGGTACCAATGCCAGGACTGTTACGCTAGCATAGTAGGGGGAGGCGCCGCTTCTGAATTGAGTTGTGGCTTTTTAAATATTGGTCACCAAAACGGAGACCCTCGTTAACAACGTAACAGTCATCCGTTCCCAGCTGACTGCTGGACACTATTCTTACGGTTGGGACGTACAGATAAAAAGTCGAAAATACCAGTCACATCACAGCTTCCCAGCGCTTCGGCCTTACAAAGGCATGCAACTGGCTACTTCGAAGTAAGCTAATTTCCGATATGCCAGTGGTCAGCTATATTCCAGAGATGCTCACTTGGACATGACGTTTCCGGAACAAATCGCTGTCACTGAATATGTTATAGTGTAATCTGCTTGACAATCCCTTTAGTGGCTCACATGAAATGAGATAGTGCTGTCAGTTGATTGGAAACGTTATGCCACGACCAAGAACTCGAGCACCTTGCATCCGACGAGGGGCTACGCGAGCGCACGGCTGGAAAAAGCAGGCGAAGGAAGGTAGGGCAAATGCGGAAAGGGCCCTTGGAAAGTTGCGCTGAGAGGACAGCAGTTAGATACGTGGGAAATCCGTCCTAAAGTGCGTGTCAGAGAGATCGCAATTTTCGTGCGATGGAGCAGTTTCGCTAATAGAGGCCTCCATGCGACAATGCAATTCTGAAGGGCGGACAACACTGAAGCCACCCTACTGTGAGTAGCACAGCGGCGAAGCTTCCCGACGGGCTCCAGTGGTCGTGACTACATTTTCCAACCCCACTTTCAAGGGAACATGAAATCCCGCCGCCTTTCCCCAAATTCTGAGTGGCACTGGAATGTAGGACAAAGAGAATGAAGATCATAGAATATGTGCTGGGCTGCACTGCATGCTGCACTGCATGCTGTAGACACAGTGCACTACTTATCTAACGGTAGTTTGCACCGTTCAACTACTCACTTTAAGCCAACCTAGAGTGGATAAAACCATAACTATACAGAATTAATGGAGATGACCTATCATCGCAGATGACTGGACGGCGTTCCTTCACGGGCTTATTTTGAGTAAACTCTGGACTGACGAACGATAACACTGATGTCGTAAAGGCACAGTCGTGAAAGCAGGCGAGGACGGCCTTCTCTTCCAGCTTCGCCATCTGCTTGCTGACAGGACGACCACGGTGCCTCGATGTAGCTCTCATTAGCTTACAGGTTCTAGGGCAGAAAACATGCGGCAGCTAGTCCTCATGGGCTTTTAGATTGGGGCGGAGGGCGCAGCTGTTCTGGAAAAGCCAGGCTATGGACAGCTGCACCTCCCGATATTTCAGTTGACAAACAGACTTCAATGCTGGCTTTGCCTCCTGCTGACATCTAGAAACAAACAGCACGAGATTGCAGAGGTTTCTGATAGTTTAGCGACGGTAGTTGCATGCGGGAAGGCGGCATCTCTAGTAGCACTTTGCGTGGATGTCTCGGCACACTGTGACTCATCTGTGGAGTCTACAGACCAGCGGGAAGCGGGGGTATCGCTGGGGAATTTGCGTGTGCAATGGTGTATTCTTAGGGCTTAGGTCAGCATCACGCGCTATGTTATTAATGATGAACTTCCCGTGTCACCCCATGCAACAGTAATTCAACTGTCATGGGAAGGCTCTTTCCCGAATGAACATTCTCGGAGAGCCCGCCCCCGACAGCTCCGCATCGGGCGTACCCACACTGCAAGCCATACGGGGCACGTCAGATGTGCAGTGCTCTAATCAAGAGAGTGAGGTACGTAAGGAAGAAACTTGCAGAGATCTTGGGTAGAATCTGGAAGGAAAGCAGAGATGGGTTGCCTTCGCAAAAGAGGCACCTGCAGGGAGCACTCGAAGGTCGAGAGGTATAAGTGCAAGCCAGCAAAGCCTTCAGACACCTACCAGCACGCCTAGCTAGCCTTCTGTATGGTGCGCGCAAGCCACTTTGTGAGGAATCCACCCCCAGATATGCTCGATCGCAACGGATTAGGATGAGGCATCGTGAGCCTTGCGGGCACGAACAGCACTCACAACTCCGCCATCTCTGTCATAGATAACCGGACACCTAGCTCCGAGAGGCGCCCCATTTTTCCACCCGGATTCTCCCTGCTTCCACTCTTAGCATTAGACACATGCCGATTCTTCCGGTTTTTCCTCACTGTTCGTTGACGAGATCCTATTCGTTGTCTTAGTTAATGGAAGTCCCCACCAGCGAGCACGCCAGACGAAGAACATGGGTAGCAAGCGAAGGGAAGTGCCAGAGGAAACATTGCGTAAGCACAGAAAAACGCGCGTGTAGTGCAATCGGAAGAGGAGTCGGTTGTCGTCCGCCGTGTCAAGTCCCAAATCATGTTCTAGGCTCGGCTCAGGCCAACCAAGCCTTCCACCACTCTGAGATTGGAGTCAAGTCGGTCTGGGGAAAACATTGACTCGCCTATCGGCTGGTGACCGAAACTCATTGTATGTGCCAAATATGCATCAAAATTGCCTCCGCGAAGCCCCGTAAAAGCACAGTGCGTGGCGCATTCCAAAAAGAGGCTGTCTAGTGCCCTTTATTCTTTAATTTATGTAAAAGAAGAAAAGCGTAAATAAAAGCCGTCTAATGCATTATACTAAACCAGACGTTTGGAGGCTGGTAGGCCGCTGCTTCGGGCGCCCTCTAGGCCGCTTTCCAATTATCTCGAAGTTAAGGCCTATCTTACGGACGCCGTCTTCTTTTCTACGCAGAACGTGACCGTACCATCGCAGGCGAGCCTCGCACATCTTTTAAGCTATTGGTGCGACACACAACTTCTGCCGAATGACATCGTTTCGGATGCGGTCCAGGCGCGTGACCCCTTCATCTTCGTCTCCATGACGCTAAGGCGCGTTTCAAGCTTCTTAGTCACACGCCAACACTCAGCACCGTACACTGCTACTGGTCGGACAACTGCTCTGTAGCTCTTCGACTTCAAGCGCTCCGGTATCTTCCTATCGCAGAGCACGCTAGTCAATGAACGCCGCTAGGACCAAGCTGCGCTTACACGTGAACTCGCTTCAACCATCCATTTCAGACAGACGCTATTGCAGATGCCAGGTACTTAAAGACCGAAGTGCGTGGGAGCTCGATTCCATTAACCTTGGTGGAGCTGGACTCACTAACGTCCGGTATTCTTCACGTTCAATTTGAGTCCAAAGCGCTCTGAAAGATCACACCAGCCTGCACCTCTCGCTCAAATTCACCTTTGTCTTCGCTACCGAGCATTACCTCATCAGAATAAAACAACGTCCAAATGACGGGCTTCTGAAGATCTCGTGTGATACCATCCACGAAAACAACAGAGGGGAATGGGAAAAGTGCACTGGAACCCTGCTCTACCCCGACAGGGATGGGGAACGTCATCGAGGTTTCTGCAGCTTGAACCCGACTCCGTGCACGAGTAGACTATTCGCACCCACTCTATGAGCTCTTCAGGAAGTCCATATTGTCGCAGGGCGTATCATATCACTTCACGCGACACGCGGTCAAACGCCTTCTCCAAATCGAGGAGGACGATATACACTCGCTTCTGCTTCTCGCGATGCTTCTCTACGAGGAGGCGGACGGCGTGTATGGCATCTATGGTGCCACAGATTAGTGCTCAGTTTCTTCAGCCGTACATTATTGCAGCAACCGCGATGGAGCGAAACAGGACACAGAACCTTGTGTTCTTCGTCATCACTACTTTTTCAGCGCTTCTGAATGCTCCCAAAACCGCTCGCATCTTCCTATCCATTTCTATATACAACTGTGTCGTTCTCGGATTTACGTCGACTTCTGCGCATGAACAGAGCTGTGTTGGAGACAAACATTTTTTCTCAGGATCAGAGTTCTGCAAAAGGAGCTGGTCATGTATGAGTGGCAGACGTTGATGAGGATCATGCTCTGTGAGAGAGAAGAGCTGTGGAAGCCAACATGCGGAAAACCACTGATGATAGAGAAAGGATATAGTTTCTCAATTCAAGAAAGCGCTTTCATAAAGTTTGTTTCTACAGTTCCGCGAGATTTACCAGACAGAATCTCGTGTTACCCTATGACAGTAACGGCATAACATGGCATTGATCTGCTAAGGATCTTGTCGCACATAGGTTTAACAAACATTGGTTTGTTGTTCCAGAGATTTTTAGCAAGGCGAGGCCATTTGTTTGGAAAGCCACATTACAAGAGTGAGAAATAGGAATCTCTGGCCTGGTGCCAAGAGAAGGATTAACTTTGGATCAACAGCGCGAGGAATCGAGAGCACGATGCTCGGAATAACACGACTCACGCATACGGAAGGGCTCGAAGTTCGAAGCTCCACTGAGGTTTGAAAATCAGATACACTACCGCTATGCTTTGTGGAACGACAGATATGACGCTTCTCATGACCCTCAAACGACCAGATGAGCTACTCTGGGACGAATAGAGAAGTTGTTGCCGCCCGCTCGGAATCCAATCCGTAGCCGTTGGAATGACTGTGAAGCATGCAGCATGAAATAAAATAGAATAAATAGGTAGAATCAGACTTCTTATGGAGCATTCTGTTGTGTAAACTCGACGTTTTGCAGGCCTTACGAATCTGCGGCTTTGCGTAAATTCTGGCATTGGGTAGACAATTCTGGCATTGGATAGACGCGTATGCTTACCTGGGTCATAGAGTATTATGTTTTAAGTGCACCCATTGCGATGACGGCTCCATCCAAGCCAGTAATTTCTCACAAGTATTTTTTCCATTAGCATAATGATTTTTTAAGACATTTTACTTCCTGACTTACCGGCCTAGCTGCACGCTTTGGCAGAATCCTCGTCATATTTGGTTGTCAAAGTGTTTCCAATTCCGGGTGATTTGTTGTTCTGACGTTATCTTTTTTACTGCTTGGCTTGTGTCGAGCGTTTTATTCCAGCGCATTGCGCACGTCTATTTGACGTATAAATAAACAAATAAATAAAGCTAATTTTAATGGGCAGTCACATGAGGTCGCCTCGTATTGTGCGACGAGAAAGAACAGCTGTGGATAGGACCACTCACTCCCTAAAGGTATGAAATCTGAGAGCTGTTCAATGACAGCTTCGTGCAGAACGTTCTGCACAGGTGCGCTTGAAAATCACATGGAAATCCTCAATTTCTCTCCTTGTTCTCTTCTAACCACCTATATCTGATCTTGAGTATGGAGCGCATGGTCGTACCTCTGATTCCATCTGGATCCAAGAAAGGAATATGATATTAATGAAGCATAAGTGTGGGGTTTACGACGCTCCCTGCGTCGACACATAAGATGCCTACATATGGCGCAAAATTTGTGAAATAGCTCCAGTGTACAAATACCCTTCTGTGTGGGGAATTCTTGCTAGTACTCGTTAATTAAACATTGCTTAAGCACTAGCTTTGTAGCCTTAAGAGAAAGTTGTATCCGAAGCCTACACTACTGATGAAATTGGAAAGACGGCGAAACAAAACTATAAGAGGCGTGAAATATGCTGTGAAGGAACTCTCAATAGTATCTACACCATCAATCGAACAAACAAAGCAAGTATACTCGATGAGTGGATGGCGCATTCTCCACTTGCACACACTCAGAACGACACATTCTTGTCATTTTGAATACTTTAGAGACATTCTCCTGTCAAGAAACTAATGATTTTGCGATTTTTTTTTTGAATTCCTGTTATTGGATTGTCAATATTTTATACGCAGCTCTATTTTCTGTTTTCCGGCAAATTTTCTGGTCATTTTTCCAGAAAACAGGAAACTGAAAAAATTTGCTCAAATGGCCAGGAAATCAGAAAACGGAGAACAGAAATTCCACCCATCCCTGATCCCGACGTCCGTGCTACAATGGTGATAGGCCTTGTGAGATCAGACCCCCGTTGCGCCTCGTCGGCGACACCACTTCTGAACACAGACTTCTATTGCAGGCGTCGGCGGCACGTCTTCTGAATCCGTGCCGGAGGCCTGATCCTCCCCCCCCCCCCTCTTACTGATCTCCTCCAATTCGTTCCCCTCGCTGGTCCCCTTCCTCGTTCCCCGTACTGAGCCCTCCCCTGAAGGGTCCCTTCCAACTAGATCCCCAATCCTGGACCACCCGCGCGATTGCAACACAACATCGGCGGTAGGTCTTCTGAACACGAACACCTGTTGCGCGACTTCTTTGAAAGGCCTCGGGCAGACGGACAGAGGACGTACAAGCGGACGAACTAACGGCCATAAGGACAGCCACTAACTCTTTTATATATAGTTGGGTATATGAAACAAAGCATGCATTTTACATGTAAAATAAGAAGTGTTTCTATGAAAGAACCACAAGATCTCATAGAAACGTGATGCGTTCCAAAAGAGGCTATCTTCAGTTCTTTAGCGCAGAGGTTTTGGCACAGAATCTCTTGTCATCTGCGGATAAGAAGAAAAGAAGAATATTCTGTTTCGGATGCGTCGCTCATCCTGCTGCTTCGCAATATTGTGGTGGCAATTCAAATTCGTATTTACCTTCACTCATTTACCTGGTGCCCGCGACTGGCAGGGCAGCGTTTCACCCTTCCCATAAAAGTCTGGCACCATTTCACTGACGCTGTGGAATGGAAGATTAGTTGGTCTGGGAGGGTTCTGAACGAAAAACCTCGCCTAGCAGTGCGGCCGATTACTTCTCACATTGCGCTACAACGCGCCCTTGTCGTCAGCTCGGCCAAAATGGCAGCCCATGTCCATGCCCTCCGACATCAAAGCATTACGCCGAGACAATTATTCGGTCTTCTTCTTCTTCGTCGTCGTCGTTCCGCTCGCAAGAATCGAGCTGCGATTGAATAAAAAGCTTCTATTTCAACTCCACTTTCGCATCTAATAAGTGCTAAATCAAGTTATCGCTTTACTCGAAAGTTTGAGTAGCTTAAGTCGAAGCACAACGTCGTCGCTGTGTAGCGGCAACGACAAGCGGAAGAATCTCGGAAGGGAACATGAACGGGTCGGCAGCCCGAAGAAGCGCTGAAGAAGCCTGTACAAGCCCCACAAAAGTCAGCACCGGCCGTTGATGAAGCATGCCCGCCGCGTTCTACTCGACGCACACCTGTGGAATCGCCGAGAGACCTTTGGGAAAGGAATATGCGCCCAAGACGTCTGCAGGCTCAGAACCGTGTAACCTCAGCGCCCGAATGTGGCCCGGTCCTGCGCAAAGGAGAGTGGGCGGCCGCAATTCCGCTGAGAGCTGCGAATGGCCTCAACTGCAAGTAGAAATATTGGCCGTTCCGCCAGGACATGACAGCGTAAAAGGCCAATTCCGCTTATTGGCCGACACCGTTTTGGTAATAGCAAGGCTGATATGGGGTCGCAAAAGCTGATGACGCAAATTCCATATGAAAGCGATGAATTGCTCAACGCCTAAAGATCTAGTCGCTGAACAGTTTGATGTGAGCGCCTTACATCCGATATATCTGAACAAATTCCATATGAAAGCGTCGGTCACAGCCTCTCCGCCGCTTTTGCCCACATCAAGGTCGTGCGCTGTTAGATTTGTTCACAGAAATAAGATACAGAATGTAAGGTGCCAGATGCAGTAACGCTGGCTCAGCAACAATGCTCGCCTCTTGACTAAAATTGCGAGAGTGTGCTGCCATTAGTAGTCCCGCGGAGGAAGCAACGGAGCACACAATTGGTAGCATTCTGGAGCATAGGCGTTTATTCTAGAAAGAATAGAAGAGACACATGGAACTGGAGCGAATTTCCATATTCTAATACTGCGAGCAGTGCTGCTGAATGTTGGCCCCAGTGACAGCAAGCATCTTTCACTCAAACGGCAGTGGAGTCCGATCGATATTCCAAACACAATGTACTTGCTGCACTTCTTCAAAAACCTGTGGTCGTTCAAGGGCGGGTAGTAGCCGGATAGGATGGGATTCCTTTGGGAAGCGACGAATCCTCTCTTAAAGCTGGGGTCGAAGTCATATACTCAACCTTGGTTGAAATTGGTGAGTGTGGTATTGAGTCGAGTCCCCTGCAATGCAAATGATACTAAACGATTCTCTATTTTGCAAATGTGCGCGTTCAAAAGTAAAATTGCTGGAAGGTACTCATTGTCGAGAATCGCTCAGAATTCTCTCTCGTATTGCCATTCCGTGGTATTTGTTCACTGAACATATCTTTAGCGTAGTAGGTAGAACTTCGTAAATGTCTACAGATCTCCATTCCTTCCTAGGTTACGAAAGGTACGAGTGACTAAAGGCAATGATCACCGAAAACGGATGTCAGGATCGTGATCAGCGCGCTAAATAACCCCCCCCCCCCAGAGAAGTTTGGTAAAGAAAAAACCCTTTTCGACCTCTCATCGACATCTGAAGACCTGAAAGTGCAATAGTGCCATAATTTTCCTACACCTCCTTTGTTTTGTTAGTTGAGGAGCCAAAACAAGGAGGACATAGCAAAATGATTCATCTCAGTGGTGAATCTCCCACTCTACATCGAGTCTACCGCAGCTGATCGCGCCGCGCCGCGTCCTTCCCTCCAGCGGCGCGATTCGCCGAATACCGTAACCCGAAATTCCGTTAAATGTGGTGTTTTGAGGCGGCGGAGTATGAATGCGATGCGGCGCCGCCGGGCGGAGCGAAAAATCGATAGCTATGTCAGCCATCACGCGGTGGCGCGAGTATAAAAGGCGCCTTAAAGACCCCACAAAGTTCTGCGGCAGCGCCGCGGCCCTATGCTTAACCATAGGGCAGACGCAGAGCTGGCCGCCGGCGGCGTCCCTGCCCTATCCTTAACCATTGCTACGAGCGGCGTTGCCGCAGAACTTTATGGGGGCCTTTAGACTCGCGGCACGGCGCGACTGGCCGCGTCGCTGCGCGATTGCAGTCAAAAAGGGGAGCGTCAGCGACGCGCGTCCACGAGCTTCTGCTTACTACGGTCCGTGAGCCAAGGATGACAAAGGAGACGGTCCATGAGTCATTGGAGAACCAAAACAGAAAGGATTGATCAGCGAAATGCATATTGCCAATGTTAGTGGTGGGATTCCTGTGGGGAACGACGAACCCTCTTTAAAAGCTGGCGTCGAAGTCGTCCGCTCAACCTACTGATAAAATTGGTGAGTGTGGTATTGAGTCGAATCCCCAATGCAATGCAAATGCCACTAGACGACCTGTTATTTTGCGAAATGTGCAGGTCCAAAACTAAAATTGCAGGAAGGTACTCATCGTCGGGAATCAGTCAGAATTCTCTCTCATGTGGCCACTCCGGGGTCATTGTGCACTAAACATATCTTTAACGTAGTAGGTGAAACTTCGGGAATGTCTACAGATCTCCATTTGCTAGTTAAGGATGACTAAGGTCATGGTTACCGATTTCGCCCAGTTCCAGCGTAATACAAAAAACGGATGTCAGATTCGTGATCTACACCCTAAATAACCCCCTTCGCGAAGTTTAATTGAAATTTTTTCGATCTCTCCTCTTCCTCTGGAGTCCTGAAAGTACAATAGAGCCACCATTTTGCCACACCCTTTTATTCTGTTGATTGGGGAACCTAAACAAAAAGGCCATAGCAAAATGGTTCATCTGGGCGTGAAATCTCCCTCTCCACACCAAGTCTGCCGCAACTGGTCTCGCCGCGCCGCGCCCTTCCCTCCCGTGGCGCGGTTCGCCGAGTACCGTAAAGCCCTCCGCACACTTTTGCGGCAGCCGCGTATGCGGCAGAGGCCAGAACAGCCGCGTACGGGGCTTCCACTGCCGCGTGCTAGAGTTCACGCGGCACTCCTCTCTCTCGCTCATTCACCAAGGCGGCAATGCGGCAGCAATGCCTCGAAGGATTACTGTCGCTGACACCGCGTCTGCCGCGTAGGCGGCACATCAGCGGCAGGCCGCGCGAGGCTAGTTTTGCCTCGCGCGGCGACTCTGCGTCTCTGCCCATGCTTAAA
The DNA here is from genome assembly GCA_947359475.1 of Heligmosomoides polygyrus bakeri. NCBI lineage: Eukaryota > Metazoa > Nematoda > Chromadorea > Rhabditida > Heligmosomidae > Heligmosomoides > Heligmosomoides polygyrus. The sequence goes on along the minus strand of OX375866.1, from coordinate 52,573,360 downwards.
GATAGGGCTGCCGCGTTGCCGCAAAAGTGTGCGGAGGGCTTAACCCAAAATTCTGTCAAATGTGGTGTTTTCGGGCGGCGGAGTATGAAAGCGATGCTGCGCCGCCAGGCGGCGCGAAAAATCGATAGCTATATCGACCATCTGTGCACCGGCGCCATTATAAAAGGCGAGCATTTCTCCGCCGCAGGCCGCCACGATCTAGTGCCACAGTTTGGTGATCTAGACGAAACTCTTCTCAAACAAGCTCAGACGGTAATTTTCTTTCGCCAGGCACTGCATTGGCGCCGCTCTTTGTGCATATACCTCGGGGACGCGGATATCACTGTAAAGGCCGATGCACACTTCTGCGACACCGCAGCGCGGCAAGTGGAGCGACGGCTACCTCCGCGAAATCCGGCGGTCGCGGCGCGGTCGCGGGCTGACGTCTCCGTGCATGCCGCGCCGCAAGGGATGATTTGAACCATCCCAGCCTGCGGCACTCAGCGCGGCATCGCCTGCGATAGCCGCAAGAGTGTGCAGGCCCCACCTTGCGGCACGTGTAGCAGTGTCGCGCCGCAGCCGTCGCGGGCCTATGCTTCATCGTGGCCGCGCCGCGCTGTGGCAGAAGTGTGCATGGGCCTTAAGAAGGAAGACTGCGCGTCGACTCCGCGCTAACGATGTCAAACGAGGACAGGACGCGAGCTGCCCATCAACAATATGTAGGAGATATGCAGAGAAGAAGGCTATTGACGAGCACTTACGCAATGCATGCCCGGCTCGGAAGAAGCAGCATCCGCCCTTCGTCTCGCTTCTGGTATCTGCCGCAACTACATTTCGGGGTTATAAACTCCGGTGCGAGAATCTTTAAAAAAACATTGCATTCTAAGCAAGTCTAAGCAGTGAACTGCGCCGAAGTTAGCGTTATCTATCAGCTTGAATGCCGGACATGCAGCCAGACATACAGTTCCGGAGAAATTGAAAGGATATTTGTCATTGCTGGTAATGAACACCTAGCGTGCACAGGCGAGGTATCCTAACCAATTCTCTAGACGAGCATAAAATGGAGGACCATGGCGGAAATGATTTTGATATGAAGTGCACAATCTTGAATGTCGAGACAGAGATTTCCCCGAGAAAAGCGCTGGAGGCGTTCTGGATTTTTTCACGAAATCCACGAATCTGCTTCTTCTTCTTCTTCTTCTTCAGCGTTTGTCCCGCTTCATGGCTGAGTCCGCTTCTCTGGTGCCAAGTCGCCACCTTTCCCGATCCCGTGCTAGATCAGGGTGGACACCAGCTACTTTAAAGTCCTTGTGTAACGTGCCAGCCCAGCGCTGCTTCTGGCGCCCTCTAGGCCGCTTTCCAGACACTTCGAAGTTAAGGCCTATCTTACGGGCGCTGTCTTCCTTTCCACGCAGAACGTGGCCGTACCATCATAAGCGAGCTTCGCGCTATCGGCGCGACACCGAACTTCTGCCGAATGACATCGTTTCGGATGCGGTCCAGGCGCATGACTCCAGCCATCCAGCGCAGCATCTTCGTTTTCATTACGCTGAGGCGACTTTCCGTTTCCTTTGTCGCAGGCCAACACTCAGCTCCGTACATCGCTACCTGCCGGACGACGGTTTTATAGATCTTTGACTTTATGCGCTCTAGCATCTTCTTGTTGCAGAGTACTCCAGTCAACGAGCGCCACTTGGACCAAGCTGCACTCACGCGTGAGTTCACTTCAACTATCAGATGCCATCAGAGACTATTGCTGGTCCCAAGTATTTAAACAGCGAAGTGCGTGCAAGCTCAGCACCGTTAATCTTAATGGAGCCGGACTCATTTACGTCAGTCGTGAAATACTCGGTCTTTTTGACGTTCAATTTGAGTACGAACATCGTCAGGCGGTCGCACAAAGCTTGCACCGAGTTTACCTTTGTCTTCGCAGGCGAGCATCACGTCATCAACATATAGCAACGTCCAAGGGACGGGCTTCTGAAGATCTCGCGTAATGGTATCCATTACGACAACAAAGAGGAGTGGGGAAAGCGCAGGTCCTTGGTGCACCCCAACAGAGATGGGAAACTCCGTCGGGGTTCCTGCTACAGCTTGCACACGGGTCTTTGGACAAGAGTACAGCATTCGCACCCACTCTACAAGTTCTTCGGGAACACCGTGCTGTCGTAGGGCGTACCATATAACCTCACGCGGTACGCGATCGAAGTCGAGAAAGGCAAGATGCACCGGCCTCTGTTTCTCGCGATGCTTCTCTATCAGGAGGCGGGCGGCTTGAATGACATCAACGGTGCAACAGCCAGCTACGAAGCCGCACTGATTGCTGGAAAGCTTGACGATTTCGCGAATTCCGCCATCGATGATTCGCTCGAAGATCTTCATGCTGTGCTAGAGGAACCGAATCGGACGGTAATTTGAGCAGTCTGCAGGGCTGCCCTTCTTCTTCCAAATCGGGATCGTCGTACTTTCCTGCCAAACATCAGGCACCTTGCTCTCCGCTACAACCTGGTTGAAAAACTTGGCCAACCACTCAGCAGAGTATCAGAACTTCGACTTCCATAAATCAGCTGGCAAGTCATCTGGGCCAATCGCCTTGCCCGGTCACATCATCCTCAGAGCCGCGTCAGTTTCATCCACAGTGATTTTGTGGACGGGACCGTGAATAGGAGCCACAGAAGGGACGGCCGGATGAGGGAACTCTTCAGTCGAAATTCCCTCGAAATAATCGCACCATCGCTTCAAGGCCTTCTTGCGCTCTGTCAGAAGTTGGCCGTTCTCATCATTGATGCCAAAGAACTTCTCTATATCGTCGGATTGCGATGACGGTTTTTCGCAAGTCGGTACAAATACCGCTCACCATCGCGCGACTCGAGCTTTTCGTAGACATCATTGTAATGAGTGGCTTTTGCAGCGGCCACAGCCTTCTTGGCAGCTTTTTTCGCTTCGTGGTACTTTTGCCAGTTATTGGCGGTCTTGTCGCCGAGAAACACGTGATAAAGCGACTTCTTCTCTCGCACTTTTGCTTTCACGTCATTTGCCCACAGCCATGCCTGCTTGTCGACCTTCCGTCGCCCAGGCCTCGTAATGCCAAGTCCCGACTGTGCAGCTTGACGAATCGCCTCGGTCGTTTTCTTCCAAATTTCGTCGTCGTGACTGTCGGCAACCGTACGCGAGAAATCACAGCTGCTTCCTTCTCTCTCATTCGCCGCCACTTGATTCTTGCAGCACCGCATCGCTCAACCTGCTGCACCTTCGGAGGGACAATCTTCAAAGTACAGGTCAGCGGACGATGCTGTAGGGCGACCATTTCATACGGCACGATCTTCGCGTCTGTGACAAGATTTTGGTCACGATCTCTCACAGGGACACGGTATTCATTATGGTGAGGTTATGTGAATCTGCATATTCAAGGGATGCGCTCACCATCTGTGTTACGCAACCCATAGGCGAATCCACCATGACAGCTGTACCCGTCTTTCGTAGCGCCTAGGTGCCCATTAAGGTCACCAGCGACAATGACGACGTCCTTCAACGGCACCTCTGCTGTCTTCTCATCAAGTAGGCTCCAAAACTCATCCTTGGCTTGATCGGAAGGGCTAGTCCGCTGAGCATACGCAGAGAAGAAGTGGAAGAGTCGCTCCTTAGCGGCGACAACGATCTTCATCAATCGATCGTCAAAGCGCTCGACGCTTACAATCGAGTCTCGGAAACGCTCGGAGACGATCGTACCGACACCACTGGTGGTCCTGGGACTACCGCATAGAACGGCCTTGGACCCACGTCCTATGTCTCTTGACTTGCGGCAGGACCACTGCGTTTCCTGCACCGCACAAAGATCAACTCCTCTACGCTCCAGTGCTTCTACCAACTCGCACGATCGACCCGTCAACGTACCCACATTCAGCGTTGCCACGCGGGTCCTGCTTACGTTACGGGACTTTCGGACTAGCTCAATTGTCCCCCGATGCCGTCCTAGCACCAGGGACCCTCGCATATTTTTCACACTCGCCGGGCTTTGCGAGTGCGCGTCGGCTCCCGCGGACGCCGTAGCACTATCTCAAAAACATGAATTGACATACACCCATAGGATGTGACATTGGGTTGTTCATAGACCGGACAGTCACCAGGGCCTCTCGCCTGTATTCGAATGTCCGTGCTTGGCTTAGCTCGCGGAAGCGACCAGTTTCCAGTGGCACCATGAGGAGGAACGGACATCGCCACCACGAAATCCACGAATGAACACGTGAAATAAGTGTCCTTCGGTCACCGATGACTTTCTGCCGTTTATTTCAGTTATAGAGCCTTGCGAGTTATAGAGCCATTCTAACAAGTTTGGTTAAGAATGACGCTGGTTTGCACAGTATACATAGCGCAGAATAACAGTAGTGAGTCTCAGTCACCATTTGTCGGCTAACTGCGGCAGCGGCGCTCCGCACGAGCGGTGGATCATCGGGCGAGTTTATCGTTCACGGGTTCAGGATTTTCTGCTATGCCTCAAGGCGATATCCGAAAGGCTAGAGTCGACGTAGCCTTTGGTCGGATAGAAAGCAACGTCCGAAACCTCATCCACTTTTAGGCCTCCGAAAACGTCGAACGGGTCGAAACGGTAGGCCACTCAACAACTACTAATCCACCTTACAACCTCGTTCGGCACAGAAGTAATCGAAACAACTATCGAAAGTTTTCCTCTGGTCCGCGGTGAAGCGCTCCTACTCCGATGTGTCTAAATTTCTAAAGATTGTTGGTGGAACATTCGGTATCATGGTATGGGGCAACTTAGAGGCTTCTTAAGAGGTAACAATAGATGAATGAATCTGAACTACAACAGAAGAACGCCATTAGTTTCTTGATTATACACGATGCAGCAGCAAGCTGGAACAAAAGCAATACTCAGCCGTTTTTACTCAATATGCAGCACTTAGTAAACTGCAAGAAAGTCCTACCAGCACACAAGTAAGGCGAAGATTGGGGCCTGAGGAGAAGAGAGAGAGAAAATTTCTCAAAGCTGAGTGATCCCAGAAAGGAGAAAACAATATTGTCTTTAATACTTACTCTGCGGAACCTGATGATATGCAAGCAGTGGCTACGCATGGTAGGTCCGTCATACACGATTTTCCAAAATGTTTCCCCTCACACCCTAGGTTTTTGTGTAAAAAGAGTGAAAATCAGTAGAAGTGTTTGTTCGATGGGCACAAAAACGCAATACCATATTTTCTGAATCCAGTCGCGCTGTTTAAAGGCAAACGCACATTCGTTTAAACAGCAAAAGAAAAAGGATGTGGTAGCGGTCCTCCGTCCATCTGCCAAGCCTGCATCTTTAGACTTTCTATATTCGTTGTATACCGTGATATAGAGAACGGTTCTGCTTTATACAGCGTTTAAAAATTATTGTGCAACATCTTTTTGGAACAAGCGAGGAATAAAATTCCATAAGAGGCTCGGGCCGCAAAGCTACCCACATGATCTGAGCGCTCCTATCAATCCAGTAGTGACCACTTATGAAAACTCCAGAGTGGAAATATTTTTCGCCCAAACATAGGACAGAGAGGTTGTTGGAGGTGCTAATCACTTACACGAGGTTCGATTTTAAAATTTCGGTTAATTGCGGTAGCTTACTACAACAGGGTGCGGCGCTCATATCCGGACAAATGTAGATTCGATTTTCCCGCCATACCGTAATTCCCCAGAGGTCTCGATATACGTCCTAGAAAGCTAGAAGCCTCTAGTAGACAGTCATAACCTCAGAATGGCCTCGATGCTGCATATAAGTGCGGAGTACACATTTTTCGCCGCGATTATCGAAAATATTCGCGCTGGGCTTTCGCCAGGTGAAATAATTCGATTATCCGGGTACTCGAGATCAACCGTTTACGATGTTGTGGTCGGGTACAATGCTCCTGAGGAGTCTGAGGAAGGTCCCGATTGTTGCTAGAACAAAATCTCCAGCAACAATCGGGACCTTCCTCACGTCTTTGGCGTTGTGTCCAGTGAGGGTGATGTCATCCCGCCCCACTTGTTTGAGAAAGGCAAACTGTCATCAAGGAAATTTATCTGTGAGTTTTTCAGACTACAGTGGAACCGAGAATGGTGACTGTAGCCTCAGGGACACCATATGCCTTCCAGATGGAGAACGTTCCAGCCCACACAAGCTATTTACAAGGGAAGGGTGAGAAGCGAATGTTTGAACGGGGAGAGCGAGTCATATAGGAACAATCCCCACCCCTCAATTAGTATAAAAAATATGTTCATTTTTCCCAATTCGTTAAACCCAAGAAGTAGGGGAGTCCCTAAAGTTATAATGGAGGCGGCGCCTTATGAGTTCGGGAGGCTTATACGCCGGCGATGCCGATGCCCGCAAGCGGCTCGGAGCGCAATGGACAGTGATGTTGCTTCACGCGCGGAAGGTCGGCGGTTCGATTCTCTTTCTCTGCTGTATTTTCGCATTTTATCTGGTTGGTTGAGATTTGAAGTGATCTGACGTCTATATCATTTTCAGAGTTTTTTGCCTAATTTTCAGGCTGCATGCTGTGGTATTCAACATGATGATGTATAAATGGTCAACTCCAGTGATACACAAGCACAAAGTGCATGAAGCAGCACTGGTCACAGCACGAGCAGCGTATGAAAACTACAGGCTCTCACAGTTTGTTTCCATACGTGGACCAATGACCTCGGGAAAAACCATCCTGCTTGGACTTTCAAAAGAGGTAAGATGTGACGTCAGAAGTGGCTAAACTGCACGGCGAGGTCTTTGGATTCCGCGAATTGACCTAAACGGCCATCGACACACTCCCTTTACTGTCACCTGGAAATCAGAAGTCTACTGAAGGTTTTCTAAATTTAACACCAACAATGTGCTAAGTTTAGAAGACCTAAAAAAAGGTGATCCATCTGCTCACGCTGACGTGTAATCCATCTTTAAGCAAGGAACCTTCGAGGAGAGAAATCAAGCTGGCCGAACGGATGCCTAGCATACTAAAGGACTTCGAAGCACGTCAAGTTAGAAGACTTGTTTCGGAGGAAAGGGAACGTCTTCTGGATTTCGTCTATGGAGCTGATGTCATTGGTCCATGTGTGGAAGCAAACTGTGAGGAGAGTTAAGGTTGTATACGCCGTCGCATTGTCACCAGTGCTTCTGTTTCATGCACTTTGTGCCTGAGAATCAATGTTGTTGAACATTTATACATCATTATGTTGAATAGATTTTGTATTGTCTTCTGGTTGAAAAACCGTTCAGTAATAAACGAGTCGCAAGAAACTTACTGTCCACAGCAGACAGCTGGAAAATGCGCAGAAAACGTCTGAAAATAGTATAAACGTCAGAATCCCTCAAATCTCAACCAACCAGTTGAAATGCGAGAATGCAGAAGTCCAGAAGAATCGAACTCCCTACCTCTCGCACGAAGCAACGTCACTATCCACTGCGCTCCGATCCGCTTGCCGGCGGAGGCATCGCGGCCGTACAAGTCCCCCGAACTCGTGAAGCGCCGATTCCATTGTAATTCAAGGACCCCCTAAGGATGAGAGTGGTTCACCTGGTATTCATCCTTTGTCGATTCACCAGTGGAGTAGAACGCACCTGTGCTGTGCAAGAGATTTCGTGTACGGCTGCCTTACAAGATGACTCCCGACCATGGTCAAGCTTGAGGTTCGAGAATCGACGGGGTAGGGGGTCGCACCGTGACGTGGAGGTCGTACTCCTTCGGTATTGGCAGACGATTCTCTCGTATTTTTCAGGATATGAGGTGATGTCTGTAATTCTTAACACATTGCCGACAATACGCGGAATTTATGCTGCGTAAGCAAGCGGTCGCGTGGGAAACTACGCATCACTTTTGCTGCGTAACTTTTAACTCGATCTTCCTTCAAAGCGAAGCGATTTTGTGCGGGTTTTTTGTAGTGTGCGTATATGCTGAGTCTGAGAGAAGCCTCTGCAGTAGCGCCCAAAAAATGGCTTGATGGTACTCATGAAAATTTGGTACTAGAACGACGATAACGCCACACGATCATGCTTCTTTTGAATGTTGTATAATAAGAAGAGATTTGGTTTCTACAAATGGTGCTGAGGGAATGTTGCATATTGAACCTCACTAAAAACACTTTAAGCAAAGGATAACTGATGAAGCGACTTTAGGAATGAAAGAACCGTTTCTCATGAGGGAAGATGCAGTATGATGCACATGCACGGAGACATTACTGTTATCTTCGTCATTTTCATAAGCTTTCAACTAGATCTAACATACTCTTTATATGTAATAGTGTTTTATGATCTCTCAAAAGTTTTTGAGCAAATTTCTTATGAGGTGCTTGTACTTTCGGTTAGAAAGTTAGTCATGGTGGCAGTCACCATTCCTTCTTATATTCAAAGTGATGTTTACAAGGCTATGAGAATTCAATGAATTTGCCCCACTACAGCACAAAGGGCAGAGATGGTTCCCTTTCTTAGGCAGACTCCAACAAAAACTATTTTGCTAGGTATTTATTTTCGGTACCTACCGGGCTGGTGCCCTCACTGAGATTGCACATGCTCATAGAACACCCATACAAACAAGGTTCCTTCGTTTGCCTAATTCTGTGCTCTTCTCCGCGTCAGCAGATAAAGAAAGCACAACAACAGAACGGAAGGTCTAAAAATGGCAGTGAACCGGAATTGATCATGAAACGCAAGTTCCCTATATCCCTGTTCAGCAGCCTTCCAAAGCTGCTCTCAGATTCACAATTTTGTTGCAATATCCAGCTCACACTGTTGCGGGACAATACGCAGTATAAATGATGCGTACGCGCCTGCTAGCCTAAAAATCGGTTGTACCACACGCGTAGCGCTGCAAAACGTGCGATGTCACCAATGTGTGAATAAGTCGTTTTTTTCAGGAGTGTCTACGATAGCGTGAGTCTCACCATAATCCCCTGATGTTAGAAATTGAATATTAAAAACGTTTTACATTGTGATTGTTTTAGGATAAAGGATAAAGAACGGCGTTATTCAATCCTCTTTGGGATGCGCCACGCATTCTAGTTCTACGCGATGTCGTGGAGGCAGTTGAGTGCGTATTTGGCCATACAATGACTTGCGGTGGCCATCCGATGAACAAGTCAGCGCTTTATCCTTTCCAGACAAGTCTGGTACCAATTCACCGACCCCGGAGGGATGGAAGGCTTGGTTGGCCTGGGCGGGAAATCCGAACCAGGAACCTGGTATCGGGTGCAGACGACAGCCGCGCCTCTTCCGACTGCGCTCCACGAGCCCTAGTGATTGTTTTACGTGTTAAAAATAAAGATTTTCTGCCGACAGTTTTGGAGTCCATGAGAGATTTCAAATTTGTTTCAGGACTTTGTCCAGGAAGCTATGGACTCGACCTTTTCTGCCTAAACGAGCGACATCATCATTTTCAGTAGCGTTTGTCCCGCTTGGTGGCGGGGTCCGCTCTTCTGGTGTGGTGACGCCATTTCTCCCGATCAAATGCTTGATCGGGATGCACATCAGCTATCTTTAAGTCCAAGTGCAACGTGTCTAGCCAGTGTTGCTTCGGGCATCCTCTGGGCCGTTTTCCAGGGACTTCAAGATTCAGGCCAATCTTACAGACGGTGTCGTCGTTAGCGCGAAGGACGTGGCCATACCATCGTAGACGAGCTTCGCGCAACTTGTCGGCTATCGGGACGACACCGAACCTCTGTCGTATGGTGTCATTGCGAACGCGGTCCAATCGCGTTACTCCGGCCGTCCACCTTAACATCTTCGTCTCCATTACACTGAGGCGGCTTTCAATTTCCCTCGTCACGGGCCAGCACTCAGCACCGTACGTCGCTATTGGGCGAACGACTGTTCTATAAACCTTCGACTTGAGGTACTCGGGTATTGTCTTATCGCAGAGAACCCCAGTCAACGACCGCCATTTGGACCAGGCTGCACTTACGCGCGCATTCACCTCCAATTTTAGGCTGCCATCGGGCGTAACTGTTGATCCGAGATACTTGAAAGATATGACTCGTGAGAGGTCAGTACCATTGATCTTGATAGATCCGAGCTCGTTCACATCCGTCGTCAAGTACTCCGTATTTTTGACGTTTAGCTTGAGTCCGAACAATGCCAAGCGATCGCACCATTCCTGTGCCTGTCGCTCGAGTTCGGCTTTGTCCTCACATGCAAGCATGACGTCATCGGCATACAGCAGCGTCCAAGGAGCTGCCCTTTGGAGATCGCGTGTAACTGCATCCATGACGATCACGAAGAGCAGTGGGGAGAGCGCAGATCCCTGGTGCACTCCGACAGAGATCGGGAACTCCATCGAGGTGCCCGCTGGTGCTCGCACTCGGCTTATTGGGCACGAGTAGAGGATGCGCACCCACTCAATAAGCTCTTCAGGGATACCATGTCGTCGCAACGCGTACCATATCACTTCCCGCGGAACGCGGTCGAAGGCCTTCTCCAAGTCCAGGAAGGAGAAATGCACCGGTTTCTGTTTCTCGCGGTGCTTCTCTAGCAGAAGACGAACGGCGTGTATGGCATTAACCGTCCCACAGCCGAAACCACACTGATTATTGGAAAGCTGGACGACATCCAGGATACGTCTATCGACAATTCGCTCAAAGACTTTCATGGTGTATGAAAGTAGGCGAATCGGACGGTAGCTAGCGCAGTCCGCAGGGCTGCCTTTCTTCTTCCAAATCGGGATAGTTGTGCTCTGCTGCCAACTCTCAGGCACTTTCTTCTCAGCAACAACCTGATTGAAAAACTCTGTCAGCCAGTCAGCAGGGCACCAGTCCTTCGACTTCCACAGGTCGGCCGGCAGGTCATCTGGACAAGTGGCTTTGCCTGACTTCATCTTCCTCAGGACTGCTTCAGTTTCGCTCACAGTGATCCTCTGAACGGGACCGTATACAGGTGAAGCAAAAGGAACGGCAGGATGTTCAAATTCTACATTCGAGATTTCCTCGAATTAGTGGCGCCATCGCTTTTACGATCCATCAGAAGATGGCCGTTCTCATCGTTAATGCCAAAGAACTTTTCGGTGTCTTCTGCTTGGCGACAGCGAGCCTTGGCGAGTCGGTAAGGATAACGCTCACCATCGCGCGTTTCCAGTTTTTCGCTTACTTCAGCCTAGTATGCGGCTTTAGCGGCTTTAGCGGCAGCCACTGCCTTCTTTGCCGCTTTCCTCGATTCTCGATAATTCCGCCAATTACAGACTGTTTTGTCACCGATAAATACGTGATACAGCCGTTTCTTTTCCCTGACCTTCTCTCTGACATTGTCAGTCCACAGCCAAGCCTGCTTGTCGACGCAACGCCGTCCAGGCTTCATTGTGCCGAGTTCGAGGCGCGCAGCCCGGGTTATCGCATCGGTAGCCTCTTTTCAGGTTTCCTCGACAGTTGTTACCGTCGGCAACTGAATGTGAGAGACAACAGCTGCTTTCTTCTCCTTCAATCGCCACAATTTAATTCTAGCCGTCCTGCACCGCTCGACACGATTACACCTCAGAGGTGTGATCTTCAGCGAGCAGGTCAGTGTTGCGTGGCTACCGTCTCATACGGCACGGTCTTCGCGTCTGTGACAAGGCCTTGGTCGCGACGCCTAACAAGGACATAGTCAATCTGCGTTTTGGCGTTCCCGCTATAAAACGAAATGAGGTGGGAGTCACGATTTCGAAATTTGGTATTCAAAATGGTGAGGTCGTGTGAGTCTGCATACTCAAGTATACGCTCACCATCGGCGTTGCGTGATCCATAGCCAAAACCACCATGACAGCTGTAACCGTCTTTCGCTGCTCCGACGTGACCATTAAGGTCACCTGCCACAACAACCATATCTTCTGACGGCACTTCCGCAGTCTTCTCATCAAGCAGGGACCAGAACTCGTCCTTGGTTTGCTCGGAGCAACCTGTCTGCGGAGCATACGCGGAAAAGAAATGACGTCGTCGCTCTTCTACGGCGACAACAATCTTCATCAAGCGGTCATCGAAACGTTCTACGCTTGCAATCGCGTCGCGGAAACGCTCGGAGACGATCGTACCGACACCACTGGTGGTCCTGGGACCTCCACATAGAACGGCTTTGAAGCCACGTCCTATCTCCCTTGACTTGCTGCAGGACCACCTCGTCTCCTGCACCGCACAGTGCTTCTACCAACTCGCACGAGCGGCCCGTCAACGTACCCACATTCAACGTTGCTACGCGGGTCTTGCCTACGTTACGGGACTTTCGGACTAGCTCAGTTGCCCCCCGATGCCGTCCTCGCATCAGGGACCCTCGTATACTTTTCACACTCGCCGGGCTTTGCGAGTGCGCGTTGGCTCCCGCGGACGCCGTAGCATTATTTCGAGAACTCTGTAACGTCATCAACCATATGATGTGACACAGAATGTTCGTAGGCCGGCCTGTCACTAGGGCCTGTCGCCTGCACTCGATTGTCCGTGATTGGCTCGGCTTGCAAAAGCAAGCAGTTTCCAGTGGCACCACGTGGAGGAACGGACATCGCCACCCTAAACGAGCGACATCTAGGTCCAAAATTGTACTCTATAGAGTTTCGAAGTGTTAAGTGCCTTCACTACAAGATTCTACCAGGGGTGTGCGTAATTACGATCTACGATTAACGATTTTACAACTTACGCAGATTTTGGCAATTTTTTCCGATTTAGACATTTTGAGTAGTAAATCGTAATGTGAACTTTGATTTACAAATAGCAGGAGTCCACACTTTGTGACGCAACTCGCTTTACGCATTACTAAATCCTGTTATTTAATGTTCATAGCCACGGATCTCCCTAGAGAACGGATCTCCCTAGAGATCTGTTCCTGCATCCCACCTGAGCCTTCGGGCTCCCTTGTTAAAGGCCTATGTTATACCATCGCTCACCCCGAGCGACGCCTAATGATATGCTCCCATATCGATCGAGCGGTGCGATGGAATCGATATGGGTGCATATCATTAGGCGTCGCTCGGGGTGAGCGATGGTATAAAACAAAAGGGATCTCGGGCCGCTTGTCGCAGGGCCACGTGGCGCGCTCCTGGTGGTGGATAGGGGAACAAAAACGCGACCCAAATGCGACCGTGTACTGACCAGAGACGCAGGTGGGATGCAGGGGATGGACTCCTTGCTCCTGCTGTGTCGGGACGCGTTCCTTGTGCGTGGGAGCGGGGTGTTCATGCACAGTGTGCGTAGATGTGTTTGCGCCTGTGCGGATTGTAACCGGAACAAGAGCTTGCACTCGGTAGATTGGGAGTACATGTAAGGCGATTCGAGCCCGCCCTCCGTCGTCCCTTCGGGCAGTGTGGCTGGCTGCCCTGAGTTCTTCGCCCGCACGACAGAGCCTGACTAGGGGGGGGGGGGGGTATCTTTTAAAACGATTATCGTCGCGTTTGCGGCGATGGATGCCGAGGAGCGCGGCGGCGGACGCGGCAAGGCCAGCGGCCTCCGCCGCAGAGGTCGCGTCGAGCGCCGCAGATGCGACGACAGCCTATGTTGCCTGCAAATGGCAGCGGGTTGAGCCATGGATTCGGTATATGGCTGGTGTTTCACATTCCACGTAGATTTAAGGATGTAATTCTACCACTTTGGTACGTCCTCCGACTCCTTTCTCGTAGTGCCAGGGGAAAACGTTTAGTTTATATTTTTCTTTTTGAAGGGAGAATCTGTCAAAAGTTCGTCTTGCGTTCCTCATGCTTTCACTCTGCTTCATATCTTATGTTTATGTCTTATTAGTTCGCTTAGAGGCACTAAGAAGCTCAGCCGGGGTCACCCTGTATTCACTGGTTATCCTCTTCTTTGGTAAGAAGCCCATTCACCTCAGCAGTAAGCTCATTTCAGCACAGAGATAGAACACACCAGTGCTGCACAACATTTTCAGTTTGGTGTAAGAAATTATGCCAGGTAAAGCTGCCTTACATGCATGTAACTTTTCCTGAGCCCTTTAGCGCATAACCTTGTATCAAGGTTATTTGGCCAGGCAACCATTTTCTCCTCATTCTCATTAGACAGGTTTTCTCATTGCAATACATTACAATACATTTTCCCTTCTTACATTACATGGTCGTCAGATATCGGGTTTTTATTAATTTCCATAATCATTTTTCACCTTAATTTTTAAACTCTCTTCATGCTAACAGTCTGAGTTGTTCAGAGTTCACCAAAATAGAGTTCACCAAAATAAATCTACTGTTACTGTAAAGGACAAGTGGTATACTGACATCTTCTAATTACAAAAATCTAAGTATGAAAAGTAAATGTGCCTGGCTGGATACCCTAACTCACTCATAATCTTGTCCTTAAGAATCTGCTGATTTATCCTATCGACCAATGTGCTAAGCATCACTAATTGACCTTTCGGACCCTCCATTGGTGGCTAAATAGCCGTCGGTCTCTTGCAATGATGAGGTCGCAAAACACGGTTCTTAACAGAGAGCAATCGATAGAACATGTGTAGGAAAGCTATAATAGGAGTGGTCAAAGAATCTTTTGTTCAAGAGCAGAACAGATAGAGGACCCAGCTCCTGCGGTTTCCCTTGGAAGTTGACTTTCTATCTTCTTGAAATACATTAATTATACAGCAGAAAGGCGTGTAAAAGTGCTGTCATTTTCTTCGAATGTTAGCAGAGAAACAATGGGTTTCCTAGGACATATCTGTTAGGCCAACAGCTCCTCACTTCCCACATTTAGATACACGTTCGTCCCTATTTCCAAGAAGGTTTTTTGTCAAGTTCTTAACAGCTTCAAATTCATTGAGACTCAAATGCTTGACAACCTGTTGTGGTGTTTCGAGCTGTTCATCATAGATTCCGTCTTTTTGATGTTGTTTTTTCGTCATTATAGGATTGGTGCGCTCGCATAAGCGCTTGCAAGTTTAATTTGGGGGAATATAACACTCAGACCTGTAAGCAAACGATTCCAGTTAGAACAATATTATACTCTTGGCTGCTTCAACTTGCTAAACATCGGTCCGTGTATCCTTACAAAGGCAATCTCCAAGGCTTCGCAAGTATCTCTCTAAGCAAACCACCGTCGCATGACATTCGAGTACTACGGTTCTATCATGACAGCTTTACTGGTTCTGTATGTTTCATTAATTTCTCCACCTTTCCCCACTTCTTCTAGAATAGTTGAATAAAATGCAGCAAAGAAGACCTCCAGAGCGATGGTAGCCATTCGTCGCGATCGCGGCGGCGGTCGCCGCCCGCGCGATGAGGTCACCGCGTCGGCCGGCGTGGACGTCGCGCTGAGCGGCATGAGTCGCCGCGCCGCCGCGAACGGATCGTTTTAATAGTATCGCACCCCCTGACTAGCTACCGTGTCTATTCCAGTCAAACGCAGCAGCACTAAAGGGTCTCATTCCCCTGACCTCAAAACAAACATTTCTGAAACGACAGGAAGGACGAGAACGGAGAGGCTGCTATAATCTCAGGGCCTAACCAGGCTGCGCAAATTGAGAAGGACTAGGATGACGATCTGTACTTACAAGGCCCGCACGCTCGCGTCAGAAGTATCCGTCGAGGACCTGATGATGAAAGCCAGGAAGATCAAGTGCTGCGTCATCGGACTGACCGAGACGAGAAGACACCGCCCCTACACGCCGCCTACGACTCCAGAGAAGAATTGTTCCTCGGAACATGCGACAGCAGGGGAGTAGGCGCCCCAACATCCGACTACGACGACGAAGAGGTCGCAGCCTTTTACGTGGAGCTGGAGAAGTTCTATAAGGAAGATCACACCTTCCACAAGGTGATCGTAGGCGACTTCAACGCCAAGATCGGGCCATGAAGGTCGTCGGAAGAACTTCAAATCGGAACCCACGTTTTGGATGGAACGAGCAAGGTGAAAGGCTGCTTGAGTTTTTCATTTCGACCAAGACCATTCATGGAAACTCACAGTTCCAGAAGCCTCCCGCCCTACGATGGACTTGGGAATCCCCGGTGGCCACTTCCACAACGAGATCGACGACATCATCTTCAATCGCAGATATTGCCTGACCGACGTCTCTGTTTTCCCCAAGCTTTTCAGGGGACGGACCACCGCGTCCTTCGCCCGAAGTTTCGTGTTTCGCGTCAAGGAGGGAAGGCCATAAACTTCAAGAAGAGGAGCCTCAAAATGACCATCAACTGGGATCTCTACACCTCTCTTGCCGGCCTTTGGGAAGATGCCGTCATAGAGAACATCGACGAGGAATACGGCCGCTTCGTGCACCATCTCCGCCATAGTGCTAAGGGAGCCGAGAGCTTGAAGACCACCAAAAGACGTCTGTCTCCGAAAACTCTCGTGCTGATACGCCACCGTGGAGCAGCACGAGCGTCATGCAACTACCAACTGAAGTCCGAGCTTGCAAAGCTATGCAGAGAGGCGATAGAGAAAGACCTTAAGGAGAGAAGGGCGGAAGTGCTGGCTGAAGCAGCAGAGGCAGGGTTGAGCATCCGCAATGCCCGCCGGAGCTTCGCCAACTTCAAGACCAAGATGACCGCTCTCCGACGTTCTGACGGAGCGTTCACCTCTCCATAAGGACCATGGAGAAGATCATCCACGACTTCTTCCGAGATCCGACACACCATTTCGCGGGTGAAGTAACGTAAAGCACCACCGGGCCCGACAGGATCAGACCGAAACAGCTGAAAAACCTCCCGCCACTCATCAACACCCTGGCGCGGCTCTTCACACGCCACCTCTCGGAGTGCAAGGTTCCATCTCAGTAGAAGACCAGCAGAACCGTCTTGCTGTACAAGAAGGGAGACGTGCACGACATTGGCAACTATCGCCCGATCTGCCTGCTGTCCGTAGTCTACAAGCTCTTCATTCGAGTCATTCTGAATAGGATTAGCAGAACGCTGGACGAAGGACAGCCGTGGGAACAGGCAAGATTTCGGAGAGGATTCAGCACGATCGGCTACATGTATACCATTCACCAAGCTCACCGAAGAAGCTCACCGAAGCGTCGCGAGAGTACAAGCTGCCGCATTGTCCTACGTTCAACGATTTGAAGAAGGCATTCGACTCCGCCGGAACTGAAGCGGTTCTCGAAGCCCTGCTCACTCAGGGCGTTCCTACTCAATACATCAGAGCTGTACAGTGGACTCACGACCAAGATTGCCCCGTTCTATTAGGTTGACCGAAAAGTCTTGCAGCACTAGCACAACAATATTCAAATTTGTCCTTATTTGCTAAAACAAAAACTCAGTCCACGATATATTCCCCATCCAAGTTGAAGATCCTGCTTCATCTTTCAGGCAGCCTTTCAATTCTTTTCCGCCAGAAACCTCCACTTCTAGTTGACGTGATCATGGAACTCTCTACCTCGAAGATGCTGCTTCAGTGCACTGAACAGGTGGAAGTCAGAAGAAGCGAGGTCTGGAGAGTACAGTGGATGGGGCAGAACTTCCCAGCCTAACCCTGGATTTTCTCGCGACTCACTTTTGCGACAAGAGGACGCGCGTTGTCGTACAGCAGGTAGACATTTTCCCGTTCTGGACGTTTTTGGCGCACGGCGACGGCCAAGCTCGGGAGCTGGGTAGCGTAGACAGATGCTGTCACTGTGATATCACCATCCAGCAGTTCCCCGTAAGGCATGCCTTCTGAGTCCAACAGAGGGGCGTCCGGAACGAGGTCGATCTTCGAGAGAGATATCTCCAGCCTTGGAGCGCTGATACCAATGGGCCACTGTGGAATAGTGAATGACTTCCTCCTTGAATGCAGCGCAGATGTTGGAGGCTGCAGTCCTTGCGGAATGGCCTTGCAGAAATTCAAAGTAGACGATGGGTCGTGTGATGCTGCTGCATATCGTTGACATTGTTGCTCTATTCGTACTCGGCGAGGTCTTATATATGGTAGTATGCTTGAGGAAGCTTCGAAAATGTACTGTGACGTCACCACACAAGATCAATACTATAAAAGCTTTAACAAATTTAACAGGCAGCAGCATAAAGTGTTGCAAAACTTTTCGATCAACCCAATACAACGACGTCATTATCGAAGTAGAGAGGGGGTTGGCAAGGGGATATCATATCCCTGAAGTTCTTCAGCACCACCACCGAAAACGTCATGCGCGAACTAGAATGGGAAGACATGGGTGTGAAGGCCGACGACCGGCAACTGCGCCATCTTCGCTTCGCTGACGACGTCGTGCTCATAACACCGAGCATCAGCCAGGCGGAGCGAATGCTGGCCGACTTCGTATGTGAGAATGTTCGACTGCAGGTGAATCTTACGAAGACGATGTTCATGAGGAACGGACAAGTTTCTGATGCCCCATTCTCGCTCAACGGAATGAACATCTCCATATGCGTCAGCTATCTGGGTATCTAGCTCGCAAAGTCAATGTGGATAACGACCTTGCCCCAAGCTGGGCAGGAAGCAGCGAGCGGCTTGGGGAGCTTTCAAGGGCGTCGTCGAAGAAGTCGCGAAGAAGACGAAGAACGTCCGACTCCGTGCCCACCTTTTCGACTCCACCGTTCTTCCTGCCCTAACATACGCCTCACAGACCTGGGCTATACGAAAGCAGGACGAACGTCAACGTCGCGCAATAGAATCGCCAGGACGGTGCTCCGAGTGACACGACTCGCGTAAGTGAGAGAAGGCCTCCGGAGTTCCCAGCTTCGTCGACGTTCGAAGATCAGAGACGCTGTCGCATGAGCCAAGTCGTCGAAAATTAGGTGGGCCGGCCACTTATTGCGCTTCGCAGACACCCGCTGGACGACAACCGTCACCATCTCGATTCCGCGAGATGTCAAGAGGACACCAGGACGTTTACCAACGCGTTGGTCGGACTTCTTCGAGAAAGCCCTCAATGAACTCTATGACGCTCTTCGTGTCCCTTGAGCAAGTAGCATCCATTGGAGCACTCTGGCTCAGCGCTTGTACCGCAAAAGCCGCACAGTTTCCCGAATTGCTTCTGAAATACTTGCGTCCACCTTGTATCAAGGAAAACGTGAAGAATGCACATTTTCCATGCGGCGAAGTCATTCGAATGTACGGGAAGATCGGATTTTCCGGCAACTGCATTTGATCTGCGGAGAATGCAAAGTGTGTGGCTTCACAACGACACCGCGCCCTGCTGCGAGCTGGTTCGCCGAGCTAGCGGAGTGCTGATGGCGAAGAAACCAAGATGTCAGCTGATATTTTCATTCGCCCGCTCAAGTCAAGGCGTGAATTACAGCAAAACTCGTACAGAAAGGGGTAGAAGACTAAGACAACCAATGCGGCGAACTGCAAGGAAGTGAGGCGCACAAACGAAAGGCAAGCATGTTGCACAAACCCGCTGCGAGCAAGTTGTTGCTTGGACCGGTGCGACACAGGCATGTCGACCAACTCTCATCATCGCGAGAAAACGGCGACCTCTCCAACATTTGTACCTGCAAGTGAGGAAGTCTAACCTAACCGCGGCTCTGGAACGCTGACGTATTAGCCACGCTTGCCCCTTCTGCTCTCGGTTAGCGGTATGCCAGAGCACTCGACAGGACACAAGGAAGTGTTTTTCAACATTTTTAACTGCATTCAAGTCGACTCCCGATGTATCTCTGCACATATGTACTATGGCAAGTTGCTTGCCTGCAAAGAGCCATGAGGAATATTACTGTAGGCTAGCTTATGTTACCTCATAACTAACATACGTGGGTAGCTATTCTGAACACCTTTAGCGAGCCGGTGCACTTCAACTGACAAGACTTGGAAATGAAATGAAGGTGAGGTGCCGATTTCCATGAAGCGTCCTACGTATCTGTTGTAGACGCGCCATCAACGACAGGTTCGTTGCCCTCGAGGTTGTAACCACATCGATGATTCGCTGTTTCGACAAAGGATTTGAGAGGCAGATCGAAGAAAACTCCTAACTGCCCCTTATGAGGTACACCAATTCTCTCACTTCTGCAATTCTGCTTCAGCACGTTCTCACGAAGCGTTTTCGGTGAGAAATGGCTCTTGTGCTTCGAACGTATTACGAGATAAGTTGTTAGAGAACAGTGTCGCTTCCCAGGTTTCTGTCCTTTTTCAGAGAAGAAAATCCACGTCAGCTTCGATCTCCCACAAACTCCCATGATTGCCGAGTTCTTTATGAATCCTATCAATAGCCGCAGTAAGCTCAAGTCTGTGCAAAAGGGAAACCGGCGGCGGTGACGCTCCTCCCTCATGGGCGCCTAGCTATTTTTCCATGACCCCTTTCCCTTTCGCACAACTATCGTGATTTCAAGCTTCTCTCTTGTACCACAATTCCCTGCTATTCTTCCTTCTTACCCGCATTCCAAGACGATTAGCAAAGACGACGCAAAAGCGGTGGAACCATTCCTATATAGTTGGAGGTACCCCTGCCGGAGTACCTCCAACTATATAGGAATGGTTGTGTAAGTAGGTGGGTCCTTCAAAACATGGCAAAATGCGGCACTGCAGGTCAAAGGCTAGGCGAGGCGGGCGAAGCAAATAGGAAGCTAACGGAGCGTAAGCCACTCAGATCGAAGCAGTGATAAAGACGAGGGTTCACTGAAGCGTCAACAGAGCTTGGCTTGATATCAGATCGCTCCAGAGGAGCAGTCTGAGGCCCACGCTATACCATCGCTCACCCCGAGCGATGCCTATTGAGAAGCTCCCATATCGATCGCTCGAAGCAATGTGTCGATATGGAGGCTTATCATTAGGCTTCGCTCGGGGTGAGCGATGGTATAACATAGGCCTGAAGGTTAGCCTGGATGAGCGAGTGACGTAGAAAGTAGCTGTGAGTTAGTGGCCTCGAACCGCTGTGGATGGGCTGAACGCCTTAACGTAATCCTGAAGGAGACCAAGGCGCAATATTCCTCGCCAGAGATTTAGTGGCCCCTCAGGACCACCCCTACGTATCCAAAGATCCAGTGATTTCCGGATATCAAGCCTGCAGATGCCGAACGCACTCCCAAGCGTGGACGAGGCTTCCGGCTGCACGACTGCAATCAAGAAGAGCTATCGCTAAGGAGCCACTCGAGTTCAGTTCGTTTGGGGAGCACTCATGTGCGAGTCGTTCTCCAACGCATCCGTAAATCACCGACGCTTTCACTCCACCACCCCTCCTCCCATTGTCAACGTTTCGCTACGAACTCCAACGTCTTGGGGGCGTGTGATTACCTGGTGATTGCGTGTAAGGACCCTAAGCAAGCACTATGAGCACATCTACAATGATTGAGCAGACGTGCAGTGATGAACGATGTGATACAGACCCCGACATACACAGATATCGGGTTGGAGAAAACGAACGGAACCGTGGAAGAGATTGTCATGCCTCAGTAGCCGACTCTGGGAAGGATGAGGACTTCGTTTGTCTGACTGGGCTAGTTCACTCTTTTTCGTGCCCGCATTAGTTTTTTAGAAGAAGTAAGCTGAGTAGTGTATGACTCTTTTCAATGTTACTTTCGAGTATATAATAAAGAGCGGCGTTAACGGTCAAAAAGCTTTCACTTATTCATTTTCTACTTGCACATGGATCAGTTTTTTTTTCTTCATTTTCATTTCCACATTTAGCTCCACCGGGCAATTGCTTCACACAGTCGTCGAATATATGGTAGACGACACACCGTTGTGACATTAAAGAAGCCCTATTTCTTGAACTTTTATTAACATATCTTTATCTTTGCCTTTACTGTATATAATCGGGAGAGGCATGAGTCATGTCTGAAGCTTCGCCGCTGTGTCCGAGGAACGCGGCGACAGCAGATCTGCCCCGCTGACGGCACATGAGATGTTTACGGAAGACGTTGATCGGCTAATAGCATCTACTGTGTTTACGGAGTCATCATTATCATCTTTATCATTATCATTACCATCATTACGAAGCCCGCCGCGCTGTCCAAAGCCCGCCGCGCTGTCCGAGGCCCGCGGCGACAGCGGGTGTTTACTGCCAACGACACATGACCTGTAGATAGCTCATGTTGGTCACATCTAGGGTGTTTATCGACCAACTACCAGAGGGATGGAAATCAAAGAACAATCCATGAGGTTTCGAAAGACGTATCTGTTGGCGTGTACTTCTTTGTTCAGCTATCTAACATTAGCAACAGCATATTGTTATGGCCGATGGTGTTTCGATCGGGCAGTCGGTCCTATTGGTCGCTCAGAAAATCAATATCGATCGATATTGTCCATCGCTTAGGCGGAGCTATTGGCTCTCGCCGGATTTAATCGATCTGGGTGGGTGTTCCGTGACTATGATGGCCGATGGGAGGTCGATCAGGAAATCAGCCACCATGACGAAGCACAGGTAATCAATATCGACCGATATTGTGCGGTTCAGTGGATTTGTGCGAATGCGTAACAAAAATAGAGAGAAGGGAAGAACGTGTTTATCTCCTGGTAGGCAGTAAGTGAGTCCCTATGGTGGGTTGGAGACAGGCCCCGCCCCTGCCGTCGTCGTTGGCGGCGACACTGCCAGCGCGACGACAAAACAAGGACATGATACAATGCATACTTGGTAATACATACAGAAATAAATATGTGATCATGTCCTCGGGCGGTGACGCTGGTCGGCTGCTGCGGCGGCTGCTTGATCGTTGCTGGATGGCGTCGGCGTGACAGTGGCAGGACGGCGACGGCGTGGCAGGACGGCGACGGCGTGGCAGTGGCAGGACGACGAGGCAGCGGGCGGGACGGCGAGACGGCGGCGAGGCAGTTTGAGCGCTGATATCGGCTTTCTCTCAGACTTTATATCGATCGGTATTATCGATCATTTCACCTGTTCTCTCTCAGACTTAATCGGGTGGGTGTTCCGTGATTATGATGACCGACGGAAGGTTGACCAGGTAATCAGCCACCATGTTGAAGCTTCCATCAAGCAATCAATATCAAGCGATATTATTGATTGGTCAATGTCATGGTCTGGAAGACGCTTCTTTTAATTTGGAAATTGTTCACTTTGATCTCAAGAGCATATATACTTCGCGCGCTGGATTACTAAGCTATTTCTACCTGCCCAGGTCCTCCAATTTTAAGGAGTGGACCAGGAGAGGTCAGCGAAGAAAGTTCGTCGGACCCACGCTCACTTCGACTACGGTTTTAACCAAGTCCTGCTCCCTGGTCCTCAATATTCGGCAGTGCTTTGACCGGTTTCCATACTATTATATGCAGACGAGGATAGCATTTTTTTGTCTTAAGTCACCCTTTCCGAAATTCATCACACCTCGTGGCTTAAAGCACGACGACGGGACAGAAACGTCAGAAATTCGATTAGGCTTGACGAGCTGCAATGGGTTGTGAACACAACCCCAGACGAAGCAGGAGTGGTGCAGGCATTTTCTTGAGTGCTGTACTGGAATGTTACTGATGTTCAGCAAGGCATCATTCGATCTGTAGTAGACGTTCGTTTGAACATGTACGACTTCGACGTTAGGGATGCTTCCTTACCCAGCGTTGGTTGCCGGCGAAGCCAGGAATCTGGGTGAGGAATCATACCTATCTAGGTTTGGGCTACGTTCCCAGCGTGGCCCGCCATACCAGAAGCCGGCAAGCCTGGCGTGGCCCGCACGTCCAGCGTACGGCGCCGGCGAAGTCGGCGACGGACGCTGGTCTTGGCATAATTGGGACGTCTATACAGCGAAGCTTATCAAGACCGCATATGTAGGTATTATTAATTCAATCACACGGATTTTACCATTTACAACTAATAAGACGAACGTTCCGTGCTGCTTCACGAGGAGCGTGTAAGTGGATTCAAGCAAAGCACAATTAAATGGCACTTCCACGAGACTAAATAGTAGTAAGTATGCCGTTTTTTGAATAGCAACAAAAAATTAGCAGGTAACTGTACACCAACAACGAATACAATGAGCGAGTTGTGTAATTGATGTGCTCGTATTATAGGTGAGACGCTGGAAATTTTTCACGAAAGGACCGCAGTAATGCAGAGTACATGTGGAATCACCAGCCATCAATCACCTCAAGTTGCCAATGCCCCTTTTGACACATTCTCCCAAGGTGTCCGAACAACTCGAAATATCTGCCCACGCTTTGCACTTTCGAATAGCTTACCCATTCTATCTCATCACTGCCGTCATTCATTGGAGCCCGTTTTCCGCATATGAAGCATGCTTGAAGAAAGGCGTGCTCTGTGGAAAGAATCTTCTTCGCCTCTATTTCTATCTCTTCATCGACGGCCTGACATTCTTCGCTCAGTTCTCTTCTCACAATTCAACGTTGCTCTCTGTGCATAAATACGTTAAAGACAAATACATGGAGTTCGCAAGAAATAGACGGCACCTGCTTATAAGGGCGCCCAATTGGCTTATGCTTTGGCCCGGCGCCTGAGAACTGTACTATGGTCCTCCTTGTGATCGTTTGTTTCTGATCTGGTTGTTTGGCAGTAGTGTCATAGCGTCCCCCATTACTGTACAAATCGCATCAGTACAAGCTCGATTCTTGATCCTAAGTAGGGTGCGCATTCCTTCATCGAATGCAGCGTGGACCTAAGCATCATGTGTTGAATAATATACTTTCACTATAGCAGCTGATCCCCTTACTCCTTCACGCCCCTTGCTATCGAGTGGGCGCACAGTCTTGTGACCGAAGGGTACGGCGTATCCGCCGGATAGATAACGGACTGCATCCTCTGATTGGCTATGGAACTGATCCATGTGCACGTAGGATATGAATATGTGGAAGCTTTTGACCGTAATGTATTACGCCGCTCTTTATTATGCACTCGAAAGTAAACTTGAACAGAGTCGCACACTACTCAGTTTCCTTCTAGAAAACTAATGCGGGCGCGAAAAAGAGTGAACTATCCCAGCCAGACAAACGACGTTCTCATCCTTCTCACAAGGAAAGCCTCCGAAGTGGCGGTGCAATTTTTGCAGTATGTAGGGTCCCTTGTGGGGAGTCCAAAACCATAGTTACTTTTTTCGGAATGTTCCTCTGTGGTCGAAAAAAAACATGTGGACGCGTGAGCGCGAAGTTCATGGGGCCCTGCTGCCACCCAGCCTCAGGGGTCGGCTGGCGTAGTGGTACCGCGTTCGCCTCTCGGGCGCACCGCGTCGGGTTGATGGCTCGGTCCCCGGTGTCACATCGGATCGTTATTATATGGGCTTGCGTCATCACAGAAATCAATTTGTACACGATTAAAGCTTTTAGTATTTAAACCTAGCCTTTTTTGGGGGGGGTTATTTTGAGTTACCTATCAATGGATCGTATTTGCAGTGTATCATTCTACTGAATCACTAACATGAAAAAATGGTCTTGCCCAAATGAAGTAACTGTGTTTATTGCTGAGAATGATAATCAACAACTTTGATATAGAACTATGAAACATTTAAAACATACTAAAAAAACATACATCCCGTACACGGGTGGGTGTTGACAGGCCTCGAGGATATCGCGGATGTTACGTGCGGTCAAACAGCGCCGGTGGTGTAAGGCGAACATCGCTGCCCGGAAAGCAGAAGATGCGGGTTCGAGTCCCGCCTGCCGCAAGAGTTTTGATCGCAACAAAACATCCTGTAACAACATAAAACATAATTGCTTATCACACCAGCAGCATCTTACAAACGCTAGGGACGAACAATCTCCCTCACCCTGACAAGGCATCACTTCGTATTCGTTGAAGGCATAATCGGTAGGCGTAGGGAAGGACCCTGGGTGACCATCGACATATCCAGCCGCCACCCAGGTGTATGCCAGACATGGCCGGAATACCGGAGCGCACAACTGCCGTTAGGTCTGGCTTATAATCTGCAATCGAACAAATGCGTGCGAATGGAATCCAGTTCGTAGGGTGTGCTATTTACTTACTTTCAAGATGCCGTTTCTGCTGTGTAGCAAATTCCGGGTGATGCTGTATCACATAATCATGCACCCGTCGGATGCACCGTTTGATCAGTCGAGAGAAGTATACGTCCAACGGCTGCCAGAGGTAGGTTGCATCAGCTGGAATGGTCATCCGGCGAACTTTTTTTTCCATTGGACACCTCTGACAGCACATTGGTGTGGTCCTTAAATCCAGCCCAGCTAGGCTAGGTTTAAATACTAGGTTTAAATACTAAAGGCATTAATCGCATACAAATTGACTCCTGTGATTATGCAAGCCCATAATAATAGCGATCCTATGTGTGCAAAAACATTGACGACACTGGGGACAGAACCATCTTACCCGGCCGGTGCGCCCATTAGGCGACTCCGCTGCCAGCACGCCAACCGGCCACATCGGCTGGGTGGCAGCAGGGTGCCATGAACTTCGCGTTCACGCGTCCACACGGTTTTTTTCGACCCAGAAGAGCACTCTGAAAAAAGTAGCTATGGTTTTGGACTCCCCACACGGGGACTCTACATCGTGTAAAAATTGCATCGCGAAAGCTCACCGCCACTCTGGAGGCTCTCCTTGTCAGAGTGTGCTTCTCAGAGGTATGACAGTGTGCTCCACGTTTTCGTTCGTTCTCTCCAACCCAATATCAGATATGTCGGTGTTTGTATCAGGTCGTTCATCACTGCACAAAGCTCAATCAGTGCATTGGAGATGTGCTTATAGTTGCTTCTGGGTACCAAGGTGTTTCACGGAAGCAAAGTTGGTGTACCAGTGCAAAAATTGTGTTTTACTGTGAAAACTATGGGAAGCAATGGCCAGCGCCTGTCTGTCCAACGCTCGCGCCCAATGAGAATCGCGCGCCCCAGAGCACCGATTCCCCGTGTGCTCCTGCTTTTAGAAGACCTCGGGTGAAGACTGCAGCTGAAACCTCGAAACCTCGATGAAGTTTCCCATCTCTGTCGAGGTACACCAGGGTTCCAGTGCACTTTTCCCATTCCCCTCTGCTGTATTCGTGGATGGCATCTTCAGAAGCCAGATGGCACGTTGCTTTATGCTGCTGATGTAATGTTCGTCTGCGACGATAACGCTGAACTCAAGCGAGAGGAGCGAGCTCGGAGTGATAGCTTGGAGCAGTTTGGACTCCAGTTGAATGTCAGGAAGACCGAATATCTAACCACGAGCGGTGAGTCCAGCACCATCATGGTTAATGGCACCAAGCTTCAGCACATCCCGGTTTGTAGTACCTGGGAAGGGGTATGATGGTTGAAGTGAACTGACGCGTGAGTGCAGCTTGGTCAAAGTGGCGTTCGTTGGCTGGTGTGCTCTGCGACAGGAAAATAACGGAGCGCTTGAAGTCGAAAATCTACAGCGCAATCGTCCAGCCAGTAGCAATGTACGGCGCTTTGTTGGCTGTGACTAATGAATCTGAAAAGCGCCTCATGGAGACAAAGATGCTCGCTGCACGGCTAGGGTCAGGGCTAGAGGCGTATGGACCGCATCCGAAATCGCTGCGATAGCTGGCAAGGAGCGATGATACGGGCACGTTTTGCGTGGAGAAGGAGACATCGTCTGCATCATGGACATCAACTTCGAGGTAATGGAAAAGCGGCTCAGAGGACGCCCGAAGCAGCGCTGGGCTGCCACCTTACACATGGAGATGAAATATGCTGGTGTCCACTCAGATCTAGCGCTGCATCGGGAATGGTGGCGACATGGCACCAGAAAAGCGGACCCCACTATGTACGCACCAGGGCAGACAATGAGGAAGAAGAAGAATATTAACCGCAATCATTCCTCAAAATGCGTGAAAAAGTGTGGAGAAGTCACCCCTGAAAAAGTCGAAATCCTCGACGAACCGAAACCCCGCCTTCAGGCCGTTTCTCTCCGCTTTCCAACTACTTCAAGCTAGCTCTAGGATTCGCCACCAATGGGACATTGTTCACTAGTAGTTTAGCGTGACGAACCTCCTTAGAAGAATCGATCCACCCTACTATTCGGCCAGGAACCCTCTTAGAAGAGAAATTTTTGGACGGCCGAGATCAGGTGCGCGAGATATTTAGTGCTACATCCTGCATTTCGACAACAGCTTTGAAGACATTCATTCCTCCAAAACGTGGTTAACCAGATGTCAGTAAGAGCAGTTCCTGCTTAGGCAAGCTCAATGTGTAATGAATTAGTGAGTGAAGCGACCTAGCATGTCAACTGCATCATCTTCAAGGTGTGCCGAGCAATGGGGATCAAAAACATTCAGAATACACGTCAGATAACATCACATCAAGGCGCCCTCGGTCCCTGAAATGTCTCAAAACTCAGGAACGCCGGAAGCGACCGGAGAACGGATGGCACACGCAATATTAGGTACAATGTAACATTTAATCGTCAAGGACCCAAGCCTCGACGGAGCCATTAGTCCCGTCTCGAGTTCAGCGCCCTGCGCAGTCTTCTCAACTTCTTCATCGTCGACATCTTTGGAGGTCGAGATGTGGCGGGTAGAAGACCATCGGCCATCTCCATCAGCACAGCCTCCGCCGATTCCGACGGACCTCTCGAGCCATCATTAGACCGCTGGTATGCCTGAAATGTGGTCCATCGACCAGATGAAGGCCGGTGCCCATTCGCACCCTCGTCACAGCTAGTTCGGGCTGAATTTTTGGTACGAGGAAACATCCTGCTATATATAAGAGAGAACGGTCGTTTGTCTGTGGGTGAGTGCGTGTGTTTGTTTGGTTGCACAGAAGTGCTGGAGGAGTGTTGTTGGGGGAAAGTGTGGGGATGGAGGAAGGTTGTAGTTGTACGGTGTCACCTACGTCGTGTTGAGAGGGGTCGGAAGACGTGTCGCCAATATCACGCAAAGGGCGTCCAAGTTCCGAACATGTGTCATCGACGTCGTACAAGCGAGTGTCCGAGTTCAGAAGGGGTGTCATCGATGTCGTCCAACAGGTGTCTGGGTTTAGAAGACATGATCACCAATGTCGCACAAAGGACATCCAGGTTGAGAAGAGGCTTTACCACATTTGCTCAAGCCTGGAGCGGCTGGTAGAGAGGCTGTATGCTGTTACAGGATGTTTTGTTGCAATCAAAACTCTTACGCCAGGCGGTACTCGAACCCGCATCTTCTGCGTTTCGGGCAGCGATGTTCGCCTTAAACCACCACGTTTGACCACACGTAACATCCGCGATATCGATATTGAGAAGAGGTGTCACCGATGTCCCACAAGGCGTGTTCGGATTCAGATGACGTGTCACTGATGTCGCGAAAGGCCTGTCCGGATTCAGACGACGTGCTACCAGTGAAGGTGGGACCAGTAATGGGGACCAGTGAAGAGGGGACCAGTAAACCGAGGTCCAGTGAAGGTGAGGGCAGTATGTAGTGTAGGGACCGACGAAGAGGGGGAGGGGTGGGCCTGTAAAGGATTCACCTATAAAAGGAAACCAGTGAAGGTGGGACCAGTAATGGGGAGTGGTGAAGGGGGTTGGGGTCCAGTGAAGGGTACCAATAAATTGGGTACCAGTGAAGGAACAATCAAGGGGGGGGGGGGGGGACCAGTAGGGAGCCAATAAAGGGAGCACCAGTTAAGGGGGTTCAGTAAAGGATCCAGTAATAGAACCATTAAAAGGGACCATAATTAGTAAATAGAACAAGTACTTCAGAGAATGAATCGCGTACGTGCAAGAGGGTGAGGCACCATAGGAGCAGTTTTGAAGATTTTGCCCTACCGCATTTTGCTATACCATTCTATATAGCAAAACCAGTTTTTTTTAACTGTAACGAATGAGAGAAGGCCCAAAGAGGACAAGATGACGTTCGGGGTGTTCTATTCTCCGGGTTTGGGGCGAAGCGCCCAACCAGACGTTTGGCGGCCGGCAGGTCGTTGAAGGTCTGGTAATAGATAACGAAGGAAGAGACAGGGAAGGAAGGGTAATCCGCCTGGAATGCGCCTTGCGCCGTCGACGAGACACGGTGGAAGCACCTTGAGCACGTTCTAACCAGGAATGCATGAGTAGACGACTGCAGGAAATGTTGCGGCGAGAGCAGACGTTTTTTCCCTATGGCTACGGAACTACCCACTCCTCATACGAAGTATTCCATGCATGAGATTGGGTGAGAGACTGCCCCAGTGCATAGCGTTCTCTGCCGCATTGATGGTAGAAGTTCCACTTACAGAGCTCTGTGGTTGAGCTGGAAACGGTTTTCTTGCCTCCGCTCGGTGGATCTTGGCCCAAGCAGTTTCTGATACATTATGCGGCCATGGACTACTCCATGACCTGTAAGTCGACGTGTATGCGCCGTGTTTCCTACTTGGATTCCTCTCTGGGTGGACGAAGCAGAGGCAAAATTGTTTCACTGCATAGAGGAATTCTAATCCGTGCAGAAGAAAGACCGAGCGGGGGAGAATGTTGAACCACCGAAAATCAAAATTCGGAGAGCGAGAACGGAACTTCGCACATCTCTGATATTAATCGTGAACTCGCTTGCGAACTACTGCGGGGACGTCCAAAAGCTTCACCAACACCTATGTGCTCAATTTATCTAAGGCTGATTGCTCAGTCAAGGGTTTAATTGGAGTCATAGCAAAGGCTTTATTTTCGCAGCAATGCTCGGGTTTCACAACGACGTCTGCACACTAAGCATCGGCCAGAAATCCACACCCCCGCTGACCACGATGGTGTGATATGGTAGAGCACCCAGAGGCGGTGTGGCTCTGAAGCATCTCGAGATCGCTTGCACTGATGCCGACAATACCAGATTACCATTTTGTACGGGTCTAGCACTCGAGAAAGGATCGCCTTCGTTAAGTACTGCGTACGCAGCTCAAGCGGAGCTAGACTGTCGGGAAAGCAGGGGAGGAAGAATGGGAATCAGCGGAAACGGAACAACACCACTGCTAGTCGGGCTTGGTTTATTTCGTTGTATTAGTTTCGTGTTCTCGATGTACGGAGAGAGCTTTGGAAGCCATTTCTAGCACAAAAAATCGAAGCACTTGGGAACGGCTTTAAGCGTCGCCTCAATTATGGAGAAAGGGCACTTAATGGAGGCCTCAACTTTGAATTCGAACGACGTTGTCGCTGAACAAGACTGAGGTCGAATGAGAGCTGCGAGCCAGCGAATGAATCGTACCTGATATGCAGGGGGGTTAACTGCTCGCAGAACGCCCAAAATGTGCTCCTTCGCCTGGTTGGCATTCGCTTCTGACTCGAACTCCACCAGCACCACCTTCCACGTTCGACCCTCGTAGCCCTGGATATCCCGACGTCAGAAGAGTGGGGAAGGTCCTTGTTTTCGTTACCTGGGCAATGTGACGTAGCGTGACTTCTTGCGCAGGCAAGTCACGTTCCTTTTCCAGCACTGGCAGAAAGGCAACCGCTAGCACAGTCGACGCTTCTCCTGGAGATGACCCGCGTTGCAAGCAAGGAACACGCGCAACAATGGGTCGTTCCAAAATACCGGATGCCCGCTCCACACACTTCACATCGCACAGGTTCGTCCACGGAACAGTTATGGCCTTCTGGTAGGAGTTCGGAAAGAACGACCTCCGGCCACTCGCCAGAGGCGCGATGTCGAAAGAATCCCAGCGGATCGCTGAAATCTCCACCATTCAAGGAAAGGCAACAAACCAAGACATATGAGCCGCCAAGTAACGGATATCGCTGCAACGAAGGACCGTGAGCGCCAAGAGGCCTCCGCAACACTGTTCATGACAGGGGCATTCCAGCAGGATCTAGGATTTGGAAGCGCCGCTGCGTTGAATGGGGTAACTTCGTCCACCTTTTCTTTGCCGTGCGCCCGCCCGGTGGAGGTAGGGTGAGGGAGGGGGGGGGGGGGGGGGGGCGGTAGGGCCATCAAGAGTAAATTGTGGCCAATAGATATTCTTAATCGTTTTTCAGCAGCATCTTCTTTCTCGGTAAATCCGAGGAAGACCTCAAAACCATCTGCATCGAACTCCAAATAGTTCAACCAAAACCGCTGAGGAAAAGCTAACTTCTCTTTTTATTACTATTTGTTTGCGGAAAGTATCAATAACTGTCAAGAAATAAACAAAAAACGACCGAAGAACAGCACTACTATGCTTGAACACATTCGCTTAGGCCTGGAGCGGCTGGTAGAGAGGCTATATGTTGTTACAGGATGTTTTGTTGCGATCAAAACTCTTGCGCCAGGCGGGACTCGAACCCGCATCTTCTGCTTTCCAGGCAGCGATGTTTGCCTTACACCACCGGCGCTGTTTGACCGCACGTAACATCCGCGATATCCTTGAGGTCTGTCAGCACCCACCCGTAAGCACCAAGTTGATCGCAAGAGTTTTGATCGCAACAAAACATCCTGTAACAACATATAGCACTACTATGGCATTAAATACCTGATAAATTCTAATGAAAGATTTCGGCGCAAAGATAGGAGGAGGGACAGCCCATGGGCTTCGACCGCCTTGAGCGTAGCAATCGGATATGGTGACTATAGTTGTGCTTATTCGACTATTCGAACAATTATTCGATTAATTTATTATATATCATGGTGGGATTTCAGTTCGAAACTTCCTGCTTTCCGAATTTCGATTTCGAACGGAAATCGAAAATCAGGAAATTTCGAGTATTCGGAAACCAGGAGTTATTCGAATAGTCGAATAAGCACAACTATAATGGTGACGTGGAATTTCCCACATTGTACGCAGGCTGACGCGTACGTACGTGCAATGCAAGTTGCAGCGAGAGAGGCCAGGTCAAACGGTACGTCACGGGCGAACCAAACGGGTGAAAACTCGTTCACACGTGGGAAATGCCGCGTCACCTTGTACTTGTATTCGGGCACTGATAGGCTGCCTCCCGTCCCTACGTCTCTTTTCGCTCGCGCTAGAAACCAGACAGCGGAGCACATCGGTGCTGGAGCACCTTAGGCCTATGTTATACTTCGGCGACGCGTCGCCAGCGGCGTCGTCGGGAGCTGCACAGGGGATGTTATACTTCCGTCGCCGACGTCGCCACAGACGCGTCGACGACGTCATCCAAGGGTGGCAGAAAATGACCTCCGACGTGGAGTATTTTGATTGTGTGTTGGTTCTTCGTTCCCAGCACTGCCATCTACCGGACCTCGAATTACGAAATCGAGAAGTGCAAAAACACCCGTCTTGCGGACACCAATAGTGCCATTTTTATTTTCAACGTTCTTTTATGGTTAGTTTCACATCCATTGCCTAGTTCTGTGCAAAAATCCGTTCAGCTTGTTGGAACACTGAGTGTTTGGGAGGGAGTGGGGCCTAATCTTTACGTTTCCTTCGTTTTGTCACCTTTCTTCGCTTCCCTGTTGTTCTCATCCGCTTTATTCGCGCTTTCTAGGCCGTTTCGCTTTCTTGTGCAGTAAGTAACACCAAATAAAACTGTGAAGGAAACTGAAAACGTGAAGGGAACGGTGAAGAATCGCGAAAAACTGATACGGAGCAGCCAAAATATAAAGAAAATTACGAAAATTTACGATTTACGACATTTTGGGTCGTAAATCGTAAATTTTCGTAAATGTGATCTTTGATCCACAACCAACTGCCGACCAAATTTATGTGGACGGGTTATAAAGATGTGCCCACTCTAATGGTCCCTGTTATAGCTCATTCCCACTTTCCTTTAGAGTTGATTTTTGATGATCTGATATGCTACTGTGTTGTACAATACGTCCTGTTCAGAGGCTTCTCGAATCCGACTTTTCTCTTCGCTAACTAACTTTTCCATTTCTCCAACATTACAAGGGCTCCCGTTTGGAACCGGACAGGCTCAAGAGGAGAAACAAGTGCAATACAATGTTTAAAAAATAAGCTTCTGCCTAGGAGACTGGGGAGGCTAGGCTCCTGCCTTTCCGGACCAGAGCTAGCAAGGCACAACGCGTTCCTACTGCCGAAGGTTGTTCCATTTATTTATTTATTTATTTTGTACGTGAACAATCACGCAGGTAAAACGAAAACAAGCAAACAAACAAACAAAAAAGACCATGTTAGTGAATAGGAAAACTCAGATATCGGTAACTAGCACAAACCCGAACAACTCGGCAAGCTGTCAAGAAGCTTCTCGGAGATACCGGTCAATAAGCCTTTTGTATTGCCTCAGTGATTTGGCACAGCGATTTTCTTGGAGAACTTTAGGAAATCAGAGCCAGCCCGATGTGTGAAAAATGCCGATCTTACATTAGTTCTAGCTCTTGGTTCCATTTCACCCCATAGCCTGTGAATTAATAAAAGGACACTGGAAGCAGTTTCCTAGAGAAAGAGAGGCGAGTATTCTAGCTCCACGTCCTGTTTGATAATAACGTCGAGTCACTCTGTTTGTAACAGATACATGCTAACCCTACCGAATAGAATTGACGCAAATCCACGATCGAACATCTTCTTGATTGGAAGCGGGGTCCAGAAAGTTGCTAGACTCATGTGGAAAGGATAAACCACTAATTTTTCGGTATATGTCGCGAGG
The DNA here is from genome assembly GCA_947359475.1 of Heligmosomoides polygyrus bakeri. Taxonomy (NCBI): domain Eukaryota; kingdom Metazoa; phylum Nematoda; class Chromadorea; order Rhabditida; family Heligmosomidae; genus Heligmosomoides; species Heligmosomoides polygyrus. The sequence goes on along the minus strand of OX375866.1, from coordinate 52,539,213 downwards.
ACGGGCTGCATTGTGAGATGGGAACTCCCCATCCAATCAGACCGCATTGAATCGGCACGTCATTCAGAAAAGGCGTGTACAGTCGGTACCCTGGGGCCGGATTCATCAAAGTTACTGCAGTAACTTTGATGAATCCGGCCCCAGATCGGCTGGCATATGTTCGGTCTGTGCTCTGGTTATTATTGGCTGGCGCGCTCCCACCTACCAATGCTGCTCACTTTCGCGACATGTACCAATGCTTCTATCGGTTTGCATTGTGATTTATAGGGCTGGACAAATTGGTATAAAAAGTGCGGCAAAATCGAGCGCGTAGCATTTCAAGAAAAAGCCGAACTGGTCTTGACAGTATTGATCTCCGTTTCCGTGGCGTGATTGAGTTTACCGTATTCATCCCATCTAATCCGCTTGCTATGCTGCAGGTTTCGGAGAGGAAACGGAGCTGGCGAAGGGTAGCTCGAGCGAGCGCAGGAAGCTAATAAATAGTAAGGTAATATTATAAAGTATTCGAAATCTTACAAGCGCAGGCTTGAGCAGGAAACCGGCGCATTGGTCAGTGGTGAAGCGATTTTTTAATTTTTAGTTTTGACAGCGAATTTTTCGCGGTTGTTTCTGCTAATTCCAACAATAATACGCAAGCTAAAAATTGGTAGTAAGTTAGGAATTTAATGAATATTCAAACGATGCAAGCTTCCTGTTGGAATGCCAGGCATAGGCTTAAGTGTAGTTTTTGAATTTACAGTTTTTTGACTTTCCTGAAACGTGTTCAGTTTGGTTTGAAAGATGTTTTACTTGCGAGAAGCCGCGAAAAGGAAACAGTTTGGTAGGAAAACTGCTCAGATTAAGCTGAAAGCTAAAAATAACACAACAGTTAAATAAATATTGAATCACATCTGATTAAAATTAGCAGAAAAAGGTTCAGGAAATTTGGTTTTACTGCACTACAGTTCAGGTGACTCTTACGATTCACGACGGTTTTTTCGTAATTACGATTTACGAAATCTCGATTTCATTTACGCACACCCCTGGTTGGCGTAACTTGCCCCCACCGAATGCGCCCAGCCTTGTGGCGGTACAAAACATGGGCATGCCTCCAACCGCTGTAGGGCCGTGGGCGTTCCGAGACTGCTGCCTTTCAGAGCTGGGAGGTTCTGACAAGAACGCTACTCCAAGCAGGCGCATCAGCAGTAGCTGAAGTCTGTCTATTCGTTGAAGTTTACGCAGAACACCGTCAACCATGTAGTGCTGTGTGCGATCTTTGTATGCGGGGTGTCAGAAGGGCCTATACTTGAGTTGCGCGTGAAAGCCAACGAAAAAAGCGAAACGAGCGGTTAATGGTGATGTCTCCTGGAGGAGCGGACATCACCGCACCTAATGACGTGCCCTTTTTGGAAGAAACGCAAGTGCAGAGCCCCATGGCGTTCCTTTCCGCTCCTCTCGAGAAATCCCCTCGCGCTTGGAGGACACAAATAAACGAACACATTATCCCTGCCCAGTTCCTCTTCACTCGATGGATGCGATTCACTCGGAATGACATGACAGCTTCGTTGTCTTCGCAGAGCATGAACGGCGACACGCCGCCAGATGGCGTGCACGGAGTTTCGCCAGGGCTCGCTAGTGCATTCGAGAAGTCTGAAAAACGCCTAATCACAACAGTTGTGAGGAACTGAGACTGTGGCGCAAGATGTCGAGCTGGCCGTTGACGATGGAGGCCAAACGACTAACGTTATACCCACCGAAAACAGGATTGTTCGATGAGCGAGACACCGGAGTGAGGAGGGCAGCACTCTTCTGTCGAAACATTGTCCCCCGAGGATGAAATTCACCGCGCGAGCCTGAACGCAGAGCAACCGACGCCTCACGAGAGCTCTACAGAAAAATCGGGGAAAGGGCTGCACCAAAACCCACTGAATTTTCTCACTAAAACGAACTCGTGGCAGCCGCTGTTACATATCGACTGTTGGAGGTTCAGCGCCTTCCCGAACACGTTTATGTCCTCGAGCTCGTACTCCATTTCTGAAAGATCAAGAATGCAGGCGCACCGAGAAACTGCGACGGTCTTTCCTGAAATGAGCTGCACACTCTCCGATGCTAGCAAGATTGTCGAGGCATCAGTTTGCAAAAGCGATGATGGAGCTCGAATGAGCAACAGCACCTGGCTCTAAAGCCACACAGTGACTCATCTATTGATCGGCCCTTCTAGGTAGTAAATGCACGAACTATGTGCTGGCTTAAGTCAGGTACTCGCTAAACCGTCTAGTAATTGAGCTCTCTCCAAACCGTTCAGGAGCTTAAACCAGCAGATTGGCACGCTAGGGTTGGCAACCCCGCGTGTGAGAACTATCGCGGAATACGATCGAAAGTAAGGACTGACAGACGGGTCCTCTTTCGCTGAGCAACGCCTCCAACGGTCAACATGGACCCCTCGACACCCATTATGTGATGATGAGCATAGGGGTCAGGGTTATGCTTGAGGTTCGGGAATCGTAGGGGGCGGGGTGGGGGTACTCTTCCGGTTTTGGCAGAGGATTGTCTCTCATTCTTCAGGTTTTTAGGCGATGTTTTTAGTCCTACTATATATAAAGCGTGCGTGTATGTATGTATGTATGTATGTATGTATGTATGTATGCATGTATGTATGTATGTATATATGTATGTATGTGTGTATTTGTGTTGTATGTATGTATGTATGTATTATACTTCGGACCGAATCAAATAATTTCGAATGAATATTCGAATATTCATTATTCGAATATTCGATGAGGCCCAAAATTCGAATATATTCATTATTCGACTATTCGACGAGGTCCAAAATTCGACTATATTCGTTATTTGACTATTCGACGAGGTCCAATATTCGAATATATTCGTTATTCGACTATTCGACGTGGCCAAAAATTCGAATATATTCGAATATATTCGACGCTAGCAGGGTAGATTGCTGGGAGCCAGTTTTTGCGTCTTCTGGATATAACTCGCCTAAAGTCAACTATATGAAAAACCAAGGACATATTTGAGCTCAGGAGGTCGTCCGTCGCAAGCGCGTGCGAGCGCGTGCGACGCCGCCCTTTGTGCCAGCCACTGGCCCTTCGCCAAGTATGCGTCCGTCCTCTTTTTTTCTTTTGGATTTTTCGTGTCTATTCGTTCATTCGTTTCGTGGACTGAATGTCCACGAAACAAATAAACGTGAACGCCTCTAACTGCTTCTGGGTGAAGGGGGTCACCGTCCTAGGTTCTGTTTATACTGCGACATCGAGCACAGTATTATAAAATCCGACTCCCGACTTTGACATCGTAACCCGGCGTTCGATTGGGGCGCGGTCGTTCCTTTAAACTCGTGATGCAATCACAGAGTTTGGAGCGGTTGTCGACTGCGCCTCGAGCATCCTAATATCTTGAAAAATCCGAGCAGTGGTGCGAGGTACATGTTGACTAGTCGAACGGATCTCGAATACTTTGGCTTCCTCAGTCGAAGTTCCTGTACATTGTCCTGATGGTCAACTGAGACGTAACACTGGGCCTTAACTTAGCATGATTGCAAGCGCACTGGCGCGAAGGATGTTTTGCAGATTTTCAAATAAAACTCATTCGAGAAACTTATAGCGAGCGGCTGGAGCCCCTCCACAAGATGAATCTGTTAGGCCTCTGTTATACTCCCGCGGGAGCATCCGCGGAACGTCCGCGGACCAATGGTGCACGGCGGAGGCGGGCGTGGCGACGCGCGGCGATTGGCCAGGTGAGGAGTCTCGGCGCGATTCCCGCCCTTCCGCGGACCAATGGTGCACGGCGGAGGCGGGTGTGGCGACGCGCGGCGATTGGCCAGGTGAGGAGTCTCGACGCGATTCCCGCCCTTCCGCGGATGCTTCCGCGGGAGTATAACTCAGGCCTTAGATGGTAGGCTTTGAGTCCTGGGCGTTCTCAGGTGTTCCACGAGGTTCATTCGAGGCGTTTGTGAATCTGTAAGGATCTTGGGTAATATATGGCACACGGCTATAGGGGGGGGGGGGAAGGAGCGCAAGTATCACCTGATTGTAGGCGCCACACGCCCAGGTGGCCATACCTACGGCGTCATTCCCCTGCTCGCCGTCTCCGCTCACGCTGTGACACCCGTGGGGCGCGCGGCGGACATCGGCCTGACGGAGGCCGTCAGCGGCGGCCCCACGACGGCGGTCCGATGGACGGGCGGGGACTAGCGGAGCACACAGGTCGACCAGATTTGCTGGGACTGCAGTCAACAGAATGTTCAGAGGATTTACAAAACCAGAGTAAAGCATGAAAAGCGAATTTCAGATTCATGTTCAGCGGTCTCGATTACCCCCACGGCTAAAGTTTCAGACCGCTTGAATGACATACACAAAAAAATACACACAACTCTTTTATATGTAATAGGATACGATATCAACTCCGTGATTGAATTCTGCGTAGACTGTTGGCTTTGAGGCATGTCCTGTTGTCCCGTTTGGTGTGACACACACGGTGTGTTTTTTCTTCGAAAAAGCGCTCCTCTAGAAGTTATTTAGACGACGTAGTTGAATTCTGTGTGAAATTTTAGCTTGGAAATATACCTTTCACAGTTTCGTCGCAGGTTTGCGAAGAATCGTTTTTCAGTTTAAAATTTGAAGAATATCGCATCAATGGCAGCATTGATAAGCTTGAGTAGAGCTCATTAGATAGAGCTCGAAATTCTGGTGTAGTGGTATGCTTGTTTCAGACCAACATATACCTTACACTGATTTTGTAAATCCTTTGAACATTCTGTTGACTGCAGTGCCAGCAAATCTGGTTGACCTGTGTGCTCCGTCGTCCCCGCGCGCGCGACGGGTGTCACAGCGTGAGCGGAGACGGCGAGCAGAGGAATGGGGACGGTCAGGAGGTACACCCGCCCCTGTTGGAGAGCGTGCGATCTTCCTCTCCTCTCCCTGCTCACCTACTCCCAACCCCCTAGGCTTCGCCAGGAGTCTAACTGCTGCCTTACGAAACCCTTGACACACAAGACAAAAGATTCCGGTCCGCAGAACAGCTGTGTACCTCTTGACCCCACGCCCCCAGCAGGGGCGGGTGTACCTCCTGTCGCGCTGCCCAGAGGAATGACGCCGCAGGTATGGCCACATGGGCGGCGCCTACAACCAGCCCATACGAACGCTACACACCCGGCTATAGGCGCAAATTGACTCGGGGATGGAGTAGGTCACCATGTAATCAGTGGTTCTCCGCCCTGACATGAAGTCATATGTATTATACTTCGGACTGAATCGAGTAATTTCGAACGAATATTCGAATAAATTCGAATATTCATTATTCGAATATTCGATGAGGCCCAAAATTCGAATATATTCATTATTCGACTATTCGACGAGGTCCAAAATTCGAATATATTCATTATTCGAATATTCGACAAGGTCCAAGATTCGAAAATATTCATTATTCGAATATTCGATGAGGCCCAAAATTCGAATATATTCATTATTCGACTATTCGACGAGGTCCAAAATTCGAATATATTCATTATTCGAATATTCGACAAGGTCCAAAATTCGAATATATTCATTATTCGAATATTCGGTTTTCATAAAACGGAATATATTCGATTATTCGCTTATTCGAAAAAATTTTGGAAGGACACAAGTATAGTATGTATGTGTGTATTTGTGTTGTGTGTGTGTGTGTTCGTCCGTCCGTCCGTCCGTCCGTCCGTCACACTGAGTACTGGAAACGATTGTTGAACATCGAAATAGTACATGGCGAGCCGTAGACGTGCCGAACACGTAGGCAACCGTCTTGACGAGCCGTAGACGTGTCGAGCACGTCCCAACCGTGCCTGAGCATTTAGGTGATCATCGACGGGAGGCGTTCGCAGCTGGGGAGGCAATCGATATCGGTCGATATTATCGATTTTTGTGGATGTCGTTCAAGCGGCACGAAACTTCAGCCCTGGGTGTAATCGAGGTCGCTGAACACGAATCTGAAGTCGACCAATCGATAGTGTAAAAAAGGGTAAAGGCTCTATTCAATCCTCTTTGGGATGCGCACGCATTCTACTTCTACGGGATGTTGTGGAGGCAAGTTGAATGCGTATTTGGCCATGCAATGACTTGCGGTGGCCAGCCGATGAACAAGTCAGCGCTTTATTCTTCCCAGACAAGTCTGGTATCAATTCACCGACCCCGGAGGGATGGAAGGCTTGGTTGGCCTGGGCGGGAAATCCGAACTAGGAACCTGGTATCGGGTGCAGACGACAGCCGGCGCCTCCTCCAACTACGCTCCACGCGCCCGTCGACCAGTCAATATCGATCGATATTATAGTTTTTGTGGATGTCGTTCAAGCGGCACCAAGCTTCAGCTCTGGGGGTAATCGACCTCGCTGAAGACGAATCTGAAGTTTGTTTTTGAGGTATCGATCACCATCAATCGATATTGATCAAATTATGGATGGATGTCTTGTGTCTTGCATGTCTTCATTTTCTCTATTTCTTTCTAACTTGCCGGAATTGGCGTAGTTAATGTGCTCTTCCTGCAGAGACCATGACATAGTTTGCGGCTAAAATGGATGGTGAGAAGTTATCACTACGGCGAAGCCGTTGAGAAGTCGTCAATGTGGCCTACAGGCCGGTCTGACGGCTGTACTCTATATAGTAAAACCAGTTCTTTCTCGCGATGAAAGTATGATGGTCTAAAAGTCGGGAAAAGAAGATGTTCGGAGAGTTCTCTTCTCGGGGTTTGGGGGCGAAGCTCCCAACCAGTCGTCGGCGGCCGCTAGGCCGTTTTTAATAAGTTGTTTTTTCCAGGAATGTCTACGAAGGCGTGGAGCCCCTCCTTCATTCCCCGAAGTTGTAAAAATTAATATTAAAATCGTTTTAAATAATGATTGTATTACTTGTTAAAAATAAAGATTTTCTGCCAGCAGATTTGGAGTCAAGCAGAGGTTTGCATTTTTTCAGATTTTTTTTCAGGAGGTCATGGACAGTTTTCTGCCTCAGCGAGCGACATCTACGTCCTAAATTACAGTCTATAAAATTTCAAGTGTCAATCACTGAGGACGACCTAAGTGCATTCGCTACAGGATTTTTGGAAGCGCTTTTCAAAGCGATGACGGAATGGCAACCGGAGGATGGACTTGTCGCGACAGGGGTATCGCGCTCTGAACACGCCCGCGCGTTCAATTTAGCGCAGCATCCATCGGTGTTCTCAGCGCTGTTACTCGCCCAGATTGCAGTCCTCGCTACCACCATTAACACCGTTCAATTCATTATGCAAAGCTCTACCGAATGGTATCAAAGGTGGCCAAATTCGGAAATATCGATTTTGATGACGTCATCGTACAGACGAGGTCTTGAGCGGCCTCGTCGATGCGAAATTGTTAACAAAAGAAACCGATGTTTCCAGAATTGGTCAAGATCAGGGTCAAGCTTGAGGTTGAGAATCGAAGGGGGATCCTACTGTGGCCTCGTCTGGAGGGGTGAGTCGTAGTCTTCCGGTTGTGGCAGAGGATTCTCTCTTATTCTTCAGGTTTTTAGGCGATGTTTTTAATTCTTATTAAGTTTTTTTTTCAGAAATGCCTACGAAGGCGTGGAGTCTCTCTTTCGTCCCGCGAAGTTGTAAAAATTAATATAAAAAAGTTTCAAATGACGATTGTATTACTTGTTAAAAAAAGATTTTCTGCATCAAGATTTGGAGTCAATGAGAAGTTTCCATTTTTTCAGATTCTTTTTTCAGGAAGTCATGGACGCGACAGTTTTCTGCCTGAACGAGCGACATCTACGTCCCAATTTGCACTCTATAAAATTTGAAGTGTAAATTATTAAGGAAAATTAAGTGCTTTTCCTACAAGATTTTTGGAAGCGCTCTTCGAAGCGATGACCGAATGGCAACCGGAGGATGGACTTGTCACGGAACTAATTTTCTCTCTTTTGTAGGAAACACCATCAGAAAGTGGAGTTGCACCCTGTAAAATTTTAAGCCACAGTTCGACACACGGTAATAAAACCTGTTTTTCTGAAACGATCCACTGTATGAAAAGACGCTCCGATTTGTATCCTTCGCCGAAAATTTCGACACCGTTAACCACATGGAAGCCGCTATTTCTACAACCTGCTTCTTAACCCTTTCACGACACGCGCGATTTTCAGGTGACAGCCGTGTGGGACAGCGCACATTTCTCCCGCGCGCTGATTATTTGAATTATTTCAATTGTATTATTTGCTAAATACGAAAAACAGTAAAGAATGAAGTTTTCCGAGGACCGTCTCGAACGTAGCTATTAGTGGACCCACTGATTAATATGTACTATTAAATGCTTGATAATTTTCCATGAACTATTCGTATGATGGTGTCCGACGACATCGTCGGACATTGTTCCACGCGGCAAAAAAGTGTCCGACGACATCGCCAATGTCGTGAAAGGGTTAAAACGTAGAATCCACACTCCTTATAGTTTTAAGAGCTCTGTAAATTTTTCAGAGACGTCGAACAAACTCCGAAATATGGTAGGTTACGTGGAGCCATTGCGTTCTCCGATATCACGACCGCCACTGAAGATGGTCTTCTCGCGGAAAATTTTTCTATTTCTGAAGGAAAGAGCACACGGGATTGAAATTGTGTTTCATGAAATTTTAAGTCATGAATATTACACAGTAAAAAGCTAAGCTTCTTCGCAGCGATCTCCGATATGATCAGGGCGGGTCGTATTTAACTTTTTCGTTTTTCAAGAAAAATTAATTAATTCTTACCTGAAGCAAATCACGCACACAGGAAAAATTTTGCCACAAAAAGTCTCAAGTCTTGTTCAATGCACAGTGTAAAAATCATGGTTTTCTGAAACGAATAGATTGGATCGACCCCTGGTCGATATGGCACCAACGTCATAGGAGCGATGAAATTCGACGTTCACAAGAATGGCTCAAACTCGGTAAATTTTTCAAAATTTCAAAAAGCCAATAGCTTTTTGGAAACTAGAAGAAAAGAGCTTTCACCCAGCTAAAAATCGGTTTTCCAAATCTAGGTCTACATACGGGGCGGAGGCCTTCGATTTTTGTGCGAAAAGAATTGAAGTGATTTTGTATAACTATATTTCGGTAAGCTTTTTGAAATTTAGAAAAGGCAATAGCTTTTTGAAAACTAGAGAAAAAGCGCTTTCGAACCACATAGGAATTAGTTTTCAACAAGGAGGTCTTCATAGAGGGCGGTAGGGGTTCGGCTTCTGGTCCATTGTTGCAAAAATACGTGCCAAAAAAAGGAACTCCCCGCCCCGTATGAAGACGCCCTTTTTGAAAACCGATTTTATAACCATTGAAGAGCGATATTTCTTTAGTTTTCAAAAAGCTACTGTTATTTTTGAATTTCAAAAAATGAACCGAGTTATGATCATTTCTATGAAATCACTCCAATGTCAACGGTGCAGAGTTTACGAGCAGTTCTTCACAAAATTGATCTGTTAATTTCTTGAATTTCATAAATCCCAGTAGCTTTTTGAAAAATAAAAAAAGTGTTTTCTAACCACATAGGAACCAGTTTTCAAGCAAGGCGTTTTCATACGGGGCGGGGGTTCGATTTTTGGCCAGTATTTCTGCTACAGTGGACCAGAAATAGAACCACCACCGCCCCCTATGAAGACCTCCTTTTTGAAAACTGATTTCTATATGGTTCAAAAGCGTTTTTCCTTTAGTATTTCAAAAAGCTATTAGCTTTTTTGAAATTCGAAAAGCTTATAATTATCTATACAAAATTACTTCAATTTTTTGCACAAAAATCGAAGGCCTCCGCCCCGTATGAAGACCTAGTTTCTGAAAACAGATTTTTATACTGTATCAAAGCCCTTTTCTTCTAGTTTCCAAAAAGCTATTGGCTTTTTGAAATTTTGAAAAACTTACCGAGTTTTAGTCATTTTTGTGAACGTCGAATTTTGTCGCTCCTATGACGTCGGTGCCATATCGACCAGGGGTCGATCCATATTCGTTTCAGAAAACCATGATTTTCACACTGTGCATTGAACAATACTTGAATCTCTTTGTGACAAGATTTCAACTGTGTACGTGATCTGTTTCAGTTAAAAATTAATTAATTTGTACTGAAAAACGAAAAATTTAGACACGATCGGTCCTAAGCATATCGGAGATCGCTACGAATAAGCTTAGCTTTTTACTGTATAATACTCATGACCTAAAATTTCATGAAGCACAATTTCACTCTCGCGTGTTTTTTCCTTCAGAAGCTAGAAATTTTTCCGCGAGAAGACCATCCTCAGTGGCGATCGATGATATCGGAGAACGCAATGGCTCCACGTAACCTACCATATTTCAGAGTTTGTTCGACGTCTCTGAAAAATTTACAGAGCTCTTAAAACTATAAGGAGTGTGGATTCTACGCTTTAAAAAGCAGGTTGTAAAGATAGCACCTTCCATGTGATAAGTGGTGTCGATATTTTTCGGCAAATCATACAAATCGGGATGTCTGTTCAAACAGAAGTTTGTCTCAGGAAAACAGGTTTTATTACTGTGTGTCAAACTGTGGATTAAAATTTTATAGGGGACAACTCCACTTTTTGATGGTGTTTCCTGCAGAAGAGAGAAAAATAATTCCGTGAGAAGTCTATCCTCCGGTTGCCATTCGGTCATCGCTTCGAAGAGCGCTTCCAAAAATGTTGTAGGAAAAGCACTCAAGTCAGCTTTAGCAATAAACACTCGGCATTGTATAGAGTACAATTTCGAATGCAGATGTTGCTCCTTCAGGTACAAAAATGTGCCGTGTCCACGAGATGCTCGGAAAGTCTGAAAAATTGAACTCGTTATGATTAATTCGACAAGTGCTCTCAAAAGTGCTTTATTTTCAAGTGTAAACAAACAAAATATTATTATCAAAAGATTACATACACAAAACCTTTATCAGCGTTTTTTCTAACAAATTACTGAATTGAACAGTTACTCAGTAGCACTCTTTCTTGAACTAATCTGACGCAGTCGATGCTGCACCTGGAAAGAAACCTATTAAAGGGTACAAAAATCGCATAAACATTTTTAAAAATTCAACGCGGATAGGCAATAAAGCGGTGGTCTACACATGGGGAGGGGGGGGGGCATACCAGATTCACTCTGGAAGGAGAGGTCGTCAATTTTCGGCAAAAATCGAACCCCACGCTTGACCCTGATAGGGGCCACGGCTGAATTGCAGAGCTCGACGTCATAATTCTGCTGACAACAACTTTCCGCGATATGAAACGAAGACTTGTAGCTCTTCTGAAAGCATGAACTCCAGAAAGGTCTGTTACCTGCCAGAAAGTCACGCCGCTGGATTGACTCGTGTATCCGTTTCCTTTTCAGAGCCTCATCGCGCAGCCATTCGAGAGTGTTGTCGAGATTCTCCAGCTCAAAGACGAACTGGTGGCCGTTCGGTAGATAACTGGAAACGACGTCTTTCGGAACCCACGCATTGGAAGGTTGCGCATTGTCTAAATGAGCTCTACTGAGCAGCCGAATAACATGGCGGCCCCTACAGGAGCGAAAGGTGCCTTTCCGAAATCCAGGTAACAACTGCACTGTACGTAGTAGCAGACGGTTGGTAGGCGAAATTCCCTTCTCCTCATTGTTTTCTGCCAAATATACTGGGGGCGTTCATACCCTATACGATTTCGCTCGCCGCCCACCAGGGGTGTACATATAACGGTTAACGATTTAACGAATTTAACGAATTAACCGTATTTTCCGTTAAAATCCGGCTTAACGAATTAATGGAAATTTTCAGGAATTTAACGAAGTTTTTAAAGGACTAAAATTTTTCATTTAAGGAAAATTTAGGATAACTTCCTCTCAAATTTTTTAATCTGCCTGCTCCATTAAGTGGACACAATGTTTGGGAATTCATTTTAAAAATCTCTATTGTTAAGATAAAATAATGAGTTAAATTTTAAAGGCGCACGATGGCAACAACCATTTATTGTATCAAAAAAGAGATCGCGCCATATACCGACCACATTGTCGCGGTTTCTATTTGATTGATAGCGAAGATGTGTATTTTTTTCAATTGTTCTTGTTGCATTATTTACATCTGTACTACTCCACACAAACAGAATTTTTGCTAACAATCGAATAAAAATTGCGACAGTCTAGCCGAGTGAATGGCGTGATCTCTTCTTTCTTACAGTAAACGTTTTTTGCGTTTTATTAGTTTGTCCCACACGGAATGTCGCGTACATTGTGGCCTTCTTTCGCAGTTATTCGCATCGGCTGTGAGCTCACTTAGCGTTAGTTTTCTACGGCGTTTCATCTTCTGCATTTCCTACTTTCCTACATCATTCCCTCATTGGTTTCCAAAATTGTAGTCTTCAGACTACAACGGACAGAAAATGGTTGCGCGATCGCGCCTGCTCAACGACCTCAAATTGAGGAAATCCGCTGCGGAATCTCATCGCTCGTTGATAGCTGCATTTGGCAAAGATGTCGTCTTCAAAAGACAATGTGAGCGGTGGTTTCAACGTCTTGCCGTCGGTGACGAAAGTCTTGATGACGAAGAGCACGGAAGACAGGCGCCTATCCTGGATAGCGATCTTTCACGGACTGCCGTTGAAGCTGATCCGACAAGATCGGAGCCGGAGCTTGCAGAAGAGCTTTTCTGCTCCAAATCCTACTCCAAATCGTGCTCCAAATCTAAATCCAAATCGAGTTCACACGTCCTCTACCAACTTGTTGAATGATAATGCGAGACCTCATGCCGTTCAGTCAAGTCGTTCAGTATGAAACCGAGAAACTTGGTGGGACTGTTTTGCCTCATCCGCTGTACAGCCCTTACATTGCCCATCCAACTACCACATATTCCGCTCGATGCAGCACGCCTTGGATGGGAAAATGTTCCCTGACTGCGACGAAATCCGGGTTCCGGTGGCCAACTTCCTCGATTCGCGGCCAGCTCATTTCTTTAAAGACGGGATCCAATCTTTGTGTGTAGGTTGGGAAAGCTTGTTGATAACGTTTTACCACATGTGCTTAAGCCTGGAGCGGCTGGTAGAGCGGCTATATGTTGTTACAGGATGTTTTGTTACGATCAAAACTCTTGCGCCAGGCGGGACTCAAACCCGCATCTTCTGCAATGTGTTCAAGCATTGTTACTAGTAAGGTCCTCAGCTTAACCGGTTCCATGCTGATATCAGCGGCCGGCCCATCCCCGTATCACGGGTGGGTGCTGACAGGCCTCGAGGATATCGCGGATGTTACGTGCGGTCAAACAGCGCCGGTGGTGTAAGGCGAACATCGCTGCCCGGAAAGCAGAAGATGCGGGTTCGAGTCCCGCCTGGCGCAAGAGTTTTGATCGTAACAAAACATCCTGTAACAACTTGTTGATAATTTTGGAGAATATATTACTGAATTAAGTTTGGTTTTAATTCTTTTTTATGAATTTAACTTTTCGATCTACACATAAGGGTGTCCAACATTCCGTGTTGGACACCCTTATGAAACAAATTTAACTTATTGTTCTTTCCTTAAGAAATGAAATTTTTGTAACATTTCGAACAATGAGTTTATCTAATGAGGCAAATGAATTTGAAGATTCAAAGAAAATTGTACTAAATTTTCCCTAAACAAAATTTTTTCTAACCAAGTTGGAGAGTCGGTAGTCTAATGGACGCTGGTTTGATTTGGTTCAGTTTGATTTCAAAAGTGTCAGCTGTATTAGAGGATTTCAAAAGTCTAGTTTTTTTAACTGCCCAATTTGATTTTAAAAGTCTTGACGTAAAAACGGGATATGTACATGGCGGGTGATGACTAACTCCGGCTGCCCTTCACACTTTTATCCCTTTTCTGGCTTCGAAGGATATTGGCGTACTTCACGACCGGGTTGGGTGAAGGAATTGCAGCGAATTACCGTGCTCTTTTAGTCCCTTCAATACATTTGCCACAGTTTGACAAATGCTGCGGCTGCGGCGGACCTCCCCCCCCCTCCCCGCCCCACCTACTGTTGGATGCCGGCGCGATGTGCACCGAGACCAACACATCTTTCTAGCCCATGTGCCTTCGGTGCATATTCCTGCCCAATATTTTGTACAATTGACCCACACAACAATCCTGTAGGTCGACTTCTCTTCTCCATTCGCACTTCTCTCTTTGGCGACCAACGCGAGGACAGTGAAACCAAGGTCACCGATGGGTCTGCCTCTGTCCAGTGGAGGCAGGTCGGACTCGATCTCTCCGCTGTCGTCCGCCATCAGCAGTTGGTAGTCGTCAACATCCCCACTGAGATTGAAGGAGTTTGAAGAGGATTGCATGCAACAGAAGGAGATCGAACACTCTACCTCAGCACCTTCTCGAAGTCCCTGTAGAAACGATAGAGGCTATAACCGATCACGTCCCTCACCTTAGCGGACGGCTGCACAGAGATCTGTTCAACACCAGCAATTATTGGCGGCAGACTTCGATGACATGCAAATCGCTAACCTGAAGGCGTGGGATGTTCTCGTTGGCCTCTTCTGAGGTAGCAAAGAGCACTAAAATGGTCTTTGACGGTTGACCTCCTACAGCTTCGAACCGTGCGTACGCCAGAAGGGGGTTGTCGACCAACGCCCCGTGACCGGCTATGAATCTGAAAGCTCTCGAAGCTCTCGCTTGAAATGACTGGCGTTACCGATTTGCAGACACCATCATCCAACACGGAGGCACGAATCATAGGGCTCCGGATGAGTCGTGTATTGTTCGCAAAGATGCTAACCCCACGGATTTGTGCGGTCATGACCAAATCAAGCCTTTCATGCTTCCCGTACCATATAGAAAGTATCACAACGGTGCAGTCGCTAATAAATGCCTCTGAAGCCCATGGTTTATTTCACTCTTGACGCTTTGATCCCGGCGCCATGCATCGGGTGTGGAACAACACTGTAGCGTTTTGCAAGTCACCAATAAAATTTGAAGGGGGGGGGGGGGGTTGTGCGGGAGTACACGAAAATCATTCAGGTGTTCGACTGCCTTCGTTATCCCTGTCCACGGCATGTTAGTCGATTCATTAAGAAGAACGAACTACCGTGAAATCGCCGAGCACTTCTCCGTCGTCCTTGCTTTTTCAACTTTCCTCGTAACGAACAGCACGTCGGAACTCATCTGACTCCCTCGAACTGACGACAAGATTAGAACACTGCAAGGTGCAAAACGTAGAAAAACCATTGCATACCTGTCTGCAGACTCATCTCATCAACGCTCTCACTGGTCCGCGAACGAAGTCGACTCTCAATGATTTCCCTCGTGTGAATGGAATCTTCCAGCAGAGGAATCTTAACCAGCGGCTCTCATGAATGCGAACGAACTCCAGCTGAGAAGTAACTCAGCCGGTGTGCACAAACCTCATAGCCACAGAAATCACTACGGCCTTCGTCGTCTTCATCGGAACTGGTCGTCATCCGAAAATTTAGTGGAAGGCCGCCGTATTTCGCACGTCTTGAAAAATTCCTTGTTCATGAGTGTCTGAGTAACTTTCAAGAAGCGTGAAGCGCAGTCGGAGGAGGTGCCGACTGTCGCATGCACCCGACACCAGGTTCCTGGTTCGGATTTTCTGCCCAGGCCAACCAAGCCTTTCGTCACCCTTCAGGGGTCTGTGAATTGACACCAGACTTGTCTTGGAAGGACAAAGCGCTGATCTGTTCATCGGCTGTCAACCACAGGTCATGGTATGGCCAAATATGCACTCAAAATCGTCTCCACATCCCGTAGAAGTAGAATGCGTGGCGCATCCCAAAAGGGATCGTGCAACGCCGACCTTTATCCTTTATCTACCTAGAGACGTTCGCTGGTCTGAAGAATCCAGAAAGGAATAAAAGCTGGTGTGCTTGGTGGCGAACGAATTGTGCGATCTTTTTTTTTACTGGAATAAAGCCGTGTATACCTACGAAAGCACGTGTACTAAGAGCTCGTTTGACTTTTCTAACGCCCTTCTCAGCAACAATTTCATCGCAGTAATTGGTCTTATTTACGATTCGTTTCCTTATTGTGAGAGAGGCCTTAGGAGCACTGTCCATGGTCCGCTTTCAGTGAACCTTGGCATGCAGATTGTAGACTATTCAGGTACCTTGTTTAGCTTTCAAAGATTGACATCGGCATTATTGAGACCAACGTTTCGGCGTCTTGGCTATCTTCAGAGCCTAGAAAAGTTGAAACCATTTCAGGTACTACTCCCTCAAACTTCATTTCATCTTACGGGGCACTTTTCTTGAGGAGACTGGAGACAAGACCAGGTATGAAAGTTGCAAGAGACGACTAACTGTAAGTTTAAAGGTGGTATGCTGAAGTGGAGTACCAATCACGCGTAAGCTGGACATAGACGTGAATGACTGAACCTCAGCCCAACGGACCACCCGCCTTGAATATCCTGTAGGACACACCAAGTAGGTAAAACCCACAGATGTCCATGAAGGTTGCCAGTTATTGGGTGTTCTCCCTAAGCGGTCAAAACATGGCACTTCTTAAGGCCATCTAGCTGCATTTTGACCCTGACACATAGGGGCCTGCTCGTTTCTCTTATATACTCCTTCACACACCCACTGCATGACATGAGATGAAACACACCAGACGTCAGTCAATCCCCTTCCCTAGTGGAACAAACTACGCAGGATCAGAGATGCAACTTCCATCCCTGATCATGTCTCCAGTCTCCTCAAGGAAAGTACCCCGCTGCTGGATGAAATGGTTTTTGGAGAGCAGTATCCTAATTATTCCGACATTTCCAGGCTCTGAAGAAAGCGAAGACGCCGAGGCGTTGCCCTCAATAAAGTCGACATCAATCTTGGTTGACAGCTAAAGAAGACATTAGAGTTAGGAAATTTGTTGTAAACCTTCTCCTCGAAGCGCAATCGTTTCACTGGGCAGTGTTGGACAGATTTCCGAGGCCCCTCTCTCCCCCCGAATTTCCACCGATTCCCTGATTCCGTGCGCTAACACCAAAAGCGATTCAGGAGATAATTCGGCAACGAGCCCGGTGACTGCTACAGCACAACGTTTGAAGAGAACCGCCGATGAATGATCGATCAAAAGCACTCCGATCGCATAGAAACCATAGCACAGTCATCTGTCTCATTAAAAAAATGTTTCATCATGTTATTCCGTTCCTAGGAACATGGCTTTCAGTTTGAATGCGCTTCTAGATCTCTTTGTGATTCTTTTGAAAAACGCAGTGATGTTCTCCATCCGTACTACTGTAGTCACAAAGAATTCTTAGCAGAAATCGTTGAAGAAAGTATGCGCAATGTATAGTATGTCGATAGCTCCCATATCTTCTAGTACAGCCTGCCTAAGGACGAGAGTTGGGTCAGTGTTTGCGCACTTTGCTCTGGTATCAGTTCCCCGTGGAGCAAACACTTGCAGTAAGTCAAAATCAAAAACCAACGAAAAATCAACCACTCTGTATGCATAACAAGTTCCTCGCTCACTGGCCTGTCGAACCGCTGTGGAAGCATAGGACAATCAGGGATGAAACGGGTTCTCCACTCGGCTGCACTTCTGCACTCTTTAGCAAAAGACCTCCTCGTACTCAATTCCTCCAAGTATTCCTTCAGCCTACTTTTTGCTGCAGCAGGGTTCTTTCGTACTACACCGTCAGCACGTCTTCAACGTCATGATTGTCCTTACATGCGGGCTGGCCTAACGTCGTGCCTTAATTTACCGGAAAGTTAGTCCTCTCCTTTTGCGTACGCAGCTTCTCGTACAGGAAATCAACTTCCGCTCCTTATGTCTACAGTAGGTCACCTCTGCCACTCCCAATGGATTCGCGTAGATTGTGAGGTCATCTCGTCCTCTCAGGGCCAGAGAGAGGAAGAGTATTAAACAAAGGTTTTCTGAAGACAGTGGCAAAACAGACCCCTAGTACTTCCTTTATTGATTTTTCCACAATTTTTATTTTATTTTCTTCACCTTACAGTCACCCTTCTCCATCTTCAATACAATCTGAGGTTGAGGTGTTTGGTTCGGCAGGGTGCAAATTCCCAATCATTGAGCCCTCGCGGGTTTTCCAAGCGTTTTTAGCGTCTACACGTGTGCAATTCCTGCTCGCACTCGTAATCACTGCGTGAGCTTATCTATAAACGTGTAAGCGCACACGATTCAAGCTGTCCCAGGGGCCAGATTCATCAACCGCTTACCGACCGGCCACGGCATAACGGCTATCGTATCTGTATCTCTGCACGTCTGTGCCTCTCCGTATCACTTACTAAGTAGGCCGATATGGTGAATCTGTGGTAAGATGATACCGCCGGTATCGTTGATGAATCTAGCCCCAGGTCGTCATCTTTACTGCGATTAGCGAACCACAATGTCCCCACCTTTCCTCCCTTTCCACATGCCGACTATACCTAGTAGACATGAAGATATACCTCATCTGACCCGATGGCGGGTGCCACAGTCGTGATTCGCCGCCCTCTTTTCAGTTATCTCAAAAATGTCCTCTGCTTGAGGCGTGCTGTAGTCAACTTGTATGGAACAGCTAGCCTTCAAAAACGTGACGGTTAACAGCCCACCTTCTCTCTGGTGCCACGACTCTAGCGCATGTGCCGGAATCATCCTCAATTCGTAGCTCATGTCGAATCTGATCTATCAGTTCCAGCTCGTCAGAGAAAGCCATCGCTAAACACCTAGAGGGGATAGGAGCGCCGAGCAAACTATCCGAACAAAACCAAACAGCAAGCAGCATTGGTAAGGCACCTAGGTGTCACGGACTGCACAACAATTCTACATGCTTTATTCGACACAACGGAGACATTCACGGTTGAACACTTAAAGAGGCACAGCCGTCCATGTACAAGGAGATATACATAGTCTGTTGGGAATGCGGATTGCTCGAGCGGAGCGAAAGAGCATCAAGTAGCAAAGAGGTAGACAGGACACCTATCATCGCTTTACAACGCTCACTGTGCTCCTCATTTTGTGCTTCCAGGAATCACATGAGTCATCGGAATCAGACTCTAAACTTCTGCTGGGCTCCGGGCTCTTGTCGCTCGATTTCCGTGGTGATTTCTTCTCGCGGTGGTCCCACACTGTCTCTTCTTCACCGCTTGAGCGAAGTTCTTCCTTTATTTGACGGGGAGGCGACCGTTCCCTGTTAGGATTAGATATAAATGCTTGAATACGAGAGAAACATCGGTGAATTTCCACCGCCTTACCTCTTATCTCTGCTCGAGAGGCGTGCTTCACGTGGGCTACGACTACGAGATCCCCTTCTGCGACTTTTCTCTCGATCGTCACGGCTCGTCCTCCTCTTCTGTCTTTCGTCCGGAGATCGATGACGTGGGCTAGGGGTATCGCGTCGCCTGCTAGTGGCATGGCTGTGTCTCTCCTCTCTCCTGCAAAGAAAAAACGCTGAGTATTGCTGACTACTAGGTGCAGCTCGGAACAAGCCTATCTGTGTGCAAAGTTTTCTACGACACCACAATTCTGAATAAGACTCGCGCTTAACACGGGGTAAGTGGTCTACCCGTGTTGTATCTGGCATCTGTAAGTCCTTGCTCAGACCTTTGCCGTGTTCTGAAGACGGCGCTCCGGCTAAAACGGGGAACAAACCAGAGTGCCAAGCTATTGTAGGGCTCATCAAGGAAGACATTGGTCCAGAAGGTGTAGAAAGACAGAGAATCTTGAAAACCGTGACAAAGCACTTGAGAGTTGGTAGTGCTAAGCACAACGAGTGCCAAAGGACACGGAGCTTAACGATCTAGTGGAGCACAGAAGACGAACGGCCTCCGAGTCGAAGATGCTGGAGTATGCACGACTATCTGATAAGCAGTATCAGCTCTGTGAAAACACTCAACTGTCCCTGCCATGATGCAGTTCACCATATCGAAGAATGCCAGTATAGTCCTGGTTTCGCCTATTAAAAGGACAGTGTCGAGAAAATTCCAAACCAGAACGCATATTACAAATTCGTAAAGTCCTCAAAACAAATCATGTGGTGCTTGTACTCCACGGATGAGCGGATGAGGAAGCTTTCGAGCCAGGATAAACGAGGACGGAGAATTTTGTCTAAAAACTACAGAATAACGGAGGAACGGATAACAAACAATTAGGAATAAAACTGGCTTTAAACTGCTCTAATATAAGCAGCAGATCAACAGTTCATAAAATGGTAAATCTTAAGCCACTTTTAATAGTATTTTTTAGAACGTAGTTGTAGTCACTATAACAGTGAGGTACTTTCCGAGCTCCCTCCCCCCCCCCACCTAAATAAGATGGATCGATAGCAAGGTCGTCAAACTATGTAATAAATACTATTTTGCAATGCAATATTTTTGCCACTGTATGGGCTGATGTTCCTGGATAGCCGTCTTCCTCAGTGTCTGCAGAAGACAAAGACAGCTTGAAAAACTAATCACCGAAAGATCATCCCATAGGACAATTCACAAGTTTTTCTCCCTTTTCAGTATGAAAAGACCGGGGAACCGGCACTAAGGATGCGTAAAACAAACTACCTGATCATATGGAAACTCGGAAGACTGACAGGACATTCTGGAAGGGAGACAAACATGAAATCTATTCCCCCCTTTTCACTTACACTTCTTTATCCGGCAGTAACTTAGCAGTCTTTCGCCTGTTTCTGGAGGGTCGGTTGGGATGTCATCAGCTATTACTCATTTCGCTTACTCATCCGTCGCCTAACTTTTTTCAATTAGAGCTGCTGTTAAATAGAGTGATCCTTGGATAAGTGATTACCAAAAATTGCAGATCTGACAAGGGAGGTCAATGAACGTCCTGTGGCAATTTTCGGAGTGACCTACCGAGGTTTGCAGGCGGTTGTCTGAGAAGCACCGTAGTGGTTTTCAAGTTTCCTGCGGGCATCTGGGTAGGTCAAAAATTGCAAAAAAAACTGTGCCACTTCAGTGCGGACCGATAAAGCAAAACAGATGTCTGGAGCTGCCATGTCGTGATTAGAATCTATCCATCAAAAGGTTTGGGCTGCAACGGTAGCGGAATTACAGCGAACTCACAATTTGCTTGTTAGTGATACAGTAACCAAAGCGGAACATTGAGGTGCGCCGCCCACGAGCCAGGCGAAGCGACTGGATGGCCGGGTCGGTGTGGAGCGGTCATGCAAGAGGAGGGTTTTTCGTGAGTGATCAAGGTTGTCAATGTCAGTACATAGAACCTTGTTCTTCAGCTATGTGATCAGAATTACCCTACAGTGTTACACTTCTAGAAGGAAAATAGTGCACGAAAAATAGATGATTTAGAAAATAATGGCCGATTCGTGGTCAGCGGCTTAAATAGTTTCCATAGGCGAGGAGAGGGCGAAATCAGTGATCATAACCCCCCCCCCATCCTAACTCACGACATCAATTTTCAAAAATGGATACCATGCTCAGCATCCAAAGTAACAGTACTGGGCGATGTTTGGGCGAAAAATTTTTTTCGACCTCTCCTCGGCTTTTGGAGTCACGATAGTAAAACACTGCCAGCTACTCTGTATCCATCCCTTTACTTGCACATACTCACCGTCACCTATTGTACCGTAACACCAAAAGCGTTTGCCAGATTCGTGAACACCACCGCAATCAACCATCAAGACAAAGTCTGACGGAATTTTATTCTCTACTTACGAAGTCATAAAGCTTACTTCAGTTATCTACATTTGCAATGTCCCCTCCCCCTCCCCTTCCCCCCACTACCTATCAGTATGGAAGAGTGGTCGAGAAAAAATAGGCTGCAATAAGACCAACCTATGGGATATTAAAAGGGATGGTAGAAATAGTAAAATTTACAAGAAAAGTGGTTTCTATAGAAACCCGAAGACTGATCAGCACATCCAGGAGATGTAATGAAACAACACATCTCGATCATGTTCGTAAATGAGGTTGGAATGAGAAACATTTTCGAAACAAGCAGCAACTAACAAGAGCTTCCCCACCGAGACAAGAATGGTTTTTTGGGAACATGAGAAACTCTATGCAACGAAAACCTGATTTTTTCATATCCAACAGGAGGCTAAAAAGAGTTAGAAAATAAAAACGGTATCTGGGTGAGGCCCAAACGCATTCTACATCTACAAAAACGGGAGGCAATCGCAAACCCCTGTCCCCGATTCGAACCCTATACCTTTCAGTAAGCCTGCACCGCTATCCACACGCCCTCGCAGTCGTTGCCCAGCCTGCAGTGAATGGACTCAATTGAATGCACCCCCCCTCTCCTTATTGAGGAAACCTACCAAGCTGTCAGATTTCAAACATATAACTATAATTAAGACTTTATAGCTTTTGTAGGTTAATTTCTGAGCACTACACTGACATTGATAACCATGACCACTCATGAAAATGCGGGATCACGCGATCACGTGAAAACGTTTACCAGATTTGTGATCAGCGCCTCGATTAGCCTACAAAACGAAGTATGGGCGAAATTTGCTTTCGATCTCCAGAATCGTGGGAGTACAAGTCCCTACACCTTCGATTAGCAAAGAGTGGTGGTGGAAAATAGACAGCATCGTTGTTAAGTCGTATCGTACGGGCTGAAATAAGGTTATAACGTCAGTATGGTACACTACGGTGCTTCAGATACACTACACATCGGCAAAAGAGCAGAAAGCAAGCCCAGCAATGCCGAGTCCCACCCACCGGAACTGAACCCATGACCCTATTCCTGCAAGTCCGCCCCCACACCCACTCGGCAGTCCAGTCGCTGCCACTTATCGTAAGCGGCGCACCTCAATGTTCCGCTCCGTTACTGTATCACTAGCAAGCAAATTGTGAGTTCGCTGTAATTTCGCTACTGTTACAACCCCAAACCTTCTGCTGGATGGATTCTAATCACGACATGGCAGTTCCAGACGTCTGTTTTGCTTTTTCGGCTTGCACTGAAGTGATATGGTTTTTTGCGATTTTTGACCTACCCAAATGTCCGCGGGAAATTTGAAAACTACTACGGTGCTTCTCAGACAACCCCCTAATTTCGTCAATTTTCTTACCAGGAAAGGGTCCCAGGCGTAGGTCTGAACGGAGAAAATGAATAGTATTGCGAGAACTTATAGTGCTTCTTATCGATCACACGCCATTTCTCGTATTAGCCGTGAGTAGTTCGCATTAGAATTCGGCACGTATGTCTGCCGATTGTCAACGAAACTCTACCACCTGTACTATACCCCCCCCCCCCACTCGGTTAGCACGGGTTGGTGCGGGTTTGGTACCGCCTGGTGCTAGAGCACTGGCAAAATTTACACATAATACGCCGAGAGGCGAGGTGTTATGAAACTTTAAGGCTTATGGTATACTCCCCTCCACCACAACGACGTGTCATTGCGCAGTGACGGCGACGCCTCGCGATGCGCGATCGGAACAAGTGCAAAAGTAGTGCACGACGGGCGCTTCCCTCTCCGTTGTGCGCTGCACGGCGACGGCCAGCGATGGCCACAGCGCGGAACTATGCTTCTCTTCCGCCACCCGGAAGTATAACAACCCTCTGCGACGCGTCGCGGGAGCGACGGCGCGACAACTGACAACCGCGACATCCACTGCGCCGTCCGCCACTGCAGCGAAGACGCATCATTGACATTTAAAGGCCCCCAGACTTCTGCGGCGTTGCCGCTGCCCTATCCTTCATCATAGGGCAGGGACGCAGAGCTCGCCGCCAGCGGCGTCCTTAACCACAGCGGCGAGCGGCGTTGCCGCAGAAGTTTGCGGGGGCCTTTAGGCCTATGGTATACTCCCGCGTCGCTCCAGCGATGGGCGCGGGGCAACTGTCAACGGCGCGCCTTCGCTGCAGTGGAGGACGGCGCAGTGGGGCGCGGTTGTCAGTTGACGCGCCATCGCTCCCGCGATGCGTCGCAGAGGGGTGTTAAGGCCCATGCACACTTCTGTGACACCGCGGCGCGGCAAGTGGGGCGACGGCTACCTCCGCGAAATCCGGCGGTCGCGGCGCGGTCGCGTTAAGACCCATGCACACTTCTGCGACAGCGCGACGCGGCCATGATGAAGCATAGGACCGCGACGGCCGCGGCGCGACACTGAGACACGTGCCGCAGGGAGGGGCATGCACACTCTTGCGACTGTCGCGGCGGCTGTCGCAGGCGACGCCGCGACAGTCGCAAGAGTGTGCATGCCCCTTCCTGCGGTACGTGTCGCACTGTCGCGCCGCGGCCGTCGCGGCTCTATGCTTCATCATGGCCGCACCGCGCTGTCGCAGAAGTGTGCATGGGCCTTTATACCTCCGCGTCGCGGGAGTGAAACATACTCCCGTGCGACGGGCTGCGATGGTCGCGGAGGGGGGAGCGCTTGTCATGCCCTATTCTATGCACTTCCACTCACTTATTTCGACACTTCCTTGGTTCGTGACCATACCACAGCAATTTCAACACACGTCTGGTGATGTTGGGTGGTCATGTGATGTCTCTGTTGTTCTTCTCGTAGAGATTTCGTCGTGGCTAGAGTCATTTTGGGTTTTTTCGACGGCTTGAACGGCTACTTTTCGGATGAGATATTTTTCTAGGCCGTTTTCCCCCTCTTTTGTGCCGATTCTCGCATTTTTTCGCCTGTGAACCTCCTCGACGGCACAGAAATCCACATTTCTGTGCCGGACAAGTCACAGGGAGGTTCTGCTGACATGTCCGGCACAGAAATGTGCCAAATAAACGCTTTTGCTTTTCGGATGAGATGTTTTTCTAGGCCGTTTTCCCCCTCTTTTGTGACAGGCACAGGCATGACGGAAACCCCCCTTGTAAAACACCACTTTTGAAAAATTGGGCCACAGCTGGGACGTTTCCGTGCTGGACACGTCACGAGAAGCCTCTCGTGTCGTGTCGAGCACAGAAACGTGGGTTTCCGTGCCTGTGGATTGCATGAGGAACAAAAGAAATGCATGAGTCGACACAGGCATGACGGAAACCCCCTTGTAAAACACGACATCCACTAAATACCATTGAAAGCAACAACCCTACGACGGCATACGGATCAGAAGGCGATAAAACGGGAAAAAACGCGAAATCACGAACGAAAAGGCTGAGAAAACAAGGAATCCGGAAAAAAAATGCACTGAATCAGCTGATTCACTAAAATTCTGCAAAAGTCTCCGTCTGCAGAACTGCGTGAACTATGTCAGCCTCAGCGACGGCGACGGCTCGCGACGCGCATCGCGAGCGATCGCGTCGCTATGCACTCCCGCGTCGCGGCAGCGGACGGGAGTATACCATAGGCCTAAGAATCGATGGGTTGGCGCAGACGATCAATGATGATAGCTTTCATAACGCCGCCCCGCTAGGCGTCTGAAGTATAAATTCTGCCTTTGATAGCAACAAAACATCGTTGTGAGAGATTAGTGTCATACCTATGGTGATCGTTGTGCTCGTTTTTCTGCAATTTCTGTGATTCCATCGTTCTGCTCCTAGCAACGTCGCGTCCTCCTCGATTTTTCTCCGCATCTCGTTCCCTCTCGTTTGATTTCTTCTTTTTAATACCGCCGCCCTTCTTGGATCTGTAAGTGAAGTAGACTTCAAACATTTACTGGAACAATCGCAGGGAATAATCGCCAGGATGCATTGCTGAAGCGCTTTGATCACAAAAGAGAATACCTCGTTCGGTCATGACGGAAGCTTCTTTCGAAAACTTCCAGTGTCTCGCTAACTCTTTCTCGTGGGGTGAGTTGTTTCCGTTTATAGGATCGTCTAGTCTTTCGTTAAAAGCACGATGTCTTGCGACCAAAACTAATCCTATCCGGAAGGCGGAGGCTGCGAGTTCGAGTCTCGCCCAGCGCAACATTTTTGATCATAGCAAAACATCATTGCAACTTCTTTTGGTCTCTATAATATCCCCTACAACAACTTACTAAAAACGAGAAAAATCTGTTCGCAAGTGTAAAGTTCACCTCCCTATCAAGTCATTCACTTCATGAATCTGCTACCTTTCACATCACTTGGCTTGGCGAACTTAAAAACCCAAATGTATCCCTCACGCCTTAAACGTACGTAAGCACTGCAGCTTGACGCCGTCGTACAGCATAAGGACTAATATCTGGTGAAAAGTGAACCTCTTCATCCCCTTGCAGTAATGCATTATATAATCCTCAAGACAAATACCAGAGAAAGCATGAAATAGGAGAGACACTGGGGATCGATTGGTCTAACTGATAAGAAACCTGCTGATACAGCCACAAACGAGGCACTGCTTAGACGCCTATATTCCCAGAACAGCAATTGCAGAGGCTTAGACTAAACTGCTGCAGTGGCACTGCGTAGCTACGGAAACAAACCCTAACCATCTAGAACCCGAGGTGGAGGAGAGAAACTTTCACTAAGTACTGCAAAATCTTCTATTCGACATAATTTTTTCGTTAATAGAGCAGGTTCGGATTATATAAAACTTCCCAAAAACTCAGTTATTCCGTACAAGCTGAAGCCATTTATTACGAATGCAAGTCGATTCATGAATAATTCTAGGACATAATGAGATCTTGTGGCAAAGCCCCCTTGATCTGTTCTCCCTTCCATTCTTCTTTCTCTGGGCATTTGTTGTCATATGTACTTTCTAATCATTCTATAACACTTTGATCTGGATCGTTAGCCAATTTAATGTGGATGTCGTTCTATACCGTTTCTAATTACATTGTTCTTCACATGGATTTGACCCATGTAATAAGTAAATAATAATAATAATAATAATAATAATAATAATAATAATAATAATAATAATAAAACTGGCTTGTGGGAGCGATACGACAGATGGCCACATTGCCTCCAAGTGGTATTTTAGACACTTCTATCAATAAACAAACAATTACGCCGATGAAGGAGAGATAGAAAATGAAACAAAGCCCAGAGGAGCGCAATAATCCCATATGAGACGTTCCTGAATAAGTGCACAAGGCTGTAAGGCGAAAGAATACTGGAAATGGCGCACTGGTTTATTTATTTATTTTTGTACGTGGAGAGCCACGCAGATAACAAATCAAATACGGTTAACAAACAGCATGTACAGCAACAATGAACGAAACAATTTGAAGTCATCGAGTAAACTAAGAAGCGTCCTGGAGATACCTGTCAACGAGTTTTTTGTACTGCCTCAAGGAGTTAGGTAGAATGTTTTTCCTAGAGAGCTTCAAAAACTCGGTTCCTGCTTGATTAGTAAAGAAACCTAATCTTACATTACATTTTGCCTTGGGATTCTGATCTTCCACTGGCCATCTCTCGTGTTAGAAGGAGAAACGGAATAGAATTCATGGACTGGAATGCCTAACATACCAGTTACCATCTTATAAACCATGACAAGATCATACTTTTTCCTACGGTACGCAAGTGTAGGTAGGTTGTAGACTTTATTTCTTATAGTAGCCGAAGGAATCCTGGTGTAATCGTACCCATGTACTCTTGTCCACAATTTTCTTGTGAAGCTGTTTTGAACGGCTTCTAGCCTCGCAATCTCTCTTTTACGCATAGGGCTAAATACAGCTACATTTACATCTCAAGCAGTTAATTTTGCATAGTAACACTAACTATAGATCCAGTGGTGTCCACCACACGATTATAAACGACCAGCGTCCGTCGCCGGCTTCGCCGGCGCCGTACGCTGGACGTGCGGGCCACGCCAGGCTTGCCGGCTTCGGGTACGGCGGGCCACGCTGGGAACGTAGCCTAAACCTAGCAGGGGATGCTTCCTCAGCCAGCGTCCGTCGCCGGCTTCGCCGGCGCCGTACGCTGGACGTGGGGGCCACGCCAGGCTTGCCGGCTTCGCCGGCTTCGGGTACAGCGGGCCACGCTGGGAACGTAGCCTAAACCTAGCAGGGGATGCTTCCTCAGCCAGCGTCCGTCGCCGGCTTCGCCGGCGCCGTACGCTGGACGTGCGGGCCACGCCAGGCTTGCCGGCTTCGCCGGCTTCGGGTACAGCGGGCCACGCTGGGAACGTAGCCTAAACCTAGCAGGGGATGCTTCCTCAGCCAGCGTCCGTCGCCGGCTTCGCCGGCGCCGTACGCTGGACGTGCGGGCCATGCCAGGCTTGCCGGCTTCGCCGGCTTCGGGTATGGCGGGCCACGCTGGGAACGTAGCCTAAACCTAGCAGGGGATGCTTCCTCAGCCAGCGTCCGTCGCCGGCTTCGCCGGCGCCCTACGCTGGACGTGCGGGCCACGCCAGGCTTGCCGGCTTCGGGTACAGCGGGCCACGCTGGGAACGTAGCCTAAACCTAGCTTCGCCGGCAACCAACGCTGGGTAAGGAAGCATCCCTAGCGTAGAAGTCGTACATGTTCAAACGAACGCCTACTACAGATCGAATGATGCCTTGCTGAATATCAGTAACATCCCAGTACAGCACTCAGGGAAATGTCTGCAGCACTCCTGCTTGGTCTGGGGTTCTGTTCACAGCCTATTGCAGCTCGTCAAGCCTAATCGAATTTCTGACGTTCCTGTCCAGTCGTCGTGCTTTAATCCACGAGGTGTGATGAATTTCGAAAAGGGTGACTTAAGGCAAAAAAAATACTATCCTCGTCTGCATATAATAGTATGGAAACTGGTCAAAGCGCTGCCGAATATTGAGGACCAAGGAGCAAGACTTGGTTAAAACCGTAGTCGAACTGAGCGTAGGTCCGACGAACTTTCTTCGCTGACCTCTCTTGTTCCACCCCTTAAAATTGGAGGACTTGGACAGGTAGAAATAGCTTAGTAATCCAGCGCGCGAAGTATATGCTCTTGAGATCAAAGTGAACAATTTTCAAATCAAAAGAAGCATCTTCCAGAACATGACATTGACCAATCAATAATATCGGTTGATATTAATTGCTTGATGGAAGCTTCAACATGGTGGCTGATTACCTGGTCAAACTTCCGTCGGTCATCATAATCACGGAACACCCGCCCGATTAAGTCTGGCGAGAACCAATAGCTCCGCTCAAGCGATGGATAATATCGGTCGATATTGATTTTCTGAGCGACTAATAGGACCGACTGCCCGATCGAAACATCATCGGCCATAACAATATGCTGTTGCTAATGTTAGATAGCTGAACGAAGAAGTACACGCCAACAGATACGTGATTCGAAACCTCGTGGATTGTTCTTTCCATCCCTCTGGTAGTTGGTCGATAAACACCCTAGATGTGATCAACATGCGCCATCTACAGGTCACGTGTCGTTGGCAGTAAACACCCGCTGTCGCCGCGGGCCTCGGGCAGCGCGGCGGGCTTCGGACAGCGCGGCGGGCCTTGGACAGCACGGTGGGCTTCGTAATGATGGTAATGATAATGACAAAGATGATAATGATGACTCCGTAAACACAGTAGATGCTATAGGCCGATCAACGTCTCCCGTCAACACCTCATTTGCCGTCAGCAGGGCAGACCTGCTGTCGCCGCGGGACTCGGACAGCGCGGCGAGCCTCGGACAGCGCGGCGAGCCTCGGACAGCGCGGCGAGCCTCGGACAGCGCGGCGGGCCTCTTACAGCGTGGTGGGCTTCAGAATGATAGTAGTGATAATGATAAAGAAGATAATGATGACTCCGTAAACACAGTAGATGCTATAGGCCGATCAACGTCTCCCGTCAACACCTCATTTGCCGTCAGCAGGGCAGACCTGCTGTCGCCGCGGGACTCGGACAGCGCGGCGAAGCTTCAGACATGACTCATGCCTCTCCCGATTATATATAGTAAAGATATCAGGACTGGCTCACCGTAGGTTGACGGGCAACTCGCCCCCGTTCGTTCCCGCTCCAGCTGCCCGCTGCTGTTCCGCAGCGCGTCTGCAGTGTCTTGACGCTGGCGCGCTATCTCGCATGCAGTCGCCGTCTTCTATGGGCCTGTTCATAGTTCGCGACAAGAGCGACTCGTCGCCCGTGCCAAACACGCTCATCGATTAAAACCGAGCACGCGCCGCCGAAAAGTGTTCATATTCGAGCGCCGACGCTGTCGCTCCAATCGCTGATGTCCCTGTTCAGACTTCCACACGCCACGCGCGCTGCGCTCTCGTCGCTCCCGTCGCCCGTGCAAAATTTAGAAATCGATCGCGCGCTGCCGGAAAGTGTTCATACTCTAGCGCAGGCGCTGTCGGTCCAGTCGCCTGTTCATACTTCCGCCCGCTGCGCTCTCGTTTCACTTGTCGCTGCTGTAGCGAAGTATAAGCCGTCTAAGGACACAGGTCAACCAGGCAAGCGGAAAGGCTAGATCGCAGAGAAAGAAACACTCCGGCCGCGACCCGACGGCTGCCGGCCGAGTGAGCTGACTCAGCGCGCGGGTGAGAATACCCTCTCGTCATCTGCTTCTCCATAACCGGTAGCAGTCGCGGAGGCGTGCAGTGCAAGAAGACTGAGTTTCAAGGAGGAGAATTGCAACTTTCGTAGCTTACTGACTTCCAAAAGGTCACCAACAGACGTCTGGAAGCTGCTGCGCTTTGGGTGGCACGACAGGCATCAATTAGGGGGAGCGGATCGAACTTACGAACTGTCATCGCGGCTGCGGCAGCCACCGCCGCGCCGTAATTAGCGGCTCCTGCGCCGCCACTGATCACTGTCCCATGTGCGGAAGCCGCTGCCGCGAACGCGTCGACTACTCCTTTGGACTTTACATGAAGCTCTAACTGGTTTTTGTCCAGCTATTCGGCCAACTATGATTTCCTTTCGTCAGAAAGGTCACTGGATACCTTCTAAGTCGTAAAGAGAGCGACGAAGCCAATTGATCAGAGCCGGTAGGGAATTAGAACAGGACGCTGAAGACTGGATCGAATGAATACCAGTGACCAATATGTCGGACTTGGAAATATTTTTAGAAAATAAATCCAAACTGATGAGGAAAACTTAAGGACAAATATTAAGTGTGTTGCCAAATTGATGTAAGCAAGGATGAGAACGGCTGAAAATATTCTCCTAAAGAAGGTAAATAAAGGCAGTACAACGGGGTAGAAGTAAATCATTAGGACTGCAAGGAGGCCTAATGAGAGTACTGTTAGATCTTAAGGATTCGCAGGTCCTTAGAATGTGTTGTTGAGATCTATCCTGGTTCTTCTTCACCTCTCGCCTGCCACATGCACGGGGATGTCGTCACAGCTGCGGTGGAGGATGTCGCGCTGGCGGCGGGTCAAGGCAGCGAGTCGGAAGACGTAGCCGCGGAGTTGCCACATTGCGGCATAGGTCGCCGCAATTAGCGATGACATTTGTAAGTTCAGACCCTCACCCATCAATTAGTGAAGGTACGCAGGTCTAGCAAAACTGGATTTGTAAAAAGAAATTGGTGGCGACAACTTTTGGGTCCTGCTTACATAATAGCAAAGTTTTCCAGGAAGCACAGCCAGTGGAAGACAGGAAGCAACAAACTTAATTGGGTCATCCTCATGGTATTCTATTATTCGTCTTCCTTGGGCAGAACATTTGTGTTCATGAACAGATGACAATCCTTAAGGCCCTCTCTGATTCTTAAGCTTTTTGGGAGCCTTAGGTCTGTTTCTTTTTACAGACGGTAATGATGGAATATACTCATCTGCATACAGCTAGAAGCAATGAACCTTAGGATAAAACTTCTGAAAAAGGCCCTCGCTTTGAGATAAAAACAAATCAGTGTTCACACAACACTGCAGTAACTAATTTCCGAAGCGTTCTGAAGCCAGGTTTCGAGAAGTAGCTTACTTGAAATCCCACTGGTCTACACAAGAAAAGCGATATAACCTATTCCAAGCCGCTCAGTACTTTGCGTGTAACTTTGTGCAACCAAACAAGCACACCACAGTGACGTTGTGGCAAGTACACGGTGCGTCCCAAACTCGCAGCGCAGGAGGAATCGGATCTCACCTTTGAGCCGGAACACTGGTTGCGAGTACTATTACCAATGTCCTTGGCGTAATATTTTTTTTTAGAAAAGTCGAAAAGGTAAGCCAAGACTATCCCATCGCATCAACGTTTCCAATAAGAGAGGTCGCCTAACCGACATTCTTCGTATGCGAAATAATGGTTTATGAAGCGCAGTCCTTGAGCTGCCCTATCTCGCCTGCGCTCCGTTGTCTGGACTCTAGCGCAACCGTGGAGAGATGCAGCGAGGCAGGAGAGCGGGATCTCTAATCGAGAGGGCGCCGACGGCACGACGAAACCGCCGAAACATGAGTCACGGTTGACCCGTACCCTGTAACCAGTATAAACATGCCCTATGGAAACATGCTCTCTCGCCCGATACTTTCGCAATCAACGTCTCATCATAGGACGTTGTCTCTCCACCGCTGAACAGACATTTCTCGGTCCCAATGTGGAAGGGGATTGGAGCCAAATCGTGAAAGGAAGGGGCACCGGCATTCGTAATCCTTTTGACATTCTTGAGTATTCCTGAGCGAATATTGACAGTGGGCCACAGCGAAGGTCCACAAACTAAAGTTGATCTAACGATGGGACAAACTAAAGCCTGGATTCATAGCCTCTAAATGCTGACGCAGCATGATGTCGCTTAACAGTTCTGAGACACATCGCTATAAAGCTTATCAACCACTGATGCATTGAACTACGTCATCTTATCCCACTCGGTTAAATAGGTGTTGCCGTCATCTGCCCAAATGCGATGTGCAAGAGTTGCGATGTGGTAGCAGACAGAAAAGAGGGACAGTAGAAGATTCAAAAATGTACAAAAAACTAGTCATTCGAGTTTCGTAGCTAATAAAGAGTATAGTATGTCCGAATGACCTATTCGAATAGGTATTCGAATAGTATTCATCCGAGTTTGAATATTCAAATTCGATTATCAAAAAAAATCAAAGTTTCTCGAATGTATTAGGTTGTCCCTGCCGTTTTTCTCAACGATTCAGTGCAGATTTCGCCGGCGGTCTCTTGCATAGCGCTACATAGCTTTCGAAACAGAATGATTTGCTCTATCAGAACATGTATGGCATTTCTTTTTTCATCATGAATTTTGTCAATTTTTAGGTCGTTGAAGTGAAAAGTGAAAAAGTAAAAAAGTAGCCATTTGCGCACTTGTTCTCTCCATTTAGGTTTGTAATTTTTTGCGCAGTTTTTTATAGCACTTGGAAGACAATGTTCTGTACTACAAGAATATGTGTTGGTTCTATTTTCTCACTTACCCTTTATTGATTTTTAGGCTATCAAATTGGGAATTCCGACTTTTCCGTCCAAATTTTTACCAAAACTCCGGTTCTGTGGTTGGACTTTTTTGCTTGGTGTCATATGTCGTTCGGAAGAGGATGTCTTGCTCAGTAAGAATTTGTGTCTCGTGTATTGGCTCACGCTGATTTCTGCCGAATATCAACAACTGAAGAAGGAGAAAGAGTTGTTGGTGAAGACGATTTTTCTCTTTTTCGCATTTTGCTGATATTCAATAGAAATCAATAAACGTGACACATATTCTTATAGAGCAAGACATTTTCTTTCGAATGAAATATAACTCCAACCCAAAAAATCCAACCACAGAGCAGGAGCTATCGGCAAATTAACCATCCTCCTTCGGACGTCCCAATTTGATGACCTAAAAATCAATAAAGGACAAATGAGCAAATAGCACTAACACATATTCTTGTAGTACATAATTTTTTGCGCAGTTTTTTTATAGCATTTGGAGAACATTGAACCTAAGCGGAGAGAACAAGTGCGCAAATGGCTACTTTTTCACTTTTTCACTTTTCACTTCAACGACCTAAAAATTGACAAAATCCATGATGAAGAAAGAAATGCAATACATGTTCTGATAGTGCAAATCATTTCGAAAGCTATGCAGCGCTATGCAAGAGACCGCCGGCGAAATCTGCAGTGAATCGTTGAAAAAAAACGGCGGGGACTTATGGGACAACCTAATATTTGAATTCGAACATTCGAAAAAATTTCTGGAGCACAACTATATAAAGTAGATATTTACGGAGCTACCCCCACACCACTATACCTTTGTCTTTTTCAAATTTCGAATATTCGACTATTCGAAAAAAAAGTCCAATATTCGAATTATTCGTTTATTCGAATATTCGACGGAGAGGTTGATAATGAATATTCGAACATTCGAATATTCATTATCACTCTCTTAACAAGTTAGTGGCAATCCTCTTCGAAAATCAGGGAAGTGTGACCTTATGATAAAAAACTGTTTGAGTTCCGTGCGTCGTTCAAAGTGTGCCAAATTGTGTGTACGCAATCTCTCAAGGGAAGCACATGAACTTCCCCTAAATATTCTCAACGAGACCTATATGATGTCGAAGGGCATGAGACAAGGATCACAGAGCTGTGTTTCGCTTTTGCTGCATACCACTGGGTGGTCCGAAAATAGCAAAAAATTGTATCACGTCAGAGTGAGCTGCTCTCACTCCCTCATCTTTAGAGGTCGAAAAAAAGTTTCCTTCAAATTTCATCTAAGAGTTATTTGGGATTAAGACCAACAATCTGGCAACTATTTTCGTGGAAACGATGGATGGCAGAAAAGTTGCGATGGGTATGTGCAAGTAAAGGAGTGTTCGTAGAAACCGCCACTGCTGCCTTTCATGATGATGATAGAGGTAGAGGAGAAGTCGAAAGAAACAATTTCGCTCAAACCTCGGCTAGGCGAGTTATTCAGGGTGCTGATGATGGATATAATAT
The DNA here is from genome assembly GCA_947359475.1 of Heligmosomoides polygyrus bakeri. Lineage (NCBI taxonomy): Eukaryota > Metazoa > Nematoda > Chromadorea > Rhabditida > Heligmosomidae > Heligmosomoides > Heligmosomoides polygyrus. Next base: position 52,504,764 of record OX375866.1, on the reverse strand, counting down.
CTGTTTTTAAATTTCAGTCGATTACAGTAGGTTGCGGTAGCTGGGTATGGGTAACTAAAGCTGCCTACGTTAGTAAAATCGTTTTCTTTTTCAATGTCGTCAGACTAATTTTCCAGCGTTCGACTTTGAGGTGCAAAGTAGTGCAGAAAAGGTGAAAATTTAGAAAAATATGGCAGATTCATGGTCAGCAGCTTATATAATTCCCATGAGCGAAGTCAGGGCGAAATCGGTGGTCATGACCTCGTCACCCCTATTCACCGCTACCCCACTGAAGCCAAAAACTACTCTTCTTTTGTAAAAATGGGAATAGGCCATCTACCAATTCCCCTAACCCCTCCGGAATCTGACCCCCCCCCCAACCTTTCCGTAAGTCTGCATTGCTATCCACCTGGTCATGCAGTCGTTGCCACCATCGTTGCGAATCAATCACTTCAATGTACCCTGCAGCTTCGTCTAGGAAACGTCGGAAATTATCATACTACTAGAATATAATTTTAATTTGAGCTCCAAACCTTGTGTGCGTCAGGTTCTGAGGACAACAGGGCCATTCCAGGCGTCACTTTTGCCTTATAAGCCCCACTGAAGTGACAGCATTTCTTGCCATTCTTGGACCAACCAGTGGCCCGTAACAAAACCAAAACACAGTCCTGTGATCCTTGTGTCTCATCATATAGGTCTCGTTGAGAATCTTTCGGGGAAGTTCATGGGCTTCCCTTGTGAATCGACGCGAAGCGCGCGCAAACTAGGACCACCGCTGCGTCCCTGCTTCCTCGCGGACGGCCGTCGAGCGCCCTACGGCCAGCACGTGAGTAGTAAGTGAATCGGATTATGGCTGTACAATGACGTTTTCGTCTTCGGTATACTACGAGAGAATCTCCATTTTTTATTACTCCCCCAGGTACAACAACGGAACGATTAAAGCCGGAAGGGGCTGCGGTAGAGAAGTAGTGTTTTCAGGAGCCTAGAAAGCTCCTGCTTTCTGCCAGTAAAGACATTAAAGAAGAGAGAGAAAGAGGAATACAGGAGCCAGTCATACTCCGTTTCCTATAAAAGCCAGCCATCTCCATTTTCGCTGTAACACTGTCCAAGTCGTAAATGTCTTATCAGATTAGATTCCATCCATGAACTTCGATCCGTTTGCTTATAAGTGAAGCGAAGCTCTTCAAGACTGGACGCCATTCATGAGGCTCCAATGTGCCTTTTCTACACAAGATCGCCTTTGTGTCATTTCTTTGCCTGCTAGCCTTTCTTTTACCTCTGGAAGCTTCGGTATAACCTAAGGAAAGACAGTTACCTATGGAGCAAGCTCTACAACAATTTAGCTCTGCCTATCCAGGGTGTTACTCTCTTCTCGGTGCACGAATTCTTAGGGAAGCAAAGGGTGTTTCATTGTCATCGTCCTCCGGTCTTGTGAAGGAAATGGATGGAGTAGTCTTCGCGGCGCCTGAACCACGGCATCTGAGCCTGGACAACGACTTTCGCAGCCTCGGGCTCGGTCTTCAGCTCGCCCTGCCTCGCTCGTCGCGCTCAGCCTCAGTAGCGCTTATCGCTCACTGGACTCGCCACTCTCCACTCCATTAGCCCTTATTTAACATAAGAGTAGCGGGAGTATGTTGGCCACGGAACAGGAGATCCATTGATCGAAATCGATCTACCACAGTTGATAATTGCGGATCCCTTTCGCAGTTAACCAATTGGTAGGAGAGCAACGACAATTTGAAGCTTTCGCATATGGCGCTCTATCGAACGCAGTTTACACAGGGTAATAAAAAATAAGTAAATGTCGTTCATAGGGTGGCCATAACAAATAAGAGTGTTCTTAAACATTCGATCTTCGGCAAAATTCTCTTTTTGAGTAGGAAGATATTAGGGATTTTTTAAAAGAAATTTCTGTTCAGAGGACATTGCTAGGAGGGTATCTGGTTTTCACTGCAGACCGCGGTATGGAGCAGGGTCATCTGGACTCGTAGGTAGGGTTCCATCAGTCTAAAGTCACCAGAATGGTCTGCCTTGCCAAGCTTCCACTAGCGTAAGGTGGTCTTGGCGGAACAGTCACCGAAGGCTGAGTTGTAGTTCTGAACAGAGATGTTCTAGGAAGGATCTGTTTTTCCTCGAGAGTAAGATGGTCTGGGCGGAATAGTCACTTAAAGCTGAGACTCAGATCTTCGGCAATATTCTCTCGTTGAGTAGGAAGGCATTAGAAATTTTCAAAATTTTTTGAAAATTCTTCTGTTTAGAAGACGTTGACAGGTAGGTATCTGGTCTTCTAGATCGAATAAGCGACACCTGACAGACTACCTGTGTGTTTGTGGAAAATTCTGGAGCCCGCGGTTTACACTGGAGACCGTGGAGTGGAGCAGGGTTACCTGCACCCATATGTAACAGAAGGGTCTGCTTTGCCCAGCTTCCACCAGCGTAAGGTGGTCCTGGCGGAACAGTCACTTAAGCCTGAGACGTAGTTCCAGTAGCTTTAACTCTCCTGCTGAATTGAGAAATTTTGTGTAAAGTCCGCTCAAAACACGTTGCCAGAAAGATCTCCGGCCGCCCAAGTTCCTCGAGAGTAAGGTGGTTCGAAACTTACGGCCGAGGCATAGATCTCGGAAAATTCTTAAGCTGGTCCACAACAGATCTCCTATGTTCGAATATTCGATATTCGATTATTCGACGTTCACCTTTTTGAAAATCGAATAATATTCTTCAGATTCGAAAATATGAAAATCGAGGACTATTCGATCATTCGAAATTCAAATTTTTTTCGATGACAAGGAATACATACCACCCCCCCCCCAAAGTTTCATGCTAGTGGGCGAAGGTCATTTACAGAACCTTATCTGACATTTGAGGTTCATCCGAAAGGATGGATTAGTTTCCCTCAGACTCCATGATCCACAACAGATCTCCTATTTCAGATTTTAGTAGGAGAGACGAGACGTCTATACATATACCTGGCAATCCAGCTCAGTGAGAGCATAGAAAGTCAAATGGCCTTGCTCTAGTGTTGTAGGATAGTCCTTTTCCTTGGTCTCACAACCCAGATCTGTCCACGTCCCCTTGCCGTTCTCCTTTCTGTCTTGCTCGAAGCCTTTTCTTCCCGGGGAAGCCTGGGCATGAAATGCACGTGAATTCAGAGACGCAGTGCAGGTGCCGCCACTGGCCTTTTCCTCTCTGGAATCTGCCCCTTCGCGATGAGTCAGCGTGCTCGGGGGCGAGCTGCCGCGTAATCCTCACCGTTTGCATGGTAGCGTTAGGCAACATACAAAGGTCATGAATGTTGCTGCTATAATTGCTTTCGGGGAGTCATTCTTTTAGGGGGTTTTTACTACTAAAGAGAGCAACTGTTGTGGAGGGGCGATAGGTCAACCACAAGCCGCCCGGTCAAGTGACGTGATCTGGGCATGAGCGAATCGCATAATTAGGGTGCGAGACCCTCGAGAGCAATGATTTTTCGCCGAGCAATGTGCCCGGCGCGTCGTCCCCGTCCCCCTCGTCGTCAGTTGCACACTTTGTGCCCATTTTGTTTGTGTCTTATTTACCGCGTTCTTTTAAATAAACGTTTGCGTCTTGTTGAGGGAAGAATGATCACATGATACAGTGCCAATGATAGTTGATATGGAGTGCCATTGTTGTTGATCTGTGACTATCAACTAATCAATCAGGCGGCCCTGTGGGCCCTATATAAGGCTGTCGTTCTCACACCGGTAGTTCAGTGTTCGTCTGTCTAATAAACCTGTCTACACGCCGTCGGATCTTCTACAGTGGCGATCAGGACCTGCAATCGACTCCGCGATGCCGTCAACACCAACAGGTTGGTCGTCAACACCGTCAACAGCCACCCCTCCACCTTCCACGTCGTCAGAAGCCGCCCCTCCGCCATGGTTGGCAGCAATACTGTCAGTACTCCAACAGCAGAACCAGCAGATGGTTTCTATCATGGATAAGCTGCTGGAAAACAAAGCTGCTCCAACCACATCGCCTGCCATACCCCTCCCCGCACCCGACCCATACGGCGACCTCGTCAGAGACCTACCCACCTTCTGTTACGACGACGATGACGATACCACTTCCAAGGACTGGTTCAGGCGATATGGACCAGTCATCAATGATCGAGGTTCGTCGCTACCTGACGAACGCAAACGCAACCTGTTGCTGGACAAGCTCGACAGACACGAGTATAAAACCTATTCCGACTACGTTCTACCACAAGAGCCACGACATATCGACCTGGCTGCTACTGTGGACAAGCTGACCAAGCTATTCGGACCGAAGCAGGCGTTGATTCGACGACGTTTCGAGTTCCTGCAGTCAACATGCGAGCCGTTGACTACGTCACACGTCCCCTGTCGAGACTTCAGCAACAAAATAAAGAAGAAGTTCGAGGACGCTTCAATGAAAGACGTCGATGACGATTCTCTAAAGTGCCTAGTATTCTTATCAGGACTAACCGACCCGTCCCACTCTGACGTCCGGCTCCGACTGCTGAATCGTCTCAACTGCTTGAAGGAAAACGATGCATCACCCTCCCTAGACGACTTCGTAAACGACTGCGAAACCTTCGTCGCCCTCAGATCCGACAATCGCACGATGGAATCCAAAGAGGTGAATGCTGCACATTACATCATCAAGCCAAGCGAAATGCATAGACGGCGTCCATCTCGGAACGTGATGTTCCGCCACCGATCGAAATCACGAGAGCCACGTCAGGAACCAACTTCGACTTCTACCACCAAAAGGACACGTTTTTCTTCAAAGAAGTCGAGATTCCGACAACGAAATATTCGTTGCAACAACGCGTCATCAGCGACACAGAATGCACGCACCTACCTGAAAGTGGAAATAAACGGATTTTCCACTAGGCTCCAGCTGGACACTGGGTCCGACGTAACCATGATTTCGCGTCGAACATGGATCGAGATGGGATTCCCAACCATCAGTCGTGCTGCTGTACCGGTCAAGACAGCCGACGGATCACCAATGCACATCATTGGACTATTCAAGGCAAACTTCACCATATTTGACCGTCACCAGAGAGTCACAACGGGACAAGGAAACTGCTACGTCATCGAGGCAACTGACCTACTCAGACTAGAATGGTGCGTCGAAATGGAACAGTATCGCCAGCTTAAGGAACAATTCCACTGTCGACTAGCCACAGCCGCACTCAATGACATCCGGAACGAAGCGGTCGCCTTCATAAAACGTAGTTTCGCTGAAGTATTCCTGCCTGGCCTTGGACACTGCACAAAGGCAAAAGCAAAGCTATTTCTTAGACCTGACGCCCAGCCTGTCTATCGTCAGAGGCGTCCTGTACCCTTTGCTTCCCAGTCCAGCGTCGATATGGAAATCGACAGACTTCTCGCTGAAAATGTTCTGTCGCCAGTTGACCACTCCAACTGGGCAGCTCCTGTAGTGGTTGTGAAGAAGAGCAATGGACCAATTCGTCTCTGTGCAGACTTCTCCACTGGATCCAACAACGCTTTGATGCTCTATCTGCACTCGTTGCCTACGACCGAAGAAATATTCACGAAACTCAACGGTGGTGAGCTTTTTTCTCAAATCGATCTAGCGGATGCCTATCTTCAGATCGAAGTAGAAGACGAATCGAAGGAGCTACTCACCATAAACACACATCGCGGTCTGTTCCGCTACAACTTGCCGTTCGGGGTGAAGTCAGCTCACGGAATCTTCCAACAGATTATCGACTCAATGATATCCGGACTTCATGGAGTGGCAGCTTACCTGGACGACATCATCGTAACCGGAAGGACAACGGAAGAGCATCGTAAAAACTTGGAAGCACTATTCAAACGAATCCACGATTACGGATTTCGTATTCGACTGCAGAAGTGTCATTTTATGATGGCAGAAATCAATTATCTCGGCGTCATCATCGACAAGAATGGACGTCGCCCTGACCCGGAGAAAATCAGGTCCATCACTGAAATGCCACGGTCCCAAAACGTGGCACAACTCCGATCATTCTTAGGAATGATAAACTACTACGGCACGTTCGTCAAAGAAATGCACAGTCTACGTGCCCCACTGGACGCACTGCTCAAGAAAGATGCTAAATTCAAGTGGTCACTTGAGCAAGAAGAAGCCTTCAAGCGAGCCAAGAAAGTTATTGCCTCGCCTCTACTCCTCACCACTACGATCCCAAGTTGGAAATCGTGGTAGCAGCTGATGCATCCGACTACGGCATTGGAGCAGTAATCGCACATCGGTTCAAGGACGGCACAGAAAAAGCTATATGTCATGCTAGCCGACGTCTGAACGAATGGGAGAAAAAGTACGGCCAAATAGAAAAAGAAGGACTTGCACTGGTCTTCGCCGTACGCAAGTTCCACCGCTACCTGATGGGACGACACTTCACACTGCTGACGGACCACAAGCCACTATTGACTATTTTCGGAAGCAAGCAAGGTGTTCCGACTTACACCGCTAATCGTTTTCAGCGGTGGTCGCTGATTCTGATGGGCTACGATATCCAGATCGAGTACAGACGGACAGTGGACTTGGGTCAAGCGGATGCGCTGTCCCGACTGATCGCGAAACAATCACAGTCCACAGAGGACCTTGTAATCGCCAGGGCAACAAGAGAAACCAAAGCGGCCTGCCATTCCGTGCAAAAAATCCTGCCCGTTCGTATGGATAAGATCGCTGAAGAAAGCGCCCTGGACGAAACTCTTCGTAAGGTGATGGACTCCGTCCGAGTGGATTCTTAGCCACCAAAGCCATCGCCTGAAATCGCACGTTACGCCAGCCTTCGTCAATCGCTATCGTTGGACCACGATTGTCTCTTCTTTGGACCCCGAATCGTCATTCCGAAGTCTCCAGGGTCGAGTATTGGATCTGCTGCATGATGGACATCCCGGAACCACGAGGATGAAGATGATTGCCAGATCTTATGTATACTGGACTAATATCACTAAAGACATCGAAGACTGCGTGCGAAGATGTCGAAGCTGTCAAGAAGCAGCAAAGGAGCCTATAAAGGCGACTCTTTTCTCTTGGACAATGGAAACGGAACCGTGGACAACAATTCACATCGACTTTGCTGGACCAGTCAACGGGAAGATGTTTCTCATCGTGGTCGATGCCTTCTCTAAATGGCCTGAAGTAATCGAAATGAAATCGAGAACGGCTAAGGCCACAGTTCACCAGCTTTCCCGACTCTTCGCTCAGGGGAATCCGAAAACACTAGTGTCTGACAATGGAAGTCAGTTCACCTCAAGGGAGTTTGCCGACTTCTGCGAAATCAACGGCATCGAACATGTCCGATCGCCGCCGTTTCACCCTCAATCGAATGAACAGGTCGAGCGCTTCGTAGACACTTTCAAGAGGACTATGCGGAAGTTGGAGAGCCCGGAAATGGAAGCAGACGCACTTCAAAAATTCTTGGCAGTGTATCGGAGAACGCACGTCGTGTCCATCATCACCAAACGGACGATCCCCAGCCGAAAACTTTTTGCAGAGGAAGATTCGATCACCATTGCCTCTGCTGACCACACCAACAACTCGGAACACGGCGAGAAACTACCCCATGGAAGAGCAATTCAACCACCACCACGGAGCTAGACCCAAAACCTTCGCTCCAGGCGAAGTAGTATGGGTGCGTGAGTACGGAAAGCACCAAAGCAAATGGACACCAGGAAGGATCGTTTCTCGTCATGGCAACGCTGTATATGATGTACTTGTGGATGGCACTATCCAGAGACGTCACACAAATCAACTGCGTCACAATATCCAGCAAGACGTCGGTGAAACAACAGCCAATTTGGACGACCATGGACATGTTCACAACTACGTCATCGCCTACGACATCCACTACAACGGAGCAGCTGGCAGCGTCGGAATCAGGGAATGGATCGGAGCCGGAGACGACGGTACAAGCAGAACAACGACCTCAACGCGAGCGACGACCAACATGCCGGCTACAAGTAGACCCATCATTGCGATCATATATTAGGGGGGGGGGGGCCAAAAGTAATGAGACAAAATGAAAAAAATCTTTATCTCTTTATAACTCAATTACAACTCAACGATGCTGAGGAATGTATTTGCCATTAAGGGCAATGACCTTGCTGCCGTCGATCAGCCAACTTCCTGATCCCATCCTTGCAGAACTGCTCGGGCCTGGTGTTGATCAACTGCTCGATATGGTTGTCAAGGACTGCTTGGGTTCTTGTGTCCCTTCCCACTAGGAAGTCCCGTAGGCTCAAGTAGTAGTGGTAGTCGCATGGAGAGATGTCCAGCGAATACGGTGGTTGAGGCATGTGAACGTAGCCCAGCTGGCCAAGCTTATCCGTGGTTACTTGTTCCCGATGGGGTGCGGCGTTGTCGAAGAGGAGAACCTTCTTGAAGCGCAGCGAATGAATAAGAGCGAGTCGCCGGCTCATCTCTTTTAATTCGTTCACCATGACCTTGGAGTTCATCTTAGTGCTCTTGGGAAACAGCTTCCGGTAAACCTGTCCATGGGCGCAGACCCAAAAGCTCCAAAGGTGCCTCTCGCCGTGAACATCTCGCCGAACGAAGGTCGGTAACAGGTCACCAGGCCTCAGCCAGACTCGCTGCTTGGCAGGGTTAAGGTAGAAGACGTACTTCTCATCTTGCGTGAATATTGAGCCCAGGCTGCTCGGGGTTGGGAATTGGGCGAGATTTGCGCGACACAGGTCGACTCGTCAGACTGGGGTTTCGGCATGAGACAGCATGGGGTTTTTGGCATGCTTCTGGAAAGGGCGGAAGTGGCAACTTCTCAGATAGGGTTCAGTAAGTAGCATACAAACATACAAATACGACAAGCACGAAACCAGACTCCAGCCACGAAAAATATGGACACGGCATGGGGTGTCTCATTACTTTTGCCCCCCCCCCCTAATACATAGGTTATCAGATGAATCAGTTGTGTTGTTTCAACTTTACAATGTTCATCTTAGGAGGGAGGTGTTGAGGAAAGAATGATCACATGTCACAGTGCCAATGCTAGTTGATATGGAGTGCCATTGTTGTTGATCTATGACTATCAACTAATCAATCAGTCGGCCCTGTGGGCCCCTAAGGCTGTCGTTCTCACACCGGTAGTTCAGTGTTCGTCTGTCTAATAAACCTGTCTACACGCCGTCGGATCTTCTACACATCTGTGTTCTAGTCGTGTACAATCGTGATTTCGAGAAGTACCTCTACTGAGCGAACCGACTGTTCGGCACACTGTGTCTTATCGCATTTTCGAATACACTTTGACTTGACGGAGAGCAGATGCAGGAAATATAGGAGTAAAATAACAGCAAGGCTAGACTTGTCTTTCACATGCTTCCGTTCCTGTTTGTTCAACAAAGCCAACTACGCAAACTAACTTTGCAGGGCGATAGTAACGGAATCAATAGCACTACCCTCCGGTTAATAAAATGTGCCTTGAGAGAAACGTAATCATCGAGCATTTTCAGATAAATTGGTGCTGCAATTATACTTACTCCGCACTCCAGCTCCCTCATTAGACTTGCCGTCTAGACACCAAATTATGGGTTTTCATTTCCTGTTCATTGACGGCCTCCAAGAATAGCTGGCTTTTTGTACGTTTGCTGTTGTGTTTTTTTTTTTGCGGACCACTGATCATATGAAAGATATGCAATCCTGAAATCGATTTTCGAATTTCTTTTTGTGATTACAACCTACTTTTATCAGGAATCTGAGCATAATGAACAAAAGTTAAAAGCTCTCGTAACGATGTTTTGTTGCGACCAGAGTCTGGCGCTGGACGGGACTCGATCCCGCACCACCTGCCAGCCAAGCAACAACGGCCGCAAAGCGGTCTCGCGGGCGGCCACCTCGAACTGAATGGTTATCAGCCTTGGTATGCGTATACACACATTAATACCAAATTACACCAGAAACTACCCAGCTCTGTTCACCATAGGTGTAGAGCACACCAGTGTTGCATATTTTTTAGATTTGTACAACACAACAGGTTGTGTAGGGCTGTCCTACATGGTGATCCCCCACACCCGAGCCGCTTAGCGCCCATTAATGTTCTTCGCCATTACGCCTCTGGCGCCGTATTATCGAACAGTGAATGAACCATAAATCAAGACCTTCGACCGGCCCATCCCGATAAAGGGGTAAGTGGTATTGGTGAGTGTATGTCAGCGATTTCAGGCGTAGGGTTCACCTCGCCTCTGCAGCTTGCACCAAACACGGTACGCGCACTGCGGTTACGGTGAGTCGGTCCTGGTATCCACCGTTTGTAATCGTGTGTGACCACCCAGACCGGAACTCTGATTAAGTGCTGTTACGGAACGTTTTCCTTAACGCGCGAAACGACACCTCACAGAGCCAGCTAAAGAAGTGAAGCTACGTGATGGTATGGAAAAGAAACGGAGAGATTAACAATAGAAGAACAAACCTGTCTGGGGAGACATTTCCTTCACTTTTGGATTCATCGCTGTCGTTGGAAGAAGAGTCGGACGAATCTAGAATTCAGTGTTGGTACGTATTTCACTGTTACAATACTGAATAAATTTAGATGGACTACACAAAAAAGAATCGAAGAGCGACAATCAATCAGTTCCCTGGGACGCTTCCATAATTTTTGTTCTATCTCGCGCAAGCAGCCTCAATCTGTGAGGGGAGAGTTTCTTGAGGAAGCAAATAGCCTATCCTGGTCGAAGTATCATGCTAGCCAGACATCTCACACAATTCACGTGGAGAAAGCTGGGACAGAAACTTTTTGTAAAACTGCTCGTCAATGGGAATATGCTGAGAAGGTATACAGGTATCCAGCAGAAGAGAATGTAAACGTTCAGGGCCGACGTTGTACGATGCCTTCTGAATTCCTATGCCCGCTGTACCACGTCTGCGGCACGTTTTCTGACCCCCCCCCCCCCTCCTCCTTGCAACGTACGAAAAAATGTGCACCAGACGTCATACAACGTGGGTAAAAATTCAGAAGCCGATCGGTTGACGCCGTTCAATATATGTATTTTGCACCGCTCACAGTGATATGGTGTTTTCTCTCCATAATAAAATCCTTATCCAGCGAAGCTGCGGCACTCGTAAACAAACTAAATTCAGTTTCAAGTTCAAAAAGGTGTAGTTTCATATTTTCCGTATGTTCCACGTTGACTCGAAATACCCACCAGTAAAAAGTGAAATACAAAAACATCCTGAACGCTCAGATTTTATTGTATGTATATCCACCATATCAGTATATGTATACACTGGACTATAATGCATATAGAACATAGTCAAGGCTGCCGCGGGGAAAATTAGGTTTAAATACCTTTCCACCATTCACACATACATAAAATTAACTACCCGTCGCTGTGGAAGATGATTTGAAGAACGGTTGTAAGCTGGAAGACCAAGTGCTCACACACAAGAAGCTTCACATTACGTGTTCCGCGAAAAGGATACCCACAGCTTTGCAGGAACCTATACAAATAGAAATGTGTTCTTCTGTTCAGTAAACGGACACATTCCACGTAAAATCTCGCAAGATATTTCAAAATGACCCCCCTTGACTTCAGTACTAATACTATCCAACCTCCCGCGGAAGTTACTGAGGACGCGCTCAACCATTTCAGGTATTCCAGGTTTTCACAAAGATTTTTCCAATCGAATCCAGATACTTGTGTTTAAAAGAGCAGACATTTTGCTCTAAGGTCGGGCAGATGGCAAACCCAAGAACTAATATCGGACGAGTTTAACGGCCATCCCTTTTCGACAAACCCGGAACCTTGGTCTCATACCATTCCAGTGTCTTCTTTGCAGAGTCTGCTAGTGCCCAATAATGTTGGATCGCTCCTTTATATAACAGGATGTACAGTCAACGTCCTGACCATTTTCTTCAGTTCATGTTGGCCACCAACTTCTTCTTCTTCAGCGTTTGTCCCCCATGTCCCATACCGGAAGAGCGGAATCCACTCTTCCGGTATGATGGCGCTACTTCGCACGACCAAACGCTTGATCGGGGTGGATACAGGCTTCCTTTAAGCCCATCTGTAACGTATCAAGCCAGCGTTCCCTAGGCCGTCCTTTAGGCCGTTTTCCGGGCATATCTATGTTGAGGCCAATCTTCCGAACGGTGTCGCCATCCGCACGAAGAATATGGCCATATCACAGTAGGCGAGCTTCACGCAGCTCATCGGCAATTGGAGCGACGCCAATCCTTTGGCGTATGGAGACATTGCGAACGTGATCCAAACGCGTGACACCAGCCGTCCTGCGCAGCATTTTCGTCTCCATTACGCTGAGGCGGCTATCAACCTCCTTTGTTGCCGGCCAGCATTCTGCACTGTGGATCGCTACTGGTCGGACGACGGTTCTGTAGATCTTTGATTTCAGGCGCTCTGGTATCTTTCTCTCGCACAGAACGCCTGGCATTGAGCGCCATTTGGACCAAGCTGCGCTCACGCGCGAGTTCACCTCGAACGTCATACTACCATCATATGCAATTGCAGACCCAAGGTACTTGAAATGTGTCGCTCGTACGAGCGCAGTGCCACTGATCTCAATGGACCCAGTCTCGTTTACGTATGTCGTTAAGTACTTAGATTTTTTGACGTTTAGCTTCGCCCGAACGCCGCCAAGCGGTCACACCGACGGTACCTTTGACTCCAGATGCTTGTTGCGCGGCAAAGGGGACCCGTCTTCTGGATTCAGACGCTCAGAAGCGTGCGCAGATGTCGCTGCGTCAAGCAGGAGGAGGTTGTGCTTCCTCTGCTGCAGCAGTAAAGTTCTCCGTTCAACATGGGATAATGCTGAGTTCTGAATGCGGCCGGTCGTAGTACGACGACGATGTGGCCTTTGCTTCCTTTATTTTCGCTTCTTCTGACTCCAAACGGTTGTGCTGCGACGAAGGGAATCCGCCTTCTGGATTCAGGATTCGCTCCGAAACGCGCGCAGACGCCGTTGTGTCAACCAGGAGAAGGCTGCGCTTCCTCCGCTGCAGCAGCATCTCATGCTCAATTCTGAATGCGATCCCTCGTAGTAGGGCGACGGTGTCTCCTCTTCTGTCTCCAGAAGGTTGTGATGCGACGAAGGGAGCCCGTCTTCTGGATTCAGGCACTCAGAAACGCGCGCAGATGCCGTTGTGTCAAGCAGGAGGAGGCTATGCGTCCTCTGCTGTAACAACATCCCATGTTGAACGGCAGACCTTGCCCGTGCGAGGTACGCGGAGGCGTCGCAAGGGGTTCCATGAGATTGCACGTGGTTCCACGAGGCGTATCTCAGTCAGGTTTCCAACCTGAGTGAGATACGCCTCACCATCTACAGAGCAGGGAGCTAACTCAATCATATAGTGGTAGATCATCATCAACGTGAAGAGAGGGGTTCGGCAAAGGGATACCATATAATCAAAGCTCTTCAGCGCCACCCTCGAAAACGTCATGCGCGAACTAGAATGGGAAGACATGGGAGTGAAGGTTGACGGCCTGCAACTGCTCCATCTTCGCTTCGTTGACGACATCGAGCTCATAACACCGAGCATCAGCCAGGGAGAGCGAATGCTGGCCAACTTGGATCGTGTATGTAGGAACATTGGACTGCAGCTGATTCTTACGAAGACGATGTTCATGAGGAACGAACGAGTTTCTGATGCCCCATTCTCGCTCAACGGATCGAACATCTCCGTATGCTTCAGCTACGTGGGTCAGGTCGCGAAGTGAACATGGCCAACGACCTAGCGCCAGAGCTGGGCAGGAAGAAGCGAGCGGTTTGGAGATCTTTCAACAGCGTCGAAGAAGTCGCGAAGAAGACGAAGGACGTCCGGCTCCGTGCTCACCTATCGACTCTATCGTTCTTCCTGTCCTAACATACGCCTCACAAGGAAAGCCTCCAAACGAGCTTCTGCGATGCAATTTTTACAGGATTTCTAGTCCCGTGTGGGGAGTCCAAAACTACAGTTACTTTTTCGGAATACTCTTCTGTGGTAAAAAAAAAACGCGGAGAAAACGAGGACGCCCGAGCGCGAAGTTCATGACGCCCTGCTGTCACCCTGCCCAGCGTGATCGGTAGGCGCAGTGGTAGTGTTGTGGCTTCATAGGTGCATGGTCGTGGGTTCGATTCCCCTTGTACTGGTGTTTCTGCATTTCGCGAATTATCATCAGGGACACTTTATCCCATTCCCAACACATTTTTGAACAAAAACATAGCAACAAATGTCGTTCACGTTCATCAGCTCTTTGAAAGTGGAAAGGTGAGAATTCTTGACTTTCAGGTTAAACATGTCAAAAACTGGTACCAGATTCGTGATCAGCACCTTAAGTAACCCCTGCGCACAAAGTTTAGGCGATATTGGTGCTTCTGACGTCATCGCCCTCACTCAAGCGCTTAGACCGGGCTTTGCATCTCGGTCTTCATGGTCAAACAAGGGCGGTCATTGAGGTGTGAAGCCATTCGAGGTAGAAACCAATTGAATACGTTAAGCGGTGGAGGGCTACACAGAAAGTATAATATTGGTGCTACTACGTCCTTTTTTTGAACGGATGACAAATTTAAGCATGGATGTTCAGTTTGTGGTCAGTGTATTTTGCTTACATGCTTTCTGCAACCCTCCATCACGGTTGAAGAAGATTGAAACATCATTAGCTCTTCTCACCAGTTGGTTACTACGTTTTGAATCCATCCATGTAAATATAAATAATACAACAGAATTTCTTATCTACAACACCTCACCTTCAAACAGCTTGACTGTTCGAAAACCGAGAAGGGCCATGCGCTGTACTAACGAGGTCGGAAAAAGTTATTCATATTTCGGTTATGGGTGTTACTTGGAGTGCAAATCACGAACCTGGCATCAGTTTTTTAATTGCTTAAATTGTAAGTCAAAATTTCTCATTTTTCCACTTTCAAAGAGTTCGATGAACGTAAACGACATCTGTAGCAGTGTTTTGTTCAAAGTGTGTTGGAAATGGGGATAAAGGGTCCAAGCGGCGACAAATCGCAAAATGCAAAACCCCAATATAAGGGGAATCGAATCCACGAGCATGCACTTGTGAAGCTACAATTTTTCCACTACGCCAACTGACCACATTGAGCTGAGTAGCAGCAGGAAGTCATGAACTTCGCGCTCACGCTTCCGCTTTTTTCTCGACCAAGTAAGAGCATTCCGAAAAAGGAAACTATGGTTTTGGACTTCCCACACGGACCCTACAGGGGGTACACAGGCTCAAGCGTAGGCTGCGATTTCTGCCAAAAATTTACGACCCCCCCCCCCACTCTGAGAAGATCGAAAAAAAATTCAATATTAAGTTGTGTCTTGTGTTGCAAACAATTTAAGAAAATGTGAAAAAAAAGAAAAAAATATTATTGATATTTAATTAACAAAGTTTTGGCGCAAATAAATCAATGAAGAGATTTTTCAGGTATGGCAACGACATGGTGACATCCTGAGCATCGCTTCTTCTACGAAAAGCAGACGCCATTTAGATTTGCAGAGTTATTGCATTAAGTAAAATTTTTTAACCATTTTCAAAACAGCTGAAATGGATCATTTGCTGCTCAATTTTTGCAGTGACGGCGCGACACATTTTTTCGTTGAGAGATGTAACCACTGAAGCTGAAAATGGATCTTACCGAAATTTAATCTTCAAATCGTAGCAGGAAAAATCAGACCTCTCCAAAGCCACCTTTCATCCGAGCAGATGGAGTGTCCAACCCTCTAGATCTCACCGAAAATAGCTCCAGATAAGCTGTATTTTTTGTTATGTATTAACCAAAGATTGGGCTTTTGTAAAGCTACATCTCGGCTCTAAGCATCACTCCGCTCAGGTAGAAAATCTTTATTTTTGAAAAAAAGAGCATGACCTCACCTGAGAGGAAGATCGCTTAGGAAAGACTTGATTTCTAGGGGGCAGTCGTTCGGTACACCGTGCTGCCCTACGCCCACTTCCCGCTCTGACCGTGCCGCCCTATTTGGACAAGTTTGCTGCGCGCGGAACCGTCCTTAATTGGCGTGACGTCGTTCAAAAATCTAACAGCTGATAGGCGATGATTGGGAAGCGCATCTCGGGGAACGCTGAAGTCATTTTCCAGTCGATTCGGTTATGCAGGCAGTTGAGGAAAGGAGAACGTCGCTCTTCTGTCTTGATTCTTTCAATTTTCACCACAATTCTTTAAATTTTTGCCTCAACTAGAGACTACTAGAGACTGGGTGATTCCGGTTAGGAGTTCCAATTGAAGGCTTGTCCGAAATTGTGCGCAAAACCGGCTCACCGTCCTCTCTTTCCAAGGATCAGACAATTCTCCTTGTGTTGAAGAACTTTCTAGTGCATGGACGCGTTGTTGTCACGACATATCTCGCTGAGATGTTGCTGAGCTTGTCGGAAAATGCGGACGACGCCTTAGTACTGAGCAATGTGGCAGGATCTGAAGAAAGCCTTGGCGCTGCAGCTGAAAACTCTTTTCCTCCAAATATGGTGAACAAGATCCTGACTCTTGTCTCAAGGACGAAATCAGTTCAGAATAGAGCTGCAGGGCCAAGGGAATAGATAGAAATGCGATGTCTCTATGTGATGGCAGTGACCCGGACATCTTGTCCTCGGCGCGCCCCTCGCCCCGCCCCTTTCTGACGGCGGTGTATCCAACGACTCTCCGCCTTGATTTCTTGAAGACGTGCAAAATAAGAGTTGTGCTGTTATGGACTCCAGTTTCAGTTCCAGTGGTAGCCTTGTTCATGAACTATTTTATTTTTGGAGAAAACCAGGATAGGGAGATCACCCCACCTGATCGGATGAAAGGTGGCTTTGGAGAGGCCTGATTTTTTTCATGCCACGAATTGAAGGTTAAATTTCGGTAAGATCCATTTTCAGCTTCAGTAGTTACATCTCTCAACGAAAAAATGTGTCGCACCGTCACTGCGAAAACTGTACAGCAATCGATCCATTTCAGCTCTTTTGAAGAAGTAGCGAAAATAGCGAAAAATACCCAGACGTCTTCTCCCTACATGGGTACTTCAGCCCTGGGAAAATCGAGGTCGCTGAACACGAATCTGAAATTCGTTTTTTAAATATCGATCGCCATAAATCGATATTGATCAAATTATCGATTTTTCGTGGGTGTCGTCCAGGCGGTACGAAACTTTAGCCCTGGAGGTAGTCGAGGTCGCACAACACGGATCTGAAGTTCGTTTTTGTAGTATCGATCACCGTCAATCGATACTGATCAGATTACGGGGCGAGAAAATAGCGTAAAATACCCAGATGTCTTCTACGTGCCAGGGGATTCAGAAGGCGTGCGGAATACGTCGCATGACGTGCCTGAACTCAGAGGACGTGCCAAAGACGTCGTGCAATGTGCCTGGGGATTCAGGTAGATTTGCCGAAGACGTCGTCCGCTGGATCACTGAGAGGGACCAATATCAGTAATGGGGAACAGTTTCACTAAGGGAGGACCAGTAGTGAGGAACCAATAGATCGCCCTATCATACTATACACTGTACGTACTGCGAGCCTTTTGTACTGCTAGGTAAGGTAAAGGTGTACAAGTAGAGCAGCTAGCTTGACGTGATTGTCCTTAGCTTAGTGATACTGCAACAAGTGCGAGGCACGAGAAAGGGGGAGGCGTGACGGAGAACTTGTCTAATGCAATAACTCTAAAATCCAAATGACTTCTGTTTTCCATAGAAGAAGCGACAGCCGTCACCGACTGGATTCCGCGGGATATCGAGAGAATACCAGGACGTCCACCAAGCGGTCGGACTTCTTCGTGAAAGCCCTGAACGAACGATATGACGCTCTTCGTGTTCCTCGAGCGAGGAGGATCCATTGGAGCACTCTGGCACGCGACAAGGGCGAATGCAAACGCTGCTGGCGCCCGCTCGAGCAAGTCGATGATCAACGAGACGACAGGTGATACAGGTGATTCGATGTAATAGCGCCACATCCGAAACTACTTACCTTTCAAGCCAATACGTCAATAATAGCAGGAACTGGTCTCTTATCACTCATCGATTTGCTGCTAGATTAATACGTAGGACCTACCGGAAGAGCTGCTAGAGCTTGAAGACGAAGACGATGATGACGAGCTCGCTTGTCGACGCTTTTTTCGTTTCTGAACAAACATGCACAAATACATACTAATAGTGCTTTCTGAAATGACAGTGCAATGTCGATCTGTGCTGTACAAGTCACCCCGAAGTAAGACATACATTGGTCAACTCGTCGTAAAATTCGTATCTTTTTCACTGCGGCAAAATCCTACTATATATAAAGCAGCAAGCGTGTGTCACTGTGTGTGTGTGTCACTGTGTGTGTCACACCGTCCGTCCGTCCCACTGAGTTGGGGCGCGGCAGCCGAACACGTCGGCGACCGTGCATGGCGAGCCGCAGACGTGCCGAACACGTCGGCGACCGCGCATGGCGAGCCGCAGACGTGCCGAACACGTCGGCGACCGCGCATGGCGAGCCGCAGACGTGCCGAACACGTCGGCGACCGCGCATGGCGAGCCGCAGACGTGCCGAACACGTCGGCGACCGCGCATGGCGAGCCGCAGACGTGCCGAACACGTCGGCGACCGCGCATGGCGAGCCGTAGACGTGCCAAACACGTCGGCAACCGTGCATGGCGAGCCGTAGACGTGCCAAACACGTCGGCAGCCCTGCATGGCGATGCCGTAGACGTGCCGAACACGTCGACAACCGTGCATGGCGAGCCGCAGACGTGCCGAACACGTCGGCGGCGCGAAACTTCGGCCTTGGGGGTAATCGAGGTCGCTGAACACGAATCTGAAGTCGGATCAATCGATATCGATCGATATTATCGATTTTTTGAGGATGGCGTTCAAGTGGCGCGAAACTTCGGCCTTGGGGGTAATCGAGGTCGCTGAACACGAATCTGAAGTCGGATCAATCGATATCGATCGATATTATCGATTTTTTGAAGATGACGTTCAAGCGGCACGAAACTTCGGCCTTGGGGGTAATCGAGGTCGCTGAACACGAATCTGAAGTCGGATCAATCGATATCGATCGATATTATCGATTTTTTGAGGATGGCGTTCAAGTGGCGCGGAACTTCGGCCTTGGGGGTAATCGAGGTCGCTGAACACGAATTTGAAGTCGACCAATCGATATCGATCGATATTATCGATTTTTGAGGATGGCGCTCAAGTGGCGCGAAACTTTGGCCCTGGGGGTAATCGAGGTCGCTGAACACGAATCTGAAGTCGACCAATCGATATCGATCGATATTATCGATTTTTTGAGGATGGCGCTCAAGTGGCGCGAAACTTTGGCCCTGGGGGTAATCGAGGTCGCTGAACTCGAATTTGAAGTCGACCAATCGATATCGATCGATATTATCGATTTTTTCAGGATGGCGCTCAAGTGGCGCGAAACTTCGGCCCTGGGGTAACCGAGGTCGCTGAACACGAATCTGAAGTCGACCAATCGATATCGATCGATATTATCGATTTTTTGAGGATGGCGCTCAAGTGGCGCGAAACTTTGGCCCTGGGGGTAATCGAGGTCACTGAACACGAATCTGAAGTCGACCAATCGATATCGATCGATATTATCGATTTTTTGAGGATGGCGCTCAAGTGGCGCGAAACTTTGGCCCTGGGGGTAATCGAGGTCGCTGAACACGAATTTGAAGTCGACCAATCGATATCGATCGATATTATCGATTTTTGAGGATGGCGCTCAAGTGGCGCGAAACTTTGGCCCTGGGGGTAATCGAGGTCGCTGAACACGAATTTGAAGTCGACCAATCGATATCGATCGATATTATCGATTTTTGAGGATGGCGCTCAAGTGGCGCGAAACTTTGGCCCTGGGGGTAATCGAGGTCACTGAACACGAATCTGAAGTCGACCAATCGATATCGATCGATATTATCGATTTTTTGAGGATTGCGCTCAAGTGGCGCGAAACTTTGGCCCTGGGGGTAATCGAGGTCGCTGAACACGAATTTGAAGTCGACCAATCGATATCGATCGATATTATCGATTTTTGAGGATGGCGCTCAAGTGGCGCGAAACTTTGGCCCTGGGGGTAATCGAGGTCGCTGAACACGAATCTGAAGTCGACCGATCGATATCGATCAATATTATAGATTTTTTGAGGATGGCGTTCAAGTGGCGCGAAACTTCGGCCCTGGTGTAATCGAGGTCGCTGAACACGAATCTGAAGTCGACCAATCGATATCGATCGATATTATCGATTTTTGAGGATGGCGCTCAAGTGGCGCGAAACTTCAGCCCTGGGGGTAATCGAGGTCGCTGAACTCGAATTTGAAGTCGACCAATCGATATCGATCGATATTATCGATTTTTGAGGATGGCGCTCAAGTGGCGCGAAACTTTGGCCCTGGGGGTAATCGAGGTCGCTGAACTCGAATTTGAAGTCGACCAATCGATATCGATCGATATTATCGATTTTTTGAGGATGGCGCTCAAGTGGCGCGAAACTTCGGCCCTGGGGTAACCGAGGTCGCTGAACACGAATCTGAAGTCGACCAATCGATATCGATCGATATTATCGATTTTTTGAGGATGGCGCTCAAGTGGCGCGAAACTTTGGCCCTGGGGGTAATCGAGGTCACTGAACACGAATCTGAAGTCGACCAATCGATATCGATCGATATTACCGATTTTTTGAGGATGGCGCTCAAGTGGCGCGAAACTTTGGCCCTGGGGGTAATCGAGGTCGCTGAACACGAATTTGAAGTCGACCAATCGATATCGATCGATATTATCGATTTTTGAGGATGGCGCTCAAGTGGCGCGAAACTTTGGCCCTGGGGGTAATCGAGGTCGCTGAACACGAATTTGAAGTCGACCAATCGATATCGATCGATATTATCGATTTTTGAGGATGGCGCTCAAGTGGCGCGAAACTTTGGCCCTGGGGGTAATCGAGGTCACTGAACACGAATCTGAAGTCGACCAATCGATATCGATCGATATTATCGATTTTTTGAGGATTGCGCTCAAGTGGCGCGAAACTTTGGCCCTGGGGGTAATCGAGGTCGCTGAACACGAATTTGAAGTCGACCAATCGATATCGATCGATATTATCGATTTTTGAGGATGGCGCTCAAGTGGCGCGAAACTTTGGCCCTGGGGGTAATCGAGGTCGCTGAACTCGAATTTGAAGTCGACCAATCGATATCGATCGATATTATCGATTTTTTGAGGATGGCGCTCAAGTGGCGCGAAACTTTGGCCCTGGGGGTAATCGAGGTCGCTGAACACGAATCTGAAGTTTGTTTTTGAGGTATGAAGGTCTAAAAGTTGGGAAAAAAGATGGTCGGAGTGTTCTCTTCTCGGGGTTTGGGGGCGAAGCCCCCAACCAGTCGGAGGCGGCCGCTAGGCCGCTGAACGACTGGTATACGATAAATGTTACTATTGCCTCATGCACCCGTCCAACTTTACGCGATGTTTAGTTGACTTACACTGGAAATAACATTTGCTAGGAGGAGTAAAATAGTGGCTTTTGAGCTTACAAAGGAAAGATACCACTTGTCCATTGCACCTTGAGATGATCTGTATATCACTGGATGCGCCTTTGAACACTGAATCCAAATATGTGTTCCATATCTGCTATGCCCTCCTGGAGTCAGGGTTGTGAATCACTTTCAGTTGCTTTCCTTAACTCTCTGCTTGTGCGCAGAGTCCACCAAACACAAGAGGGCGGTATCAAGCAGACTGGAAACAGCGGCGGGGCAGAGCAGTAAAATCGCAACGAAAAAAGGTCGCCGGAAAGGAAACACGATTCATAGACACTATAAAGCCTTCACGACAATGCAGGCGAAACAGGTGTTCCCCACACTTCGTCCAGTGAGGCTGTTTAAGGCGCTGATCACTTCTGTAAGGTGATTTAAAATTTTGAATCAATCGAAATTTTATACGCGAACCTCAAATAAACGATCAACGCCATAAACTCCCTCTTAACCTCTTGGACAAACTTTGTGGGAGGAAACTTTTCTACCTCACGAGTCGTGAAAGTGCAATGTAGTAGTACCAATAGTACCCTACAATAGTGAATCAGGTTTAATTTCAGGCTACCTTTTTCGTTGCCATTTTACAAAGAATGTTTGCTAGATTATGGTGGCTCTATTAAGGAAGTGCAAAAATCTTGCATCGCCAGAGAGTGGGACCACAAACCTCTATGTCTCACCAGGCCGCTCCTCCATCCACTGCTCGGACCCCACCGCTGTTTCCAACCTACTTGAATTCATCCCTGGTAATTGGTGGAGTCTGCGCGCAGGCAGATAGTTAAGAAGGCAAAATGGAAATGGTCAACTACTCCGTTCACAGATGCGTTTAGCAGATATGGAGCACATATTTGGAATTAGCTTCGAAGTCGCATCCAAAGATATACATATCACCCCAAAGTGCAATGGTCAACTGGTATTCTTTCGTTGTTAACTTGAATGAAATTGAAATTTTATGACGATAGCTTTTTACGAACTAAGCTCTAGTTTATACTTCCGTCGCTGCACGGTGCGGCATCATAGGCGGGATAGATACCGACCGCGCGGCGCGATAAATCGATATCTGTGGCAATCACGTTGCCGCACCGCGCAGCGACGCAAGTATAAACTAGGGCTAAGCCACAACCGGCACATCAGATGCTCGCCCACCACCAATCGTCATCCTTGTGGGTACGAGCACGGAGCCAAAGATATGATGCCCGCCGCGAAGACATGTCTATGCTGCGCATAAGACTGAGGGTCTGGCATAGGAAACGATAGAAATTCGCAACGTTCTTTATCTAAAAACTCCCACTTCAGGGCTTTTGCACATTAAATCAAGTAAGCGTTTTGCAAGGAGATAGCATAACGCATTCTGTACACTTCATATAGCGATGAATGTCCTTTTCACACTCAAAAGAAGGCTGCAAAACTCTATCTTGGCTAAAAAGACGTCCAGATACCCCTAATTCGATAGCTCCTGCCCCAATTTCGGGAACTTTTTACGATAACATTCTCAACGTTCTTTCTGCTCGAATGGACGCTATGGTAAATTACCTAAACAGATAAGTAACCAAGCCTACTTCACTGTCAAGCACGACCAAATGCAGTGCCTTACCTTGTCCTTCGCGGATTTCCCTTTCATTTCCTTTTTCAGCGTAGTCAAAAGTGAATCGCCTCCACTGGGAACTGGTTCTGTGAGTGCCGCTCCAACTATGTCGGATTTCTTCAGACTGAAAATGGAGAATTGGAGAGGAATTAGTCGTAAATTGTTTCGACGAGATTTCTGCACAGCAAAATCACTGGAATTTTTTGTCTGCCATTTCATAGCATGTACCTTTGCAGGCAGCAAGTTAGTCATCCCATACGTGCGAACAAGATCTGAGTGACAACAGATGACACTTCAGCGGGATAGCGCCTCCTCCTTCCTCATAATTTCTTTCTCATATGAAATCCTTACAAAATCTTCACGTCAACTCGTACGATTACACAGTTATCCTCAGTGATGCTAACGTGTAGCGACTTGCTCCTAGAATGTTCATCACCCATCTGAAGAACATCAAGCCTGTTCCACCTGAGAGGTTCTCTCAGAAACACGATAAGAGCAGCAAAGATCGACTTGTCACCACAGGAAGCATAGCGGCAACGCTCGTCGATGAAAACGTGCGTTCTTGCTTAACCAAAAGCAAAATCCAAAATAAATGAGTAACATACTTTTTCATAGAGGCACCAGGAACAAAGTCGTCGCTTAACCCGAGGGCGTTCCTCATTCTGTCGCGGTTCTGGAAGCGAATACTTTATTTTACAATTATGAAGATAGTGCTAGCTTGGTTATCTACCAAACAGAAAGGTATGCTCTAATTGAGAGGTAGAGCACAATGTCGAAATTTGCCATCCCTGAACATCGGAACAAGAGGTTATCCAGTTATGTGCTGAACTAAACTTAAAACGCATTCACTTGTCCATGTAGGACAGCGTTTCCTTTCCCTTCCCCAACCTTTTGAAGGTTGAAATTTCAAACACTGGGTGAACATTTCACCCCGGATTATCGATGGCAAAATATCAACTCGTTACAGAGTTCAGTTCTAAAATTTTTAAAGCGTGGCCAATCGATAGAACGCGAAAATCACGCCTTACCATAGCCTAACGAAAAACCAAGCGAATCGCATCCTAGCGAAGGGTCAATCGAGTTGCATAGAGTTAGACATATTTACCTTCTGGCTTACTGTAGAGCACTAACAATAAAGAACGGTTCAAAATTTGACACAGAGCTGCTGCAGAATCTCTACCGCCTCTCCAGTTCGATCTCCAGTGGAGCTATTGCAGCCTAGAGCAATACCCTACCTAATCTTGATATGGCTCTTTGTTCTGATATGCAGAGCCCGTCTTATTTAGCCTACATATCCTCGTCGCAGGCTAGACAGATCAGCAAGGAGACCATAAGCTGCAGTTACCTTCATACCATTTGAACAGATCTCGCAGATGGGGATTTGCAGACACAATCGTATAGGTTACTGCAAACTAACGTACCGTTGGTGGGCGCTATCATAACCATGGCAGACGAATTCCTTTAGCCCAGATCTCCTCCGGCACCCATGGAAGTGCTTACCATCGGATGCAAAGACACCGCGATGGATGTCCTCGAAAGTGCAAGATGCAGCCTTTTTGAACCCTTCCCTCACAGTACCAATGGGCCATAGCTCAACATCCAAACGAGCAGTGAATTTCACATATTCCCCAACAAAAAGTTTTTAGCATTATCGTACACAATGCCTACAATCTCAACTTTCTGCGACGGAAAGCGGATAGCATCAGGGGGTTCAGGACCTAAATAGGCTCAACGGCTTTTCATAATTGACAGTGATGGAGTTTTCGTTGGAACCCCAAACAATTTGAACCGATCGATTACACCATAACAGAGTCATCACCTTGGAGCACTTCAACAACTATAAAACAATTTCACTCGCAGCACCTGTGAACTTTCAGAAACTAGGTGAATGTGGCATGGCCAGCGGGGTTATAAAGTGAGATCAGACTCGGCCGCACCAATTACTATACAGTCTTTTGTGGAGGAATTCGGTAGTACTGATCTTTCTTGTTGTGTTCTCCAATAAGGCATGGGTGCTGCTGATGTGGCTGTTAACCTGCCAGTGTTCCTCGAATTTCGGTTTCGGCTTAATGATAGCCACCCGTACGTGACAAACGTCAAGGGAACAATTGGGTCGTATAAGTTGTGGCTTCCAATTATTAGCTAATAGTAGTTACGGACAAACTCGATTATCTAGAAGTAGATCTCGAACGTTCCCAATTGTTGAACAGTCGAATTATAACGTAGTGTGATTTTGTGAACATTCAAATTTGAATGAAAATTATATGAATAGGTATCTGAATGGAATACTTGAGCATAGCTATAGCTAAAAAAACAACTCGTATCGTATTGGACGATCGTTCAGCAAAACTAGAATACTTTGGTGCTATTCTCAAACAGACGACAGGAACCTAGTCACCTAGTCTTGCACCCCAGGGCATACGCGACTGATCGTTTTGAAGTTCCCGCATGCCACTGTGCTAGCCATTTAGTTTTTCGTATGGCGCCAGCAAGGAACGCAAGAACGCAGGCGACGCAATGGTATCACGGCCACTGTGATTATCGCATTGGATTGAAAGTGTACGGCAGTTTCAAAGCAGTCTTTGGCTAGAGCACCGGTCGCTGCGCCCGTGAGCTATGAAGAGACACTAAGCAGCGTGATAAAGGAAGAATGACGGCATGGGGGTCTAGAGAGTGCACGAAAACGAAGCGGTAAACGGGAGAGTTACTCCAAAAAAAAAACGAAAGGATTCAATATGCGTAACCAGCGAAAAAACGAGCAGATCTGCAGAAACAATAAAACGGTGAAACTACTTGGAAATGAATTCGAAATGGAAGAGAGTCGAAAACAAAAATCATAGAGGATACCTGTACAGCTGCTTTCGCTCTTGCATGAGAATCCCTGGTGCCGAGCTCAGCATCCAAATTGAGTTCTCCTGACTCCAGCTGGCTCAACAGAAGAGTTCGATAATCAGAAACTTTTTTCTGGATTTCGTCGTCATCGAAACCCTAGAAGAGAACAGTTAGGATACTAAACTGGACTCGCCGATACACTTACAACCGGAAAAAAACCCGTCCGAGTTGCCCGGGGTGCCCACGCCCACAGCCGCGCGATTCAAACATGGTTTTTATTAACCATGGAATGCGCCTTACTACAGGCTTTATACGTTGAAGGACAGGGATGAAGGACATTAACGACGTACGACGCTCTGTGGGATTTTGTGCCCATCAGATGCCCCCCCAACCCGACCCTATTTGCGCCGGAGAAGCGTGCAAACAAATATCACTAGCTGCAGCGACTGATTAGCAGAGGGATAGGCAACTCGGTTTCGTAACGATTTCCTGAACTTCACTCCGGAACTACGGTGAATAACTCAGACGGGTTTTTTTCCGGTTGTAAGTTTATCAAACACTCTAAACTGGAAACGCAGGGCTAAGCGTACCTTCTCCTCCATAAGCATTTCAAATTCGGCGCATTTCATTTCAATAACCCTCTTTCTCTGATGTTGAAGAATGTCTTCGTTTGGAGCCCTGTTGAGCTCTGCTTCGGAACGGCGCAAATCTGCTTCACTGTTGTATTCCACACGTTTCTAAGACAGATCATCGTTAAAAGAAAAGAGCTGGGAGAAGGCCACAACCTACGCACCTTAGATAGAAGCAGGTTCGAAAGGTTCGCCTGCACGTAACCATTTGTGCCTGTACCACGAGCAGTTTGAAGACCTATGCCGTTGTACATCGTCTGAAAACGAATTTCTTAGAAGAAAAACAGGCCGCTTGACTGGTTCATTCGAAACGTAGTCCCCACACAGACAGGGCTAAATCCATCTAGACATCAACTTCTCAACTGGAGACTTTTCCGGCGTGTGGGATCGAGGTGCAACACGCGTTGTTACGCGCAAACCACATCACGTTAGTGATGCTGCGTTGGTGCAACACGTCACGTCGTCTGCACGCCTTGTAGACGGTCGCTAGATGCATGAATAGCGGTCGCGACCTGCTTAGTAGTGGACTACACGAAGTTAGCTGGGCTCGGAGCTCTACCAGAAGGAACGAGGAATAGGGATCCCCTGATGCGGTGCCACAAATTCAGCAATTTATATTGTGCTGGTTTGGAGCACTCTTGAGCTGAATAATACTGAAGCAGTCCTAGTGTAGAGAGGCATTCGGGCACTAGTGTACTTACTTAATGTACCGCACTAAATCTTGTTCAAAAACATGTCTACCAGGGGTAATCTGCCTTGGGAAGAACGAATATCGTAGTCGTTTTTTTACGGAAACGCCTTATAAGCCCGCAATATTAAGTTCGAATGGCTCAAGGCCTTGCGAAATAGCGCGCGCTGGTAAGAGACGCAGAGACTCCGCCCCCTGCCAGCACGCATTCGCGACCGTCTCCGAGGGGGGGGGGGGTTACCACGGCATGCCGTGGCGTGCAGGTGTGGCGACTAAATACACACAGCGAATGTAGACGCAGTCCTATCTCCTCGTTTCGATTGCAGATTCGGGTCTTATTTTCTTCCGAATTGGGCAAGGGAGGGAACTCTAGGATGAAGGCAATTTAACACGGGCTAGTGGGCCCACACCCCGGAGTCTCTTCCCCTGCCCGATTCTGTGCTCTCCTCCGCGTTAGCGGAACCTACAAGCTCCTTCGGGTAAATGGGTAATCGACACAGTGTTTCGAAAATTCCTATGAGGGAAACGCCACCGTGGATACGCTTAATCCAGTTTTCTGGCCGTGATAACCACCTTCATCAAATGGGATGTAAACTTGATATTCTTAACTTCTTCTTCTCCGCGCTGTTAAGTAAGAAAGTCGTTAGAATGAAACCGCTGGTCGACTTATTGGATAGACAACACTTTCGGCGTCGGATGCAACAGCTATCGCAGCCAAGCGATTCACTTCCAGATTTTTTCCAATCCATCTACTCTGCAGTGCGTTTGTGCGGTGTTCTGTGATGACTTTGCAGACCTTTAAATCGCAGTCACTGTTAGAGTTCTGCCATGTCCGACTTCCAGGCATCGTCAGAACTGTCAGGAACGACCCATACTTCTTAATTACGACAGCACTCATGAGAAAAGATTTTATAAAGAAGTGAGCGAAACCTCCAACGTGTGCGATTAAGGCTCCGAAGGTGGTTCAAGTCTAGAGCGGTGGATCTACGACCGCACTGACTAGGCTTGCACCCGAAAATGAAAGTGCACCATCTATCGGACCTGTAAAGACGTGTTGAGTACGTGGATTACACCAGTGCAGCGTTACTGACGTAATGGACCTTGCGCGTAAAGACGAGTGTTGGACGTAGACCCAACACGCCAGAAATTCTCCAGTTTGGAAGTTAGTGTCCAAACGGATTAAGCCCACAGACAGCGCACCGTGCAAAACGTATTAGCAAGGAATTCCGTAGGACTATGAGAAGGCGAAAAACATTTGAAGAACTACAAAGCTCAGTGCCAAAAGAAGCTGCGACGCACTCGTCTTCAAACGCACACTAAACAAAGTAGTATTCTCAGCCTCTGGATGTAGTAAGTCACAAAAGGCAGTGCATCACGACTATCCTCAGCGACCGTGTATCTACGAAAAGAAACGGCCGCGACAGAGGTCGCGCGCGGCGTCGCTCGGCACTTTGCCAGCCCTGTCGGCGGGCCGCAATTTTCGCATTAGAGCACGCCAGCATGCTACCCCGACTACTGCTTAGAAAATTTTTAACAACTTACTTGCGCCTTACGAGCCCCAAAACAAGTTACTTGCGACTTACCGCTCGCGGTTAACTAACTTGCAAGGTTGCACCCAGGAATTTTAAGCTTGCATGCAACTAACTGCAGTGCAGGCTTGCAAGAAGCTTTCGTGTAAGCTAATGTTTCGCCCCTAATTAGTTTAAAACACTGCACACGCGTCCTCACCCGCGGCGTGTAAGGAAGTGTATCGACGATTTCTCATCTGCTTTGTAGCTATAGCCTTTCCTATGCATTTGTCCGTCCAACAATCTATTGATCACCGGACCGTGATCCAATCTACTAATCGATGTCCGCAACACGTCTATTTCGTTTCGCTATCACAACCAACCTCATGGTCAGAGGAAAAGCATTCATTGATCCGAACCTCATATTTCGGCTACTTTGAGAGCCAAACTTGTGGTATTTCCATCGCAGATAAATATTTTGCACGTGTTGTTGTGGAACCACTAAAACTTTTTTTGTAGGAAAATAATCAGTCAATATGGAACTGTTCGCTTCTATGAGCTGAGCTAATCACGGACATTCGAGTACAGACGACAGGTCCTTTTGACAGGCCGGCCTTTGGAGATCCCATGTCATATCATATGATTGATGACGTTAACTGAGTATCGAGATAGTGCCACCCGTCCGCGGGAGAGGACGCGCACTCGCAGAGCCCGGCGAGTGTGAGAAGTATGCAAGGGTCCCTGATGCGAAGATGGCATCGGGGTGCAACTGAGCTAATCTGAAAGTCCCGTAACGTAAGTAAGACCCGCGCAGCTACGCTGAATATGGGTACGTTGACGGGCCGCTCGTGCGAGTTGGCAGAAGCACTGGAGCGAAGACGAGTCGACTTATGTGCGGTACAGGAGACGAGGTGGTTGTAAGTCGAGGGACATAGGCCGAGGCTTCAAGGCCATTCTGTGCGGCAGTCCCAGACCGCCAGCGGAGTTGGTGTAATCGTCTCAAGGTTTCCGAGACACAATTACAAGCGTGGAACGTTTGAATGACTACTTGATGAAGGTCGTAGTCGCTGCTGAACAGAGTATGTATCAATTCTTCTCTGCATACGCTCCGCAGTCAGGCAGCTCTGAGAGAGGCAAGGATGAGTTTTGGAGACCCTGCTTGATGAAAACACAGCAGAAGTACCGCCAGAAGACGCTCTCTTCATCGTAAGGCCTTCGCACACTTTCGCCGCCACGCGGCGCGGCACCACGATTGCCATAGGTATCGATTTGCCTCGCGAGGCGATTCTGCGTCTCTGCCCCATGCTTAAAGATGGTTGCGGGGCTACTCGCCCCCGCGACCGCGGTTGCGAGCGCGGCAGGAGAGATTCCAGACGAAAGAGTGCACGCGGGCGCGAATGTCTCCATACTTGGTCCACGTGTGAAACATGAGCTCACGGCCGCGATGAGGGAGTCTCCAAGCACGATGACGGCTTACGAAATCTACAGGGACTGGTACCGACCACATCACGCAAAGGCCGGTTGCATTGACACGCTTAGGAGGTCACATTGAAATATTTGCGAGCAACCATAGGAGGGGAAGATTTTTAAGGAGAAGTGAAGGTGCACGACTCAAATGCTCCAAGCAGATAACTTCTCGAACTACACTCCAAAGCTGTGATGGACGAAAGCTCTTTCTACACCTCTCTGGGACCTTCGAGGTCTAACCAGACACCTGAATGTCCTCATAATATTCTTAATGGAGGTCTGCCAATGCTCCTAGGATTTTTCCTACCGTCTTTACGACAGTGGAGTGGCATGAGTCGAAGAGTCGACACATACACAGTCAGCGTAGATAACCTAGGACAGCTGGCCGAAAAGCTAAAGAGCTTGAATGGAGTGAAGAATATTGGTCGTATGTGCCTCTTTCCTCTCAATGAGCTCATGAACATCTCATCCCCAACACTAACGTCTTCCGTATAATGAAGGAGTGAGGCTCACCCTGTAGGACAGCACTATGCAGCGCTTGGGGCAAGGCGGAATAGCCATTGAGTACATGTTGACATCCCCTTTGGTCAATTTGCATCTATAGCCATGTGCCATATGTTTCCCATGATCCAGGCATATCCATAAACGCTTCGAAAGAACCCGCTGGATATCTGAAAACGCCCAGGACTCAATTTCTGGCGTCAAGCACAGAAAATAAGGGCCTGATGTCTGATACAAAAGCTACCATCACGTACAGGCCTTCTCTATTAAAGGCAAATATGATAGACCAGCCCCTATCCCTGGTTAAGATGCTCGTAGCAGTGTCCGTATGGTGATACGGGATACTGTCGAAGCAGAATGCCTGGCGCATCGTTGGGATCATCACCGTAGTTCAAGTGCATATTTTGCAAATCCAAGGACTCATGGATTTCTGTTAAAAGGCTAGTCAGTGTTTCACCATTCCTGGGCACGTCTGGCACCAATTAACTGACTCCGGAGATGGTTTACTGCAACTAAGTGGAACGGATTCTCATGAACCCACGTGCAAAAGTGCACGGAGAGGTGGACGCTCCGGCTGTGAGTGAGAGATTCGGTTGGCAGCGAGAGACGCCAGACGTCGTGCGAAACTCCGTTTGCGCGCCGACTGTGACGTCACGGGGGCGAGTAGCCCGGAGACCGCTTAGGCCTATGTTATACTTCGGCGACGCGTCGCCGACGCTGCGACACGTCAGCGACGGCCCGTCACCGACGTCGGCCGACGCTGACGTCACCAGCGACGTCGCCGACGTCGCCACAGACGTCGCCGACGTCGCCACAGACGCAGCCGACGTCTGTGGCGACGTCGGTGGCGACGTCAACAGATTCTGTGGCGGCGTCGGGGACGTCGTTGACAGGAG
The DNA here is from genome assembly GCA_947359475.1 of Heligmosomoides polygyrus bakeri. Taxonomy (NCBI): domain Eukaryota; kingdom Metazoa; phylum Nematoda; class Chromadorea; order Rhabditida; family Heligmosomidae; genus Heligmosomoides; species Heligmosomoides polygyrus. Next base: position 52,473,226 of record OX375866.1, on the reverse strand, counting down.
AGCATCGGAGCGCATTTTTAGCATCGGAGCGCGCTTTCAATGTCATCATTTGGCCACCAGTCTGCCTGAAAAATTAGAAATATATCTTACAAAGAAAAATAGAGAGAGAACTCCATTTTCATTATGAAAAACGAACATAGAATGTACGGCAGAAAACCGCATAGAATGTAATTTCCAGTCTTTCAAATCAGTGGTAGTAATACTACTACTTACAAAGACGACATATTTGAGTTCGGAACATAAACAAACTAAGCGTTACTTTGCGGAGTCTTTCAGTGCAATAAATCATGCAATTGCGAGATGAAAGAAGCAACACCAAATGAGTTTGCAATTAGCAGAACTGCCATGTACTACCACAAAAAAGACCACCCTGGCATAGCTGCTATAATTTGCCTATAGCAGGCTATCTGACCCACGATACCCTGAAGTCACTGCCCGCGATATGCCGCGGGGTATACGCCATTGGCCAATAGCCTTTTCCGCCGCCCAGTAGCTGCAGTTATGCTGATTAACCTCTCCATTCAGCTTTAATGTTGCTTCATCAGTCCCCAGAATCCGTTTCGGAAAATAGGTCTGCTGCCCACATTTAAATTCTGTAATCACTAAACTCGCATGCTACGTGTCTTTCACGTCGTTGTCAAGTTCTAAACATCAAAAAAGCAGATAAAAACAGACGTGTGCATGGCGCAATCTATACGTTCATACGTCAAAAAATTCCTATTTGCTTAAGATTTTATATGAGCATTTAACTTCTTCAGTACCTTTTTGTGACCAAAGTTATCACCTTTCTAACAGTGCATTCATTTCTTGAGACACCCAGTATTATTAGAATTAGGCAGTATAAAAAAACACTCACTTCCGTCTATCAGGTAGAGATACGTATATTTTTATGCCTTTTTTCTGTTGAAACTCTGTTATCTGCCTCAATTTCGTTGTTTGTTAAAGAACACACCAAAGTAACTTTTTACATATTTTTCTGCAAGCCTTAAAGAAAACATTTTTCGTTGGAATAGAACTGCTACATATTAAAAACCACAAGAATTCTGTGAAGTCCTCATGTGACTAACTTTAAATGGACATGAAGAGTAAAAAAGGCACCATTTGTGCCCGCAAGATGGGCGTTTTTGCACTTTCGATTTCGTAATTCGAGGTCCGCCGAGGATGTTGACAGTGCCGGGAACGAAGAACCCACCCACAAACAAAATACTCCCTCTGAGCGCATTTTTTCCCAGCCTTGAATGAGGCCGGCGACGGCCCGTCGCCGTGCACAGCGCGGCGACCGACCCACGGACGACGTCGCCGCCGACGTCTGTGGCGACGTCGGCGGCGGAAGTATAACACCCCCCTGCGGAGCTCTCGGCGACGTCGTCGGCGACGCGTCGCCGAAGTATAACATTGGCCTTAAAGATAGGGCTGCCGCGTGGCGGCGAAAGTGTGCGAAGGCCTATAGGTGACCTCAACAGTCATGTTGGGATTGCGAAAGATGGTTACAGCTGTCACGACGGTTTAGGATATGGAGCACGTACCGATGATGGTGAGCGATTACTTGAGTATGCGGACTCGCTTAACCACATCATCGCGAACACCGCATTTCGAAAGCGCGACTCCCATTTCGTGTCTTTCTATGGCGGAATACCAAGACAATGCACACGAAAGAACATACGTTCACTATCGCGCGCCAGCGATTTTGGATCCCTCGACCATCTAATGCTTTCAAAAAATACATAAAGCATTGCTCAGTCTGCAAGAGATACCAAGGGTTCCCTCTGGGCGCTCCTGGCATGCCTCCTCTTCCGACAGATAGAGTTGTCGAATGCAAACCATTCCAAAATACGGGATGCGACTTCATGGGTCCATTCACTTCAAAAGCTCAGGGGAAAATGTACGTAGCCCTGTACACCTGCCTCACGACTAGAGCGGTACATCTCGAAGTCGTTGAAAACATGTCAAACGGGGCATTCCTAAACAGCTTCATACGCTTCATATCAAGAAGAGGCGTCCCAAAACTGATTCGTACCGACTGTGGTACCAATTTCAAACATGGAGAACAAATTATAGCCACCATGTTTGAAAACGACGAAGCAACGGGAGACTCCATAATGTCATACAGTGCTTCGGAAAGAATGAAATGGCTGTTCAACCCACCAGCCGCACCGTGGATGGGCGGAGTCTGGGACGACTAGTAGCCTCTGTCAAAAAAGCGCTAAACAAATCTATAGGGCGCAAAAGACTAAGCTTCACCGAAATGTGTACAGTAATAACTCGAATGGAAGCTATACTGAACACAAGACCATTGACAAAGCTGAACATGGACGAAATAACAGAAATTCCCCTAAGGCCTATCGACTTTCTCCAAGGGAACCTGAAATTTTCGCTTCCCGATGGGAGAGTTTCGAACGCAAGCGAAGATCCCACATATGATCCTGACTCTATACAATCTCGACAACAAGCGATAGAGGCGGTCCGCTTCTCCGAGCATTCGGCGAAAAAATTCTGGGAGTGCTGGAAGTCCGAATACCTAGTGCTTCTGAGAGAAATACAAAAACAAAACTTGAAGCAACCTAGACATTCGAGCAGGTCTAGCCCCGAAGTAGGGGAGATTGTGATAATCGAGCAAGACCTGATACCGAGAGGATCCTGGCCCTATGGCAAAATCCTAGAGATAATAATCTCGGCGGACGGCCTGGTAAGGTCAGCAAAGATACTAGTGCCAAATCACAAGGTCATCCATCGACCGCTGAACAAGATCTATCCTCTCGAAATTCGAAGCGTAGACAAAGAACCCGCGGAAGAGCTACCGACAGAGGAAGCCACAACACCAGTCTCAATAGATATGAGACGGGAGAGACTTCCTCGTATCTCCAAACAACGCACGTTTGAATTCTTCAGGAATTTGGAAACAGGCGTTCACCACTCACGTCTATTACCGCCAAACTCGCGTCTAAAGCGACATGGTAGTGACGAGTTTTCCGGGGCGGGTTGGACGAGTTTTCGCACAGTATGCAGACGATCGTTGCGGGACCAAAGTACTCCAATCAATCATCAAGAAACCAGCGAGCGAGCGTAAGCTTCTGTACTCAGCAGGAATCTATGGAAGTTGAATTGAAAAGGAGACGAATGCTAGGAATGAGCAGTAACTACAATCATGGAGCTGGAAGGAATAGAAAACCCTCAATTCCCTAAAAACGTTTGCAAACGTTTGCACTGTTGGGATGGGCATGAGCTTCTGTTTTCGCTTCCACTAGAGAATTGACTATGGCTCACATGTTATATTTGTTTTGAAGAACTGATCCATACACCTGTCCACATTGTTCATTGATGGTGGAAATTCAATTTAAGCGGAGTTCTGCAGTAGATGTTGAACGATTTTCTTAGTCTGCTATAACGAACTATGCCGCTGTGGTAGTTGTGGGGGGTCACCTTATAAAAAGTGTCACTAACACGAACAAAAAGAAATGATGGCAAACCTATAATGAGGAAAACAAACAAACAATGCTATAGCTATGTTCTATGCTCTTGATTTAAGCAGGGGAAGGAACTCCAGGATGTGGCTGGAGTGACGCACCCGTGTTAAAATTGCCTACATCCTGGAGCTCCTTCCCTCGCCCAATACGGAAGCAGACAAAATACGGACCTGTAATCGAAAATAAGAGATAAGACTGCATTTACATTGGCTGCATGTAGCTACTCCACTCCCGCACTCCACGGTATGCTATGGTGACCCCTCCCCTAACTACCATAGCGCCACTCCCGCACCCCACGGTATGTTATGGTGACCCTTCCCCTAACTACCAGATACCAATAGTTCTCTATTTTAAAGCAGAAATCTCGATTGCCTGAGGCTGCCCCACAACTTGGTCCCAAGCTTACAAGAGCAGCTGAAAATTAAATAGCCTATCTAAATAACAGTGGATTTGGTCTTTTGCGCTCCGAAGCAACGTTTGAAACCTTTTGTGGCTAACGCTTTCCTTCTGCGCTGGCATCACCCACAACGTTGTAGCTGCAAGGAGCACTGCAGTAAAATCTTCTTCGGATTGGAATAAAACATGTTATAATCGTTTATTGATGAAGGTTTTTTCGTTTCCGTCTGCAAATCCAAAAACAACAAAGGAACATAAACAAAGAAACTTAAGAACGTCGGAAAATGGTTTTAGCAGAAGTGTCCTACCGCTTTTAATCCGCACTTAAAACTATTATCCTTCTCTTGGTGGAGCCTAAGGACCATAGGTACACTTGGTGTTACCTCCCGAGATGGAAGGTCTTATATGTGTGTAAACCTTGTATTGTGTTCCCACCCTTGATCGAGTCACGGAACAGTTCAGCTCGACGAGGCCCCGGTTGGCTGTGACCGCGTGGCAGCCGTCAGTCGGTCCCGCGACGATCGCCTGCATACTGTGCGAAAACTCGTCCAACCCGCCCCGGAAAACTCGTCACTACCATGTCGCTTTAGACGCGAGTTTACCGCCAATCGCGAAAACCTTTGCATTCCTCACAGCCTTGTCCATAATAGCGCCAGCAAATACCTCATCAGTAATATCCTGCACAAATGGAGTAGTAAGTATGGCCAATGTTATACTTCGGCGACGCGTCGGCCGACGTCGGCGACGCTGTGCTTTGCGGGCAGCTACGCACTGCGTGGCAGCCCGCCCAACACAGCGTCGCCGACGACGTCGCCGAGAGCTCCGCAGGGGGGTGTTATACTTCCACCGCCGACGTCTGTGGCGACGTCGCCACAGACGTCGGCGGCGACGTCGGCGGCGACGTCGGCGGCGACGTCGGCGGCGACGTCGGTGGCGACGTCGTCCGTGGGTCGGTCGCCGCGCTGTGCACGGCGACGGGCCGTCGCCGGCCTCATTCAAGGCTGGGAAAAAATGCGCTCAGAGGGAGTATTTTGTTTGTGGGTGGGTTCTTCGTTCCCGGCACTGTCAACATCCTCGGCGGACCTCGAATTACGAAATCGAAAGTGCAAAAACGCCCATCTTGCGGGCACAAATGGTGCCTTTTTTACTCTTCATGTCCATTTAGTCAGATGGCGTTCGCGCTCGGCATTCAAAGTCCGCCCGTTCCACGGCCGAGTGCCCGACGCTATCATCTGATGCGGACGTGAGCAGCGCCGCTATTGCCAATGCAGTCCCCAGCGACCGACGCTCTGAAACCGGTAACCCCCGCTGATCTTCTCCCACTTCCGAGTTGTGGTTTCCGAAAAAAAAACCCCGAAATAGGGCACTATTGCTCCGTTTGAGCATCGGACGGCTCGATTCGCTCTGTTGTTGACTGGCTGCGTGGTAGCGATGCCCTTCTTCAATTGAATCTCTGCTGCACTTATCACGCCCTTCAGAGCAAGTTCGAAAGTTCTTGGCTTTACTTCCTCGTTCATTTAGGTGGAGTAAGAAAATAAGCCCAACGCGTTCGGTCTTCCGAATGGCATCTCAGCTACTGACCAACACTTTCTTTTTTCTCTTTCTGAGGAATCCAGCTCTCCTCCAATGAGGGCCAGCGAGGCGCTTTACGTAACCTACCCACCTGGCTCATGTAGCAGTGCTTCTCGTCTCTGAGCTTCAGGAAGGCTCGTAGCTCCAAGGGTGCTTTCTCACTTGTATGAATTGATCTGCTCCGAGGATCCTGCTCTTGGTCCCTAGCTGCGCAACTCTATTTACTCGTTCGGCCGGCTTCGTAGTATCGAGGGTTTTGGGTCGTAGTTCTTCCCTGAAAGAATGGTGGAGTCGATGAAGTGGGCCATAAGTTTTTCGTCTTCTTGTATCATTTTCTTTTCTTCAGCCCACTCTGTCCTTCGAAAAAATCGGGACTGGTGTGCCCGTCAAGCCTTTCCGCTACTCATCTCATGTCAGCGGAGCAGGTTTATGGCCGTGAAATTTCGCGTTCGTTCTCAGTTCTCCAAAATTCTCACGGATGTTTAATTTCCAAGGAAGTGCTTGTGCTAGGCTCTTCCACTTGTCACGCTCCCCCACCCACGTGCACGTTTAACGATTTCCAAGATTTATTTATGTACATTCATATGGGCGCTCTGTTCTTCTCCGAAACTGCTTCATAAAGCATGTTCTTTGGAGCTCGAAGACGCGGAATTCAGGAGCAAAAAACAGTTCGTCATTCAACGAGGATGGAAGATTAGCTAGATTCGGCAACCTACCTTAAAGGATTTTTCCCGCTGGAATATAGCGCTCGTTCTCCCTTTGCGATTTTAGTGCGGCTAAGCCAGCGGCGTTTTCTTTTTTTTTGTGAATTCGAGTATTTCTTGTACAACAGTCGGATCTACGTTCCACTTCAACAGCTGTCACCTTCTCGACTTATTCCTTTGGAAGAACAGCTGTTTCCGATGCGCTTCGCCACCCCATTTCTATGCCCACATGACGTCGCTGTTTTTGTTTAGTGATCCAAAATAGGACCTTCTGTATGAATGAACTCGAATGCGCTCCGATGCTCTCCTGTCAACGACGTCCCCGACGCCGCCACAGAATCTGTTGACGACGTCGCCGACGTCGACCACGCGTCTGTGGCGACGTCGGCGGCGTCTGTGGCGACGTCGGCTGCGTCTGTGGCGACGTCGGCGACGTCGCTGGTGACGTCAGCGTCGGCCGACGTCGGTGACGGGCCGTCGCTGACGTGTCGCAGCGTCGGCGACGCGTCGCCGAAGTATAACATAGGCCTAACCCACCAATCAACGGTTGGCTCGAGCTGTGCATTGACAACGAATGCCAAACAATGAACATCACTCGCATAACCAAATACCTATTACCAATCTCTCCAACAGAGCAGGGAGCCAAAGTCCTGCTGAGAACGCGTGATCAAAAGGGAGTGCAAGAACAAAGCCGAACTTGCGACAGGCCCAAATTCTGCGCCCATCAGTACCTACTCTCGAAATCCCTGCTCGGCAATCCTCATTGCTGGCCGGCTGGAGCAATAATAACAACCGCCGTAATGATGTACCTTATTATCGCAGTCATCCTAGGCACAATCTGGATGACAATTACACTAGCCAAAAAGTCCAAGGCAACGACCAACAATCACGAAGATGGCCAACCGGCAGATCATGTAGCAACTGCTCAAAACTTCGAGCTTACACCGCTAACTGGGTCAGTACTGCTGACACTGTGCACGCTACTGTTCGTAATGACACCAACCAGCGCCTGCCAACACGGCTACATGCGGCACTCAGCCGAGCTGATATGCAACAAAAACAATCAATGTCACCTAGAATACGCTAGAGAACTGCTATTCAACCGACTACAGTCAGAGATCTGTCTAGAAATCCTCCACGCAAATAACACAGTGGGACAGATAAAATTCACGAGACAAAGTGTGGATTTCAAGTGCTCCAAAATCAGGGAGTTCTTCACCAGACAAACAAAGACTCACATTTATCACGTGAAACGGTGCCCCCAAGCAGGGTCATGCACTACTGACAAGTGCGAGACGATCTATCCCAACGAAACCATACCCGAACTCCAGCACACAGCCAAGTTTCCCGGCTACTCCGGATGTTTGAACAGCTGCGGAGGGATGCTATGCGGCTGCTTCATGTCCTTACCCACTTGCTGGTTCTACAGAGTAGCACACGAGCCATTAACCACCCGCGTTTTCGAGGTGATCAGATGTCCTCACTGGAACCCAACTATACAACTCGAGGTTGAGATAACATCGGCCAACAATACGGAAATCTATAACCATTCATTTAAACCATATGTGACCGAGACCCTCATCAACTCAACATCACGATAACGTCGATCCAAAAGCCAATGGCGTCGATGACCAACCTGCGCTTTTTGGTTGCAAGCGATCGATCCTATTTGCTACCACACAACATTCAACTTCCACTCGCTTGCAACAACTACACTCAGGCCTTGGAAGAATTCTCGTCGTGTACAAATCGCGTCAGGTGCAACTGCGAAAATTCCGTGCACAACTGCCAATGCCCGGAAGACTCCATCCGCAATCTTCACGGAACAGAATACGTCCTACCCGTGAGCACACCCTATGCCCGAGTAACCGCCGTCGATAACCAGATCTTCGCAAAATCCGAGGAAGAAGAACTAGTGCTGAGAGTCGAATCCAAGATCTTGCAGAATACTGCTGAACTTATTTCAAGCCAAGAGTGCAGTCTCAAAGTCTCGAGACTCACGGGTTGCTATGACTGTGCTCTAGGGGCACACCTTACAGCTACTTGCAAGTCCTCGACTCACGTCGACGTGGCGGTCACCTGCGACTCCCAACAGTTCGTGATCAAATGTGGGCCTTCGAACGAACAGAACAACATCGTTCTCCACTTCGAACATCCGGCCGTATACGAACAGTGCAACGCACACTGTACGGAAATCCCAACTACATTCCTGATCAACGGGACCCTCCGGTATCACCTATCAGGGCCACAGGGCTCGACATTCAATGCCAAGTCGCACGGAATACCGCTGAGGCATCAGTGGTTCGGAGACCTCAGCCTGCCCAATATCGATCCCCTGATCAATACTGTCAAGACCCGTTGGAAACTGACAGTGGGGGCTATCGGCACAGTAGCGGTGCTATCGGCAGTCACTTACCTAGCAGGACCAATGATCATCCTACAACTTATAAAGGCAGCGTACTCGCTGGCTGCCTTGGCTGCTATGGCTATATGGAAACTAGTCAGCCTACCGGTATAAACCCTACGGACTAAAATGTGAACGTAAGGGGCCATACTGTACACATTTACATAATCTATGTAACAAACTAAACCTACACAATATACAAAAAACCATCGCGAATTTGCACGCAATTGATTGCAGTCTATCAATTTGCTCAAAGCAGGTATCGAACCGGCAGTTTCAAAAATCCCGTAATCAATCGCGCGCGACCGCTAACTTGCACTAACATAGGCTAGCGGTGGCCACCAAAAAATCAATCAATCAATCAAAGCCAACTGACCTCAGACAATGGGTCGATGACAGGCAGGATGCTAGGAGCCAACGCGGGCCAGTGACGCGCCGTACATCGCGCGGGTTCAACAGCGGATGATAAAGGGCCGCTAATCTCGCACACGTCGCTCATGTCTGCTTGGGCCCATTGGCAATTACTCAGTGATACGGGTAATAGCCTATGAAATATTCTTAGTGCCAATAGCAACACTGAAAACCAATACAAGGGTCACAGCTTATCATCCAGCCCACATAAATAGCCATAACCAATCCCAATCGGGCATACGCAACACCCGTGCCGCTACTGCACGATGTCGGACTTCTACAAGGCTCTCGACAAACTGGAGCTGAACAACCCGAAGAACCCGCTCGTCTAAGCCCTCGTCCAAGCACTGCGAGGATTCGACTCGAAGATCGAGTCGTTATTCAACATCGCCGTGACCATGGGCGTGCGCTTGGACAGCATGGAGCCCGCTCTCAGCCAGTTGGCGGAGAAGTTCAATCCGAAGTCCACCTGCGTATTCTGCAATGTGGAGGCCCAAAAGTACGGCCACAGCTCTGGCCGGTGTCCGAATTATAGCGACACCGTTGCCAGGGCCGTCCAGGCCTCCAAGCTGGGCCTCTGTGGCCGCTGCCTGAAGGCAGTGCATCAGGGGGATTGTGGGGTTACCTGCCAAAACTGCAGGTTACCTCACAATCTCCTGCTGTGCCCAAGCAGAGGACAAGGAAGCCATCAGGCAAAGAGACGGAAATTCTGGTTGGTTAAACTAGCTTATATTCAAAGCACTAATTTCACGACATTGTATGAAAACTAATCCCATTTTTACAGAGCACATCGCCCAACGAGAGATACAGGTCCGACGCCAAGCCGATTCTTCTCTTCGAGCTGGCTGCCGGCAGTATCGTCGACAGCGACGATGGCTCCCTATCTACGCCCCGCCCTCTTGTTGGGAGGTCCTGGTCGACCTCCATGCGAGCACTCAGCTCATAACCTTTGCGTAATAAACACGTTTTCACCCATCTCTCTTGACTCTCGGTACGGCACATCACACAGATAGACGTCATCCTTGTTAGGCCTTTGTCATATCATCGCTCACCCCGAGCGACGCCTAATGATATGCACCCATATCGATTCCATCGCGCCGCCCGATGGATATGGGAGCATATCATTAGGCGTCGCTCGGGGTGAGCGATGGTATGACAAAGGCCTTAAGCATCGCGATCGAAGGCTGGTCACAGATGTCAAGGTGGTGTCGTACGAGATTGTCGCCACACAACACCGCCCGCTGATATGCGCCCTTAAGTTCGCCCCTACGAGCCTGATGCATGTCGTGCGATGCGGCCCACCGAGAACCAAATGGTGGCGGTTAAAGGAAAAGGCTGCAGCTATTGTTTCTCGTATTCGGTTATCGACGGTGACAACCGTCAACGAAACATGGTAAGATGCCACCGATACGATATCACAAGCTGCATGTTCTGAATTAGGCTTGACTGAGCCTGGACGCCGCAAGATCGAGAAGCTGATATGGCTGTGGACTACCGACGTAAGGCCTATGTTATACTTCGTCGACGCGTCGGCCGACGTCGGCGACGCTGTGCTTTGCGAGCAGCTACGCACTGCGTGGCAGCCCGCCCAACACAGCGTCGCCGACGACGTCGCCGAGAGCTCCGCAGGGGGTGTTATACTTCCGCCGCCGACGTCGCCACCGACGTCGTCCGTGGGTCGGTCGCCGCGCTGTGCACGGCGACGGGCCGTCGCCGGCCTCATTCAAGGCTGGGAGAAAATGCGCTCAGAGGGAGTATTTTGTTTGTGGGTGGGTTCTTCGTTCCCGGCACTGTCAACATCCTCGGCGGACCTCGAATTACGAAATCGAAAGTGCAAAAACGCCCATCTTGCGGCATCCAGCCAATAGTGTGAAAAAACCAACGGTCGCGTCAGACTCCTAAGTGGTCCAGTACCATTTGGATTGGGTTAGTCTAGAAGAAATAGAGTTCGCTTCAAAATATAGTTCATGCCTACTTTGAATCGACATGAGTTTCATAACCGCACATCAAGAAGGCGCCTCGTTTGCTTACTTTCTCTCAATGTCGGCCATCATTTTGACGATGTTTAGCACCTATTGCGCCGCAATCATCTTGGCTCTTCATCACTTGATACTTAAATAGGTTACATATTCGCGCTCACAATCTTCTTTTACTCGCACACTACAAGATTTCCAATTATGCTCTACCTTAGACAAATCACATTTTATTCTATTCAGATATTCTATCGCCCAATTATGCAATCGCGTCTGCTAAATTTGCATTTCTTAAAGAGACTATATTACCGGTTATGATAGCTTCAAAATAATGACGTCGCCTGGGTTAGAGAGGAGCAATAGATGGCCTAGAACATGCTGAACATTCAGAACTGTTTTACAGCAGGTGCAAGAGTGGTGTGGCGCTGCTAATATGTAGCAGTTCTATTCCAACGAAAAATGTTTTCTTTAAGGCTTGCAGAAGAATATGTAAAAAGTTTCTTTGGTGTGTTCTTTAACAAACAACGAAATTGAGGCAGATAACAGAGTTTCAACAGAAAAAAGGCACAAAAATATACGTATCTCTACCTGATAGATGGAGGTGAGTCTTTTTTTTATACTGCCTAATTCTAATAATACTGGGTGTCTCAAGAAATGTATGCACTGTTAGAAAGGTGATAACTTTGGTCACAAAAAAGGCACTGAAGAAGTTAAAGGCTCACATAAAATCTTAAGCAAATAGGAATTTTTTGACGTATGAACGGTATAGATTGCGCCATGCACACGTCTTTCTTTATCTGCTTTTTTGATGTTTAGAACTTGACAATGACGTGAAAGACACGTGGCATGCGAAGAAAAGCACAAAATGTATGCAATCGGCAGACTGGTGGCCAAATGATGACATTGAAAGCGCGCTCCGATGCTAAAAATGCGCTCCGATGCTCTCCTGTCAACGACGTCCCCGACGCCGCCACAGAATCTGTTGACGACGTCGCCGACGTCGACCACGCGTCTGTGGCGACGTCGGCGGCGTCTGTGGCGACGTCGGCGGCGTCTGTGGCGACGTCGGCGACGTCGCTGGTGACGTCAGCGTCGGCCGACGTCGGTGACGGGCCGTCGCTGACGCGTCGCAGCGTCGGCGACGCGTCGCCGAAGTATAACATAGGCCTAAGAGAAAAATTCCGAGAGAATAAAAATAAGATCACGCGTTTGTGCGCGACAAGACTGCAGACAATTGGCGTATGTATCAGGAGGCGAAGAAAGCCAAGAAGGCTGTAGCCGTTGCAAAAGTCGCTCATTATTATGGCCTCAGCGATAAACTCGAGACGCGCGATGGTGAACGACATCTTTATCGACTTGCCAAGGCAAGCCATCGTCAGACCGAGGACGTCGAGGAATTTTCGGGCATCAACGATGAGAACGGCCATCTACTGACTAACCGCATGAGGGCTATGAAACGATGGCATGACTACTTCGAGAGAATTTTGACGGTAGAGCCCATCCATCTCCTACCTTGCATCCCTCCTAGGTACGGTCCTGTGCAGAAAATCACTGTGGAGGAAACGAATGCAGCTTTAAAGAAGATGAAGCCAGGCAAAGCAACGAGCCCCGACGATATAGCGGTCGACCTTTGGACGTTGACGTGCTGGAATCCTGCTGGGTGGCTAACGAAGTTCTTCAACCAGGTTGTTGCGTCTTATTCTCATTTAGACTCGCCCCATACGTACGATTCACACGTTATTTTTCATGATTTTTTTGGGAGTCGTGTGCGACTCTTTTTGTGAGTGCGTGAGTTACTTAAGCCAATAACACATGAATATTGATGTTTATGGAACCATTGCAAGTGCGTATTGATTAGGCTAATATGGGGAACATTCGAGTAAGTCGACTACTCCGACTAGTACATATTGGACCCTTTGACCTAAATATGACCTTCGGGTGGCTACTAGCTTAAAGGATCCTTAATTTAGGTTATGTGCATCGTCTGGTGCTAATATAAAAGTTGCATGCGAGTTTAGATCTAAACTAAATTTATACTAGCAGTACGATATCTATGACTTGTAGGGGTTTCGTGTAACTTACATGCGACATCTTGCGCTAGCTTGCATCAGCTTACGAATGTCTAGTTTGAGGCAATCTATTACCTGCATGCAGCTTACAAGTAACTTGTTCAAAATTTTCTGAGTATCTTCTCGCACTCCTTAATATTCTTAGCCTCGGGATAGTACTCAGAAATTTGCTAGGAAAGGAAACTGCTAGGAAAGCGCAAGTTGCAAGCAACTTAAAACAATGTCGCCTGTAAGTTAAAAATCTAGTGCCCCGAATGGGCCTAGATTTTAAACTCTTATGCAACATGCAAGCAACTCACTTAGTTTTTTAATCTCGCAGGTAACTTACTTAATTTTTGAAAGTCCCAAGTAACTTAAATACTTATTCTTTTAAAGTCGCAATTAGCTCTCCGTTTTGTAACGCGCAAGCAACATACGCAAAAGGTAACGTGGCATGCAATTTGATGCAATATCTACGTGCGGGCGCGTGTAGTGCAGTCGTAGGAGGCGCGACTGTCGCGTGCACCCGATACCAGGTTCCTGGTTCGGATTTCCCGCCCAGGCCAACCAAGCCTTCCATCCCTCCGGGGTCGGTGAATTGGTATCAGACTCGTCTGGGAAGGATAGAGCGCTGATTTGTTCATCGGCTGGCCACCGCAAGTCATTGTATGGCCAAATACGCATTCATATCGCCTCCACGACATCCCGTAGAAGTAGAATGCGCTGGCGCATCCCAGAAGGGATTGAGTAACGCCGTCCTTTATCCTTATCCTTATTTATCTACGTGCAACTAGACCCGTGCTCCCAATCTACTCGTAGGCGCAATATACTTCACATTGGATTGTCGTTGGAACCTTGCATGCCGTTGAGCAGTACTAGCAGGTGATTTGAAGCTGTGGAGCCAAGAGCGATGAGCACACTTTCGGACTGAGATTTCGGTCTGTACGCCTTCTTCAGACACATTTGGTTTATTTTCTAAACATTTTGAGCAGTGCCTCAACTTTTCATGTATGAGACTGTGAAGAAGGCGTACAGACCGAGATCTCAGTCCGATAGTGCGCTCAGCGTTCTTGGCCCCATAGTGAAATCACCTGCTAGTACATTCAACGGCATGCGGGGCTTCAACGACAATCCAACGTGAAGTATATTGCGCCTATGAGTAGATTGGAAACACGGGACTAGTCACATGTAGATATTGCATCAAGTGGCAAGCCACTTTAGCTTTTCCGTATGTTTGTGTTTTTATTCTTCTTACGATTTATGTCTCGTTTGTTATAGGATGTGTTGTCTCTTGCGACATTGAAATTATATTAGCTGTCGTTGCCACTAAGGTTTCTTGTCATATGAAGTGCACTATGTCCTATAGTAGTATATAAAACGAGTGTTTTTAAGTGCACACAATGCACAACACGAGATCGTATATGATGCCAAAAAGTGGCAATGTATTAATTGGTTGTTCGGCTTCACTCCTAGCTATATTCAAAGAAGCTCAGTGCCGTAGTGATATCGCTGTTCGCTGGGTCTACTGTCCGCTGGAATAGTTCCGTCCGCCGCCGGTGCTCTGGGAGGACTGTCGTGACAGTATTGTGTCGCTTTGCACGCCGCAGCTGCCCAACTGTTCCCCTCCTTCATGGCTTTTCATATTGCGCCGGAAATTGATACTGAAAGAAATGTTTTGGTTGTGTAGAAATCTGAAGTCTGAATATTAAATTGTTTACACGGTGATCATGTAGTCATAGGAGGCCTTCCGCCTCTAATTGCTTCGTGATAAGTCGATAGATAATATATGTTTATCAGTAAATACACGCGGAAAGCAATAAGAATCACATAATCGAAGGCGCAGTGGAAGGTGGGGAGCGATGACGGAAGACAAGGTGGCAGCCGGTGGGAGTCGGGTTCAGGCTCGGGATTGTGGAGACGGGATGCAGCCGTCGCTCGGATGTCCATCGCATTGCCTCGTCCTCGTTGCTCCTCCTATAAATACCAGCGTTGGTTACGGTAGCATGGAAGGAATGCATGAGTAATGGAAGATAAATGCGGAATATGTAAGCCTTCACTAGCCCTACAGTAGCCTAGCATGGGGAGTACCAAAGGCACCTGGAGGGGGTTAGGTATGCTACCCTACTACTAGGAAGCGTGGTACACGATTCCGTACACCTTTCCCATCAAAAACACGACCCTCCAGGGCGTGTCCATTATCACAACGATCCCGAGTAAATGTGGGGAACCGGTGGCTATGAATATAATAAAAAATGAAAAAAGGAAAAAATGGGTAACACTGACTGTGGCGGGTGTCCACGATGATTCTTCACGGGAAGTAGTTGACCAGCTCGGAGGACTTGACGATCGCATCTCGACCTCGTGCCCATCGTATACGTCGTCCCCAGTTTGGCAGGCGGGTCAGGCAACTCGTGCCCTAGAATGATGAGGTCATGCTTGCTGCTTGTGATGGCCACGTTCATCCGTCGAGGGCCGTTCAGGAACTTCGTTCGGTCCGCCTCGAAGTGCAATCTCGTAGTAAGAAGGATCCCAATGTCCTCACTGCTCCGCACGGAGTCGACCGTAAAGAGTTCTATATCCTTGTTT
The DNA here is from genome assembly GCA_947359475.1 of Heligmosomoides polygyrus bakeri. NCBI lineage: Eukaryota > Metazoa > Nematoda > Chromadorea > Rhabditida > Heligmosomidae > Heligmosomoides > Heligmosomoides polygyrus. The sequence continues at coordinate 52,457,668 of OX375866.1, read as the reverse complement.
TGGGAATAGCTCTTCATGAGCCGGTACTGCTTCTTGTAGAAAGTGATAACTGCGATCGATTCGGGTAGGATGGCAGTATCGAGCAGCAGACGGATGGTGTCGCCGCATGCCTGGGCGCCCGACGAGGTGAAGTGGAACTCTGTGGCTGTACGTTGAGAGTATCCTGCTACATTAACAAAAAGAAAAGTCAACCTGCAATTGCTTCTCATGTTGTCTAGGAATAGATATTGGTTGGTTGCGGTCGTTCCACTGATGAGGGTGTTGTTGTAGAACAGTCGGTTGGGCACGGCGTTCAACTTTGGGTGCGACCAAAACGTCGTGGTTATGGCGCCATTGGGATGTCACGGTATAGCGGCCACCGCCTCTGTAAGCCACGCCCCTACATGGGTTGGAAGGTTGGCAGTCTCCCTAACTGCATTCTTGCTAGATGGTTGTTGTGTATAATATAGACGAATAATAAAGGTTGGTAAACCGTCACTCCCAGGAAGGAGCATGACATGGAGGTCCCAGGGTGATCCTTTTGGGCTTTGGCTCAAAAATTTCTAAGAGAGGTTAGCAGTACGGGAGACTCCGTTTTGACGGCCATCAAAACGTATTTATATCTCGAGATATACACACGCGTACGCCTGCACATTTCTCACAAAGCATGCTGGCATGATTTTTTTTATACTGAGCATGATCTTTTTTATCATTTCTACTTCTTTGTTTGTCTTTACCGTGGCGCATGAATGAGGCAGGGCATGCAACTTTACAGCTATTTTTAAAGAAGTATTATCATGTTTACATTATTGTTTAAATTTTGTCCCACATTATTCTTCTTCTACACCGTACAAACTTAATTACAATATTGCAGTAGAAAGGTTGAGTTAGCTTACTTTATGCTGCCTTTTTAAACTCTAATTATCGATTGCGAAAAGTACGATTTTCGCTAGTCGCATTAGCGATTTGAAGCGAACATCGTATTTTCCGACCTGGCGTCTTCAAAAACACTAGGTGTGCGGAAAGTACGTTCTTCACATGAGTCACTGCCGAGTGAAAACTACCTCCCTTGTGAACCTCGTACTTTTCCGATTTTCCCTTTTGCGCACGTCCTAGATGATTTCTTTGCATTCATGGTTTCGTTATCACGTTAATAGCTTAATCAAATCTTTCACTATTAGTTTATCAAAACGACTAAATTATAGCTCATGTTGTTAATCTTCGATTTTTAACCTATCAATTTACTATCAATTTGCTACAGTTCACTCTGACATCCATGCCACCGCTAGCTTGTATATAATCTGTACAAAGGACGTCCAAAAATCCGAAAGAGTACAAAAAATTATTGATTTATTTTTATTCGATTTTAATAGAACTTCGCCCATTGGCAACATTACCGTATACTTGGTAATGTCGGCATGACAAAGGAGACGAAACGTGGCTTCGAGAATACACTCAAAGGTGTCGACCAGAGCTCATGCAAGTGCCCACTTAAAAAAGCGGCGTTAACGAGGTTATGATAATCCCGCTCGAAGGGAAAAGAGAGCAGTAACCCATACTGAGGTCATCTAAGAGGCATTCCGTCTTCTTGACTCCAGTTGGACGGTTGGTTTCAACTGCGTTCTTTGCTTACTGCTTCTCCAGCTCTCTGCCTGTCTCCTATTTCCTCATCTTAATAGCGACTCATCGAAATAACGGATAATTACTTAGTGCCGAACAGCTCACCAGCTGAAAAACGGTTTGCTCGCACCGAGCAAAGAAATCAAGCGAAACTAACGAGTCGGCTTATTGACGAATCACGGGAATTAATAGATCGGTTGCTCATTACGAACATGGTGAGAAATGAGAGCGGACCAATCGGGGGGCCTGTCCGGATTTCAGAAAGGCCTCTTGATATTCGGGTCAATATAGCGGATCCGTTCCTTCCCGCATTGCAGTGCTGGCCGAATTATAACGGAACTAACATGTCAGTGGTGAAGTTTGTTAGAGAGATGAACGAAAAAGCCAATGCAGCGGGATATGACGAGCAGAAACTAGCGAGGGTCCTTCCTCTGCAATTAAGCGGAGCAGCCAAAATAAAATACGAGAACTATGATAACGATGTTAAGCTGGATTACAGAAAGGTTGTTGACCAGTTGAAAAAAGACTTTCGTAGCCCTAACTATGTCGAAATAGCGAAAGCAAAAATTTATCACGTGAAGCAGGAAGCCAATGAAGATGTGATCATGTATGGTCAACGGGTGAGAGAATTACTTGCCGACGCTTTTGCCGAAAGCAATCCTATCGCCATCGAAGAAATAATGTGCGAAACATTTGTCCGCGGCCTTACTACGAATCTTCGAATCGCTGTAATGAAAAAAAAGGCAGTCATCACAGACCTTTAAAGATCTGCAACAAATTGACGAAAACGAAAGTCATCTTCTTGAAATTGTGACGCGCGAGGGGAGTAATTGATAACGCCCTGGTAAATGCGATCACCGAAGCCGTTCAAAACGCACACATTAGCGAAAGCTGCCCAAATCGAAATTGCCAAAATCAAGGGAACTACCAGCGTCAACAGTGGAATTAATCGCCAAATCCTGCTGTTAATGCATCTCGAAATTTTTCACCACGTTGGAACAATAATACAGCATATCACGAACGTAGTCCTCAAACCTATAACGGTAACGGTTACTACAATAACGAAGGAATTCGAAGCACACGTGGATATCACGGACGCGTTTCTCAATTCCCTAGAAATAACGCTTCTCACAATTACGTGAAAAATTATGATGACCAACATGATAACGGTCGATATCGGGATTATTCTATTGAATTTCCGCACAACTGAGAAGTCACTGTGACGGCATAAAAGTCTATTACATTCAAAATAACGCCTTATATTATAACGAAGGGAAAAATATTCGGTTAGGTAAAGTGGACGAAGGTCTCCAAAAAGAGATTTTGTAGCAGAATCACGAAAACCCTTTCGCGGAGGTTACATGAGCAGTAAAAATTCCTTGCAGTAAGATTCACGTACGATTTTACTGGAAGAAAATGAATAACGAAATAACAAGTTTTGTTCTAAGCCGCGTCATTTACCGAAAGGTAAAGTCATAACGATTTTGAAATATTTTTGACATTTTACAGAATATAGCGATGTCCGTAGAACTGATAAGGACATAGGGAAATTCGGACTATGATTACGACAGTGAATACACTCCCGCAAAAACTCATTTCGAGGTAACTAAACATTTTCACCAGAAGGTCGGAAAAGTAACGATTAGTAGAATAACGATTCAATATAAACCAAATTCATAACGATATCTAATCAATATTTGAGGGAGCCATGCGGAGATACCAGTGCTCGAACTGGTACCTTGGAAGAAGAGGTACGAGAACTTCGACAAGCACTCTTGATTTGTCAAGAGTAAGATGATGCGATGGCAAAGATGGCGAACAAGGACTTAAACCTGGTCGCCAATGTGGTTCACGCCGACACATGTGCCCTAGAGATGCTATGGTCGACTGCTCTAGAGATGCGATGGCTCCAAGCAAGGCCGGTGGCAGTATGCGGGCAGCGATTCCAGCAATGCCTCGAAGGCACATGATCCGGAGGCCCTATGACCTGGCCCAGGCTTATGCACAAAATTTCGCCCTGTGCGTACTGGAGGGAATCCTCCCATAATCGTGTCCACCGACCCGGCATTTTAATTCATCATTGGAGTGAATATTTGTTTTTTGTTGTTATTTAAAAACTGTTGTGTTGTATATTTTTGTCGAGGCCGACAAATTCGAAAGGAAGGGCATGTCACGGTATAGTGGCCACCGCCTCTGTAAGCCACGTCCCTACATGGGTTGGAAGGTTGGCATTCTCCCTAACTGCATTCTTGCTAGATGGTTGTTGTGTATATTATAGACTAATAATAAAGGTTTGTAAACCCTCACTCCCAGGCAGGAGCATGACAGGGATACCCCGAGTGCTCCGACTTTTGCCGGGGTGGAAGTGCGGCTCCAGCCGATCTGGAGTTGAGCTGATGGACGTCGCCAATGTAGGCAGGGCGGGCGTCTGGAGCTCGAGTCGTGATGGCGACTATTGCTGGCTCTGGAATCTGCGAGGCGTCATCGCCAATAATGGCCGTGAACTGGGGCAACAGTCTCTTAAAGACTGTTCTTTCGCTGTCGGTGGTATTAAGCAGAGCGGACGTCGTGAGGCAGATGATGGCGTGCGTCCGAACCTCAAACATGATGACGATCTCCTTCGTGGTGATGCGCGAAACCTCCTTCTCAGCAGGGCGTACTCCTCGTGCTTCTCCTGCCCGAGGAAAAGCGCGTCGTTGGGGTGGAACAGGAGACGCTCGATCAGCTAGCGACCTGTGCTGAACCTCTGGCACATTGCTATTTCTTAAGCGGTGAGCCCGTGTGCGCAGTCCGTCGGAAGGCGCTTCAGTGTGCATGTCCATTGACGTTTGTCGATGCTCCCTCGGTGAGTGCTGTGTCCGAGACATAGTGAAGGAGCGTCAGGTCACGGAAGTCGTCGAGTTTCGTGATGGTAGCCGTGAACTGCTTGACAGCCGTGTTGGTGGTTGTGTATTGTTCCAATTTTAGTATATGTTCAGGAATGACGTGGCGATGACCCTGTACGATTGGTCTGCTCGAGATACACTGGCGACAATTAGGCGCCAAACTACGGTCTTCCCCGTTCCGTAGGCAGTTGAAGTGCCTACGACTGGGTAACGTCCTTCACCGAGACGGATTGCGACGAGTTATTCCGTGCGGAGCGTGATAGAAGACTCTGCTATGGAAACAACTGCATTTTCAGGCATTCGACCAACAGATTGATAAGTATGAGGGGCTAAACTGTAGACCATGTCCATTAGGTCTGCTGCAACGGATCGGCCAGTTGGCGAGAAGTACTCGAACAGCTTCGATGACCAGATGATATCGTCGACCGGATGAAGGATAAAGAACAGCGTTACTCAATCCCTCTTAGGATGCGCCACGCATTCTACTTCTACGGGATGTCGTGGAGGCGATTTAAATACGTATTTGGCCATACAATGACTTGCGGTGGCCAGCCGATGATCAAGTCAGCGCTTTATCCTTCCCAGGCAAGTCTGGTACCAATTCACCGACCCCCGAGGGATGGAAGGCTTGGTTGGCCTGGGCGGGAAATCCGAACCAGGAACCGGGTATCGGGTGCACGCGACAGCCGGCGCCTCCGACTGCGCCACACGCGCCCATCGTCGACCGGATCCGCGCCTATTGGTGCGCGTCCCAGCTTGACGCAAACCGTCACCTTGGCGGTGCAGCCCTCTGCCCTGCGAAGCCTGCGCACCGCGTTGAGCATGTCACGATGAACTTACGACGGTACTGCAACGAGTACGTCAACGCGAAGTCCAACTCGGCCTTCTGGATAATCACACGGCACAGCAAGCCGACGATCCTAGGTAGATCAGCCTCTGGTTAGTCCATCCGCATTCATCCCGTCGAGAAGGAACTCGAGGCGAAGCGGGTAGGATGACATACTCGGTACCGTTGCATCCACCTCATGGGTCCGCTTGTCGTCGCGAGGGAGACGCCGAACCTTAACTGGGAGTAGACCCTCGTCGAGACAAGCTGGAAAGAAGGTCCTTGTCTGCATACAAGGAAGTCCTAGGCTTCGACCGATACTGGAGGGTCTGAGAACAGCATCGATGGTGGACAGGGCTGAGCAGGCAACGTTAAACAGCTGAGCCATTTTTGGCCTGGCATACGCGGGACTCCGAGCGTAACTGCGGAAGCGGTTGCCGTAGTCGTCGAGCCGTGTGAGATCGTCGCAGGGGAGACGCTGAACCATAAGTGGAAGTAAACCCTCGTCAGGGCAAGCTGGAAGGATTATGGGATCTATTTTCGTCGGGGGGGGGGGCACAGAATTAAAAATTATGTAACAAGTTGACTAGACACTCACAGAGCGGATTGGAAAGAACAGAATAGGACCCAAAAAACAAAGAACGAAACGGACAATGAGGCAAAAAGCAAACAAATAACCGCGGTTCTAAGGACGTCTCGGCGGGCAAAGCGCATACAAACACAGCTTATCGCCGCCTGATATGTATAACACGGATCTAGCATAGTGAGAGGACAAATAAAGCCGCATGTCACGTGCAGACCGCCGCCTGAGACGTTATAACTAGGATCCACCATAGTGACGGGGTGCATAACATTGCCTGTTTACAACCGCGGTGAAACCTTTATGTTATTTTTTCTTTTCTTCTTAGTGAATTTTGTCAGCTTAGGCGCTATTCTGTTCTCTTCAATCCGCTCTTTGAGCATCAAGTCAATTTGTTACATAATTTTTAATTCTATGCCCCCTCCCCCCACTAGGATAGATCCGGAATGTCCTTGCCTGCATACACAGGAGGTCCTGGGCTTCGACCGGTATTGGAGGCTCCAAGAACCGCATCGCGCATGACACCTTGTCATGAGAGAAAGCGAGGACGACCTCATCTACCTCAAATGGCTTGGTTCCGAAGTTGCACACATTGACTGAGACGTTGACAGCCTCTGGAGCACTCTCGAACGCGATTTGGAACGCTCGTACGCCGTGCCGTGCCCACGATCGATGGAGGAGAGGACGATTCCTAGGACCTGTCGTGGGAAGGACGATGAAGTCACGAAGACGAACCCTGAAACATGAGAGAAGTAGGGGAGGCATTGTCCAGCGAAGATGCGTTGGCGATCCTTGCCTTCAATAACGTGCTCTCCGGGTCGTTGAGTGCGGCCACCGTGGATTCTACGGAATAGACCGACACAACATCCTTGTCGAATCCGCAGGTATTCAGCTTCACATTGGTGCTATATTAGTTGAAAACCAGAAATTGTAACTCCCTGCGGTCTGGGCCTGGAATAAAAAAGTCCTTGGACTCGAGGATGACGTCTTGTCCGTCCTCGGCGGGCGACCTGGTACTGTAAAAGACCTAGTACTAGGCGACCTAGTACTGGAAGCAATGGCCAAGCAGTGTAAACATTTTGTTTGGGCACCGTATATAACTCAGAGATGAGCGGAGTTTTGAAACCCGGTTAAGAGGTAACGGATAATTTTGTCTAACAAGGGAAGCCCTTGAACTTCCTCCAAAGATTCTCAACGAGACCTGCATGGTCTTGCAAGGCATCGTACGAGGATCACAGAACTGTGCTTCGTTTTTGCTAAGGGTCACTGAGTTGTTCGAAAATAGCAAGGAATGGTATCACTTCAGAGTGGGTTGATAAGGCATAGGTGACGCCTGGAATGGTTCTGTGGTGCTCAGAACTTAACCTACAAACGTTAGGAGCTCAAATTAAAGTTTGGTTATAGTATATGATAATTTGCGACGTTTCCTGGACGAAACTGCAAGGTACATTCAAGTGATTCATTTGCCACCGTGGCGGTAGCGACTGGATGGCCGAGTGGATGCGATGTAGACTTGCGGGGTGGGGTCTAGGGTTCGATTCTGGAGAAGGTTACGGGATTCGCTCTGTGGTCTGCTTCCATTTTTGCAACTGAATAGTACATTTTGGCTGCGGTAGGGGGTACCGTATTATTGGGTAGTGGTGAATAAGGGTGACGAAGTCATGACTACCGATTTCGTCCTGACTTTGCCCATGGGAATTATTTAAGCTGCTGACTATACTTGTGCTTTTCCAAAATTTTTCGAATGAACGAATAATCGAATAACCACATTTTTTCGGTTATTCGAATTTCCGAATAATCGAATAACCCCATTTTTCGAAAATTCGAATGAACGAATAATCGAATAACCCCAATTTTTCAGTTATTCGAATTTCCGAATAATCGAATAACCCCATTTTTCGCTTATTCGAATTTCCGAATAATCGAATAACCCCATTTTTCGCTTATTCGAATTTTCGAATAATCGAATAACCCTGTTTTTCGGTTATTCGAACGAACGAATAATCGAATATCCGAATAAATCGAATAATCGAATAAACTTCACACATAATAAGGACAGTGAGATTTTTCCTTTAACTAAGACGTCGTCCAACGTGGGTGAGTGTTCAACAGACATGCCGAAAACGTCGTCCAAAGTTGGTCGGAGTTCAGCTGACGTGCCGAAGACGTCTTCCAACGTGCTTGGCAATTTGGAAGAGTAAGGGAGACCCGTAAAGGAGGAACCACTAACTGCGGAATGCCTTCAGCTTCCCATGGAACTTCGGACATACCTACGTCTTGTGAAAGAGATCGAAACGCTGATTCCAAATATTTATACCAAATTTTCCAAACAGATTTCATAAGCAAGCACTAGCTGCCCCAAAGTCTGCGGAATGTGTGCCGCGTGCGTTGATGCAGCGTGTACGCAGTGTTGCGCAATCAGCATTGTCGTTACCGGCCTGGCCACCTTAGGCGGCGGCGCAGCGGAAGTGTTCTCGCTTCACAGAGAGTGGTCATGGGTTCGATTCCCGCACACACCATTGTTATTGCGTTTTGCGATTTATCGTCAGTGAGAGCTTTTATCGCTATTTCCAACGCATTTTTGAACAAAAGCATGGCAACAAATGTCATTTACGTTCTTCGAGCTCCTTGTAAGTGGAAAGGTGAGCATTTTTGATTTCCCCATTAAGCAAGCCAAAAACCGTATTCACTCGGCGCGCGGGAAAAATACGCGTGTCGTGAAAGAGTTAACCTGCCATAAGAAACCGGAAATTCAGAAACCGATGTCAGATTCGTGATGAGCAACCTAATTGGTAGCGAAGTATGAATAACTATTTTTCGACCTCGGTAGTACAGTGCATGGGCCATTTTATTTTCGAACAGCCAGGCTGTTTCACGATGAAGAGGCGTTGTAGAGAAATTATATTCTTTACACGAATGGAATCAAAAATGTACTAACCAACTGGTAAGTATAGCTAATGATGCAACAACCTTCTTGAGTAATGACGGAGGAATGCAAAAAACGTGTGCTTTATAGCGAGTGAAAGGTTTTGATCGAGAGGTCAATATCGATCGATATTGTTGGTTGGAGCTTGAAAGTGAAGTTTCTTTGTTTGAATGTCAATAACAGTTAGGCAGCGCGTCCCTGCCGTAGCGGTCCCGTGTGGAAAAATTTTCTGTTCAACTTAGCATTATTAGATTGGTGCAAAAGAAATGCAGGTTTTCTGTCTTTTTGGTTTTAACACTATTTTTCAATAAACTAACCATAAGGCTTTTCATAAGGTGTTATACATTGTTGGAAAGCTCATTATATGCGATTTCTATGTATGTACATGGAATTTAACTCAAATCGCTTATTTAAAAAGATAATTTGGTTTTTATTTTCAGATGTCTAAACGCGATTTTGGTCAAATTTACTTCTGCGAGTTGAAATTGGGCCGAACTTCCGCTCAGACCGCTCAAAATATAAACGAAGTATGGGACCAGGGAAGGATCAACGAATGCACAGTACGAAATGGTTCCAAAAGTTTTGTGCCGGCAACACCAGCCTCGAAGACGAACCACATGAGAGCCGTTGATAATGACCCATAGAAGGCGTCAGTCGAAGCTGATCCGAGCAAACCACGCGAGAGGATCGCGTGGTTTCCGAGGATCTCGACGTCGATCACATTACAGTTGTTCGCCATTTGAAGCAAACTGGGAAGACCAAGAAACTAAATTGACCGAAAGTCAGGAAAATCGTCGTCTTGAGATATCGTCGGCCCATCTTTTGCCCAATGCCAACGATCCATTTCTCGAACGGATTGTGACTTCCGATGAGAGATGAATACTTCATGATAACAGGCGCGTTTGCCTAGTGGCTGAATCAAAAAGAAGTTCCCCGACATCAGCCAAAGCCGGAAAATTTTACGAAAATCGCGTTTGGACATCTAAAAATAAAAACCAAATTATTTTTAAACAACCGACTTAAATCAAGTTTCATATATTATGTTGTTCGGAAAGTTCTCAGCGTTTTGTTTTACTACTGCTTGTTCTTGTTACTGTTTGTTCTTCATCGTCTATTATTAAGTAAAAATTCAACTTGCATTGCGCATTAATGTTACTTTCTGTACAGAATTTTTCGCTCTATCTCGCTAAATAAATTATGTTTCAACGTTTTATTACAATTTTGTTCTTGAAGGGCTTTTGGAAGGATGTCGAAGGAGTAATTCCGAAAGATATTTAATTTTAACTTCAAATTGGGACAATCCGCAGCTGAGACAGCCCGACAAATCAACCAAGTGTGGGGGCCTAATAGTTCTGGAGAAAGCACTGTATGGCAGTGGTTCAGTAAATCTTGGACCGGAGATTTCAGCCTCGAAGATGCTTTGAAACGCCTTGGGATGGTGAAAAAGCTCGAAAAGTGGATGCCCCACGAGTTGAGTGAGCGGCAAAAATAGTCACGTTTCGAGGTTTGTTCTTCTCTACTTTTACGCAACAAAACTGACCCGTTTCGGGATCGAATCATCACTTGTAATGAAAAGTGGTTTCTGTATGATAACAGGAAACGTTCCGGGCAGTGGTTGGACTCCGATTTATCCCATAGACATTTTCCAAAGGCGAGCCTCCAACAAAGAAAGGTGATGGTGACTGTGTGGTGGTCGGCGGCTAGTGTGATCCATTACAAATTTTTGGCAATAGGCCAAGCGATCATGGCAGACACCAACTGGAAGGAAATCGACGAAATGCACCGAAAACTGCGTTAACTTCAGCCAGCATTGGTCAACAGAAGAGGCCCGGTTCTTTGGCACGATAACGCCCGCCCACACGCTTCACAAATCGCTACTCGAAAATTGAACGAATTAAGGGTTGAAGTTCTGCCTCACCCGCCATATTCTCCAGACCTCTCACCAACCGACTACCACCCTTTCAAACACTTTCAGAACTTTCTCGCTGTAAAACCTTCACCAATCAGGACCAAGCCAAAACAGCTTTCATGGTTTTTTCGAATCTCATCACAAAAATCTCAATCTCACCACATAATTTTTTCGCTGATGGAATAAGTCGACTGTTGGCCCGTTGGTAACAGTGTGCTGATTCGACTAAACCCGATAAGATTTGAGAAAGTTATGGTAGTTCACTCAAAACGCTGAGAGCTTTCCGGACAGCCTAATACATACGTAGAAAGCGCATGTAATAACCTTTCCAACAATGTATAATACCTTGTAAAATGGTCTTAGTTTGTTGTTAAAAATAGTGTTGAAACAAGGAAAACAAAAAAACCTACATCACTTTTGCACCTACCTAATAGAAGCGCTGGGAACGATCGGTTCCGACAAAAAGGCATTTTGTCGTAGGATCAAAATCGATCAGAAGCTCAATACCTATAGAGAATTTCAATTTTTGCCCGAGGTCCACTGTTCGAGGATAGAGAGTGGAGCTGCCTGCAGTCAATTTGGGGCTAGAGTGAAGTGGAGGACCGTGCTTTGAGGCATCAAGTGGGTCGTCGAATGACCTTGGGGACGAAGGCACTGATCAGAAGAAGATTCGACATCACTGAACCTTCTGGAGATGCCGATATTAAGCGTAGTGGTGGTGGTGGTGGGGGGGGGGGGAGGAATGGATGGCTTCATACTGGCTTCATAAAACTACTCACCTGATCAAGGTTGGAACACAATAAAGGATGAGGATAAAGGACGGCGGTACTCAATCCCCTTTGGGATGCGCCAAGCATTCTACTTCTGCGGGATATCGTGGAGGCGATTTGAATGCGTATCTGGCCATACATGACTTGCCGTGGCCAGCCGATGAACAAGTCTGCGCTCTCTTCTTCCCAGATAAGTCTGGTACCAGTTCACTGACCCCGGAAAGATGGAAGGCTTGGTTGGCCTGGGCGGGAAATCCAAACCAGGAACTTGGTATCGGGTGCACGCGACAGCCGGCACCTCCTCCGGCTGCGCTACACGCACCCAGTAAGGTTAGCACAATAGGGTTCTCAAATATTGCCATCTGTACTGCTAGGGAGTGAAGAAGGCTGAGTTGGTATAGCAAGCAGCTTGAATTGATTGTTCTTCGCGTAGTGATACTGCAACATCAACAGCAAGTGCGTGACTGAGCACTTGTACTATTTACTAGCACTGAACTAGAACTTGTACTACACCTGCACTACGGTACCGCTGTGTTTAGTCTTAATGCAAAAGAGAGGTAGCTAGAATTGAATTGGTGCGGATCAGCTTCACTGGGAAATTTTGGATAGGAGTTCACGGATATATTACAATTACAACAGAATACCACGGCACCTTTGACATTGCCCAGGAAGATGATCCTTAATTAACGTGCTCTTGCGTATCGTATAATAGAAAAAATATGATCTAGTCATAATTTACAAGTTGATAAATGGTATGGTGCCCTCTAGTTTTATTCGGTCTCCTCTTCTCCTACAAGAGTTGCTCAATGGAAAATTCAACTTCCCAGAGCAAAAGCAAGGTAAGATCCGCATTTTTCACATATGGAGCAGGGGTTGAATTTTTGAAGCCTTTAAAGGAAAACAATATACCAAACACCCAAAGGCAATTTGAAAGACTGGTTGACGAGTATCACCAGAAAACTTTGTAGTTTGATGTTGTTTTTGAGGTATTGCGTTTTTGTGCAAGCCACAAGTCACTTATTTAGTCACCTGTTATCTTGTGTTTGAATCATATGTGAACTTATATATATATATATATATATATATATATATATATATATATATATATATATATATACCCTAACTTATATATATACCTCCTATATTTATACCCGCGTATAAAAATAAATAAATAAATAAATATTTGAATGCGTTTTCGGGCACTAGTGTATGGGGCGGTTTCTGCGTCTCCTACCAGCGCGCGCTATTTCGCAAGGCCTAGGGCGATTTGAACTTAATATAATTGGCTTATAAAGCATTTCCGCAAAAAACGACTATGATATTCGTTCTTCCCATGGCAGATTACCTCAAGTAGACCTATTTTGAACAAGATCTAGTGCGGTACACTAAATACACTAGTACTCGTTTTCGTAACGGCGAGATCCTCAACGGTGTGCTATCGAAAACAGTCGTCATCGGAATGAACGTCGCTTACAAAGATCATCATTATGTCACATTCGAAACAAGCAAGTATTCGAAATTCGAATATTATTCGAATTTTCGAACCCCGAATAATCGAATTCGAATAATTATTCGAATTTGCGAAGCTCGAATAATCAAATAATCGAAAATCGAATTCGAATAAATTATTCGAATAATTATTCGAATTCGATTATTCGAGCACAAGTATACTGCTGACCACGAATCTGTCTGTCTTTTTCTAAATTATCACTTTGCTTGCAGTACTTTGCATCAAAGGTTGAAGTCGAAGGTTGGGAAATAAGTTTGAGCACATTGGGGAAGGAAGGGATCCCACTAACGTGATCAGCTTTACTCACCCATATCTACCGTAACCTGGCATAATATACGGAAATTTTAAAAATAGGTATCATATCCGTGATCAGCACCCCAAATAACCCTCATAACCCCCGTAGGCGATAGTTCGCGCGAAATTTTTTCTTTCGTCCTCTCCTCGACCTCTGGGTCTGAAATGCAGCAGTGCTTGTTGTTCATCGTACAACCCGTTACTTATACATACCCATTGTAACCTTCTGCCATCCATCGTTTCAACGAAATGGTTGCCAGATTAGTGATCTACATCTCAGGTAACACTATAGATGAATTTGGAACGCAAAAACGTTTTCGATCTCCAGTGTTGAGGGAGTAGGTACAAGTGCTCCTATCTGCAATGCCCCGATCCGTCTCCTGTAAGCGTATGGGAGTGGTCAGGAAAAAATACACAGCTCGATAAATACCATGAGGTGGGTAAAATATGCTGTACTTGGTAACAGTTAGCTGAAATAGTGAAAGTTGCGAGAAAAATAAAAAGCAGTCTGCAAAGAAATCCGATGAACGATGAGCGTGTCGTGATGATGGGTCAAATCAACACTTGTCGATCATGTTCACGATTGAGGTGACAGCGAGAAACACTTCCAAAAGTAGTTGAGAACATACCAAAGAGGTCATATGGGAATAGCATCTAACGGAACATTCCTTAGCGAGACAGGCATCGTTTAATGGACGCGCGATATCGCTCCACACATCAAGATCAGCTTCATCCACACCTGAAAACAGGTTGAAATCGGGGTTAAGACGCGAAAAAGGTACATTACCGAAGCCAAAATGTAGTCTTCATTTGCAAAAGCGCTGACAGACCATCTAGGAACGCAGAAATCCAACCCCCAGAATCGAACCCTCCACCCTCCCCCCACAAGTCCGCCTCGCTATCCACTCGGCCATCCATCGCCGCCGGCACCGTTGCGAATGAATCACTTGAATCAGGGGTGCACATTTAACGGTTATCGATTTAACGAATTTAACGAATTAACGGCATTTTTCGTTAAAATCTGGCTTAACGACTTAATGGAAATTTTTAGATATTAATTTTTAACGGACGTTTTTCTCAGTGCGTTGATCACATTCACCCTTTCTCTTCACTGATGATGCAGGCATCATCCTTCCAATTAAGACTGTTCCTGAAAAAAAACTATTGAAATCAGCAAGAATATTTTAACGTTTTCATGAATTGTATTGAGTTTTGGAATTTTTAAATGGATTTTGGGGCGCGTGTAGCCTAGTAGGAGGAGGTGTCGGCTGTCGCGTGTCCGATACCAGGCTTCTGGTTCGCCTGCAACATTGTTGGAAATTAGGCCAACCAAGCCTTCCATCCCTACTGGGTCGGGGAATTGGTATCAGACTTGTCTAGGAAGGATAAAGCGCTGACTTCTTCATCGGCTGGCCACCACAAGTCATTATTTGGCAAAATGCGCATACGGATCGCCTCCACGATATCCCGTAGAAGTAGAATGCTTGGCGCATCCCAAAAGAGATTGAGTGATGCCGTTCTTTATCCTCATCCTTTAATGCATTTTGGAGCTAGAAATTTCTTCGCCGGTCCTCCAAGCACCTCAACGAATCCACGAAGATACTGGTCTAACTTCCTTGTAGGATATGCATATCCTCACGTGGCGTTGCTTATCCCAGAATACATTTGCTCACCACCTGAAATGGTCGAGACGGAGAGAATGTTTGCAGCCGCTAGACGTATTTTAAACGATTTTAGAAAAACGCTAACAACAAAAATTAGGAATGCTACTATTTCTGAACGTTAACACGTTTACGACGTGCCACACCTTTCTGCATTGTGGGACCACGTGACATGATACCGCGTCACGGTTCCGATGTTGCAGAAATGGATTGGTCCCGCGCACAAGGCAATCGAAAATCGTGCGTTCGAAAAAGTGTTAACATTCCACTGATAGGCTTTTAATTGCATTTTTGTTATAACTTCTGTGCTTCATGGGCTATTGCTCGTATCGAAATTGTATATGCTCGTAGAATAGTCACACAGAGCGGTTTCGCAAAGAGCTAGGGAAGCGGGGAACTCCGGGTTCTGTCTGATCGCACATTTTATAGTAAGAGGCCCTGCCGGTGATCATCTTGTTGATGTTGTTGATGTTTGTTGATGTGAATTGTTTATTTTCATTGCAGTGTTACACTCTATTCCTTGAACTTCAGCTGTTGACCTCTTGAAATTGAAACCTATAAGGTTTTTCCTTGATTTTTTCCTCTTGAAACAATGGTTTGCAGCAAATTGTATTTTTTAACGAAATTTAACAATTTACCGGAAATTTAACGAAAATTTTCCGTTAAAAATTTTGTTAAAAAAAATTTAACGGACAGAATTCAGCGTGCACCCCTGACTTGAATGCACACTGCAGCTTCTTCTAGGGAGTGTAGGGAATTATCGTGTTACTGTAATCTAACTTTAATTTGAGCTCCAATTCCTTTGTAAGTTAAGTTCAGAGCACGACAGGGCGGAGGGCGGAACTTTTACTCACTTTTTCCCGCGCCGACCGCCGCGCGCGCCTCGGGCGCGACGTCGCCAGCTATCCGCTGGCGGTGCCCACGAGATTTACTCACAAGAGTTCCATCAGAGAGCATCTTGCTGTCTAGTATTGCATTAATGTGCGAGCAGGAACTGGATAATGCGAATTTTTGCTGTTACTAGCAGCAAAGTAACTAACGCTAATAGCTGACTATTGTAACTACTATTGTGATAAGGTCCTTACTAGTAGTGGGAAGTTAGTGATATTAGTATATCTGTTAGTCTAAAATCATTGGCAGAAACCTTGTTTATACGATTTTCACGTAAAAATTGACACTTCTCACGTCGAATCGAGAATTATTCTAGACAAGCATGATGCTTTTGAAATCAAGGTGAACACCTTCCAAATCAAAGCAACCGTCTTTCGGTCAAACTAGAGGACCTCTAAGGAGAGCAGAATAATTGTCTGTTCAAGGAAATCTTGATGTTACTTTCTTTGAAATTTTTTTTAGTTGACATACCCGAATGAGCGTAATAATTTTCTTAGACACCTTTATATTTTTAGATTTAATTTTGTTTTATAGCGCAATAAGGCGGCAATCATTTGGTACATTAAAAGGGATCGCGCCATGCATCCGATTAGCTCGTCGCGTTTTTCATTTGATTGAGAGTATGAGTGACGCTTACATGAAGTTTCAAGGTGAAGATATGTGTGCTCGTTACTTGTTTTTGTTGTGTATTACAGTTGTGAAATTGCATGCAAGCAGAAATCTTGTTATCAGTCAACCAAACATCCCGACGTTTAGACGAGGGCATGGCATAACCTCCTTTCATGGAACAAAAATCACCGCCTTTCTGCGCTTTAGAACAAGCTTTAAACCATTATTTTTCTCAAAAAATTAGAATTTTGTAAAATTTCAAACGATGTCATCACTTATTGATCAGGTAAACTAAATATTAAAGAAATCATTCTAGAAACTTTCCTTGAACAAAATTTATTCTAACCTTTTTGTAGAGTCTCCAGCTCGACGTGAAAGGAGCTCATTTTGAATTGGTTCAGCTATTCTCTTCTTTCTTTTCAAAAGCGTTAGACCTGTTTAAAATAGCGTCCAATTTGGCATGATAACTGTATGTACAGACTGCAACATGGCTCAACAGTAAACAATCAGCAAGGCCGGGACGACGATCGGCAATTTGCCAGCCGCCGACAATCGGTGCAGGACCCACGCGCACGGAGCTAGCAAGCCGTAAGCGTTTCCGCCGCCCCATCACGGCTTGCCGCGCACGGCGGCGTCGCGCCGGAAGCGCGCGGCCGAAAGTGAGTAAATGTTCCTGCACCCCGACAGGGCCATTCAAGGCGTCACTTTTCCCTCATCAGCCCGCGCTGAAGTGATATCACTTTTTGCCATTTTTGGACCGCCCAGTGGTCTGTAGCAAAAACGAAGCACAGTTCTGTGATCCTCGTCCGATGCTCTACTATACCATGTAGGTACGTTGAGAATCTTTGGGGGAAGGTAATGGGCCTTTCTTGTAAGGAAGGCCGGATAACGGAAAAACGAGTAACGATCAAACGACAAAAAATAAAGCTGACTTTAATTTGCCCCTTTTTCAACAGCAAGTCACGGGTTCAGGTACTTTTAAATTATAAGGCATTCTTTATCAGTTTAGTAGTGTTTTCGAAATACATACAGTCTAGTAACTACATTGACGACGCTCTATGGAGTTTTCTGGGTCCATATGTAAGAAGAGCCGCTTCTTGGGTGCTCTCCCAATCGATCATCAACATCAGTGCTGGTTTGGTTTGCCCAAGCCATACGAAACACCTACTTCGCCAGGGTCGATGGATTGCTACCAACCAAGTTCAGCGGGGAGAATAAGTAGGAAGACTGTCAGGCTTTGAAACTAAGCTTGTTTTGCAATGCGATATTTTTGCTACTCGGCTGATGTTTCGGAATGAACTCTTTCTTTAAACACGAGAAGACAAGGAGAGCTTGAGAAACTATTCGTCAAAAGACCATTTCATAGTACATTTTAAAGTTCACAAATTTTTAGTCTTTTTTTCGATTTAAAAGGTTCAGGTAAAACTAAACGAAATATGTGTGAAAAAACCTGACTCATCGTATGGAAACAGTCAAAAGGCTGATAAGTCATCCTTGGAGGAAGGCAAATGTGAGAGTCACTCACCTCTTATTCACTCACGTTAATATTGACCCGACAAAGACTTGCCCGCTTTGTGTCTATTTCCGCAGCGTCAATCGGGTTGTTTGACTAAGCTGTCGCCTAGTTCTTTTTTCAATTAAATATGCTGCGAAATAGACTGTTCCTTAGATGAATGGTTTCTCCGACCCTTCGTGAATGCTTTTCATGCTATAAAAAAGTCGGTTGCGTTGAAACGTGAGCCTAATCAGGTCTGCATAACAATTTTGGTTACGCACGTTGATGACCACAGCCCAGCTGTTGTTCGACAGTATGCTAAGATAAAAGGCATTTTAACGTGGGATTATCAATGATGAACAAAATTTTACTATTTTCATCGATTAGCCACTGCAATTTATTGTTTAGGCCAAGCAAAAGGCCATTCACTGAAAGAGTTGCGACATCCAAAAAGGTAGAAACAGAATATGCGGCGCATTCCTAAAAGGGAATGGTTTCTTATATGAAGGAGAACTTGCACTACAAAACTCGCAAGTCAGAATTAATCCCCATGTTTTGTAACACCTGTGATGAAAAGTTGATTTAGTATGGTTTAATTGCACTATTCAGGTTTTTAAAAGAGAAAGTCATTGCCTCAACATTTTGAACGCACCACCACTATCAGCGGGAACCGGTCGTAAAATGGTTTTAGACATCAGTCTCTATAAAAATACATCTATACATAGTTGCAAAACCATTCCTTTTTTTGATTAAATCTGTTCCGATTTTCCTCATATTCATTGCTATACTGCGGCATTTGTTTAATACTTTATAATAGCCTATCATAGTAGTGATCGTGAGCAGCAACAGAAGCCATTCAGATCCAAAAGGGTTAGTTGAGTCATTTCCTCGCTGGTGATCGGGAAACAAACATAGTTGTACTTTAATTAGACTTTAACTGTCTCTCCAGAGACACTAATCTTGTATCATACATGCATGAGACGTACAAGGGACACCCGTGAACTTTACCCAAAGATTCTCAACGAGACCTATACGGTGTTGTAGGGAAGAAGAGCAGAAGTGTTTTTCGGTTTCGTTACGCCTGATGGTCCGAAAATGACGAAAAACTGTCGCAAGGCAACCCCATGTGATCGCCGGGATGCCGTCCACCAGGGGCCGGATTCATCAACCACTTACCGGCTGTAAGTGGCGCAACTAACCAGGAAACCCGCCATTCGGCCGATTCATCAAAACGTGGTTAGTTAAATCCGGCCTCAGATCCGGCGTATCCGTTACTAGGCTGGAGTGCCTGGTAACCGCTACCGGGATGCAGCGGTTGCGTTCCACGGCTAAACGGTGACCCAGTCGCAACGAATTGCCGTCACTTACCGCGAATTTGATGAATCGCAACTCGCGGTTAGTGAGCCGCTGACGGATAGTAACCGTAACGGGTGATAAGATTTACCTCCGTTCTCGTTGATGAATCCGGCCCCAGCAGTGCCGATTTCGCCGAGCGGGTAGTGTTGAGAACTCGTGAGCACGAAGTGCACACTGCAGGCATCACAGGGAGGTGTGATTGCGCAGAAACTGTAACCAACAATTTCAGTTGACTTCGTTTTCACACATATATTCTTCCAGAATGTCTGCACTTGTTATGCACCTGGAATCGTATACAATGTGTTTACAATTAATGTACTATTACCGCATGTTTCTTTCTTGCGAAGACCTTGGTTGAAGACGGGTCAGCACAGACGCGATTCATGTGCTATTGCTGTCGTAAAGTAAAACTGCTGTCGAATATTATATATTTAACAGGGATAACAACAAACAATAACAATAATAATGTCAATAACAAGAATCCAAACCCACTAACAGGTATGAGGGAGGAAAGCTTATATCTCGCACGAGAACCATGTTGGAACACAGATCATCGAGTATAGAAGAGAGGATGGCTCACAATAGTGAGAAAATGGAAAAACGTATATGATTTGATGATAGTGGCAGAAGATACAAAACTACTGCATCAATTTGCATTGGTCTGGATCCGAACCCCTGACCACGTGCTCACGAGTCCTCGACACTAATTACTTGCCCAAGCCATCCTGCTGGTCTACACCATCCTGGGAATCACAGGTGGTTGCCTTGCGACAGTTTCTCGTCATTTTTGGAGCACCCAGTGGAGAGTAAAAACAGTTCTGTTCTCCTCGTTTCATGCCCAACAACATTATAAGGTCTTGTTGAGAATCTTTGGGGGAAGTTCATGGACTTCCGTTGTTGGTAAACATTTGGTATAGTTAGAGGAGAGCCTAGCGCATCCAAAGAAGAGCTGTTTAGCGCTGAGCTTCGCATCCTACTTTTGTGGTCTCACGACTGTTGTATGTTGAATTTGATTGCATGTATCATCGTCTATCCTCTACGATGATGCTCAAGCCTTGAGAGGTCAGGAGGCGTGACGCTACCATACAGCGGACGCACGGCAGTTCTCGCTCCACCTGTACATGGACCAGTTGGTCTCTCAATAAACTCTGCCTCATCTCTTGTACTCGCCATCACATCCACTGAACCACCGCATTATTAGGGCGTATAAGTCCTTTGCCGTATCGTCGTATACACTTGGTGCATCGGCCTAACAAGCCTAAGTCTGTGTGTGTCAAAGTGTAACAGCTTTGGGACCTGGAGCATAAAGTCGGTCGAATATACGATCGCATTCTCTGAATCCAAGAGAATAAGTCTCCCGTTAAACACCTGGAGCACAAAGTCGATACTATTCACGATCGCACTTTCTAAATAAAAAAGTTAATTCTCCTGTACGCTAAAAGTATCTGGAGCAGCCTCTTCTCTCCGTAGCTAACAACACTAAAGGAGAATTTAAAAAAATGGCATTCCGTTCAAGGAAATCAGCAATCATATTGAACTCAACCGCGCTTCATGATTTAGCAACGTGCTACAAAGAGCATGCAGCTAGCCTAAACTGCGCAATTCAAATTGAGTTCAACTATGAGAAATGCAAATCTACAATAGATCGCTTAGAAGAATGCATAACAGAATTAAAAGAAGGTGAGCAATGCCTTCAAAAACTTTTTATCGAATTAAGGGATGAGTACATGAACTGCAAAGATAAAGCAGAGAAAAAAGAGTTAATGGTTGAATTAGAGGAAATTGAGCGAGAATCTCAACTGCACAAGGTCACTGCAGAAGCCGTCGACCTCACATATAGTTTAAGGGCACGTGTTGACGAATTAAGGTGCTGTAAAGAAAGGAAAAGAGTTCAATTTGGGCACTGCCTTCAAAATAACAGTGTAGTTGCTGCCGCAGTTCCAACACCCTCAGTGTTTCAAAGTAGCCAATCGAATTACGAAAACATTGAAACAAATACTAGTACCGTAACAGTGCAGGTAGCGAAAATGCAGGCAGGTCATGGAGTACACCGCTCCATAAAGGCTCCAAAGGTGTCCTTACCAAATTTTTTTGGTAATTCAGAGGAATTTCCAGAGTATTGGGCAGTTTTTGAGACTCTGGTTCATAAAAACGTTGAACTTCACGTCATCGAAAAGATTCTCCTGTTGAGGGAAAGCTTAAAAGGCAGGGCAATATCCGCCATACAAGGCATCCAGCCACTGTCGCATAACTATGGATGGATGATACAAACGCTGAAGGATATATACTGCGACCATTCAATAAATAAGTCACAAATTGCCCGAAAGCTGCTGAGTTTAACGCCAGCTAGTGATTTTGCGAACAACTACTCCTTAGTCCTCAAAAAATTCAGGTTTTGATTAACCAGATGGTATCCGCAGGATATGACGTTAGGTCTACATGTGATCCAATTTGGATCGAAACCATACTGTCCAAGTTTCCTCATAGTATTGTTAGGCCTGTCCTCATAGCTAGCAGAGCAGTGCACAATCAATCAATCGATGAACTCATGAGTGACCTCAAGAAGGAAATTGCCGTTAGAGTCTACATCGAGAACAGACTGGGCAATACAATCAACGGCGAGGTCATCTCAACACATGCGTCTCTGTCATGCAAAACTGTTATTGACAAATCAACTAGTAGAAGAATTTTGAAGGAGCAAAACAGATGCTGGAAATGCTGCTCCTCACGGCACGACAGTTTTAACTGCCAAAAGCTGAACTGCACCGGATGTGGGAAAATGCACCACGCATCAGTGTGCTTCAAAAAAGACCCTAAGGAGCTCAAACTAGGTCCTCCATGGAATTCATCGCGACGAGACCATCAGATCTGCCATTATCGCACAGCAAATAATACTAATCATGCCGAAAATCAGCGCTTTTGTGCCAAAAATTTTACAAATCTTGGCGCAGTTTCCGTTGAACCTCAAACATTTAATCATTTGTCACCAACCAACAAATTAACTGTTGCAAATAAAAGCGGGTTCAAGCGAACAATAGGTAACGAAGTAGAGAACCAGCCACTGACGCAATGACCACCCATATCTAAACGTAAGAAGGGTGCTGCGTCTGCCAAACAACCGCGCCTGCCATGGGGCATGCCCTTTCGCGCGAACCTAGATCAGGTCACTACTTTATTAGCTGGATCGGCCAGGTCCCCACGAATATACACTCAATTGCTCAACAAACCGTGCCGCAAAAAGTCAATAATGAACAGAGAAGTGATGGGTTGTGCTCGCGGAATTCTTGGACCTGCGTTGGAAAAGCTAAATAGGGAAACCCTCGCAAGACCGCCAGACCATTCACATGTTCAGTGAATTATGCTTTTTCAAAATGGGTAGTATACTGATTGAAGTTTAAAATCTGTCATGTTTCCCTTTGTTTCATACCGCCGTCGCCGTCTACAACTCTCAACTAGCTGCTGCTGCTCAACTCGTCCGTCAAGCTGTCTTCAACTTTCAACAAGCAGTCTGCAGTCGTCAACCTCAAACCGTCAACAGCCACTCGAGTCTTCTACATATCCGGTCCTTATGGTCTGCAACAGTCCATCAAACAAGCCGATCGCCGCCGGCATCGTGATGTCATACTTTTCATCCATATCATGTCATGCTTGATTCTTCGCGTAATTCAAAGATTTCGTTTTGGACTCGCCGGGAATATCATCGTCTATCCTCTACGATGATGCTCAAGCCTTGAGAGGACAGGAGGCGTGACGCTACCATACAGCGGACGAACGGCAGTTCTCGCTCCATCTGTACATAGACCAGTTGGTCTCTCAATAAACTCTGCCTCATCTCTTGTACTCGCCATCACATCCACTGAACCACCGCATTATTAGGGCGTATAAGCCCTTCGCCGTATCGTCGTATACAGCATTCGGCCACAGACGGCCATGCTATCCTCGCAGTGATAAGCTATTATAAAGCATTAGACAAATGCCGCAGTATAGTAGTGAATATGAGGAGAATGGAAACAGATTTAATCCAAAAAAGCAACGCTTTTGCAACTATGTACATGATGTATTTTTATGTAGTGGTGGTGCATTCAAAAAGTTGAGGCATTGATTTTCCCTTTTAAAAGTCTGAATAGTGCAATTAAACCATACTAAATCAACTTTCCATCAAGGGTGTTACAAAACATGGGGATTAATTCTGATTTATGAGTTTTGTAGTGCAAGTTCTCCTTCGTATAAGAAACCATTCCCTATTAGGAATGCGTCGGATATTCTGTTTCTACTCTTTTGGATGTCACAACTCTTTCAGTGAATGGCCTTTTGTTTGGCCTACACAATAGATTGCAGTGGCCAGTCGATGAAAATACTAAAATTTTGTTCATCATTGATAATCCCACGTTAAAATGCCTTTTATTTTAGCATACTTCGAACAATAGCTGTGCTCCTCATCAAGGTGCGTAACCAAAATTGTTATGCAGGCTTAATTAGGCTGACGTTTCAGCGCAACCGACTTCTTCATAGCATGAAAAGCATTCATGAGGGGTCGGAGAAATTATTCATCTAAGGAGCAATCTGTTTCGCAGCATATTTAATTGAAAAAAGAACTAGGCGACAGCTTATTTCTTTTTTCAATAAAAAATGGCAGATGAGGCTAAAGCAGTTTAGGCAGCTGGGGAGTTGTGGGCAGTTTATCGTAACTTACCTTAACTGTTCTGCTTGCCCACGCATTCGTAGGCCGTTAGCTCGCTGCGTCTTCCCGTAGTGGTCGACTGAACTCGGAAAAAAACTGGGTCGTACAAGCCTCACCTACACTTTCGCCCCGCTATAATTTCGCCTGTTTAGAAACTACAACGCTGTACTCTTGCGGACTACTAAAGCTCTCCATTTCCTACAAAATCCAGGAGCCGCAGCCGGAACGATTTGACGCGATAGAGCTATTGCGCTTCGAACACGCCCGCGCGTGCAATTTTCGAGCTGTCGCGCCCCCTCGGTCGATAGATCTGTACGCATTGTTCACGGCGCACTCCAAAGGCAAGCTGGACAGTTAGAGCAATTCCTGATTAGGATGGAATGGAACGCTCCAAAGCGGCTTTTTCGGCAATTGACCAAAGGACATACGGTACTGTAGATATATGTACACCTGATTATCACTTTTCATCGAATGTAGAAAAAAATCCATAAAAAATTTCCTTAGACTTCGTGGCATTGAAATACGATTGGATTCCAGCGAACTACGTTTGGCAGAGTGACTTTATTTACGCATCGAATACGTCAGTGAGGATGTCAAGCAAAGGTGCTGCTCTTCAATTCGTCCTCCGTCGTTCTCCATGGCTTCGAAGCCCCTCGTTTTATAGGCCTCAGAATCCTGAAAAAACACCGTGGATTAAAACTATGTTCTAAAAGAAATCTAGAGAAGCGCATTCTGGATCCATCGCAGCGGTTGGTAGCTCACAGTTAGAATCATACTTAAGTTAGACCTGAACAAAACAGAAACTTACATGGCGTTTTGTGTATTATTCGCCAAATATGTACGCTAGTTCCTATTCTAAATTTTATTCTAAATCCTATTCAACCAATTCATCTTGTAGCACCCACTTCTCAACTGTTGCTTTGTCGAACATTCTTTTTTTCGCGAAGCTTGTTCTACTAATGAATCACTCTAATCCTCGCCATTGATTCTAGTCACTAGCCAAGGTGACATCCTCGCCTTTTGGAAGGCACGCCAAAACGTTGAGCACACATTTTGTTATAAACGATGATTTGTTCAATCTTCTGTAGCAATTGGCACGCGATTGTCCACAAGTGTTGCGAAGGAACCTTCTTCCCTTTTTGCTAGGCCTGTAGCTTTTACCGTTAGCTTCCCACAAAACGTTAAATATCCCGATTTCCAGGATTTTGCGCCTTTTGGATATAACTCGCCCAAATATCATTTATTTCAAAACCCAAGAACATATTTGAGCTTAGGAGCTCGAGCTCTATCGTGTGGTATACATAGTTCACATGGAGCCATGAAAATGTTCGAAATTGAAAACTTGCGGTCCATTGCGAAGGGCGGTCGAGGACGAGTTGTTGGTCGCAAATCGTCGGAAGGCGTTGCATGTTCGTTGCAGGTTAGAAACCTTAGGTTTTTTGAGAAACGGTTGTGTTATGAACATTCAGTCTATGATGTTGAGTTATCGCCCACGAACGTCTCTCCGATACTTCTACTTCAAGTTGCATTTAAGTTTGGTATGGTATAGTCGTTTCTGGTATAACATTTTAGAGCATTGCAGGATGTATTCTGTACGCCTTTGTTCTAATATTTCTTGTTCTCTTGTATTGTTTTGGAGCTCATTTTGGGTCGATTTCATTGAAATTACAATACAACGAATTCGAATCTCACGACGGTCAGTCATACACATTCTTTTTCGGGGAGGATGCAAATGACATTAAGATTCACAGTCATGTTTATCCTTTCAACGTGGTTGGGGACTATCTTGACATGATCATTGCTTTTCATTCTGGCACTAAGGTGATACATTTGCTTTCATCTAGTAGTTTTCTTTGAGCTAGGTGTCGAAGCGCTGATTTCATGACTGCAATCATACGTTCGTAAAATGCTCTCTCCAAGAGGATAGTGGCGTAATGAATCTCCATGTAATTGACTCGTTTGCAAGGAAAAACTGAAGTTTTTTGGCTTTGTGAGTGTGCCTGAAACTCTTAAGTTTGAATTAGCTCTTGTCCTACTGTGAATTTTGTGGCAATGCCCGGAGTGATGAGTTGAGGCTTTCCTCTTTCTCTCTAACAACAAACTAACAGTGTTGTAGTGCTGTTGTAGTGTTTGGCCACACCTTCGGTGTATTAAATAAATAAGTAAACTAATACGTGCAGAAACATGGGAAGCACTCTGGCTCGAACTCAAAAAAACCTGGCGGCGCCACCGAGGCACATCTCGTGGGGTATCGTAGGGGTTGATGATAATTGCGCTTTCAGATCTCCTTTCCAGGTCTTTGAAAAGCGTTCAGCGAAAACTAACTGTAGTTCTGGACTCCGCTCACGGGGCCCTACACCCTGTAGCACAAAATAGCATCGCAAAAGCTCACCTTGAGTTGGAAACCTTTCTTTGTGAGAAAACAGAGCGTGAGAGATGGATTTTTTGTCCACTTGTACGGCAGCATGAGCGGTGCATCTAGAGGTTATCAACAACTTGAGCGGCATAGAATTAGTCAATGTGCAAAGAGGATTCATCGCTCGCAGAGGAAAGCCTCAACTAATCATTTCGGACAATGCCACAAATTTGACACTAGGACAAGAGCTATTCAAACATTAGAGTCTCAGGCACACTCACAAAGCCAAAAACTTCAGTTTTTCTTTGCAAACGAGTCATTTATAGATTCATTACGCCACTATCCCCCTGGAAGGGAGGATTTTACGAATGTATGATTTCAGTCATGAAATCAGCGCTTCGACGCCTAGCTCAAAGAAAACTACTAGATGAAAGCAAATTTACCACCTTTGTGCCACAATGCGAAGCAGTGATCAATTCAAAGCCGCTAACGTATATGGGAAATACTCCAGAAGACAGCAGTTCTCAGGCCCATTGATTTTTTAATTTCACACGTAAATATGTATCTCACACCCAACCCTCAAAATGACCCAAATGACGAAGAATATTTTCCAGACATTTCAACAAGAAACGCATCAATTCATTACTTTCAAAAACACGAATTACCTACAGCAGCTATGGAAGTTTTGGACCGAATACTATCTATTAGAGCTCCGAAATTTCCACCAAAAAACGAATTGAATGAAGGAGTTTTACAAGAAAACTACCACAGCTTGCGAAGTGGATTATAGAATGGAAGAAAATATACAACGTGGAGAATGGCCCTTGGGTTTGACTACTAACCTAATTCAAGATTCCGACGGTAGTGTGCGATCAATCGATTTAAAGACAGCTAAATCCAACATCACTTGATCAATTGAATGTTGATCCCTTTAGCAATCGAGATACAGAAAATTTCAAGTCTTCCTCAAATGCAACCAGCGTAAACGACGATATGTCACCGTTGGACTCAACACGCGATACAAACGACAACGGGGAGCAGACCCCGTTAGAATGTCGGGACCACATCGCATCCAGCGCCGCGGAGTAGGGCTCTGGTCGCGTACGATCTTATTTACAGCGCCACGCGAAACGAAACCTATGCCGTCAACAGTGCACCGAGAGTCTTCTTGCAAAAGAGAATCGATACATGCGCGACATTGGCACTACTGGCTTATGTTAGCGTTAATTTCGAGCTTTTTTACAATCGTACAGTCAAAGGACAATGCATACGACCCTATTCAGTGCATTCAAGGAGGCGCACCCACATCTACCGGATGATGGTGAAGTCACTGCAAAGCAATTTGACATAACCATTCCACTAGGCATATCCTCCCAACCCCTCAGCGAGCAAATGGCTTTGACATTTTGTGCCCCCATGGTCACCAATCCTGAATGCTGGCCCAGGCTACCGTTTGGTCTCGCAGCCCTCCTTATATACGTGACTCTATTCACAATTTATTTCACGGAAGTACAATAAGGAAACTATATTATTTGCAAGCATTGTGTTCTTGTATATGTGGGAAATTACGTTTCATACGAACCCTTGCGAGCTGGTTTCCCAGGAAGCAAGTTTCAAAGCGTAGCTCTGCAAAGTATGTACAATTAATGGAGATTAGCAACACTACAAATAGGAAAAGGAACTCCTAAACCCTAGTGCGAATCCTAGCCATTGTCGCCTTTTGCGGTTGCACGGCTTACGGGTGCCAACAAACCACACTGGTATCGTCTTCTATTCTGCAATGTAGTTCAAAAGATCAACAATGCAAAAACAGCTCAACCATAATTGCAAAACTTAACGCCGTGCAATCATAGCTATTTCTACGTCTCCAAAATTGCGATAGTCAATATCAGGTCATGAAAATAACAATCCATGGACTGTATTAAAATGCCAGAAGTAAACAATATATTTCACATGAAACACAGAAGCCAGAGTACTATTCAGCAAACTATGCCCTCATATGGGTACATGTAGCGGTATCAAGTGCGGAAAAATTGCAAGCGATATCCTAGTCGAACAACTTGACATAGTAAATAACTTCACAGGGATCACGTATTGTTCAAAATCGTGTGGAGGATGGAGTTGCTCATGAGGATTCTTGGGTAGATTCCTGTTTTATCGAATATATCACATTCCCAAGGACATAGGCGTTTAATTTCGTTAAAAACGTTTAATTTCAAACTAAACAGGCAAACACTAACAAAATACATGTTGGCGAAATCAAACCCTATGCACCAGATCTTTCGGGTCAAAAAAATCAATATAACTTTATTTTCTTTCTCTCCAATTGCAGTAATCAACAAGCGGTGTACTACCAGTCAGAAAGGTTTAGCTATGCTTGTATCTCAAATCCTCAGCTTGACAGTTCACCCAGTGCGTGTTCCTTACGTCACACGTGCAAGCGTACTCCAGCAGAGGACTCTGTAAATTGCTACTGCCCAAACAACAATATCTCTTAAATCAGACAACTATCTCACTTGCTTTCCCTCCCATTTCCAAACAGAACTGCCGTATCTGGAACATAAATGATGCCAAAACTTTACACAACTGCATTTTCTGCCAAAACGACAATAGAATTAGCACCTACAGTAACACAATTTCTAGAAGATGTGATCGAATTCAAATGCAACACTGAACCAGTAAGCCTTGTTGGCTGTTATAGCTGCATCAAAGGGACCGTTGCTTCTGACAAGCACATCAGACTTACGCCAATCGACTGCTCAAGTAACTTGCGGCTCACGATAATTCGTACTCTCGCACGAAACAAGGCGTTCGAAATCAAATACGGTTGTTTTTCAATAGTGCAAAAGTAAAAGAGCAACGCCGCGTTCAGTGCAGCAGTCACATCACCATACAAGAAATTCAAGTAACCTTGAACTATGTCAATGGTGTTAAGCCTCTATGGAGATATGCCAAACTCTGGGATATCTCTACGCATGACGACAACTCATTCAACGTACATTGGGAATTACCTGATACAATCCATTTCTTTGAAATCTGTAAAGCCTTCTGCCTATATATACAAGGTCGTCGTGGTCATCAGTCTCTCATCTGCATTAGTTATTACGAAGTTATCTTTGCGCCCGTGATGCAACATCTCCTAGAAAAGCCTTGAAAGTCACAAGAAATCCCTTCCCGTTGGCTTTTCTACCCATTACAATGGGATGATTGGTTCTAAAAACTTGTCCCTGTAGTACCGGTGTTAATACGACTTCTTCTAGAAATATTCTTCGAAATTCTAAGGTCAATGGCATGATTCCACCAGTTTGTTGTTCCTTGCTCTCACACAGCACTTCGAATTTCGCTATTTTCAAAAATACCTTATTCATCTCCCATTTATCTCATATTTTCAAATGTTCGCAATAGAGGTAAAAAAAACAACGTAAGGCCAATCAATCTCAACCATACGACTTCAATGCTGCAAACTGCAAACCATCTCACGACATCCTGCAGAAA
The DNA here is from genome assembly GCA_947359475.1 of Heligmosomoides polygyrus bakeri. NCBI lineage: Eukaryota > Metazoa > Nematoda > Chromadorea > Rhabditida > Heligmosomidae > Heligmosomoides > Heligmosomoides polygyrus. The sequence continues at coordinate 52,427,825 of OX375866.1, read as the reverse complement.
GCAGTAGGATCCCTGCTTCTTCTGCAACACCGAAAAGAGAGGGCGAGTTGATCATCATTCGGCTTTTTGCCCTCATAAATTTTCATTTTAAGTCAATTTGAAAACGACAACTGACAGCAAGGCTAAGCTAAACATAGTTTCTTATTTTAAAAAAACAATTCCAACTGAAACAACAATTCAATATTAATTCCTTTGCGTAATCGTTTGGATTTCAATTTTTCAAAAGTCAAAACAGCGCCATTCTTTTCGCTCTCACTCGTGGTGCTGCGAACGAGAACCTCCTTTACTCTCCTTTGGCTGATTATCTTTCGCAAATTTCATCAAGGCATCGTATAATACCGCCCGCGTCGCGACGGTTTGCGACGGAAAAATCCGTCGCAAACCGTCGCATGCTCATAACTCCTTTAATGTTGAGTTGTTTCAGAAAATGTTGGTACCGTTCGATTCGTCTCCTCGAGATCTATAAAACCATGTATAAAACTTTACCAGGCCACCGCGTTTTCGCTGTGGATGGTCTAAAAAAGTAGCTGCAACAGGCTTTTTCAATTAGAGCACCTTATTTTCCAGGACGTGCCTGTGACGTGCAGTGTTTTTGGAGTATCTCAAGCATGGCGTACGTTGTCAGTGCTCTGTCATGCCTGAAATGCTCCGAGAGTGCGCCGTGCACAATGAATATAGGATCGAACCTATCAATCGAGTGGGCGGAAGCATGCCTACTGGGTTTCTATCTTCACTTAATGGAAAATGTAAAGCCTTCAAGACTATCTTGCACCGTTTGGAGAATTCTACAAGAAATTTCCGGCCGTCCTACTTAGGATTTGCTCCTGTCAGTCCGAAGAGCCTTTGGAGTGTGCCGTACACAATGCATGTAGGATCGGACCTACCAATCGAGCGAGCGGAAGCGGCTCAAATGTCGTGCTAAACAGCAAAGCTTACCCTCTTTAGTTGCTTAGTGCACACAATGAGAGCAGCTGATACAAATGAAGAGGTTTAAGAAGCGAGAAGAGAGAGTGCGCCGTGCAAAATGCATATACGAAGGACCGTTTGAAATTAGATTCGATTAGAAATTTCCTGCCGCCCTACTCAGGAATTCCTGTCTTCTGTTCCGGGGAGGCTTTAGAGTACGCTGTGAACAAGGCATAGAGAATAGAACCTATTAATGGAGTGGAGCGACCGCTCACAAATGCACGCGCGGTCGAGTTCGTAGCGCAATGACTCTATCGAGTTCGAATCTTTCCGGCTTCAACTCGAGGACTTTGTTGGGAGCACAAATCTCTTGAAGTGCTCTAAAGCACAACGGTGTGGCTCATGAATGGACTAAATTACAGCGCTCCGAAAATGCAGGTGATGCTTGTGCGACCCAATTTTTTCCGATTTCGGTCGACCATTGCGCAAAGATACGGCGAGCCAAGGGCATGCAAATACATAAGCGAGCAGAACACCTAAGGTGCTTCAAGGCGATGTGTCGCAACTCCCCAGCTGCCTAAACTGCCTTAGCTCCTTCTACCATTTTAGGGCGGCGGACTTTGCGATTGAAGGTTACTGCCCTCTTACTCACCCACATTTGGGTTTCCGACACTCCCAGTAACACCGTTTTGTTCACAACGAAAAGTTCTATCGAATGGTTCCACTATCGACCAATTTCAAATAAATCGATTTTTTGACAATTTCCCATCGAGGGCGTGGGCGCCATTGGCCGAGGCGGCGCGGACGATGACGTCATCGAAAACCGATATTTTCGAAATTGGCCAAATTTCCTCGTGCAAACTTCCTGCAAAATCATCTAGGCGGTTATTTGGGGAGCTGATTACGAATACGACGTCTTCTTCTTCTTCTTCTTCTTCTTCTTCTTCTTCTTCTTCAGCGTTTGTCCCGCTTCGTCGCGGGGTCCGCTCTTCTGGTGTCATGACGCCACCTTTCCCGGTCATGCGCTTGATCAGGGTGGACGCCAGTTACTTTCATGTCCATGTGTAACGTATCCGCCCAACGCTGCTTCGGGCGTCCTCTAGGCCGCTTTCCTGACACTTCCAACTCAAGGCCTATCTTGCGGACGCTGTCTTCCTTTCCACGCAGAACGTGGCCGTACCATCGCAAACGAGCTTCGCGCAACTTGTCCGCTATCGGCGCAACACCAAACTTCTGCCGAATAGCATAATTTTTGATGCGGTCCATGCGGGTGACTCCAGCCGTCCAGCGCAGCATCTTCGTCTCCATGACGCTGAGGCGCGTTTCAACTTCCTTGGTCGCAGGCCAACACTCAGCGCCGTACAATGCTACTGGCCGGACGACTGCTCTGTATATCTTCGACTTCAAGCGCTCTGGTATCTTCCTATCGCAGAACACCCCAGTCAACGAGCGCCACTTGGACCAAGCTGCACTCACGCGTCAGTTCACTTCAACCATCAGACCCCCGTCAGATGCTATTGCTGATCCCAGGTATTTAAACACCGAAGTGCGTGCAAGCTCAGTGCCGTTAAGCTTAATGGAGCCGGACTCGCTTACGTCAGTCGTTAGGTACTCGGTCTTCTTGACGTTCAATTTGAGTCCGAACATCGCCAGGCGGTCGCACCAACCTTGCACCTGCCGCTCGAGATCATCCTTATCTTCGCAAGCGAGCATCACGTCATCAGCATAGAGCAATGTCCATGGGACAGGCTTCTGAAGATCTCACGTAATGGCATCCATGACGACAACAAAGAGGAGTGGAGAAAGCGCAGAACCCTGGTGCACCCCAACAGAGATGGGAAACTCCATTGAGGTTCCAGCTGCAGCTTGCACTCTACTCTTTGGGCAAGAGTAGAGCATCCGCACCCACTCTATAAGTTCCTCAGGTACGTTGTGTTGTCGCAAGGCGTACCATATAACCTCACGCGGTACGCGGTCGAAGGCCTTCTCCAAGTCGAGAAAGGCTATATGCACCGGCTTCTGTTTCTCGCGATGCTTCTCCACCAGGAAGCGGGCGGCGTGTATAGCATCAATGGTTCCACAACCAGCTACGAAGCCGCACTGGTTTTCCGAGAGCTTGACGATTTCACGAATTCGTCTATCGAGGATTCGCTCGAAGATCTTCATGCTGTGCGAAAGCAAGCGAATCGGACGATAATTGGAGCAGTCTGCAGGACTGCCTTTCTTCTTCCAAATCGGAATCGTCGTACTGTTGTGCCAACACTCCGGTACTTTCTTCTCCCTCACTACCTGGTTGAAGAATTCAGCCAACTACTCAGCAAGATACCAGAGCTTCGACTTCCAAACATCGGCTGCACGATCATCCGGTCCTGTCACCCTGCACGGCTTCATCTTTCTCAGAGCCGCTTCTGTTTCCTCCACGGTGATCTTGTGATCGTGACCGTGAACAGAACCCACAGAAAGGATGGCCGGGTGAGGAAATTCCATAGTGGAAATTTCCTCAAAGTAATCACGCCATCGCTTCAGCGCGTTTTTGCGGTCTGTCAGAAGATGGCCGCTCTCATCATTGATGCCAACAAACTTTTCAATGTCCTCGGTTTGGCGATGGCGGGTCTTAGCAAGTCGGTACAAATACCGCTCACCATCGCGCGATTCGAGCTTTCGGTAGACATCACCATAATGAGTGGCTTTCGCAACAGCCACGGCTTTCTTTGCAGCCTTCTTCGCCCTCTGATACTCCTGCCAGTTTTCGGCTGTTCTGTCGCCGAGAAACACATGATAAAGCGATTTCTTCTCTCTAACCTTCGCTTTCACATCGTCCGTCCACAGCCATGTCTGCTTGTCGACCTTGCGTCGCCCAGGCTTCGTTATGTCGAGTTCCAACCTTGCAGCTTGGCGTATCGCGTCGGTTGCTTTCTTCCAAGTTTCGTCGACAGTCGTGACTGTCGGCAACCGTACGCGGGAAATCACAGCTGCTTCCTTCTCTTTCATTCGCCACCACTTGATTCTTGTAGCACCGCATCGCTCAACCTGCTGCACCCTCGGAGGGGTGATCTTAAAGGTGCACACCTGCGGTCGATGCTGTGGGGCGACCGTCTCATACGGCACGATCTTCGCGTCTGTCACAAGACTCCGGTCGCGATCTCTCACAAGGACAAAGTCTATCTGAGACTTGGAGCTCCCACTATAGTATGAGATGAGGTGGGAGTCGCGTTTTCGGAAAACGGTGTTCACAATGGTGAGATTATGCGATTCCGCATACTCAAGAATGTGCTCACCATCGGCGTTACGAGACCCGTATCCGAAACCACCATGACAGCTGTACCCGTCCTTCGCGGCAACTACGTGCCCATTAAGGTCACCAGCGACTATGATGACATCTTTCAGCGGTACCTCTGCTGTCTTCTCATCAAGCAGGCTCCAAAACTCTTCCTTGGCTTGAACGGAGCAGCCACTCTGCGGAGCATACGCAGAGAAGAAATGATAGAGTCGCTCCTTCGCGGCGACAACGATCTTCATCAACCGATCGTCATAGCGTTCAACGCTTACAATCGAGTCACGAAATCGTTCGGAGACGATTATTCCGACACCACTGGTGGTCCTGGGACTTCCAGAACGGCCTTGAAGCCACGTCCTATGTCCCTTGACTTGCTGCAGGACCACCTCGTCTCCTGCACCGCACAGAAATCAACTCTTCTTCGCTCCAGTGCTTCAACCAACTCGCACGAGCGGCCCGTCAACGTACCCACAGTCAGCGTTGCTACGCGGGTCCTGCCTACGTTACGGGACTTTCGGACTAGCTCAGTTGCCCCCCGATGCCGTCCTCGCATCAGGGACCCTCGCATACTTTCCACACTCGCCGGGCTCTGCGAGTGCGCGTCGGCTCCCGCGAACGCCGTAGCACAATCTCGAAAAACATGACTTATCATACACCATGTGATGTGACATGGGTCTTCGTAGGCCGGCCTGTCACAAGGGCCTGTCGCCTGCATTCGAATGTCCGTGCTTAGCTTAGCTCACAAAGCGACCAGTTTCCTGTGGCACCGCGTGGTGGAACGGACATCGCCACCATTACGAATACGACGTCCGTTTTTGAAAATACCGCCGATTGCAGTAGGTTTCTTCCCGTTTGAGGGTGGTCGGATCAGGACCACCGATCACCCTCAGTTATCGGTATGGGCGGTCTCCTGCCGTAATCGTCCGAAAGAACTTCGGCATCGTGTTCAGCACCCCGAATAAGAACCCGCCCCTATACGAAGTTTGAGCAAAATCGGTGATCTTGATCCGACCATCTCCTATTATCCAGAAGATTATCCAAAACCTACTGAAATCGGCGGAATTTTCAAAAACGGACGTCGGGTTCGTAATCAGCGCCCCAAATAACCCCTAGATGATTTTGGACGAGAAAATTTGGCCAATTTCGAAAATATCGATTTTCGATGACGTCATCATCCGCGCGGCTCGGCCTGTAGCGCTCCCGTCCCAGGGTCAAGCTTGAGGTTGAGAATCGAAGGGGGATCCTACTGTGGCCTCGTCCGGAGGGGTGAGTCGTAGTCTTCCGGTTTTGGCAGAGGATTCTCTCTTATTCTTCAGGTTTTTAGGCGATGTTTTTAATTCTTAATAAGTTTTTTTTTCAGAAATGCCTACGAAGGCGTGGAGTCTCTCTTTCGTCCCGCGAAGTTGTAAAAATTAATATAAAAAAGTTTCAAATGACGATTGTATTATTTGTTAAAAAAAGATTTTCTGCACCAAGATTTGGGGTCAATGAGAAGTTTCCATTTTTTCAGATTTTTTTTTCAGGAAGTCGTGGACGCGACAGTTTTCTGGGTGAACGAGCGACATCTACGCCCTAAATTGCAGGCTACAAAATTTGAAGTGTCAATTGCTAAGGAAAATTAAGTGCTTTTCCTACAAGATTTTTGAAAGCACTCTTCGAAGCGATGACCGAATGGCAACCGGAGGATGGACTTGTCACGGAACTAATTTTCTCTCTTCTGCTGGAAACAGCATCAGAACGTGAAGTTGTACCCAATAAAGTTTTAATCCACCGGTTGACACAAGGGAATAAAACGTGTTTTTGTGAGACAATCTTCTGTATAAACAGACGCTCCGATTTGTATCATTTGCCGAAAAAATTCGACACCGTTAATCACATGGAAGCCGCTATTTTTACAAGCTGCTTTTTAAAGCGTAGAACCCACACCTCTTCCATTTTTTGAAGTTCTGTGAATTTTTCAGAGACGTCGAACAAACTCCGAAATATGGTAGGTTACGTGGAGTCATTGCGTTCTCCGATATCATCGATCGCCACTGAGGATGGTCTTCTCGCGGAAAAATTTCTATCTTCTGAAGGAAAGAACACGCGAGTGTGAAATTGTGCTTCATGAAATTTTAGGTCATGAGTATTATACAGTAAAAAGCTAAGCTTATTCGTAGCGATCTCCGATATGATTAGGGCTGATTGCATTTAAATTTTTCGCTTTTCAAGAAAAATTAATTAATTTTTACCTGAAGCAGATCACCCACACAGTCGAAATCTTGCCACAAAAAGTATCAAGTCTTGTTCAATGCACAGACGTCATGGGAGCGACGAAATTCGACGTTCACAAAAATGACTATAACTCGGTAAGTTTTCCACAATTTTAAAAAGCCAATGGCTTTTTAGAAACTACAAGAAAAGGTATTTCATAGGTGTGAAAATCGGTTTTCAAAAACTACATCTTCATACGGGGCGGAGGCCTTCGATTTTTGAGCGAAAAAATTGAAGTGATTTTGTATAAACAATTATATCCCGGTAGGTTTTTCGAGTTTTGAAAGATTTAATAGCTTCTTAGAAACTAGAGGAAAAGCGCTTTCAAACCATATAGAAGTTAGTTTTCATCAGGGAAGTCTTCATAGGGGCGGGTGGGGTTCGAATTCTGGTCCATTGTTGCAAAAATACGTGCCAAAAATCGAACCCCTCGCCCCGTATGAAGATCCCTTTTTTTGAAAACTGGTTTCTATATGGTTAGAAAGCACCTTTTCCCTATTTTTCAAAAAGCAATTGGCATTTTTGAATTTCAAAAAGCGAACCGAGTTATGATCAAATTTGTGAAGAACTGCTCGTAGACTCTGCACCGTCGACACTGGAGTGATTTCATAAAGATGATCATAACTCCGTTCGCTTTTTGAAATTCAAAAATCCCTATTGCTTTTTGAAAAGTAGGGGAAATATGCTAACTGACCATGCATAAATCGTCTTTCAAAAAGAAGGTCTTCATAGGGGGCGAGGGGGGTTCGATTTTTGGCACGTATTTCTGCAACAATGGACCAGAAATCGAACCCCCACCGCCCCCTATGAAGACCTCCCTGCTGAAAACTAATTTCTGCATGGTTCGAAAACGATTTTCCTCCAGTTTTCAAATAGCAATTGGGATTTTTAGATTTCAAAAAATGAACCGAGTTATGATCAATTTTGTGAAGCCGTAACCAGAGGAGTTGGTCGGCCCATCACCGTAGTCATTGGAGTGATTTCACAAAAAATGTCTATAACTCGGTTCGTTTTTTGGAATTCAAAAACCCCAATTGCTTTTTGAAAAATAGAGAAAAGATGCTTTCTTTCCATATAGAAACCGGTTTTCAAAAAAGAAGTCTTCATACGGGGCGAGGGGGGTTCGATTTTTGGCACGTATTTCTGCAACAATGGACCAGAAATCGAACCCCTACCGCCACCTATGAAGACCTCTCTGTTGAAAACCAATTTTTACATGGTTCGAAAGCGCTTTTTCTCTAGTTTCTAAATAGATATTGGCTTTTGTAAAACTCGAAAAACTTGCCGAGTTACGATTACTTATTCAATATCACTTCAATTTTTTTCGCGCAAAAATCGAAGTTCTCCGCCCCCTATGAAGATCTAGTTTTTGAAAACCGATTTTCACACCGTATGAAATAGCTTTTCTTGTAGTTTTTAAAAAGTTATTGGCTTTCTAAAATTGTGGAAAACTTACCGAGTTATAGT
>OX375866.1:52392988-52419722 GCA_947359475.1 Heligmosomoides polygyrus bakeri | reverse complement strand
TAAGCCTCATGGGAGCCATTCTGAACACCCTTCTTTGCTATGACTTACTGTGCTGTTCAGCCTTATATGTGAAATCAGTTAAGAGGAAAGGCAAGGAGGTCTCAAGAAGAAAAGAAGAACCACAATGGCCATGGTGCTTTTTTTGTTGGGATATGGGAGTGAATCTCCTAGAAATCTCCGTTTGGTTTTCCAGCGGGCCGCTGAACGCCTGACAAATAAATGAGCAATTAAATAAATCCATTTCCTGTCTAAAACTGCTCATTTTTCAAGATGGAGCTACTTCTGAAGTCGATTCTTCTTATTCTGAACCTGTGAATTCATTGAAGCTGAATGTCATACCTCCAGTGGTCCACAATTACATAATTCAAATATATCGCTTCACACAACCACATTGTAGAATGAATCCTACTCGAAAAAACAACCTCTTTTCAGGTGCACGAACCGAAATTCTCCTGGAGTAATAAGTGGGACCTACCCGATCCTCTTTTTGAAAAGCAGGCGAATATTTTTAATTTAGCCTATATCCATTGCGCAGTCGTTGCATCTGCAACTTCTGGAACGAAATCAACGCACGCATTTAGTGCATTTCTGAGTCACCCCATGTGCACAACTACATATATCCACCAGTTCGCCCTCAATCGTCTCGGAAGGACGCGATCAGCTGATTAGATAAACTGACCACCAGGCTGCAGCCGATGCTGCAACTGCTATGATAGTGGCAGACGCATTTAGGTAGAGGTAGGCTGCCGAAGTAGGGTCGCCGGTGAACAAGTAGTACACCAACGCGTTGGCTGAGGAGAGTGCCAGATTCGCAGACTGCCCGGTCAGGGAGACCGAAAAGAACGACACCATGGCCTGAAATCATGGCTGCATTATTGAAGGAACTAAGAAATTATTAAAGAAACTGAAGGATGAGGTAAGAAACAGATTTATTGAAGGAACATGCGCGAGGACCTTCTTGTTCCTCGAAGGCGCTGCATCTCGATCTCGCAACGGTGTATTAATTCATTTAGCTCGGTTCAAGGCATGTAACAACTAAAGAATTAGAAAGAGAGTCCACAATAGCTTCCTAGGTATAACTACAGGATGACATCCGATCTACCCAGGATAGGTAAATTAGGCAGAAACAGTTCGAAGTGAACCAGCGCCAAAACGCGCGTGTCACCAAAACACAGTATGCCTTGGTGAGAGTCGCCTAACGAGAGCCACGCTGTTCGATGCTCTCTCTCCCCCTAACAAGAGATTTACTACTATTCCTCCCAAGCGGCGAAGACCCATGAGAGCGGTCGCATGTCATCACGGGCGCAAATGGTCCGCTGTTCGCCTCGCTCGAACGAGCCGACGATCCCAATAAGGCAGGCAGTGCATAGGATCTTGAAGGCTGAAGTGTTACTTCACCCGCAAAATTCTGGCCGGGTAAGCGGGACTAGGCTCATTGAATCGGTAGCATTACAGGCCGCTGCAGCCCATGCGACACCAATAGCATCAGACAGAGGTTTGAGGAATGACTAATTTTCATCCAGACGCGATTTCAGAAAACGAACCCAACACGAAGGACACCATGAAATTCTCTTCGGCTCCACTTGCGTACGAATAGCTGAGACAGATGGTGGTGTACAATATGATCTCCAAGAAGAATCCCTAAAATATTTAAGTACAATATTTACACAAATGCTAGAGTTGAAAGTTTGTAATTGTCCTGTAAAATTTCCGAAATCATCCCCTGCACATGGAATGGCTCAGACCTGGTCATTAGAACTTGGCAACATGTCGGGTTTTGGCCTGAAGTTTAGGAATTTAGGCAAAAGTGTACAGGAAACTTTTAAAAAACGAAACGAAGAGAAGAAACTACAACTATCAAAACTGATAATCTGGAAATACAACTGTTTTGTATTACTCCTAACGGTAAAATACAGAACTACTTCAAACAGCGATCCGGAAGTGTTGCGACTTAGGCCCATCCACGCCTTATCCGTCATGAGAGCAGCTGATAGAAAAAGCGGCTTCCTTACACATACTCTCTCTCCCTCCCCTACCTTCTCTCATCTTCATCTTGAGGCCTTTAGGATATAGCGCTCTGAAGGCGACGGAACCTCGAAACATCATGATTTACTGAATATGGTCCATCCAAAAGCTCTGCGGTACGATACAGCCAACAACTTCAAGTACTGGAACTTTGCAATGAGCGGCTTCCTATCGCCAAAGCTTCGATCCCGTTTTTTGTGCTGGCCTGACGAAGGGGCGCGGTTGTAGGAAATTCAGAACGTATCGAGATGACGTATGTTCGTAATGTGGTTACCATCACTTCAACATAGAGTAATGTGCAGGTCCAAAATCTCATGAAGACCTCCAGCGACCGGATGGCACACCTAGAATCAAGCCCGAATCCAACAAATGAGTTTTTGCCACTCCCGAGGCTTCGGGCTTGTGCTTCAATCAAGGCTCATGCCATGAACGCGAAGGGAAATGCAACCCTTGCAATCATGGTCTGCAAAGCGGCCTTTTTCGAAACAGAGCGTGCCGGTAGGCAAGTGTGTCCCAATACTGCTTCTAAGAAATTCCCTCGATTCATGATTGTCTGAATATTAGCAGTGTCGAAATTTGTTCGCTCGCTTTTCAGTGAGCTTGCGCCAGAGTCAAGGGTGGGTTTCGTTTTTTTGCCGCCAATTTACACCCCCCCCCCCTTCCGCCGTATAGAACAGGCTTGATACGACATCCGCTTGTCCAACACATCTTTGCATCCCTTAATAAGCTGTTCCTTCCAGCTGTTGCTTCGACATTGTGGGAAATCGCGCGCAGCTTTGTTCATTAAAGGAGGCATGTTATGAACATGGAATTGAATCCTATAAAGCCAAGCTACATCATTGATCACATCGGCTCACCTATTCAGAACGAAAAGAGCCCCTGTTCAGAACATGTTCCGTATTGCTAGAGTGGTGCCAACTGAAGCTGCAAAAATGCCCTACTCAATGGATATGGCGCGCCACATTACGATTTACATGGTACGGGTCCACTGGTAGGGCTAGTGGACCCGTACCATGTAAATCGCAATATGGCGCGCCATATCCATTGAGTAGGGCATTTTCGCAGCTTCAGTTGGCACCACTCTAGCAATACGGAACATGTTCTGAACAGGGGCTCTTCTCGTACTGAATAGGTGAGCCGATGTGATCAATGATGTAACTTGACTTTATAGGATTCAATTCCATGTTCATAACATGCCTCCTTTAATGAACAAAGCTGCGCGCGATTTCCCACAATGTCGAAGCAACACCTGGAAGGAACAGCTTATTAAGGGATACAAAGATGTGTTGGACACACGGATGTCGTATCAAACTCGTTCTATACGGCGGGGATAGACGTGGACAGGCAAGCGAGCAGTGGGCATATGAGAAGGTCTTGGGGAGCTCTTGTTTCGGAGGAAAGGGTACATCTTCAATTGGATTTCAGCTGTGAGCTAATAACCATAGAGGGAAACGAACCGCGATTTCGGGCCTGGCTGCTGCGGTGCATCACTGGTCAAAGTCCAACTGTGACTGCCTGTAGGTTCTATACGCTGCCCGTGTTGTAACATGTCCTTCCACCTCAAGTACTTTGTGCTAGTGTATCAGTAAGTGGTGTTGTTCATACATCATTGTGTTGAATATTCTTCTCATTGCCTTATGGTTAAAAACCGATTAGAAACAAAGAAGTTACAACAGGTTACTGTCTACAGCAGACAAGTGGACAAATTTCCAGAAAACCCTTGAAAGCTAGGTGAACGCCAGTGTACGCCTCAGATCTTAACCGACCAGTGGAAATGCGAAAATTCTGCAAGGGACAACAACCGAACCCTGACCACCATCTCCTGAACTAACGCCACTATGCACTGCGCGCCGAGCCACTTGCCGGAGGAGGCTTTGCGGGCGTACAAAGTGAGCGTTCGTGAGGATCCATAGTAAATGCAGGGGGAGGGGTCCTTCTTTAATCTTAGGACATGGAAAGATCGAAACAAACTTTCATACTAAGCGATGGGGTGGGGAATCTTATATTCTTATATGACACGTTTCCCAGTTCAGACACGCCTCAGACCTCCCTTATTAGATCCTTTCTAGGCATGGCCCTTTTTGTTTGGATTTCATTAAGCATGCGGGATGTTTGTTTTCCCTGACCCCGGCAAAATCAACATGGAATTGGACAACGTGAAGAAAATGATCGCTTCCGCTCTAGTGTTTGCACAGCAAAGCCCAGAAAAAACAAGAGATGGATCCAGGCATTTAGAATACGTGGGGACGATTCGACGATAGGTTAAGGAACTGTCTGTCAGAGGAAGGTGGTAGTAAACTATTGCATCCAGTGTTACATGTTCTATCCGATGCAGGGATGTGTGGGAATGTTTTCGAAAAAAGCGGAACACGGAATACGTAATAGGATAAAAGATAAGGATAAAGGACGGCGTTACTCAATTCCTTCTGGGATGCGCCAGCGCATTCTACTTCTACGGGATGTCATGGAGGCGACATGAATGCGTATTTGGCCATACAATGACTTGCGGTGGCCAGCCGATGAACAAGTCAGTGCTTTATCCTTCCCAGACAAGTCTGGTACCAATTCACCGACCCCGTAGGGATGAAAGGCTTGGTTGGCCTGGACGGGAAATCCGAACCAGGAACCTGGTATCGGGTGCACGCGACAGTCGCGCCTCCTCCGACTGCGCTACACGCGCCCATACGGAATAGAAGATCTCAAAATTACGAAACGGAATACGAAACACGGAAACGGACATGGCTCAAAACTCATTACTTTGTACATACACTACACTACATTATTTAATTCTTCATAATTATATATCCATAATGGTAGTAATAAGCAAGTTGCCATTAAGAAATTAGGAAACGTGCAGGCAGCATGCGACTCTTCTCCAGCAACATATGACAATAAAAATCCTTGTAATCGTATTATTACCAAGGTGAATTTTCACGCATTACTAGTGTAACAGATCGAAGTCTATGTAAAATCGTCAGTAAATAGGGAAAAGGTACTTTAAACTCAGTGAACCCAGCTGACGAGACAGCGCTAAGGTTACAGTTGCGTTTAGCATCCAACGGCACGGAATCCACTCTCTGCGTCGCTGAGGCTTTGGGACAACCTCAAAGGAGGGGTGGAGGGGCTAGACACCACATGCCGTCTTCCAACTAGGATGGATCCCGTGTCCCTTATGGAAAGCGACGTTAGCAACCTAAGAGTGCTTATGGAACACTGATGCTGAATTGGTGTTCCCCGCCAGACCTAAGATTATTACAAAAAAGGATCAGCATGGTCTGGATAGGAAAATTTGATTTTCCATTCAAGCACTCACGAAACCTTTTGGCCTTATACTATTCGGTAGTACATCTTTTCAAGAAAGGTTTTCTTGCTTTTTTGAAGAAAAAAGAATACAATTTGGTAATGCACTGTTCCGACATCAGGATGCACAACCGGTTTGAAAGCTACACCATCACAAAAAAAGGAGACGCATAGTGGATCTCTTTCTTCAGGCCTTCGTTTAGGTTCAAGAGGGAAATGAATTCGGTGCAATACAATCAGTGAGTGATGAGTCACCATTTTCGTTCCGTCTTCCGACCCAAAAGAAAGCGGAATACGGAACGGAACGGAAGGGCTAAAACAGGCAAAAACCGGAATTCGGAACACGGATACGGAAATTCCGCACATCCCTGATCCGATGCTACAAGCAGTTACATTTATCTTCGAAATGACTAAGCAAATCGGAGCGTCGCTGGGGAGCAAGCAGAATATACAAAAGCGCGCGACAATCGCCGGGACTGCTGCGGCAAGCGAGACATCTGCGTAGTGTGAGCTGCTACAGTCACGAAGTCTAATGCTTTTGTAACTGCACAAACTTATTTTGCTACCTCTGCTCCGCTATTTGAGGATCCTCCGGTGCACTTAATCAGAGAAAATGAATATTTCGAGAGGGAATTGGACGACCTAATCGAAGAGGTAGACAAATGCTTCCATTATGAAAAAATTCAGTCCCCCTTATGTCAAGAAGTTTCATTCCTGAAAGCCGCGCGGCGAAAACTTGTATGTTCGTACTACCAGCCAGCGTCGCTACCATGCTACAGTCTTAGAGGCGTGTTTTTTTTTTTTTTGCAGTCAGGCGGTTTCATATGTTTATATATGAGTAGCCAGCTGTGATTCGCACTTACCACTAGCCTCTGACAACTGTAGTTAACTGGACTAATGTTTGTCCTGGAGTCCTACCATGGTCGTTAGAATTACAATTATATAGCCTGAAGATTAAGAATGTGAAGGGCAGAGCTAACGTCGTAACAGACGTGCTAAGTAGAGGATCTGCACAGTCGTTTAATGCGGAATCGTTGCACGGCCTCAACGAAGCAGTAGTTAACTGCGTGAGAGCTCAGAAGGTCAAAAATGGGGTTTTGAGTTTCGCCACAAAAAGCGTCCCCAAGGGGGGACCCGCCGAAAAGGCGGCTCCACTCAGGTCAGTGGTCCCCAATCCGGCTATTTCGGCAGCTCGAGAGTGGTTGGTCCCACTATCACTTTAATGGACAACAACAACGACGTTAATATCATGGGCGACAACGACGATAATGCTGATACTGCTGCCAGGCCCGAAGCAGACGACGAAGAATTCCCGTTGATTCGAGCAGACTGGAAGGATCTGATTGCTGAAGTCAGAAGGATAGCAGATCCAGTGGCTGTGGCTACTATCACAGGTATGAGCTCATCATTAAAGCCGTTATTTACGAAGACGGGACTAAATCGTCAGTTTGAGTTCAATAGCAGTGTCTTCAATATTCTGGGAACTGTTTCAGAAGCTCTGTCTGAGCACAGTGTCAAGGATTCTCTAAACAAGGCAATCACCATGCTAGCTCAACGGAACGAGCTCTTAGTGATCGCTGATAAGGAGCAAGACGTATTCGAGTTCTACGATTAGCGGACAAGAGCGGAAAACCTCCAGGGTTCTAGCCCTATTCTAGCGGACTTCATTCGAACGCATAAGAGTGAGACGAAGAAGCCCGTCAGCGACAGAGCCACCGTGTGGAAACCTCGTTTCAACAAATCATTCCTCAAAAGGAAGCCATTTCGATAGAGGGTGCGTCGTGGGCACACGGTCCTCAGAATGCCTCGCCCTTCTACCAGGGACGACAAACGTCTGCCTACACAAGCAGCAGCAATCAGGTAAGCCAAAGGATATGTGCTACAACTGTGACCGGTTTGGGCACATCGCGCAGGAGTGCAGAGCACCTGGAAAACAGTAGAGGTCAGCTAAGCTTCAGAGCTGGAAATATACATTATATGTGAAAGTTTCGGTCCTCTCTTGGCATCAATTCCTTCAGCAGGAAAGTGCTGCTGGACGGTTATTCGCTTGATTTTGTAACAGAGCCAGAAAGATGTTTCAGAACAGCTAACGCGGCCTCTGCTGAGCAGTGCAGCGCCTTCGTGGTCCATGAGATTAATAAGTTGATTAGTAGCGGGCGATGCAAGTGGTAACTGATGCAGATGGCTCTCTTTCGAGAATTAATCCTCTTTCGGTTGCAGCGGGTAAAAAGTTGAGGCTAATCTTAGATCTGTCCCGCTTAAATAAATCTCTGGAAAATTTTCCAGTACAATTTGAGGACCTTTCCAAAGTACTATCAATGTTACCAAAAGAGGGATTTATGGCATCTTTCGACTTGAAATCCGGGTACCACCATATCAATAGTCACCCTAACTGTACTAAGTATCTGGGTTTCAGTTGGAAGGGGTGCCTATATAAATTTCTAGTGCTCCCATTTGGCCTTTCTTCCGCCCCATGGTGTCTACCAAAATGCTAAAGCCACTATTAGGAAAATGGAGATCACAAGGTATAAACGTTGCTTTATACCTAGACGACGGCTTGATTTGGGCCGATTCTGCAAACCGGTGCGAAGAATCGATACAGTCGATTAAAAGAGATGTAAAAGATGCCGGCTTCTCCACAGCCGAAGAGAAGTGTTCCTGGAGCCCTCTCTAGAAGTTAGTATGGCTTGGCCATGAGATAGATTTAAAGGAGTTCAAGATTGATGTTACAAGAGAAAGAAAGGAAAAGGCCAACATTTAGCAAGACGCTTATTATTAATGGGAGGGCCATCTCTCCTGAAGAGATTGAAATGGCAAGGCATCTTGGCCTCCATGCATTTAGTTATTTCTCCAGGTCGGAGAAGACAGTGGAAAGCAGTCGTGTCGGCGATTGCTCAGAAAGAGAGAGAAGGAGCGGTATTATCCTTCAGATGGCCGCTATCCGGTGAAAAGCGATCGGAGATCATAGGCTGGCTAAATTGGAACTTTATGTTTAAAGGCCATTCTATAGAAGGCGCATATCTACTGTCAGACGCACTAGTTTGTTTTTCGGATGCCTCAGAATATGGAGCCGGAGCGGAACTCCATTTAAGCATCAACTCCACATTAAAATGGTCATCTAATCTCCCAGCAGACCTGGTAGGCATATCTAGCACAGCTAGAGAAATATTTGCAGTACTACACGCTTAAAATCGTTCAGACGTAATTTGCTTGGGGAAGACGTGGCTTGTCACTGTGATAATCAAGCAGCAGTAGCTATAATGACAAAAGGCAGTACGAAAAGGAACCTTCAAGAGATTGCACAAAAAATATGGAACTTTTGTGCGGATGCCGCCATTCACGTTGAGTTTTTCTGGGTGGCAAGGGAATTCAACGTGGAAGCTGACGAAGCCTTCCGCGTAATAGACATCTACAATTGGAGCGCAACAGTGAAATCTTTTCAGAGCTAGAAGATACGTGGGGCACTTGTACTATAGACATGTGCGCGTCCAGTGTAAGCAGCAAGTGCGAAAAGTTTATTTCTAGAGCGTATGATCCCAGTGCAGCATCATGGAATGCATTTGCATCTCAGCCTCTACCATGGTGGACAACTGAATTTGCATGGTGGGTGCCCCTCCATATTTGATTGCTAGAGCAATAATCTGGTCAAAGAAGAACCATAGCAAAGGAATTTTGGGCTTTCTTACGTGGGCATCCCATTTATTTTTCGGTGAACTGAGAGAGGAAGGAAAATGGATATCAGAAATTAAAGAGATTATTATCTTCCCCGCAGGTAGCCCTATTCTCAAAATAAACTCACAACCCTACACTTTCAAAGACCCATTTCTAAGTTTTGATTTTGCTTTCTGCCTCCTTATCTGCTAATCCTCGCTTTAAATTTCCGTTGTGTGCGAATTTAAAACATAAGTTTTGCCGTAGAGGTAGCGGAGGCAAAAATGGGGTTTTGGGTTTCGCCACAAAGAGCGTCCCCAAGGGGGAACCCGCCGAAAAGGCGGGCTTACTAAGGTTAGTGGTCCCCATTCCGCCTAGCGCCTTCGGCCGAGACCCTCCACCCACCCTAAGTTTAGGAATGAGAGAGTTAAAGGTAGGAAAGTGGAGAACTAGGGGAGGAGGTGTATGTTGCATCGTTAAAAGTTGTCTTCTTGCGCATACCCTGAAGCACAATTTTTCCTTGAAATCTGATGTCCTATGTATAGATGTGTTCTCGACAAATACCTCTTCTCATTTGAGGTTTGTTGTCGTTTACCGTCCACCAAAATCCCTTAAGTTCGATGACGAAAACCTCGTCGCGTTACTTACTACCCTTGCAGCTGCTAGAAGGGACACAGTAGTACTAGGTGACTTTAATCTGCATATTTTAACTGGAGCACCTCATTACATGCCAGTTCATCAAACATTCTGAAGTTCTTCGATGATGCTGGATTTACTCAACTGGTGAACATTCCGACTTTTTCCAATCACATTCTTGACCTTGGGTTTACAACTTCACCTATAGTCAATGGTATTACCACACTTCCTCCTCTAGCTATTCCGAATCACAAGATGTTGCACTTTTCCGTAAGTTTTTGCTGCAACCCCGAAAACCATTTTGTTCCATGTGTCGATTACCGTTCGCTAAATGAATGTCTGCTTAAAGTAAACGGGCTAGCTGTTTTTGATGGTTATTCCTCCAC
Organism: Heligmosomoides polygyrus bakeri; assembly: GCA_947359475.1. Taxonomy (NCBI): domain Eukaryota; kingdom Metazoa; phylum Nematoda; class Chromadorea; order Rhabditida; family Heligmosomidae; genus Heligmosomoides; species Heligmosomoides polygyrus. The sequence continues at coordinate 52,409,724 of OX375866.1, read as the reverse complement.
ATCTGAGTTACATCAACGGTTCTGCAGGGTTATGTATCAACATTTGTCTCTCTTTGTCCCGCTCGTCCCAGAAACCATACCAATCTAAGTATCCTCTGCATATTCGAAATTTGCTTGCCCAGAAAAAGCGATTGCTTGAAACGTTGCCAAATCCTCTGAACGACCCCAGATACAAGAATGTTTGCTCAGATGTTGATTGGCATTTAAAAAAGTTTTTAAATAATCGAGAACGCAGTTATTCAGCACAGTCTTGAATGAGAAAGCTGCATATCACATTCGCAAAAAGGTGAAGCCTGCAGGTCGCCTACCAGTTTTCCTTGATAAGGATGGCTTGAAGTGCTTCAGCGAACTTATTAAGGCCTCAGCGCTTGGACATTTTTTTGCATCTGTGTTTTCAAAGAAAATCATGTTCAATCATGCTTACCAAATACTACTCCACCATCACCTTCAAAGCATCGAATAAGCAATATTTATTTCCATCCTGCAGAGGTTGAAAAGATTTTGCAGCACTTGAAGCCATCATCCACTGAACCTTATGACGGTATTCCTTCAATTGTTTATAAAAAGTGCTCCGCCTCCTTATGCAAGCCCCTTGCTCATGTTTTCAACGTCTCCTTAATGTTGTGTGAAGTACCGGAAATTTGGAAGGGTTCAATAGTTACCACAATTCCTAAAACATCTGGCGCTTCGTGCGTATTTGATTACCGCCCAATAAGTTTGAGGCCCCCGCCTATAAAGGTTATGGAGAAAATCATCAATGGGAAACTCTTGTCATTCATTAACAGTCTTCGCCTTATTCCACCTGAACAGCACTGCTTTTTGGCCTTTCCACCACCACAAATCTAGTCGATAGCCTGTATAATTAGAGCTTAGCGCTGAAACAAGGAAATTCCATTGATTTTGTTCACATTGACTTATCAAAGGCGTTTGACAAAGTGAGTCATTACAAACTTCTCCAAAAATTGCACTTTCTCGGTATAGATGGGAACTACTTAATTGGTTCGCGTCTTATCTTGATGAGAGGCATATGTCTGTAAAAGTTGGTCGAAGGTTCTCCAACCGATACCACTGCACTAGCGGGGTCCCAGAGCGAGCTGTTCTTTCCCCACTATTATTCCTTATTTATACGATGGAACTCCTTCCTTGCATAAAGTATCACCGAATGTAAGAGTACAGTTGTACGCCGATGACATCAAAATATACGGCATTTCTAATAGTGTAAATTGTGCAGCAGTTAAAGAATCTTTAAAACATGCTATTGCAAGGCTTAGTGCATGGGCCACAGAAATGAGCCTCACAGTGAATCTTGGAAAATCCTTTGTGCTGCACTACGGGGATCTACCTGCAACCCAATACGAAATAAATGGTGTCTAACTAGAGGGTTGTCAAACCGCTAAGGACCTTGGCGTTCTATTCGAACCCTCATTAAGCTTTTCATCTCATATTGACCAAATCGTGAAGAAGACCAAATCGTGACTTTTCTCTATCTTTCGCAGCGTCCACAACAATAACCCAACAATACTTCTCCGTCTGCATAAAACCTACATTTTGCCCCATCTCGAGTACTGCTCTCAGGTCTAGAGCCCATGCACTAAAAAGCAAATACGTAAACTGGAAAAGGTGCAGCAAACCTTCTCAAGACTGATGTACTGCAGGTTACATCCCCATGTCGGTTGGAGACACTTGCCACTTGCAGTGAGCCCTTAGAGCTACTTGGCCTAAGGGCATTACTGTATAGAAGGATATCCGCGGATCTTACATTTTGTTTCCGCATTCTTTGTGAGGAGTAAGACTGGCACCTAGCAAGTTTTGGATCTTAAGACCTTCCAGTGAATGTTCAGATAGGTTTAAACTAGATTGTGTCAGAATTCGGAATAGAAAGAGATCGCAGTTTTTCAACTTCGTACTGTTACGATTTGCAAGGTGGCTTCATTATCTACCTAGCGATGTGTTAGCATCAAAGGATAGTCGCACATTTATAAGAAACTTAGGAAAATTATCCTTTTGCGATGCTTAAGAATTGATAGCGCTCTATTATTAACTAAGTGATTTCTTCCCTCTTTTTACTGATTTTGATGTATGTTCTACGAGTTTATTCTTTTTATATACACAGCCAAGTTGAATTTTTTTCTGATTTGTTCATGTTCTCACGTACTCTTCCTCGTCATGTACTGCACAGCCTACTTTCCAGTCCACATGGGTTGTGACAAACAACATATTTTTAAACAAATCTGGGCTCTTGTCCTCTGAAAGATATGCATTTTCACAACTTTTGTAAGTTTGATGCTACGGGTTTCTTGGCCTAGGTGCCGGTTCCATGGGGTGGCCAGCGTACCCATGTGCCGAAACTCCGGTACCTACCTAAGGGCGTCATAGCTGGCTGACGCGGACAAGCAAGCTTCGTTGCCTCAATAATATTCTGATGCTCATTTGCGACTTGCCTAAGAGATGGATATCGGCGTTAATACAGTTTAATAAAGTAAGCAATTACTAATTTAGGCTTATTTAGACTATCGGCCACAATGTGTGTGTTGTAGCCTGCTTCAGCCCTGCTTACGTTTGGTTATGTCTGATTACACTTGTCCTTTCAACCCGTGTGGATTACTCCTCTTATTTCTGATTTGATTGTGTATTTTCTGCTTCGTTTCTAAGCGCCGCCGTAACTACCTGTTTGTTGTAAACTTATCCACTTTTTTCTCGCTTTTCTTTCTAGACTCGTAATTTAGTCACCCGGCTTATTGCTGTTTGGTTCTTCGTTTTACACTTATGGCACGTCCCTGAGACGTATTTAAATAAATAAATAAATAAATTCTCGCAGGGAGAACACGGTATATCCGGGGTATCAGGCGACGTACTCTGCAAATACGCCGAGTGCTCCGAAAATGGGTCACTGGGATACAAGGCGCCCAGACGGCACATATCCGCTGGTGCTGGGTACGGTATTCCGCGTGTCACTGGCTGACCTCACAGCACAGGTATCACATTCCGCACCACAGGAGCACAGTAACGGCCAGTTCATTCGCAGCATGATTTTCGTTCCAGATATCCCGATGAATCCAAAAAGGGAAGCGGCATGCGCAGGCGCCGAGATGACAACGCGCGTTGGCTTCCCAGCTTCCGTTAGCAATGTTCTTTCATCCTGTTTCGATTCATGTATCTCTAAAGGAACGCTCTCTCTATATAAGGAGTTAGGGAGGATTTTTTCCACTTCATTGAGAAGTGGCGTGTACCGGCTTCAGCACTACATAAACTTAGGAATCTATTTCTAGCGTTCTTTATTCACCAGGGTAAACTGAAGTCACTACATTACCAAATAGCTGCTCTGAGCCACTTTTTCGGTCCCCTACCGGTAGGCGAACAGGAAATGCAAAGAGCGTTATTGAAGGGGCAGAAGGACCCACAGATAGTGCACAGGAAAAAATCCACACCTGGCGACATAAACACCGTAGTAGGATGGGCACTTAACTCCAGTTCTACCATAGATCTTATAGGGGCAACCATGATTCTCCTGATGGACGTCGCCTTTTTAAGGGTCAGCGAACTGTGCACCCTTCAATTTGGGGATATCACCTTTAAAGTAGATTCAGTTTGGTGGCTGTTTCTGAAGAGGTCAAAAGTCAAAAGTAGGGACGCAAGTGGTATTTCGCCTGGGTGGATGGAAGCTCCTTTTATGGGAACAGTTCAAAAGGCTGAACGAAACACGCTCAGCGCTTGACTTTCTTTTCAGTTCCAAGCGGGATAGAGCCCCTCCCAGAGACTACGTCACGCGCAAGATCAAGCAAACTCTTCAGGCTGCAGGGCTTGGATCGCGACAGCTTACCACACATTCGTTCAGAGGTGGAGCAGCGACAGCAGCGATCCGCGTAGGGATAGCTCCACGAAACGTCATGAGGGTTGGCAGATGGAAAACTCAGAGAGCGTTCTCATCCTACGTGGAACCTACACCATTGTAGTCATTCCTAATTTCCACATCGGTGTAATTGTGATCTCTGTATGTGAACACCTCGATAACTTTTGTTAACTCCGTATTCTGATACAATATGTGATGTTAAAGTAACATTCGCTCGTGACCGGAGCTAGCTCAATCTGAGCACAGGAACATATTAATGTCGTGTGGCACAAGCCAATTGCATGTTTAGTTACGGCATAAGCCAACTGTATGTTTAAATAGGGCATGAGCCCGAGTGCGCAGTGCACATGATTTGTATGGCATAAGCCAACTGTATGTTTAATTAGGGCATGAGCCTGAGTGCGCAATGCAAGTGATTTGCTGCCGAAATGAGGCCTTCTTCCCCCGAGAAAGTTAGAAACGGACTACGGTTTCGCACACGTTGTAGAAGCTACACGCAAGGGTGAGGTTGCGACGTAGTAACGTGGCCAGGAACGAAAAGATCTGTAAGGGTGGCAGATTTTGCTACAGACGAAAGCGATCTAAAGACGGTTGTTTGCTACATGTGGCGCCAAAAAGTGCTCGGTATGAAATTTTTACAGAGCCCACGGGAAACGTGGAAACGTTCGCAGAACACTTCATTGCGCACAAACTGCTAAGTAGGCTTAGGAAAGACGTATTTTGGAGTGAAATGGCGCACCATATCAACGAGTGGACGAGGGAGTGCCAACGTTGCTTCGTACACAACGGGAAGCTGCGAGAGGCAATCGCTACCCAGTGACGGTAATAGGCCATCTCCACAAATCTGCGGCAGCCTGCGCTGTTCTGGACAGGATAGTGGCCACAGTGGCGAAAACCCTACTAATAAGGTGGACTGCTGAAGGTTGTCGATGGGCTAAATCTATTTTGTCAGAAAAAGGCGGAGAATTTGTGAAGGTTACGGAGGAATTGACCTCAATAACATGGATAGAGCACATAACAACAAAGGGCTACAATCCGTGGGAGAACGGTATAACGGAGCGGCTGAACGGAACTATTGTATCTATGCTGACGCAAAGTTCTGTGGATGGAGTGAGACGTTAGGCTACTGTTTTGCATGTTTGCTTACAACATGACCTCGCATCATTCAACTGCAAGAGTTCATATTTCATACTTCACGATTCTGATCTCGCTTTCTCGTCGGCGGTGATTCCGAATGGGGACTGTCGAGGTATACGATGGATGAGAGCAGAGATTACAAAGATTACAAAGCGCAATCGCTGCAGTCGGCCTCTGAAGTTCATGAGTGTGCGGAGAGGACAGTGAGAGAAATTCGAAGAAGACGATGCGCGAAATGCTGTCGAGGTAACGAGGCACCCAAAAGTGAGAGATCGGATGTATGTGCTGTCCTCGAAGGAAAAGGCCGTATTCATATACGCGTCGGCTGGATCATTCCGGCTCATAGGCACAAGTGCCAATTCAGCTTTGATTAGTATTGGGGGGGAGGGGCAAAAGAAATGAGACAAATTGAAGAAAATCTTTATCTCTCTATAACTCATTTACAACTCAACGATGCTGAGGAATGTATTTGCCATTAAGGGCGAGGACCTTGCTGCCATCGCTCAGCCAACTTCCTGATCCCATCCTTCCAGAACTGCTTGCGCCTGGTGTTGATCAACTGCTCGATATGGTTGTCAAGCACTGCTTGGGTTCTTGTGTCCCTTCCGACCAGGAAGTCCTGTAGGCTCAAGAAGTAGTGGTAGTCGCATGGAGAGATGTCCGGCGAATACGGTGGATGAGGCATGTGAACGTAGCCCAGCTGGCCAAGCTTATCCGTGGTTACTTGTTCCCGATGGGGTGTGGCGTTGTCGAAGAGGAGAACCTTCTTGAAGCGCGCGAATGAATAAGAGCGAGTCGCCGGCCCATCTCTTCTATTTCGTTCACCATGACCTTGGAGTTCATCGTAGTGTTCTTGGGAAACAGCTTCGGGTAAACCGATCCACGGGCGCAGACCCAAAAGCTCCAAAGGTGCTTCTCGCCGTGAGCATCTCGCCGAGCGAAGGTCGGTAACAGGTCACCAGGCCTCACCCAGACTCGCTGCTTGGCACGGTTAAGGTAGAAGACGTACTTCTCATCTTACGTGAATATTGAGCCCAGGCTGCTCGGGGTTGGGAATTGGGCGAGATTTGCGCGACACAGGTCAGCTCGTCAGACCGCGGTTTCGGCATGAGACAGACTGGGATTTTGGCATGCTTCTGGAAGCCCGGAAGTAGTAACTTCTCAGGTGGCCTTCAGTAAGTAGCATACAAACATACAAATACGATAAGCACGAAACCAGACTCCAGCCAAGACATATATGGACACGGCATGGGGTGTTTCATTACTTTTGGCCCCCTAATAGAATAGTTGAGAATGTGGAGCCGGTTAGAGTGTACGCTGACATGTTGAGAGTGGTGGCGCACTACATTACAAATGATCGTATTGACACTGTGACGAGCAGAGGAAAAAGAGGCAGAAAAGCAGGTGCCAAGGTAAATAGAGTAATTTGTTCGGAGTTCAGAAGCGCTGAGATTCGGTCGAAACGCAACAAGGGACATCTCGAGATCGTCTGTAATGAGCGCTGCTTCGAAGACATCAATTTCAGTGGGGAGGGGGGGGGGGGGAAATTGAAATGGATACAGTTCCCCGAAGGCCTTTCAAAGAAGAAGAAGAGGCTTTAGAAAAACGACATTTTCGCTATTGAGCTGGCAGCACAAGCAGGAGCAGGCCAATTACTGAAGACCATAAGCACGAAGATCATGACATAAATATACGTATTTTGTGAAGGCGATCCTCCTAAATCAGCACTGCATTGCTATGGACCCGACTGTACAGTTGGTGAGGCAATGCATGAGACCATTAGAAAAAGGTTTCAAATGGTTGTGTCGTTTCCAGAATTGAAGCATGCAGAGCTCTAGACGATGACGGCACCCTTTATGCAGGGGGAGGGGGAGGAATGGCTCTTGGCGGGAAGTAAAGCGCATAAATGAGGTGGGAGACCCACGGGGTAGCCAATTCTATGGGTACAGCGCCAAGACGCGTCCCCTCCTCCTCGTCTTCGATTTTAACCCTGCTTCTATTGTATTTTATTCGTTGTTTGTTGAGTTTTTTATGCAAGTGTTTTGTGTATTTTTGTATAATCGCGTTCTGCCGTGGATCACTTGTGAATTTCGGGCAGTGCCTAACACCCAAGGAAGCAATCGTTCGGTACTAGTGCGATTTCCCCCTTGTACATCCACTCCCGCATAGGAGCAATGACAACCCTATCCGAAAGCGCGGACCCAAAAACGGTAGAAGTACATAAATTACCCTTAGCACTTAAAAGCACTTAAATCAATCTTAGCAACGCCGGCTCACCCAACCCAATCTGGTCACTTGCTTTTTGTCAGATTTGGCGCATTTCTGGTGGATTGCATTACCTACGTATATTGCAAAGTATTTTTGTAGCGTAGACGGGTTTTCGGCGTCTCACATTCACCAGTGCCGAAGCTCATCTCAGGATTTGTGTAATTGTATGTTAAATTAAGTCGACTGTAATACGCTTGAAGTGATGCGGTAGTGAAGGTGTTCGGGGACTTCATACCTGAGACCTGGTGATGGTGTTTCGTTCATCGAGGAGTATTACCGTTCCGTAGGAGTAGTCCAAGAAAAGCACGTCCGTCACCTGTATCGGAAGGCAGATGTATTTCTAGTGAAGAACACGCCGACGGATAAACTAAAATTGTGCTGGGATTGTAAAACTCTCCAACGCTCGAAACAGGACAGCTCCGAGAAAAGCTCCGAAAAACTGAACGACGACGAAAGCTATAGTGCAGACGACATCGATACGCCTCACCAACAACTGCGAAATTGTGACGCCTGTAAAAACAAAAACAAACGAAGCTCTGGGAGACTGATATTGTTGAATCAATTTTTTCCGAGTTTTTAATAACGCAAAATAATGAAAATGAAAACCACCCTTGTTACCTTTTTAATTGAGTCAAATGAAAGTGAAATCTATTGCATGAAAAACATGAATGAAACAAAACGAAAAATTTCATTGATGTACCTGGGTTGAGATGACCGCGAGTGACCTTGCCGATGAACGTCCGAACAGTGTAGAGTGACAGACCGGAGATCACCGAATACGTGCAGGCTCTGGCTGAGGAGGGAGCGCTCGCGAGGTTCACTAGATCGGAGACTATCGGTGAAGAGGGAAAGCTGGTCCGCAGCACACGTCTGCTCTCTACGTTGCGTTGCCACTCGGAATTCTGTCAGGCTTCTCTGCTCTTTTCAGGGCCACAGGAAAAACCTCGGAAAAACGTCTCACCGAACAGAGTGAAAAGGGCAGTTCCGATCATTTCGGCCAGCGCCGGCTGGACGTACAGCTCGTAGAGGTTGCCGCTGTCAGCCTCCGGGACCGACATTTCACCTGTAGTTCCTCAATTAGGCTCCCCATCAGCAGCAAGGCAGCGCTCAGCTCGTAAGACGTAGAACGGCCTTGACACCTCGTCCTACGTCCCTTGACTTGTAACGCCAAATTCCTTATTAATATACAGTACCGGACGCGTCTTTTGAATAGACGCCGCAAGGACCGCGATTTTGCGGTCTCCGCGTCTTTTTGATATAACTCGTCCAATACTCATTCTTTTCAAAAACTAAGGGTGTATTTGAGCTCAGGAGCTCAAGCTCTATCGTGAGGTATACATTGTTCTTATGGTGTCATAAAAATGTTCGAAAATGAAAACGCGTTCCATTGCGAAGGGCGATCGCGGACGAGTTGTCGGTCGAAAGTTGTCGAAAACCTTTGCATGCTCACAATTCCTCTAATTTGAAGTTTTTTCAGAAACGGTTGGCGTCGTTCTATTCACCTCTTCGAGATCTACACAAACATGCATACGACTTGACTAGACCACCGCATTTTCACAGTGGTTGGCCAAAACGAATGGCTGGAGCAGGCTCTTTGCGATTGGAGCAGTTTGTTTTCCAGGACTTGCATGTTTTCCGAGTATTTCAAGCATGGCGTATCTCGCCAGTGCTGTGGGATGTCAGGAATCCTCCGAGAGTGCGCCGTGCACAATGCATATAGGATCGAACCTATCAATCGAATGGGCGCGACAGCTTGTAGAGTGAGCGATTGGGTAGTTTTACAGAAATTCTCAGCTGCCTTACTCAGGAATTGCTGTACTCTGTCCCGGCGAGACCTTGGAGTGCGCCTTGAACAATGTATATAGGATCGAACCTATCAATCAAGTGGGCCGACCAGTCGCAAATTGCACCCGCAGGCGTGTTCTGAGCACAATAACTCTGTTACGTTTGAATCTTTCCAGCTGAAACTTGTAGATTTTGTAGGCAGTAGAAAGTTCAAGAGGTACGCTGAAAGGCAGCAAAGTTGCATATGACTGAACAAAGTTACAGCTGTGCGAAAACAAAGGTTAACCTTGTGGAACACGATTCTTTTCCAATTTCGGTCGACCACTAAAGGAAGACGCGACGAGCTAACGGCCTACGAATGCGTAGTCGACCAGACCAGTCAAGGTACTTTGCGATGAAGTGCTCATAGCCCCTAGCTGCCTAACCTGCCTTAGCCCCATCTTCCATTTTAGAGCGGTGGAGAGATTGAGTTTTCTACACTCCCAAGAACACCATTCTGTTCCGCTCGGAAAGCTCTATCGAACGCAGTCACTCTCGATCAATTTCAGAAAAATCGATCTTTTGACAATTTACCATCAATAACGTGGGCGCCCTAGGCCGAATCTGTGCGGACGATGACGTCATCGAAAATCGATATTTTCGAAATTGGCCAAATTTCCTCGTCCAAAATCAACTAAGGGGTTGTTTGGTGCGCTTATTTCGAATCCGACGTCACTTTTTAAAAATTCCGCCGATTTTGGTAGGTTTAGATTTTCTCCTGGATAACTTAGGATGGTCGCGTCCAAATTTATGCGGGGCGAGTTATAGAGATTTGTAAACTGTAATGGCCTACTTCTATAACTCATTACCACTTTCCTTTAGAAGTATTTCATGATGCTCTAATGTGTCGCTGTGGCAGAAGACAGTGTCCTTTTTCGAAACCGACTCATCAGTTTTTAGAGGAAGAGAGACGAGTATTCTTTGATCCACGTTCTGTTTGGTATTAACTTCTAGTTAATTTGTTTATATTAGATTCTTGCTAACCCTAACAAATAGAATTGACGCAAATCCACTTCCGAGTATCTTTCATGATTGGAAGCGGGGTCTAGAAAGTTGCTGTAAAGGATAAGGATAAAGGACGGCGTTACTCAATCCCTGTTGGGATGCGCCACGCATTCTACTTCTACGAGATTTCGTAGAGGCGATTTGAATGCGTATTTGGCCATACAATGAATTGCGGTGGCCAGCCGATGAACAAGTCAGCGCTTTATCCTTCCCAGACAAGTCTGGTACCACTTCACCGACCCCGGAGGGATGGAAGGCTTAGTTGGCCTGGGCGGGAAATCCGAACTAGGAACCTGGTATCGGGTGCAGGCGACAGCCGGCGCCTCCTTCGACTGCGCTACACGCGCCCTGGATAAAGGATAAACCACTGATTTTTCTATCGATTTGCATTGTACTTCATAGGGAGGAGCAAAGTGATAAACAAAGTGGGGTAAAACCGAGCGCGCAGCATTTCAAGAAAATGTCGAACTGGTTGTGACAGTTTTGGTCTCCAGTTTCGGTGGTCTGATTGAGTTTATCGTATTCATCCTATCTGACCCGTTTAGGATGCCGCAGACTCTCGGAGAGCAAATGTCGCTACGGAACTGGTGAGGGTAGCGAATGCAAAGAATGACTAAAGAGTCCTGACATATTTTAATCAGGCCTGAGCAAGAAACCGGCGCTATAGGCGGGTTAGCCCATCGCGATAGCTGATATTGTCGATCGATGGTTTGGAACTTGGGAGCACTTCTAAAGTTAGGAAATGCCTTCGCTGCAGTCTCTACAATTAGCAGGGCTTCTGAATTCGATCATCGCGATGTGGTTATTGCTTGGTTCCCTCACATTAAGCAATGGATGGGCAGCTACCGCCCTGCAGCGGTCTACAGGTCAACACTCACAGCTCAAGTGGGAATTCTTTCGAATTAAACTAGACACCTTCTAAATCAAAACCGTCTTGTCTATGGAATCAAACTAAAAATGCCTCAAGAAAGTTGCCTCAAGGAACACGTTAACCTTCCCATTTTAAAGCGGCGACTACAAAAGTTGTCCAAGAAATATTACCACACTGTTTGGCGGCTAGAACTCTCTTATCCGTCTGCTGTGAGAATGTTTCAGGAGTTGTTTCAAATGTAGAAAAGCGGAGATCTTTCGGTGCGTCACACGAAGAGATTGCGCCATGCGTTTCACTCAGTGCGCATGGCGCAATCCCGTCGTATGAGTAAGTACGTTTGTTGGATTACTGCAGGCACAGTTGCTGTTCTCACAGCACTGGTCAGTGGTGAGATGATTTTTTAATTTTTAGCTTCACAGCGACTTCTTCGCTACTGTTTTTGCTAAAAACAAAATTTATACGCAGGCTAGAAACTGGCAGTAAGTCAGGAATTTAATGAATATTAAAACGATGCAGACCTTTTGTTGGAATACATGCATAGGCTAAAGTAAAGCTTTTGAATCTACAGTTTTTCGACTTTCTTAAAACGTGTAAAGTTTAATTTGGAAGATTTTTTACTAGCAAGTAGACACGAAAAAGGGAAATAGTTTGGTAAGAAAACTGTTCAACATGAGCTGAAAACGACAAATAAATATTGAATCACAGCTGGTTAACCTTAGCAGAAAAAGCCCTCTGGAAATTTAGTTGTATAGCACTATAGGTCATCTTACGATTTACGGTCTACGATTTATGATTTACGACGATTTTATCGTAATCACGATTTACGATCTACGAAATTTCAAATTTGATTTACACACACCCCTGGTCAGTATCACCGGTTTTGCTCAAACTTCCGAGAACTTTCGAGAAAGAGAACTTTAATATGGGCGAGTAAGGGCGGAAGAAACTTCACCGCTGCCCTCCGCCGCTCTAAAATGGAAGCTGCGGCTAAAAGCAGGTTAGGCAGCTGGGACTTTGAGCACGTTAGCTCGTCAACGTCTTCCTTTAGTGGTCGACCGAAATAAGAAAAAAATCCTGTCCCACAAGGTTAACCTTTATTTTCGCACAGCTGTGACTTTTCCCAGTCATCTGCTACTTTGCTGTCTTTCAGCATACCTCTTGAACTTTTTACTGCCTACAAAATCTACAAGTTTCAGCCGGAAAGATTCAAACTTGACAGAGTTATTGCGCTCAGAACACTCCTGCGGGTGCAATTTGCGACCGGCCGGCCCACTTGATGATAGGTTCGATCCTATATACATTGTTCAAGGTGCACTCCAAAGTCTCGCCGGGAGAAAGTACAGCAATTCCTGAATAAGGCGGCTGAGAATTTCTGTAAAACTACCCAATCGCTCACTCTACAAGCTGTCGCACCCTCACGATTGATAGTTTTGTTCCTATATGCATTGTGCACGGCGCACTCTCGGAGGATTCCTGGCATCCCAGAGCGCTGTTGACGTCCGCCATGCTTGAGATGCTCGGAAAACATGCAAGTCCTGGGAAACAAACTGCTCCAATTGCAAAGAGCCTGCTCCAGCCATTCGTTTTGGCCACCCACTGCGAAAATGCGGTGGTCTGGTAAAATTGTATACGTTTTTGTGTAGATCTCGAAGAGGTGAATAGAACGGCGCCAACCGTTTCTGGAAAAACCTCAAATTAGAGGAATTGTGAGCATGCAAATGTTTTCGACGACTTGCAACCGACAACTCGTCCGCGATCGCCCTTCGCAATGGAACGCGTTTTCATTTTCGAACATTTTTATGACTCCATAAGAACAATGTACACCTCACGATAGAGCTCGAGCTCCTGAGCTCAAATACACCCTTCGTTTTTGAAAAGAATGAGTATTGGACGAGTTATATCAAGAAGACGCGAAGACCGCAAAATCGAGTCCTTGCGACGTCTATTCAAAAGACGCGTCCGGTACTGTAGCACCTAAATGGGGTGCTTGGTTTAATTCTGCTGTTGTACTCCCGGCATTCAAACCATAAAGCTCCATGGAACGAAAATCGGAGTTTTCTGCTGTTATGGGGAGTGGCCCATATTCTTCAGTTTATGGCAGTCGTTTCACACGTATTTAAAGCCACATGTTTGTTTTATGTAAAGGAATCGAAATCTAAGGAGTCGTGAAATAAACAAATGAACCAACGGCGAGAATACTCAAGGCACAAAAGTCGTGAAAACCTTCCCTACAACCAAATAAAAAACAAATAGGAATAGGACGCAAATTGTAAAGCGCTTCTCGGTCGATATTTCCAGGCGAACAATCCAGAAGTTTCTCGGGCGAAATGACTTTTCCCGCTTCGCGCTCGGTGAACCATCGAACTGACAAGTGCACAATGGAAATGCAAGAAGCTCAATGGTCGTAGCGGAAGTGTTCGAAGCGTGAACCTGGACGTCACGTTTCCTGGGACGTGTCTGCAAGTCAGTGCTAGTACCATTAGTTTTTTGTCGCTGACAAAACAAGCGCGCTGCTGTAAGAGCGGAGAGAGTGAGGGAGCATGTGCGAAAAAGTCGAAGGTCCCAGCACCGCGACGGCTACCATAATAAATTGCCCGGAGCGCGATGTCGTCCCTACCCTGAGGCTGCTTCAGAGAGAAATTGTTGGCATCAATCAAAACGTGTTCTTGGACATTCATATCGCGCGTTTGAAGCTCAGAGGCACATGGTCCGACTTTTGGCAGAAGTTAGGCGGGAAGCGAGTTCTGGAGGTCTTCACCTTGATTGGTCCCAGCACCGCGACACTGGAGCTACCACGAGGAGCCGCCTTCACCATGCAAGATCCCGACTCATGTGGCACGCTCCCTACTACCCAAGATCATCTAACATGCGACAGGCGCTTCGATAGAGACAGCAAAGCCCGAGAGGACGATGGCGACGCAGAGTCGGACAAGGGCACGGCCAACAAGTGCATTTCCGGGCCGGTAGCGGTTGTCACGGCAACGAGCTCACTCACCAGTGGCAACGGGATCAGTTACACCTTCACGTCTATGGGAAGCCGTGACTCGCTTGAATTCAGGCGAGAAAGAGCAAACATTTTATGCTTTAAACAGAATTATAGTACAATGTTCAGTAGCAATAGGCTGTCAGTTGCACAGCAACTAGTAATCAAAGAAGTTTACAGAGAAACCAACGGACGCGTTAATGTGACGCGACGATATCCCGCGCACACAGATTTCAGCTCAAAGTCCAGTACGATACCGGGCACGTGCTAGAATACCGGAACTTCATCATATAAAGAGAGTAAGTCATGAGGCAAGGGGCAACGGAAAGCGCGACGGGTGTTCGGTCAGCGCTGCTGGAGTACAGCGATCTCGTCACCGGTCCCTAGCAAAGATACGAGGACAACGCCCGAACGACGAGAAGGGGTCGTCCGGCTACTGCACGGCACAGCGGCCGCATACCCATATTGTCGGACCCACGTGAAGGAGCGTGAACGCGGGAGAGCAGTAGTAGAGGAGGAACAGGGGAGGAGGGCTACGTGCATGAGATGTGCTGGGGCGGCTGAAGGGTGGGGAGCGACGGAGCGACCAAGAGAGAGCTCGTCACGAAGGAAAGGCGCGAACAGGCGAAGTGAGACGACGGGCGGCTCAGCGTTCCTCGATGAATATCTGCTCGCGCACGGGCCACCTCAGCTCCGAGAAGGACTTCGACTCGTCCAGCGTAGTCACCTGCAATGAAATGCCGTACGAAATCTCGCTGGGGACGGACCGCGGACATTCGCTCACGTCTTTCTTGGGGAAATCTGAATTGAAGAATCGGTAGTCCTTCGCAGAGTATCCTTTGGCGCCGAGGAACTGCAGCAAAACGGACAACTTCTCGCCGGAACGGAAGCGACGCACCACCTGGAAATCAGCTGTTTATCCAACATATATATGGTGGGATAACAAAACGTATTGGGCTGTCGCAAATTAGTCTCCGTTTCGAGGTATGTATAAATAAGTTTTTTACCCTAAATTCTTCCATCTCAGGTACATACCTTCCGCTAGGTTTTTTCCTTCTCTTTCACAAAACATATGTGGATGTCCCTCTAATTTTCCTAGCCGAGATTTTCCAGGGCTCCGTAAAATCATGAACCGACGCGACTATCATGCTTTACGAATTTAAATTGGGACATTCTGCGGCAGAGCCATCACGTAACCTTAGCTGCGCTTCTGGGACGGACTGCCTTGCGAACGAACGGTTTGCCTCGAAAATCCCGCTCCTGGAGGTTTTGATCTCGAAGAAAAACCGAGTCGCGGGCGCAGGTCGTCGCCTGGCGATGAAGTTTTGAGGAGAGCCGCCCGAGCAAATCCGCAGACGAATACACACACGCTAGCAGAGAACCTTGGAGTACATCACAGTTCGGTAGCAAGACATTTGGCGAGAATCGGTAAGGAGAAGAAGATGTCGAAGGGGTGCCTCCTGAGCGGACCGATGAGCAGCGCTTGGCACAATTCGACACTTGCTCCAACCTGCTAGCTCGCTTTAAAAATGAGCAGCCTTTTGTAAGTCGTACTATAAGATAAAGATAAAAAACAGGTCCTCTACGATAACAGGAAGAGCGGATTTGTCTGGGTAGATAAGGATGCTCCTCCAAGATCCTTTCTTAAACCCGACCTTCATCACCCTAAAAAGGTTACTCGTGGTGATGTTGCAAAGGTGTGATCAATTACAGCTTTTTGCATCCTGGTCGGGCATTCAAAGCAGAGTCTTACCATTAGTGCTGTGATTTAGACCAAATGTATGAAAAGTCGCAAAAACTGTGGCAGGCAGTGGTGAGCAGAGGAGGGCCCACTCCTGTTGCAGGACAACGCAAGGCCACACACCTCACAAATCACTCGGCGAAATTCACCCATTTCGGTATCGAAGTTCTCCCTCACCCACCGTATTCTCCCGACCTTTCTCCCACCGGCCATCGCTTTTTCCGAGCTCTTGATTCTCATTTGCCTCGGAAACAATCCACTAATTTGGCCGATTTTGAATGCGCCCTCCTTAATTTTGTTAATTCCTGTGATCTCAGTTTTTATTGTAAAGGATTAGGTTCATCACCCATTTGCTGGCGAAAATGTATAGATTCTGGTGGTTTTTTCTTCAAATGATAAAGTTGTGTTTAGGCTGAGTTATAGTAGTTTGAAGTAAGCGGTCGGTTTCGGCTATTGATTTTGCAACAGCCTCATATCAATTTAGTCATGGCCTCGGAGTCAATTGCAGTTAGCGAGGAGCTGCTGGCGCGCAGCTGCCAGCCCTACTTAGGTCAGTTGCAATTGACGCGACTCAGCCATGACTGCCAATAGATTGGTCAGGAAACCTGGCCCTGCTTGACATTTTTCTTCTTTATTTCTTTTATTCAGCACGCAATGGAATTTACTCAACAATATAATCTCCACCGTTAGTCACTGGTTTTCGTACTAGTGGGCAGGTCAGCGATTCACCTCGCCCGGAACTGGGGAGATTGTCGTAGAGGACTGTCCGCAAGCAGGATGGTTTGCAAAAAAGCATTTGAGTAGGTCAAAAATGGCGAAAAACCTAAGCAATTCAGTGTGAGCTGATAAGACTAAAGTGACCCCTGAAATGGCCTTGCTGTGCTCAGAAATCACACTCAAAAGGTTCGAAGCTGATACTATATCCACATCGTAGCAAACTTGCAATCTGCTGGGTAATCTGCTGGGTGGTGTGGTCGACTGAATAGCGATACATACCCGCCGGAGGGGGTCGGAGTCCAATTCCAAAGGTGAGATTTACAGATTGCTGGGTGGAGGG
>OX375866.1:52354921-52392788 GCA_947359475.1 Heligmosomoides polygyrus bakeri | reverse complement strand
GCCTAAAGAAGGAGGAAAAATGGGGCTGTTCTATTCTCGGGGTTTGGCGGCAAAGCCCACAACCAGATGGGATATGGTTGTTCTATTCTCGAGGTTTGGGGGCAAAGCCCCCAACCAGACGTTTGGCGGCCGCTAGGCCGCTGAACGTCTGGTGCGTATATAACCCTTTTGTAATGGCCTCTGTTAGTTTTTGAAATGCTTCTCTTCCAGCCTTATTTACAAGCAAAGACAAGTATTGCTTTGATTTACCACGAAGATGTGTTCATCAATCTTCAGATTTCTATAGAGAACTGTCCTTCTGCAGGCTGCTTCCCGCAGTCTACGAAATGTTCGCTCGAGTGATCCTGAATAGGATTAGCAGAACGCTGGACGAAGGACAGCCATGCGAACAAGCAGTATTTCGGAGAGGATTCAGCACGATCGATAACATACACACCATTACGAAGCTCATCGAAGTATCGTGAAAGTACAAGCTGCCGCTGTGCGCTACGTTCGTCGACCTGAAGAAGGCATTCGACTCCGTCGAAACTGAATCGGTCGGCGAGGCCCTGCTCACTCAGAGCGTTTCTACTCAGTACATCAGAGTCCATAGAGAGCTATGCAGTGGATTCACGACCAAGATCTCACCATTCTACAACTACGTCGTCATCGAAGTGAGGAGAGGGGTTCGACAGGGGATACCACATCCCCCCAACCTCATCAGCGCCACCCTCGAAAACGTCATGAGCGAACTAGAATGGGAAGACATGGGAGTGAAGTTTGATGGCCGGCAACTACACCATCATCGCTTCGCTGACGACATCGTGCTCATAACCCCGAGCATCAGTCAGGCGGAGCGAATGCTGGCCGACTTCGATCGTGCATGTGGGAACGTTGAATTGCAACTGAATCTTGCGAAGACGATGTTCATTATGAACGGAGAAGTTTCTGGTGCCCCACTCTCGCTCAGCGGAACGAATATCTCCGATTGCTCCAGCTATGTGTATCTGGGTCGCGAAGTCGATATGGCCAACGACCTAGCGCTGGAGCTGAGCAGGAGGAAACAAGCGGCTTGGCGCGCTTTCAAGAGCGTCGAAGAAGTCGTGAAGAAGACGAAAAACTCCGACTGCTTTCCCACCTATTCGCCTCCACTGTTCTTCCTGCACTAATAGAGACAATAGACAATAGACACAGAGACGTGGGCTATACGAAAGCAGGATGAACACGTGATCAGCGTCGCGGAGTGTAGAATCGAGAGGACGATGCTCGGAGCGGAGTGACACGACTCGCGCAAGTGAGGGAACGGCTTCGGAGTTCTGAGCTTCGCTGACATTCGAAGATCAGAGACTGCCGCATGGGCCAAGTCGTCGAAAATTAGGTGGGCCGGCCATGTAATGCGCTTTGCAGACACCCGCTGGACGAGAACCGTTAAATATCAAGAGAACACCAGGACGCCCACCAACGCGTTGGTCGACTTCTTCGTGAAAGCCCTGAACGACCGATATGACGCTCTTCATGTCCCTCGAGGGAGGAGAATCTATTGGAGCACTCTGGCACGCGACAGGGATGAATGGAGACGCTGCTGGCGCGGCTCGAGCAATCGATGATCAACGGGACGGCAGGTGATACAGGTGATAGGCTGTCAGCAAATCTAGAATGTTTTGCCCGTTTTGTGTTGTCGTTTTTGATGTAAATATATTTTTCCCACCACTTCCCTTCTAGTCGAACGGGCGGGGGCTATTGCAGTTAAGGACACTTGGGTTCCTAAGATTCTAAAGATCGAAAAAATGTCGCCGGAAGTTCGTCGAGGGGCGGTCTTTATGTACGAATGGTCACCGCGCCCGCGACGGTGACTGCCGCGTGCGCGATGAGCTCCGCTGCGGTTGTGTGAGCTGTGCCTCAAGAGCTGCTGCAGGCGCTAGGCTTGAGTTGTTGATATCCCTTTCTGCTGTTGCAAGAGCTGCGGGAAAACATGCTCTGGTTCAGAAATTGAGTTTGAGGTATAAAACTACACAACGTTCTAATGCTCAATTTTATATGAGCTTCTTCAGGAAAAACTGAAAATATGACACACTATCGCAATGAAACTGACTTTGTATACACTTTCTAACACTTGATGTGCAAGTTTTGAGGCAGGTCTAGATATCACTGGCCGCTGAAGTCACCCAATTGCGACTCCTACTGCCGCGCTCGCCGCGCTATTCGCCGCGTCCGCGGTGACCATTCGTACATAATGTCCCGCAGCCAAGTTCGTCCGTAGGGCTCTTTGGGGTGCCGGATACAAACCAGCATCCGTTGTTGGTGGTAGATTATATGCCAGTAAGTTACAGTAGGTTACGACGGCTGTGCTAAGGAGGGGTAGATATAGAATAAGCTAGACTTCGCCTAAATTTCGTTCAGGGGAGGTAATGATGTGTAGATTACAAACGGCATTTTTAGCATAATATCATTGAGTGCTATTTGGTTAAGTTCAATCGAATGGGGGGGGGCTGATATACTCGAATAAATCAAAACCCTCTGACGCTTTCGCGTAAGCGCACTAA
This sequence comes from Heligmosomoides polygyrus bakeri, assembly GCA_947359475.1. NCBI lineage: Eukaryota > Metazoa > Nematoda > Chromadorea > Rhabditida > Heligmosomidae > Heligmosomoides > Heligmosomoides polygyrus. The sequence goes on along the minus strand of OX375866.1, from coordinate 52,390,266 downwards.
CGTCACGCCTTTCCCGTTTGCCCAGACGAGCTCGCGCCGACTGCTTGACTGCGCGGTAGCGATTCGAATTTGCTCCAGGTTCTGTTTCCTTCTGCTGCGTTTTTTCATCTCTAACCCTTACTACGAAGGGAGTTAGGAGACAGCGGAGTGGCGTTCCATCCCCCGCCCTTTAAACAGAGGCGTGGCAAATGTCTGCGTCTCCACTATCTCGTAAGGCAGCCACCGGACTCTTGAGCAAGCCCAGGGGGTAGGGGTGGGCGGGCCAGGGGGACGAGGGGGGTAGAACGCTCGACCCCCAGGAGGCATCGTTCGAAGGTTTATCTGAGGGTTTACTGAGGACATAAGGCAAGCGTGGTTGTACCTTGCGTGGCATGTTTTTTTACTCCGACCACGATTCTTCCGAGAGTATCAGGTGGGCCAGCACCCCAATTTGCGCACTGGGCGAACTTTGCGAGAAAACTTATTCCAATCTCCGGAATCGTGGGAGAGCGTGCCTCATCTGCAATGCGCGCTCCTCTCCTCTCGTTCGACTAAGACGAAACTGATCGATACGCAATTATACAGTAGAACAAACAACAACACAAAATGGGTAAGACAGTCTAAATTTGTAGATTACGAGAGAAAATGCCCGAACCGCGCCGCGTCTGTTTCGGTGCGAGAAAATGCCCGCGACCAGGGGAGAAAATGTCCGCACCAGGGGAGAAAATATCTGCGGCCACTGAACGGTTTTCGATAGGGTCCACTTCAACAACCACTACAAAAAAACACATGGTAATCACGTGGACAGGGATACGGTATTTTTCTCACGCCGTCGAGTAAAGGGCATGAAAAATCGTGGGCGTGGCAGCTGAAACTCTGGCACAATCATTTGGATTCCCTGGCAGACTTGATGGCCTTACCGTGATAGAGAAGCTTTGGAGAATATGAGGAAAGACGTTACAACAGGCATGCTCAACGGTTAAATTAGTACCAACGGTGTTTTATGTGAAAAGGACACTTAAAACACTTAAAGGAGCGAAAGAAGCGTTTTCGCCCAAATCTCAATTTCTAGAACGTAAAACTAGAACAGAAGCACATCAACGGAACCTGGAAACATAGAACTACATTTCGAAGCATTGAGCTGTGAACTGCAGGCCACCTCAACTTTTGAGTTTGTTTTTGAGCCACATGAACGCCACATGGAGTGAACAGTAGGGTACATGTACTTCAAAGTCATGTGAAGTAGAAAATGAAAAAATGACAGAACTTATCTAGGAATTTGTTTACAAATTGGTTTTTATGTTTTACTGAGGTTTTACTGAGTCTTTCTGATGAAGTCTTCATTTTTGACCAATCATCTCCTTCTTTACTAAAACAGGATTTGAACATAGATATTTCAACATTCATTGCTTTTCAAGCGATTCTCATCTGATACACCGTTGGCATCGTGAATACTTGTTGTGCCCTTTTTTATCAAAGTTTTTCTCAGTATAGGACTTCTATTTTTATTCGCTTTGCTGCTCTTTTTCTGATTTTTCCACATATCTGAATAAAGGATTTAAATATCTGAATGGTTAGTTGTTGCAACATAGGTTTTACTAAAAACCCTATTAAAATGACCAGAACCTACGGTGTAGCACCTCGCTGAAAATCTTTCAAGGCGCCTTCTCGAAGTATAGAGTGTTTTTCGAGCATGAAATTTTGCGATCAACTTTTTATTAGAGCTTTGATACGAATGAAACGTTGCGGAAATAGACTGCTATTCGCGGGCATTTTTTCCCTTGGTTGCGGGCATTTTCTCCCCTGGTTGCGGGCATTTTCTCCCCTGGTCACGGGTATTTTCTCCTCTGGTTGCGGGCATTTTCTCCCCATTTCGGGCATTTTCTCCGCACGCAACGCGCGCCGTGAGATTCGGGCATTTTCTCCGTAGACCAAATTTGTAACAGCATTTAGAATTAGCAAAAGTTTGAGGAAGAGCGGTTTCTGCAGAAAATCGAAGACTGATCAGCACATCTTCGTGATGGGCCAAAGCAGTACTTGCCCATCACGTTCACGAGGCTACAATGAGAAACACCACTAAAACTGATACAGCACGTTACAGACAGTCATGGGTTAGGGGGCGCATGGCGAAAACTATCCTCCTTTACATCTAGCAACAGACTGAAAACGGGGTTGGAAAGCGATAGCGAACCGCAGAACCCCTTCTACATGAAGAAAATACGCGGGCTCCACACAACAATCCGAACCCCACCGAAATAAATCCTGCCCCCTCCGCCGGGTAGCTATCGCTAGTCACCCCATCACCCAGACGCGAACGCGGTTATTGTGAATGTACCACCTACAGGTACCCTGCGACTTCCCTTGCGATACCTGCAGATTGCTCGATCTGGCTATAACGGAAGCTCCACACCCTTTGAAGGCTAATTTCTTAGCTCAAGTAGGGGTCATTCCAGGCGATATTTTAACCGTGTCAGTCCGCAATGAAGTGGTGCAACATTTCTCAATTTTTGAACCTGCCTAGATGCCCGCAGAAAAGCTCAAAACATCACCGTATTTCCCGACGGTTCCCCTCAACCCCTATTAAGCCACTTGGACGAACTCCGCGGAATGCTCATTGATCTCTCTCGTGAGCACTAAATGTGGCTCAAAACGTTAACGACGGGTAATCATAATTGTTGCTCAAAACAAGACAATGTGAAAGAAACATAAAATAATATCAAATATAAAAAATAAAACATTAGCTCCACTCCGACCATATAAATTTAGTAAATTACAATTGCACTCTGAATCAAGCAAAGAATAGCATAGCCTAGACAACTGCGATGCGCATTCTCGACACCAAGCAACCTGAAGATTTAGGCGATTTTGCTTTTTACAATGAGTAGCTAGAGCTGCAGCGAATTCCACGGTCATTGCGGCTGTGCATGCATATCGCCGACTCCCGACTACGGGCAGTCAGACCTAGCGAAGTCTTCGGTTGCAACATTGACACCGTTCTCCAACCTTCTTTCGACTTGTGCACTGAACTCAGTGGTTTTATGTGTCCATCCATCCTCCTGCATGCCTGGCGGTATTCCCCTCAAAACCGTTGTCTCAAAAAAGCAAGCTTGAAGTGGTGATGAGATCAATTTCATACTGATGAAAGCAAAATCCATAACAATGGAGATAACCCCATAAACTACCAAAATGGACACAAAGCTGATAGAGGAAAAGCCACGAGATACTATAAATAATGAGAAATAATAAATAAATAAATAAATAAATAAATACTGACCATTTCGCTGCCCGGCAAACGAAATTTGACCATAATCGATCCCGGTTCTCCCTCTTTCGGTTCATCCGGCAGTTGACTGGCTAACAGTTGACGTCTAAAAAAATCTAATTATTATAGTCCAAAATTTAGGAAATCTGAAAATCGGTTATATTAGCAGTATGGCTTGCTTCATCTCAGTCTCTTCTGCCTCTCGCAGCCTTCGCTCCTCTTCCTCTTTTTGCTCCCTCAGCTCGCGTTCCTTGGCCTGCATCCTAGCCTTATCTGCTGCCAACGACATTTCGTATCTGAAATAAGAAGCTCGGACATCATTTGGGATATATCCTAGTCGGGAGCAAGCGACCGTTATGTTTCAGTTTCGTATGTCAATCCATGCCACATAACCACGTCCCCTGCATTTAAATGAAAGCCCTCGTCCCCCAGGCTCACCCATCCCCTACCCCTAGGCTTCCTTGAGAGTCTAATGGCTGCTTTACGAAACTTTAGAGACACAAAACAAATTTTCCCGCCAACTCGGTACGCTAGGAAAGAAACTCGACTCCGCCACTTCGCCAACTCGGCCGTACATCCCACCCCACCGCCGGGACCACTGATGGAGGACCAATTTCCAAACTCAACAAATGGATCACTACACGAGCGTCGGGAGGCATCGCAACAAATAAATACTGTACAACTGTACTCGCCAAGAGTCAAACAGCTACGTGTTGTGTCTGCATCATACCCCGGGTGGGACAGCTCAGCGTTTGCGGGGAACAACCTTAGTTTGTTGAACATTAATGTTTTGTGCTATATGTAGGTAGGTGTGAGGACAAAGAACATGTAGACTAGTTGTTTGTGTTCACTATTATCAGGGCTAGAATCAGGTCTATGCAAAACAAGGGTACTGAAAGATGCAAAAGAGAAGTTTCACATAGGGTTCAAACCCTTGAACTATCGAGGACACACCTCATCGTGAGAATAGTGAACTGAAGTGATAAAGTGTCAGCTGTCTTCCAACCCGTACAATCCCGCATCCACTAGGTCCTCGCCATACGCATCGTATCACTGGCTCAAACCTACACTCGAGGTCATTTCCTGGTTAGTCCGCTGTATTTTAACTGCATTTCACTTCCAAGAAAGTAGAACCTTGAAAGCTAAATTTCAAGACCCACTCGAGTGCCTGCTCCTGTCGGATTCGTTCCCTTTCCAAACGAGCTGCCTCCTCCGCCTTCTCGGTATTACGAATGGTTGAATATGCGTCAATACCCGCCATCAGTTTTTCCATCACAACGTCAACACTGTCCATTCCTGCAAACAGCTTCTTATACAACTATGCAGAACACTCAAAAATGAGAAAACTGCTAGTTACTTTGGCTTGCTCAAAAAATATACTACACGATATCGCGTAGGCAACCTCGCTCAGGAATGAACAATTTATGTAGAAGGGGAATCGAGTAACGACCTAATTTACGACAACATTTCTAGAGAGAAGTTGTGGCTGAATCATAGAGAGAGTGCATATCAGTCCCTGTCATGAATCACCTTCTTGACAAGTATAACTCGATTTCATGTGTACGCTAAGCTGGTCAGACGAATAACCTTTGGTGGAGGCCAGGAACATTTGCAGAAATCTCGGGATCTACCTATTCAAGAGAACTGTCGCCAGCAGACACCAAAATTTTATCGCTCTCATTTCGCGTTTCTGATATCGAGCCCTGCTATCACATACTCAGCACATAAATTGGCTTGAAGCCACCACCAGATAATGCACATAGTCGCCCTGTACCAATGCGATTCACTCCCCACCGCAAGACTGCCGTAGAAGGAAACTTCAAAAGAACTTCGCTTAGAGTTGAAGGTTAAGGATCCGTGAGATGCACTATACTTGTGCTTTTTTAAAATTTTTCGAACGAACGAATAATCGAATAACCCCATTTTTCGAAAATTCGAATGAGCGAATAATCGAATAACCCCATTTTTTTGTTATTCGAATTTCCGAATAATCGAATAACCCCATTTTTTGGTTATTCGAATTTCCGAATAATCGAATATTCGAAAAAATCGAATAATCGAATAAACTTTATTATAACTTAATACACCCGGTGCAAAATAGGTTCACCCCTGGTTTGTCCACTGGTACCCGAAGAACCCGCTGCCAAGGTTCAGTAATGTTACCATCGTATTCCTCACTATGGAAACTTCTATAGGAGAATTCTACGCAGTTTATCTTATCAGTGCTGGATACCACGAACTTTAACTGAAAATTTAAGAAATGGAGACCGGTGCAAAATATAAGTTCGCTTCATAGAAAATCTGATTAATCACAAAAGTACCTACAAACAAGGTAAGATTAGTACCTCGTCACATCACCTTTGTTGCAACCATATCGAAAATTCTATTTTGCATGCTACTGTTTAGGTTATCAATAACAGTTCGCTCAAAATTGGCCCATGCATGAAGTATGGCGTTCTTCAGATCAGAAACCGATGTCTCAGCGGTTCCATTTTTGTACACTGTGTACAGGAATGTCCCACTAGCTTTCTAGTTTTCGGGTTGACATCTGAAGAACAGCTAGGCCACTTCAAATGTTGAGTTCTGTTGGAGTTGAGCCAACCTGTAGTTGACTGCGATACGTGTATGGATCCATTATCTTGTTGGAAAATAAGGTTTGTGCCTACGAAATCTTCTGAAATATGGCAGAAGGTAATCTCCGAGCAATTTCTGGTAGTCTTCACTGTTCATCCTACGCGAGACGAACTCCAAGGCAACAAGTTCGTATCCAGAAAACGCAGCCGAAACCATGAGACTTCCACCGACAAAGTAGCACCTGTAGAATACTCGCTTCTCTCTCTCCTCAAATCTCTCGAATAGTGTCTGTACCCGTCGGGCCCATCAAGATTCCACTTTTTTTACACTACTGGAGAGATCTGAGAAAAGAGGTCGAGTATCCTCTAGGCGCAACTTCGACGGTGAAAGTCTCATGGTTGGGCTGCGTTTTATGGATGCGGACTTCTATCGTTCGTTTCGGAAGTTCGTCTCGTGTAGGATGAACAGCGGAGACTATCAGGAATTGCTTCGAGATCACCTTTTGCCATATTTAAGGAGACTTCGTAGGAACAACCTCATTTTCCAGCAAGATAATGCATCCATACACGTATCGCAGTCAACTGCAGGTTTATTTTATTTATTTATTTATTTATTCAATACGTTCGCGATAAGCGCAAGCGGCAGAAAAAAGTATTGCAACAACACAACAACATGAAGATACACCTAGAGCGAGCCAAACCAATGTCTTATGAGGAGAAAGGGCCACCCTCAGCTTACTCCTAGGTCGACTGATAGCTTCTCAGGCTCCCCTTTTGCTTGAGACGCACGGAGATCAAAGAAATTGGAGTCTACAAAGCGCGAAAAGCGGATTAACTTATAAACCCAACAAATATCAAAGAATTTCTTGTAAGAAGCCAATGTGTGAAGACCCAGGTATTTGTTCCTTATCGATGCTTTAGGTACCATAGAGTAAAGGAACCCGCCAATGCGAATAAGAACCTTGTAGTTAGTTATTCTGTACCTTTTCCACAAGGTTTATTAGAGGTTGGCTAAAATAATAAAATAATACAATTCAACTTTTGCAGTGGTCTAGTTTTCCTCCAGATCTCACCGCTGATAGCGAACTTGTGCGGCATTCTTGTACACAAAGTGTGCAAAAATGGAGCCACTTACATTTAGGTTTCTGATCTGAAGAACGCCATACTTCATGCATGAGCCAATGTTGAGCGAACTGTTATTGATAACCTAATCAGTAGTATGCAAAACATAATTTTCGATATGGTTGCAACAAAGGTGATGTGACGAAGTGCTAATTTTACTTTGTCTGTAGGTACTTTTGTGATTAATCAGGTTTTTTTATGAAGGGAACTTATATTTTGCAACGGTCTCCATTCGTTAAATTTTCAATAAAAGTTCGTGGTATCCTGAACTGATGAGATAACCTGCTTAAAAGTCTTCTATAGTGGCTTTCGATAGTGAGGAATACGACGGTAACCGCTGAGCATAGGCAGCGGATCCTTCGGGTACTAATGGACAAATCGGGGGTATCTATAATTTTGCACCGGGGTGTATTAATAAGCACGATGCGATTTTTGTGTTAGCCAATTTCGTTTGATACCGTTTACTCCCTCCAAAAACGCATTGTGTAGGCTCAAGTAAATGTAGTAAAGTAAGTTCAACGACAACATTCGCCAGAGACAAAATAAAGGATTTGGATTCTTTAAAAAAAGCAAATAATGAAGATATTCAATATCTTCTCAGAACGGTTGACAATACTCGTTAAGATGGCAAGACATGAGAACTTTTTTCCTGCAAACAAAATCCTACAAAAAAATTCCGACAGAAGTACGGTGCAAAACATCTACGCACAAGTGCAAACCTTTGCGAAAAAAAGCGTTCACTCCATTTGTTCATTTCATTATCTCACTGGAATCGTCAGCCAATCAAACTGTAGAGTTATACGGCATTTTCGATCGAAATTCAACGTTTTGAAATAAATTTCAACGTTCTTCTGGAATCTTCTCCGTGTAACAACGTTGAATTTGATTTGAAGAACTTTGAATTTCAACTGAAAATGGTATATGATCGTGTCATATATGCAAACTGTGAGCTTCAGTCCCGAAGAAGAATCGAGGTCGCTGAACACGAATCTTAAGTTAGTTTTTGCAGTAACGGTTGCCATCATTAATCAAATTATCGATTTTTTGTAAATATCACTCAACAAGATCGAAACTTCAGGCCTGAGGTAATCGAGGTCACTGAACACGAATCTGAATTCATTTTTTAATTTTCCGTCGAAATTTGTGTTTATTGTGAAAATTCCGTAGAGTATTCAAGTGTATGACATCGATGACAGTCGTGGTCGCAGAGAACGCAAATGTGAAGTTAGATTTTGAAAATAACGACGAAGACCGGTCATACAATTGGTTCGCCTCAACGAATTCCCCATAGAAAATCAATAGCTCGATCAACTTCAACCGATAATTTAAAAAAACGAACTTCAAATTTGTGTTCAGCGAGATCGACGAGACCCCAACGGCTGAAGCTTCGGACCGCAGTCGATCGCCATCAACTGCGGTCAGTATCGCCAATACGCCATTTCCCCACGCCAGTTGTGATGGACTGATGGAAACACGCACACACGCACCACACACACACACACACACACACACACACACACACACACACACACACACACACACACACACACACACACACACACACAACCTTTCTGTGTATAGTAGGATATTGAATGCATTTTCGTTACGGTGAGCTCCTCGACAGTGTGCTATCGAAAACAATCGTCACCGAAATGAACGCCGCTCACAAAAATCATCATTATGCCATATTCGAAACAACCACGTATTCGAAATTCGAATATTATTCGAATTTTCGCACCTCGAATAATCGAGTTCGAATAATTATTCGAAATTACAAACCTCGAATAACCGAATTCGAATAATTATTCGAATTTACGAAACTCGAATAATCAAATAATCGAAAATCTAATTCGAATAAATTATTCGAATTCGATTATTCAAGCACAAGTATAATGACGTATTAACTAGGCGCCTTTAATAATCTTGGTGCATCTGATGCACCAAGATTACTAAAGGCGTCTAGTTAATACGTCAAACTTAAATTTCTCCAAACTCCTAAAGCCTGTTTCAAACACACATCATTTTGGGCATATTTGCAAAAAAACAAGACCTACCAGAACAAATATCAGTGATGTTATATGAGCCGCGATCCTTCGTGATGATTATCAGAAGTGGGAACTTCTCCTTGTCATATACCATGGACTCTAGCGAGCGACGAGCATCCGACATTCCTACCATTTCCAGCCATTCACGAAGTTTTATCTCGTTCTCTCTAAAAAGATCAAGCGAAATACGGAGAACACCTTGTTGTCAGTAAACGTCCCAACTGAAACTGCTTACTTATGCGTTATATCCCATGGCCACAGGATGTACTGGCATCTCAACAAGTTGGACACTGCGTCGCTGCACAGCACCTGGAGAAGAATTAGGCGTAGGAAGAAGCCTCAAAGGAAAACCAGAAGAATCGCGGAGTAGAAAACGCACCTTGGAAGGGAAAATATTGGCAGCTATGCTGCCGTCGTGATGAATGTATAGTGCGAGCGGGCGGCGATCAGAGATCCCACTGAAGACAGAAATAAAAACACGGGTTAGAAAAGGACAAAAGCAGGTGCACAAGAGAATGCCGGACCCAGCAACAGACTCGCAAATCTAGTGGGTTTACTCCAAGGACTGAGAGAGAGCGGAGGGGCAAAGCTAGAAAACCGAACTGAACACGCAGAAGGCTTTCTCAAGTTATAAAATTCTACCCTCTCCGGGGCTAGCCAGTGTGACGCCTTTGTACACTATTTTACCTTCATTTTTTTCCTCTTCGTCCAAGATGAAGGAGGGGGTACAGCGATACAGCGACCCCTTCTCCAAGGATAAATCCAATCTATCTTACATGCCGACAAAAACAGTCAGCATTTGACAGCCACTTTTGGATGGATACGAACCCTCGCAAAAGATACAGCGACGACATCCACAAAAGAGCTTACCCGTCTTTTGATTTCTTCGAGGAATTTCGGGTTTTCCTTGGTACCTTCCGTACCTTTTTCACTGTTTTCAAATGCCTTAATTCTCAACGTAAGCTAGTGCGTTACAGAACCTACAACATAGTGACAGCTGCCAAACTACTGTAACAGTCTGTTTGAATTGAAGCGACTGAAATTTTAACGGAGCAGAAAAGCTGTAAAAATACCCAGAAGATTCGAACGCTTCTTTAATTGCTTCCGGTAACGATCCAGTGAAGAATGATGGAATGTGGCATCCAATTCCAGAAAACCTAAACACTTCCTGTTCCGGCCACATGAACGCCTTTATTGTCTGACGAATCTAGGGTTAGCAGTCCAGATCCTCACCTTGATTCGAAGACTACCACGAAGTTGTGAAGCGCTTCTGTAACACTACCGCATTCTGTCGGCACCAATGGCAAATTGTTGCTCGATATCTGAAAGAACCAGGGTGCCGTGTTCGCTAAGGGCAGTTCAACGCATCGATCGTGCGGCACACTAGCGGTGGCCCATTTCTGACGAAGGCTGGATATATACGCTGGATACAGAGTGACTTCCCGTCGTTCTCGGAACCACTTCGCGTCCACTCGGAACACTAGAGCGCAAAACCTTAGTTAATTTTCTCGGAATGCCCTTCTGAAACCGAAAAAAGGCGTTGGTTTTACGGTTCCCCCGGTTGCGCCATAGTTTTTGCACACATCGGGTCGTTATTATTATGTGTTCGCGTGACCACAGGGTCAATTTGTACACGAATAATGCTTTTAGTAAGTAAATGTAGCCCTTTTACGCTTTCATTCGAGTTACCACTGAACAGAACGTATTTGCACTGTACCATATCAACAACGATACTGCAGATGCACACAAACACATACACTTCAGGGCATAGATCACAAATTTGGTCTGATACCGGTAAATAGCTGACATTTACTAAAGGCATTAGTCGTGCACAAATTGACTCCTGTGATCACGCAAGCACATAATAATGACCTGATGTGTGCAAAAACCGTGGCGACATCGTGGGTCGAACCGTAAAACCCACTCATTGCTGCCGAGAGGCGACATCGCTACCCACTGCCCCAGCCGATCACATTCAGTTGGGTGGTATCAGGGCGTGATGAACTTCGCGCTCACGCTTCCACGCTCGTTTTTTCGACCAAAAGCATTCCGAAGAAATTAACTTCGGTTTTGGACTCCCCACACGGGACCCCTACATCCTGTAAAAATTGCATAGCAAAAGCTCACCGCCACTTTGGAGGCTCTCCTTGTAAGATATTGCACTAGTAGCGACTGACTTTAAAACCTACGGAATTCCGCTCACTGCACTCGATATCGTCGGGGTCATGGATTGGATAAGGCTCGTCGTCATCCGATACAACGAACTCCTCTTGCACGGGATATCCATTGCGAGGTCGATGCGACGACACAACTGATGACGACGGTCGCGATAAATCCATGTCCACAACGTTCATGTCGTCTGCGATACATATCAGTTTAATACGAACTCTTACAACATACACCAAAACAGATCAGGAAATACAAACATATAAAGCCCATCAAATGTTACTTTACTTTATTCTGGACGCAGCTCAGAGGCTATGCATAAAGCAACGTAACGAAGGCAAACACTAGCATAAGAGAACCAGAGAAATACATTATGACAAGCAAGCATCACTGCTTGCTACACGGAACAATAACCAACAGGAAATCAGAGGTAATCAGGGGCCGGATTCATCAACGACTTACGTAACTTTAACGGAGAATTGTAAGCTTATCAAGCAATATGGTGGGCGATAAGCCGCGTTATCTGAGCCTTGAGTAAGCAAAAAGCTCAGATAACGCGGCTTATCGCTCACCATATCGCTTGATAAGCTTACAATTCTCCGTTAAAGTTACGTAAGTCGTTGATGAATCCGGCCCCAGGACCCCTCTACCACAGCATTACTGGCCTAGCCTTAAAAGAACCAAGAGACAGGTGCAGGAAGTCCTCTTTGAACGTCTTATTTAAAGTAGAGCAGCCCTATTACAAAAGAAATACGCATGACCTGCTTCCTACGAGACGGATTTTTGACTTTCTTCCTACCCCTCCAGTGCAGGGATCAATAACTGTGAAAAAACTGCAGGAGTTGACAGATGCTCCACCAGTGAGAATTCTGAACGCCATAACGAGATCATTTTGTTTCCTTCTGAGGTGATCCTGACTGTTGGTTAGAAAACTGCTTCGCTTTTACTGAATTTCGTGTCGTGTATGACAACGATTTTGCTTAACATTTCGACTTCTTCCAGAGCTCCCTTGACAGTTTTCTTTGGGAGAAGCATTGTTAGAAGACACGCGAAACAGTGCACACATGTACATGAAAGCGATCATGTTAAAGAGAAAAGAGAAGAAGCCGATGACTACTAATCCTTGTATGAGGTTAGTCCAAAAGCTGGTACATTACATGCAGACTATTGCTTGAAGATTTTTTAAAACAAATTCTACGAAAAAGGTGTATTTTGAAGGGCTTTCCTCTGTTTCTATGGATTTTTTTCGTCTAATTTGCGAATTTACTATGATACCGTTCATCATCCAAAATGTGGTCTACAAAAAAGGGACCATATTGAAATAAATATATTATATTATAACCAGACGGTCAGCGGCCGCCCCGAGAATAGAACACTCCAACCGTCTTCTTTTCTTCTTTAAACTTTCTTATTTTCACTGCAGTAAAGAACAGGTTCTACGACATAGAATAGTATGGCGGGATGCGATAAAGCAGAAAAATTTCGAAACTGCAAGTGCTTGATCTGCAGAAACATGATTAAAATTAATCGGTATTGGTCCACAGCTAGATACCGTTTACTGTTTGACGGTAGATCTGGACGTAAGTTGTATGACGTCCGTGTCACCTTTTCTGAATCCGTACGCTTCGTTCGTTACGTCTGTAGCACATTTGTTGAGTTTCGACGGACGTGTCACGTTGCTACGACATCTATGACACATACTCCGCTTCCAGATATACGTGACATGACTATATGACACGTCTTCATTAACCCGACACACGTTGGACGATATTGAGAGAAAATACTGGTCCTCGTTTACTGGCACCCTTACTCTGAATCCTTGCGCTCGCTGATCGACGTTTTTGGTGTATAGTGTATATATATGCACTGCGACCAGAAAGTATAGGGACACCTAAAAATTGTACTTTTCGTACGCTAATCGATATCAATCGACCTGAATTTTTTACTGTAAAATTCGTTACGGCAAAGAAGTTCGAAGCAAAAGATTTTAGCAAAATCGGTTTGATGTGAGCTAAATAAGAAAATAAAATATGGAGGCACATTATTTTCAATTGACCAGAAAGTATAGGGACATTAGTAAAAAACAACTTCATTGTCAAGATAAAAAACAGTCGTTGATAACTAGTACTCAATTGGTGCTCCGCGGTTCATTGCAACATCTACAAGTCGGGCTGGCATCGAAGCAGCATGATTTCGAAGTGTTTGTAGAGGAAGTCCATCCCAAGCGCGTAGAATTGCTGATCGAAGTCCTTGCAGAGAAGAATATGTCTGGTTATGCTCGTAAATCTTCCTTACAAGGTGTCCCCAGATATTTTCCATTGGGTTCATATCGGGAGAGCATGCAGGCCAGTCGAGAACTTCAACAGAATTTCTTCTGAGGAAGCCTTTTGTGGATCTGCTGGCATGCGGCGGTGCATTGTCCTGTTGAAAAACCCATCCCTGACCAGCATTCTGTTGAAGGAATGGGAGCAGATGGGTCTCCAACAGTTGCTGGTATTCATCTGCGTCCATCCTTGCTGACGTGAAGGCAAGAGGGAGCTTTCCTTCTGCATGGAATGCCGTCCACACCATAACCGTGCCGCCTCCAAAATTCCTTCTTGGGAAATACTCCTCCTTGCGTAAATCATGCCAGTAGAATCGGTTCCCGTCTGGAACATCGAGGTTAAAGCGCTTTTCGTCCGAGAAGATCACCTGAACTATGAAATGTTAAAATACCTAGCGTCAGAGCTGACAACGCAAAAAATCTGCCTTAGTCCAAAGACGTCGTTTGTTCCTAGAGACGAACTCGAGCCTGTTCCTTTTGTGCGTTTCTGTCAAACGTGGAGCAGAACGGAGCTGGGTATATACAACATTCCCGTTGCGTTTTCAGCAGCACCGAATCGTTTCTTTCGAGACTTTCTTACTCAAACTCTTGCGCACTTCCTCCAAAATGATGGATTTCTTGGAAACCATTCGCACGATTTGCCTCTCGTCTCGAGTCGAAAGAAGCCTGGGAGTCCTGAAGACTTCCTCGAGTGATATAGATCAGGACTGCGTAGAAATTTGCTAATAACGTTCTTTGATCGTCCCAGTTGAGTCGAAATTTGGCGTATGCTGAGTCCTGCATCTCTGAGGGCCTTGATTTGAGCTTGTTCCTCTATTGATATCATCGATCCACGACTCGTCCTTACAATGATCAAATTATGAGGTAGTAAATTGCATAGCAAAATAGTTTTCAACAACGTACCTTTCTCCGCGCACCTTATTTGGTGGTGTCCCTATACTTTCTGGTCACTCAAAAACAGGGTCCCGTTACGTGATCCCTTCCCGTTCCTTGCCACCTTGGGGGATTTTGCCCATTTCTTTCGTATATATGTTTTTTTGCCGTGAGGAATTCCATAGCATAATTTTCAGATCAATTCCTGGGGTAGCTAGAAGAATTACGCAATTTGCTGGTGTCCCTATACTTTCCGTCGCCGTGTATATATAACACTAAGTGACGCGCGGCCAGGGTTATAAGTTTGACAGCAATCTCCCATGGTTAAGTTCAATGAAAACCCGGCTGGCATACGCCGCCCTGTCGAGGGCAATCCTTGGCCTTACCAGGATACTATCTCAACGGTAGGTCGGAACGGCGCAAATGTTGTATATGGGCAGAACCGCCTCTCCATGGGAAGTAACAAACTGCAGGTATCTCGACCCCACTACAACTCTGCGCAAAGTTAGGGGCGACGGAAGTCGCCTGTTGGCGCCCTGTTGATTCACGTGCTCCACAGCTGACGGGCGCGCGCGGGATGAGGGCTGGTATAGCGGATTAGCGCAGTGCACAGGTGGCGTAGTAGGGAAGAGCTCTGGCTCATGAACGAGGGGTCGGAGGGTTTGGATCCCGCAGGCTGCGTTTGTTTTGCACTTTTGCAAAATCCATGTTTATCATATAGGTAATCCACCTAGGGTATTATAGTGTGTTATAGAGGATGTTTACATATAACATATGCTTCAAACTACAGATTAGCTAAAATGTTCACTTCTGTGTCACTTATTTTAAGCCTATTTTGTGTGAAGCTGTAGTTATGTAACGATAGATATTTTGTGGCACTAGTTAAAAGTTCCGACTCCACCAACAAGGCTTCAGTCAAAAAAAATTTTTGCTGAAACTTCGTCTGGGGGGTTATTTGGGGTGCTGATCACGAATCTGACATCCGTTTTTCACGATTCGGTCGGAGGCCACCCATACCGTTAACAAGGGTGGTCCAGGCAGGGTCACCGATTTCGCTGAAACTTCGTCTAGGGGGGTTATTTGGGGTGCTGATCACGAATCTGACATCCATTTTTCACGATTCGTTCTCTACCTGCTGTCACCGGCAGAAACTTTAGGAATGTAATCCTGTGCCTTCCTGTATTTATATTATCCAGCCGAATCGTGAAAAATGGATGTCAGATTCGTGATCAGCACCCCAAATAACCCCTAGACGAAGTTTCAGCGAAATCGGTGACCCTGCCTGGACCACCCTTGTTAACGGTATGGGTGGCCTCCGACGGAATCGTGGAGAACGGATATCAGATTCGTGATCACCACCCCAAATAACCCCCCTAAACGAAGTTTCAGCGAAATCGGTGACCCTGCCTGGACCACATTTGTTAACGGTATGCGTGATATATGTATATGTAAACATGCTCTATAACACACTATAATACCCTAGGTGGATCACCTATATGATAAACATGGATTTTGCAAAAGTGCAAAACAAACGCAGTCTGCGGGATCCAAACCCCCGACCCCTCTTCATGAGCCCGAGCTCTTCCCTACTACGCCACCTGTGCACTGCGCTAATCCGCGATACCAGCCCTATCCCGCGCGCGCCCGTCAGCTGTGGAGCACGTGAATCAACAGGGCGCCAACACGCGACTTCCGTCGCCCCTAACTCTGCGCAGAGTTGTATTGGGGTCTAGATACCTGCAGTTTGTTACTTCCCAGGGAGAGGCGGTTCTGTCCATATACAACATTTGCGCCATTCCGACCTACCGTTGAGATAGTATCCTGGTTAGTCCCACTACCCGTGAATGATGACGTGACCCACGCATTAAGCGAATTATATACCACCAGACGTTCGTCGGCCAGCGGCCGCCAAAACGTCTGGTTGGAGGTTCGACCCCAAACCCCGAGAGTAGAACAGCCCCAATCTTCCTCGTTTCTTCTTTACGCCTTCTTAATTTTATTACAGTAAAAGAAACTGGTTTTACTACACAGATTAGTGCAGCGAGATATAGTAGGACAGAATCTTCACTGCTCCTATGAAGTGTATCCACTCGCGACCGCATGTGCGCGATTTATTCTTTCAAAGTACCCGCTCTCGACGTGGGGATAAACAGATCAAAAGAGTCCAATCCAAAGTGCTTAATCTGCAGGAACATAATTAAAATTAATCGGTATTGGGCAACAGGTCGACACCGTTTACGGTCCGAGGACAATGATACTCCTCCAGATCCCATTGTCACTCTCTTTACCTCCCCCCCTCCCCCTAGTAGTCCCTTACCCTGTGTGCTGGTAAAGACGGAGTGAGAATCAAGCACGCACATGTGACACTGGGTCCGACTCACGTGTCATTACTTTGCCGCGACGGCTATGACACTCCTTCTGCACCTCGACACACGTGCCACGACTTTTGTGACCCGTCTTCAGAAACCCGACGCTCATTGGACCATATTGAGGCAAATGCTTATCCCTCCTTATTCCTCCTCTCTAGTGGTCCTCCTTTGTTGATCCCCTCCTCGCTGGTCCCCTCTTACTGCTCCCTCTTACTCGAAATCCCTACGCAATGTTGGACGTCTGCGGCCCGTCTTCTGAATCCTGACGCACGTTAAACACGTCTTCAGCACGTCTTCTGAATCACTATGCTTTGCACGTGATCCCATCCATACCCTTACCCGTTGCCCGCTGAATATGTCGTTAACCTGGGTGATCCGCCGCCAAGGTTGTCAGTTCGCCAGCAATCACCCATGGTAAGCTGAAAGAAAAACCAGCTGGCATACGCCGCACCGTCGAAGGCATCTCTTGGCTTTAGTCCCCCCCCCCCCCCCCGTTACTGACAACGTGAGCCACGGATTAAGCGAATTATATATAATTATATAATTATATACTGTAATATCCTACTATATATATATACATATATATACATATATATAATATATATATATATATATATATATATATAAAAGAGTAAGCGGTTGTGTATCCGTCCGTCTGTCCATCCGTCCTTCCGTCGGTCATCTGGCCTTTCATAGACGTGGAGTGACAGGCGTCCGGGTTGAGACGAGGTATGACCCACGTCGTGTCGCGTGCGTCAGAAGACGTGTCACCGATGTCGCGGAAAGGGCGTCTGGGTTGAGAAGACATCTCACCGTCGGCGTTCAACATGCGTCCGGGTTCAGGGGTTGTGTCACCCATGTCGCGCAGTTGGTGTCTAGGATCAGAAGAGTTGTCACCGATGTCGCCCAAGTGGTGTCCGGATACCGCCGACGTGTCACCGATGTCGCGCAAAGGACGATCAATTTGAGAAGACGTGTTGCCGACGTCGTTCTACAGGCGACGGGGTTCAGGAGTTGCGTCACCCATGTTGCGCAGTGGGTGTCTAGGTTCAGAAGAGGTGTCACCGATGTCACGGAATGGATGCTTGGGTTAAGAAAGGGTCTCATCGATATCGTGCAAGGGGTGTCCCGGTTCAGACGAGATGTCACCGATGGATGACCAGTGAGGGGGGGATCAGTAATGGGGGAACCAGCAAAGGAGGGTCCAGTAATGGAGGGTGGGTAGTGGTAAAAAGAGGGCCAATGAAGAGGGGACCACTGCAGGGAGGATCCAGCAATGGGGGGGGGGGGGGGGAGTGGAAAGAAGGAGGACCACTGAAGAGGGGATCAGTAAAAGGGACCAGAAAAGGGGAGACCAGCAATGGTGGAACCAGTAACGGGGGGGGGGGGAGTTGTGAAGGAGAACCAATGAAGAGGGGACCAGTATAAGGGGGGGGGGGGGGGGGAGGAGAGAGACAGTAAAGGATACCAGTGAAGATGGGACCACTGAAGGAGGGGAGGGGGCCCAGTGAAGGGGACCAGTAAGGATTTTTATCAGTATCGTCCAACACGTATCAGGCTTCAGAAGACGTGCTGCTGACGTCGTTACACGTGCGTTGGGGCTCAGCATATGTATCACAGACGATATCAACATGCGTCCGGATTCAGAACACGTGACCCAGACGTCGTACATCTGCGTCCAGATCCAGAAGTCGTTCCACAGATCACACTTTGCACAGCATTCGTGAGAAGACTTTTTAAAGGCTTAATTCGACAAGTGTGCGTGTACTTGACTCTCACCACGCCTTTATTTATTTATTTATTTATTTCACTCCGGCACAAGTGTAATGGGTATTGGCGGGGTTGAGAGTGAGGGTAAGGATAATGGTTAACGTTATCGGAGAAACATGACTGCGGTCGGACAGCTAACGGTATTGAGCGGTCTACCGACACCCATTGGTTTCATTTATGTTTCCGCAGACTAAGCACTTTGGATTGAGACTCTCACAGTGTGTTCCTCAGGACTTAGTAGAACATGTACTTCGGAGAATGAAATGAAAGTAAGAGGGCCTAAAGAAGAAAAGAACACGGTAGGGGTGTTCTATACTCGGGGTTTGGGGGCGAAGCCCCAACCAGACGTTTGGCGGCCGCGAAGCGGCTGAACGTCTGGTAGTAATCCTATTATATAAAGCGGAGAGGCATGAATCACTGACGGTCAACGGGTGCTAACGCTGTCAACGGGTGCAAACGCTGTCAACGGGTGCAAACGCGGTGAACGGGTGCAAAGAGGTAAACAGTGGCAGGCAGCCACTGCTGCCGGTGGTGTTTACTACCACGAGGTGTTTACGACCATGACGCTTCCACTGCCGGGTGGTCACCAAAGGACGCCCACTTGATGAGATTTCACAAGACGTCACCACGACTATGACGAGCCGCCGCTGCCGGTTTCAGAGAACACGTGAAGCGTTGCGGAAGAGGTCTGCGCCACGGCATGGCTCACACCTCATGACCTGCGATGGAAGCCGTCGATGTGCTGCAGCGCTTGCTTCTGCTTTGCGCGTTCTTGCTAGTGTGTTCTTCTTCATCCACCTCCCTACACATTAGCAACAGCATATGATGGCCTAAGGCGTTTCGATCGTGCACTTTCCGGGGTGGGTGTTGCATGATTTTCACGTCGAAATGAACACCTTTTAAATCAAATTGGACAGTTTTCAAACCTAATTGGACACTCTTCCAAGCTGCCCGATGAACTCTGAAATCAAATTTAACGTCTTCCAAATCGAGACGAGCTTCTTACAGGTTAAACTGCAGGGTCTTCACGATGGTTAGAATATTTATTTAATTTTTGAGAAAAAATTGCATCGAAGGACTGGATTGCGCCATGCGCTCGAAAAGTTCAACGTAACGTTAGTTTGATGGACTCGCACGCAATCGGTCCGGGTGGGTGTTGTGTGATTACGATGGCCCACGCAAGGCCTATCAGGTAAATATTGGCTTCCCTTCAGACCTTATATCGATCGATATTATTGATCGTTTCACCTGTGTTATTGGTTCTCTCTCAGACTTAATCGATCGGGTGGGTATTGCGTGATTAGCTCAGATCGCGGTCAGACAACCTATCCCGTCTCGATTTGGAAGACATTCAATTTGATTCCAAATTTCACAGGTCACAGCAAAAGACTGGATCGCGCCATGCACACAAAAAGTTCAACGCAACGTTTATTTGATCGACAAAAAAGTTAGAATATGTGTGTTTATTACAATTATTTGTGTTACACCGTTTGCAGGTGTGAAACTGCATGAAAACAGAAATTTTGCTATTAATCGAATGAAAATCGCTAATTTTCGGACGGGGCATGGCGCACTCTCTGTTTTAGCAATATAAAGTGGCCGCTTTTTTCCTCTTCAAAACAAGCTTTAATTCACTGTTTTTCCTCAACAAATAAAACTTTTAAAATTTTTATACTACGTGTTCTCTCATTGGGAACTAAATTAAAACTTCAATTAAAGTTATACTAAAGTTTTCTTCGAACAAAAATTATCCTAACACTTTTGGAGAGTCCTCTGCAGTCTAATGTGAATGATGCATATTTCAAATTGGAAGAGTTCTCTTTGATTCGAATAGTCTTAGACTAGCTTAAAAGAGTATCCAATTTGACGTGAAAACTGTCCAATTTGATTTCAGAACTGTCCAACTCGACGTGAAAATGATATATATCAACCGATATATTGATGTTTCCTTCTGACTTGACTGATCGTTGTGGATGTTGCGTCATTAGCTCAGCCCTCGAGCTCAGACAATCTATATCAACGGATATATTGATATTTCTCTCTGACTTAATCTACCGGGGTGGGTGTTGCTTGATTATGGTCCAGATCTATGAAGTCTGAGAGAGAAACCATAGCACTACTTAAGCGATCGATAATATTGGTTGATAATGATCGTCTGAACATTCTGACAACCACTGCCACTCAGACTTCATCGATCGGAGTGGTTGTTGCGTGATTAGCTCAGAACTCAATCAAACAATCTAGCTCGTCTCGATT
Organism: Heligmosomoides polygyrus bakeri; assembly: GCA_947359475.1. Classification (NCBI taxonomy): domain Eukaryota; kingdom Metazoa; phylum Nematoda; class Chromadorea; order Rhabditida; family Heligmosomidae; genus Heligmosomoides; species Heligmosomoides polygyrus. The sequence continues at coordinate 52,369,528 of OX375866.1, read as the reverse complement.
TGGAAGACTGTCGATTTCGTTTCAAAGCTGACAGGCCACATCAAAAGACTGAATCGCGCCATGCACTCAAAAAGTTCAACGCAGTGGGTGTCCCGCGATTATGATAGCCGACGGAAGGCTAACCAGGTAAAAGATGTTTCGATGGGCAGTCGATCCTACTATAGTCGCTATCCATTCTTGAGCGTTGGTATCGGTTCTCTGCAGACTTGATCGATCTGGGTGGGTGTTCCGTGATTATGATGGCCGACGGATGGTCGATGGCCTATGTTATACTTCGGCAACGAGTCGCCGACGTCGCAGGCGGCGTCGCAGGGAGCTCCTCTGATGGAGTCTTTTGATTATTGGTTGGTTCTTCATTCCCAGCACTGCTATCATCTCCACCGTACCTTGAGTTACGAAATGGAGAAGTGCAAAAACACCCGTCCGGCGAACACCACTAGTGTCATTTTTAATCTCAACGGTCTTTTATGGTTAGTCTCACAACCATTACCTAATGCTGTACGAAAATCCGTTCAGCTTGCTGGAACGCTGAGTGTTTGAAGAGGGAGTGCGAGCCTAATCCTTACGTTCCCTTTCCCTTTGTCACCTTTCTTGCTTCTCTGTCGTTCTCACCCGTTTTATTCGCGTTTTCTAGGCATTTTGGCGTTCTTGACGAGCAAATAACGCAAAACAAAACTGTGAAGAAAGCTGAAAACGTGAAGAGAACAGTGAAGAATTGCGAATAACTGATACTGAGCAGCCAAAATATGAAAGACGGCCTTGAAACAGAAATATACAAAACAGCTGTAGAGAAACTGATTCAAATAAGTAGTGTTTCCTCGCTTTCTCAATAGATACAGCAAACATCGCCCTTTCGAAATGCAACTTACACTAATTAAGAGTTAAATTTTCATGCGAATTCAGAAAATTCCGCGTAAATTTAATTTCAATGCGATTGAACGGAAAAGGCCTTTGCTAAACTTCAATAAAGAAATTTAAGGAAAATGCCGGTAAATTCGTTAGATCGCTAAATCATAGTCGTTAAATGCTCAATACTGGCCCGTACTTCTATTAGTACACTGCGCTCCAATGCTCCCCCGACGACGTCGCCGACGCCACCACAGAATCTGTCGACGACGTCGCCGACGGTACCGACGACGTCTGTGGCAACATTGGCGTCGGCGACGTCGGTGACGAGTCGCAGAGTCGGCGACGCGTCGCCGAAGTATAACACAGGCCTATCAGGAAATCAGCCACCATGGTAAAGCTTCCACCAGACAATCAATATTAACCGATATTATTGATTGGTCAATCATTGTCTGGAAGACGCTTTTGATCTGGAAATTGTTCACTTTGTTCTCAAGAACATACCTACTTCGCGCGCTGGATTACTAAGCTACTTCTACCTGCCCAGATCCTCCGATTTTCAGCAAGGGCCACAGCAGGTCAGCGAAGAATGTTGGGAGGACCTGCACTTGATTCGACTACGCCTTCAATTAAGTCTTGCTCCTTGGTCCTCCATTTTCGGCAATGCTTTGACCAGTTTCCATACTACAGTATGCAGGGGAGAATAGTATTTTTTGTCCCAAGTTAAACTTTCCGAAATTCATCACGCCTCGTGGGATAAAGCACGACGACTGGACAGAAACGTCAGACATTCGATTAGGCTTGACGAGCTGCAATGTGCTGTGAACAGAACCTTAGACGGAGCAGGAGTGCTGCTGACATTTTCATGAGTGCTGCACTGGGATTGACTGATACTCAACAAGGCGTCAATCGATCTGTAGGAGGCGTTCGTTTCAACGCGTTCGACTTCGACGCTAGGGATGCTTCCTTACCCAGCGTTGGTTGCCGGCGAAGCCGGCGACCAACGCTGGGTAAGGAAGCATCCCTAGCGTCGAGGAAGCATCCCTAGCTAGGTTTGGGCTGCGTTCCTAGCGTGGCTCGCCATACCCGAAGCCGGCGAAGCCGGCAAGCCTGGCGTGGCCCGCACGTCCAGCGTACGGCGCCGGCGAAGCCGGCGACGGACGCTGGATGAGGAAGCATCCCTGGCTAGGTTTGGGCTGCGTTCCTAGCGTGGCTCGCCATACCCGAAGCCGGCGAAGCCGGCAAGCCTGGCGTGGCCCGCACGTCCAGCGTACGGCGCCGGCGAAGCCGGCGACGGACGCTGGATGAGGAAGCATCCCTAGCTAGGTTTGGGCTGCGTTCCTAGCGTGGCTCGCCATACCCGAAGCCGGCGAAGCCGGCAAGCCTGGCCTGGCCCGCACGTCCAGCGTACGGCGCCGGCGAAGCCGGCGACGGACGCTGGATGAGGAAGCATCCCTAGCTAGGTTTGGGCTGCGTTCCTAGCGTGGCTCGCCATACCCGAAGCCGGCGAAGCCGGCAAGCCTGGCGTGGCCCGCACGTCCAGCGTACGGCGCCGGCGAAGCCGGCGACGGACGCTGGATGAGGAAGCATCCCTGGCTAGGTTTGGGCTGCGTTCCTAGCGTGGCTCGCCATACCCGAAGCCGGCGAAGCCGGCAAGCCTGGCGTGGCCCGCACGTCCAGCGTACGGCGCCGGCGAAGCCGGCGACGGACGCTGGATGAGGAAGCATCCCTAGCTAGGTTTGGGCTGCGTTCCTAGCGTGGCTCGCCATACCCGAAGCCGGCGAAGCCGGCAAGCCTGGCCTGGCCCGCACGTCCAGCGTACGGCGCCGGCGAAGCCGGCGACGGACGCTGGATGAGGAAGCATCCCTAGCTAGGTTTGGGCTGCGTTCCTAGCGTGGCTCGCCATACCCGAAGCCGGCGAAGCCGGCAAGCCTGGCCTGGCCCGCACGTCCAGCGTACGGCGCCGGCGAAGCCGGCGACGGACGCTGGATGAGGAAGCATCCCTAGCTAGGTTTGGGCTGCGTTCCTAGCGTGGCCCGCCATACCCGAAGCCGGCGAAGCCGGCAAGCCTGGCGTGGCCCGCACGTCCAGCGTACGGCGCCGGCGAAGCCGGCGACGGACGCTGGTATAAGAAAATAATTAGTTTTCTCTTATATTATTCTATATTATTAAATACGCCTTGTTCCATACACTTTCCTTTGGAAGGCAGAGGAGAAAAGGCTTAACTATTAGAATTTACTTTACTGGGGTGGCAAAGGCAAAAAATGGTAATGCAGTAGAAATCGATCAGATTCAAGTTTGGTCAATGGTACGCGGTCGTTTATCTGATTCTCAGCTGTCGTCTGCAGTAAGAACGGTATTTTTGGGGCAAAAAGTTCTATCAGCACAAATGAAACCGACCAAAAATGTTCAGCCGCGCTGTGGTGCATAGCACTTTGGACTTCGCAGAAGCTGGACGAATTTCTACAAGCTACACGAACTATTTATAGCTATTTATTATTTTAGAGAGCTTGGTGCTACCGTTTGATTTTGGAATCCTAATGATTTTTCTCGTTTAGCAATTTTCTTAATGATAGATGGACTGTTGTTATATGATGTGAAGATGAAGAAGTAGGCATATAATAGTCATGTAGGTGGAGTCAAACAATCAATAAAGGAAAAGATCTGGCTTTTTACATACTAAAATACAGCCAAACCGACGGCAGCTAAGGGAAATTCCCTTTAGCGAATTTACCAAATTTAATGCAAAAATTTTCGTAAAAAAAATAGTCGCTGAAATTTACGGAAAAAAATTAACGCACACCCCTAGCGTAAAAAAGTCGTTGAAATTTACCGAAAAAAAAATTAACGCACACCCCAACTCGGAGGTGCTATACTGGAGAGGAGTGACTTTATATCGTTTAATTATCTGTACCTAGCACGTGCCCATTCACTCCCCATGAAAAAATCATAAAGACAAGACGCAGAAAGCCAGCTAGCACCTGGCAGTGATGACCCCTTTCAAGCATTGTGTCATTGGAGGCTCAAACTACTGGTGAGAACTGATTTGAAACGGACTAAGCCGAACACGTGAGAGTCAAATCCGTGTGGGAATTACACACCTGCATCGCCCTGACGAGGAGAACGACGAGTACTCTGACGGGTTCTGCGATTGTTGATCATTTCTAGTACTTCAAAAGCCTCAGCATCTTCCTTCGCATCACTGAATTCCCTGGAAAAATCGAGCTCTCTCAGTGAACGTGCACACATCTGACAAGTTTTTACGTAGTTTCCCTCCTACTACGGAGACCTCTCACGCTTTGTTTCCAAGGGCGCCAACAGACTGTCGTCGCGCGCACGGCTGCCAATGCCCCACGGGCGCCAGAAGCTGCCGCGCTACGGCTTCGTCGGTCTATTATCGATCGATTTCGTCGATTTTCATGCAGAACGTCGTTTGCGATGGTAGTACGTGAGTATCTTGATTAGTGAACATGTTTTACAGTAAGAGAACAATGTCAAGCGGCTTGCCATTATCGATCGATTTCGCTGATTTTTTACGTGGAATTTACAGTTACAGATGGAAGCCAAGTGATTACTTTGCCCAGTTGGCTACACAAGTGGAATGACCACTGGTGTCGGAACCGTTCCAACGATTTTACGCCTTCAGAGTTTGGGTGCGAACCAGGGATGGGCGAAAATTTCTGTTTTCTGTATTTCTGGCCATTTTGGGCAATTCTTCTTTTTTTTTGGAAAATGGCCAGAAAACAGAAAGCAGAGCTGCGAACAAAATTATATCATAGAAATTCAATAAAAAAGGGACCAAAAGCACCATAGAATCATGGGTTTCATTCCAAAATAGTGCTTCTCGAGTATTTTAAATTGCAAGCATGTGGAGTTTTTATATGTGGTCGTGTAGAAATTGCGCCATGCACTTGTGACCTAAGCCGGTTTGTCTGTTTGCTTGATTGCGTAAGTGCTGCCGACATGGAGTCCTTTATCACGGCGTTTACCGGCTTTCGTAATTCTTTTCGACTTCAACAGTGGTTTGGACCATCTACGATTAGACGATGGCCACCAGGGAGATGGCGGCCGAGCTGAAGTTGTCAGGTTTGGAACAGAGAAGGGCGCACCCCCGCCGCTCGTCCACCCGTTGGCTGCAGCTGCGGGTCCTAACCGCCACTGAGACGTCTTCTCGTGTCAAGGCCCACAGAGCCCCATGTGCCACGTGCTATGACGCGACAAGAGCAGGTGGAGTATCCGCTTGAGGCATGAAGCTCCCCATGGACAGAAAACGATGAGGCGGGGCTCGGTATCAAAATAGGGCGGCCAGATCAGATTGGCGGGTCCCCTTGCAAACCGTCCCCGACCTGCAACACAGAAAGCAGAGCGCGTTTCTTCTTGTCGAGTTCACAAACCAAGATGCCAAAAACCGTACAAATATTTATAGATATTTAGAAGTAAAGGAAAATCACAGAAATCTCCAACTCACGGCGTATTCTTTGATCTCGGAATAATTTTTCTAGGTCGGCCTCTACAACCCTTCCTTTCAAGGCTGAAAAAGTCCCGATTCAGATATGTGTCCGCACGTGCCTTTTGAAAGCTCAAGCCTGGGGGAGCGAGCGTTCTACCCCCTCGTCCCCCTGGCCCGCCGACTCCCAACCCCATGGGCTTGTTCGAGAATCCAATGCTGCCTTACGAGATAGTGGAACGCAGACACTTGCCACGGCTCTGTTTAAAGGGCGGAGGATAGAACGCCACTCCGCCTAAAGCCTGTAGTGCCCAAAACACGTCTTCACTGCAGTTAAACTAGAAACTACCAGAAACCACTACTACAATTCAAGAATCTGTCCCAATCCTCCTTTACAAAACTTGACTCCTTACGATTTGTAAACCTTAACATTGGGTGAAAAGAGTATACAGAGGCCTAGTATAAACCTTAACATTGTTTCACGCAACTGGGATCGTCGCCTCTAATTTCGATATAAGATTTAGTGACAGCAGTTTACTGGATCTATCCTAGTCGGGAGGGAGCAGCTCTACAGTGACAGCTTTGCCCAGCGCTCCACGACAAAATACCACATTCTTTGAATCCACATAACAGCCATCGTATCATTTCGTAGTAGCTTAAGCACTGGGCAAATTCAGGAGAAGTGATGAGAGACGAAACACCGCGGGCTCCTCCAAATAGCAGAGATTCGGTTTGCTTTCATCGCTGTAGGATAGGATCGAACTGCTTTTGCAGCGCAGCCTCCTCCCCGTTTGACCTAGGTCCCCCCCCCCCCCTGCAGTGAGAGGGACCTAGGTCAAACGGGGACGGGCCAACCGAACGGATAAAAACTCGTTCACACGTGGGAAATGCCGCATCACCACGTACCTGCGTTTGAGCGTACCATCACCACGTACTCATTTACTGCTCCCCCCCCCCCCCTCTTCCTTGGTTGCGCATTCAGTTGTTTTCCAGCGCACCGAGTATGAATCATAGAACAGCACAAAGAAGAATCCGAGAACCTAACGGCACTTACGGCAACTCTCGGCGATGATTTTTGGCCGGTGGTGGCAGCACCTCTATGTCGTCGGCACTGACTCCGTCTCCGCAAAGATACGACTCGATGGCCTGCTCCAGATTCCATCCGATGGACTCCAGTCTAGCGGCGGCCAAGTCGCGCTCCGCCACATTGGTCACTTCCTGAACACTTGGCTTGCGCTCACTACAAACTGCGGTTGGACTGGGAAGCGTACCTGAAACTGCCGGAGCTTCTCCGCCTGGTCTGAGGACAATTCCATGTCGAGCACGAGTAGTCTGGTGCAGCCACGAGCTCCGCACGGCGGTTAGTCTGAAACGAGTTGAGGGAAACAGAACCGCACCGCGCCTAGGGGGCTTCGATAGCGATGCAGCCGATAGCGATAGCGAGCGCGTCTGAGGAGGCACACGACCTGCGGAAGCACGGAGGGACCAGAGGGGTCCGGGCAGCGGGCGACCCGGCGAGGCGAGCCGGCCACCTTTGTCATCACTTGACCGGCGTTTCCGTGACGTCTGCCGCTTTGCGGACCACACACCCTCGCCGATCGATCGCTACCAGCTGACTTGTCCGCGGGCCAGACCGGACACAGGTGGGTCCAGCAGCTCGGGACTGCGGTGGGCCGGCCCCCGCGGTCCTGCTCGGCGTGACTGGAAGGGCTGCGGCGTCCCAGCGTGGTTTGCCGGGTTCTTAGCGGGCTGTTGACCCGTTCGGGTTGCCGCAAGGTGGGCACAGGCCACGCCCCTCGCTGGGGCATGCCACCTTCCTCTCATCCCCCTTGCTCACCCGCCCCACCCCGTACGCTTCACCGAGAGTCTAACGGGTGCCTTACCAAACCTCTGAGACGCAAAATAAAATTTTCAGAACAGCGGATGTACCTCCTGGGCCGTATGCTATTCTCGCCCGACTCGGGGATGGTACCCGGTCGAGAAAGCCGGGTACCATCCCCGAGTTTCGACGCTCCCCACACCACCTTATGCACACCTCCGGGGCGTCCCCCGGGGATGGCAGAGTAGGGTAGAGAAGCAGAGAATTCCGACTGGAGTACCACTATCGCGGCTGTGAGCTCCTCATAGCTAATGGATGAATTGAGTATTCTGCACTACGGTATTTACCATGCAGTGTTTAGAGAGCTGTATTTTCACAGAGGGGTCCACATTGTGTAGAACACATATAATTTATTGAACCAAAAGTGGTACAAAATCAGTTGAACACAGAAGATTACAGCAAAGGTGTGCTCTTCGAAAATGTGCTAAATGCTCCCACAGAGTTCTGCGGCAGCGCCGCGGCCCTATGCTTAACCATAGGGCAGAGACGCAGAGCTCGCCGCCGGCAGCGTCCTTGCCCTATCCTTAACCATTGCGGCGAGCGGCGTTGCGCAAAACTCTGTGGGGACCTTAAGTCGAGTTTTTCCATGAATTGCGTGAAGTGGAAAGTGCTCTTTTTTCAAAGCGAGTTAGTATTTCATCCACTGGGAAGGCATTATATATTTCATCGAAATATCCCGTACCCTTTTTCATCAAATTTGTAGTTAAATTCTCAAATGTCCTGTCTGTTTAGGAAAGTTTTCTGATTTGTAGTTGAATGCCTTTCCCAAAGAATTGAGAAATGGCACAAAAAAGTTCATTCCAAGCTTTAAGAGCACGGGCTGAAAAAGACTCTTGAACCTTTCTGAGTGCGAATTTGGCATTTGACAGAGGCCACAATTTTTTTTTTACAAATGCAGATAATCATTCAGGTGAAACGAACACAATATTAATTTGTTTAAAATTTAAGCACAGTTTTGCAGGAACAAAAAAGCTATTTGTAGGAAAAGTCTCCATTTTACTACCACCTTATCTTTTCCAATTTCTAAGAGATTGAAACTGTTCGCGTGAAATGGGAGTTTTGCTTATATTTATTTTAGTGGCTCGCTTCCTCTTCACTGAAAAAATAATAGTTAACCCGATGCAGTGGCCTAAAAAGTTCAGCCTCCTACCACGTTTCCTTTGATTTCCGGAAGTTGTATACCAATCGCGAACTAACTACGAAAACCTGTATTGTGTCCAACTAGATATTCCACACTGTTAAGGGTGCATTGAAGTGCTCTCTTCATCGAGTAGTGGTCAACTCAATGTAGGAAAGCGATTGTCGTAGTAAATATTCGCAACCAATGAGACGCGCCGCAGCGGCTGATCGCAAATATCACGCCCCGATGCTAATTTTCCGCTCCAGCGTCGCATTTCCACTGCATCTCTGCCTCTCCCCAAGCAATTTTCTAGGGGGATGCCGTTCCCGGATTTTGATGACGTCACCCGTCCCCGAGAGTGCTCGGGGAGAGATGTGCATACCGGGGAGGTGGGCGGAGACCGCCTTATACCCGGCCGGGGACGGTTGGGGAGAGAATAGCATGCGGCCCCTGAGGCCACGCCCCATTCCATTTCCTTCCTAGCGTGGCGGGACCCATGTCGCCACGGTGATGAGAGCTGCGGCGAGGAACAGTTGTCGCGATGTCGCCTGCGCTCCGTGGCGCAAATTTAGCCGTAATTCTCGGCAGCATTAAGGCCTATGTTATACTTCGGCGACACGTCACCGACGCTGCGACCTGTCACCGACAGCCCGTCACCGACGTCGCCGACCCTGACGTCACCACCGACGTCGCCGACATCGCCACAGACGCGTGGTCGGCGTCGGCGACGTCGTCAACAGATTCTGTGGCGGTGTCGGGGACGTCGTTGACAGGAGAGCATCGGAGCGCATTTTTAGCATCGGAGCGCGTTTTCAATGTCGTCACTCGCATGCCACGTGCCTTTCACGTCACTGTCAAGTTCTAAACATCAAAAAAGCACATCATAAACTAATGTGGCCAAGTAGTAACAAGATTGTAAGCTTTCAGACCATGCACAATCAAACAAGTCTGAAATGCAAGGTTTCAGACGGGGCTATTTACACGTTACATAAATCCGTTACCTGTGCTTTCATATGAGTCTCAAACGTCTTCAAAGGTTTCACTAGCAGCATTGTTAGAACCATTCAAGCAGTACCTGTATTTTTTAGGATGCCCTGTATTTTTCGCAAGACATAGTGTGTTTTTAGGTTTTAAACTTTAAAAGAAGCACAGATCAATCGATAGGATTACTTTGTAAAGAGATTATAACAAGTATTTAAGCGAAACACTATCAATAGATTGCAAAATGCAAAATAACAGACGAGTGCATGGCGCAGTCTATCCCGATAACAATAGAAGTACGGGATAGTGTTGGGCATTTAACGACTACTGATTTACCAATTTAACGACTTTACCAGCATTTTTGGTTTAGCAAAGACCTTTTTCGTTAAATCGTATTTAAATTAAATTTACGCTGAATTCTCGAAGTTCAAAGGAAAATTTAACTCTTAGGTTTGCATTACCATTTGAGAAACCGAGGAAACACTACTTATTTTCTACACAGTTCTATTTAGTATTACTTACTCTACAAGGAAGCAAATAGGCCTAGAAAATGCGAACAGAACGGCTGAGAAGGAAACAAAAAGGAAGAAAAGTGACAAAGTGAAGGGAGCTAAGGTTTAGGGTCCCACTCCCTCCCAAACACTTAGTGTTCTAGTGAATTGCACTTTTTGTGTTCGCAAGACGGCGTCTTTTGCACTTCTCGATTTCGTAATTCGAAGTACGGTGGTGATGATGGCAGTTTCGGGAACGAATAACCAACCGACAATCATAACACTCCATCGGAGCGCATTTTCTGCCACCCTTGGATGACGTCGGCGACGTCGGTGACGGACCGTCGCCGTGCACAGCACGGCGACGCGCTGTCACCGACGTCGGCGACGCTGACGTCGTCGGCCCGCCTGTGGCGACGTCGGCGACACCGGCGTCGCCGACGTCGGCGGCGGAAGTATAACACCCCCTGCGGAGCTCTCGGCGACGTCGCCGGCGACGCTGTGATGTGCGGGCTGCTACGCAGTGCGTAGCAACCCCTACAGCACAGCGTCGCCGACGTCGGCGACGCGTCGCCGAAGTATAACATAGGCCTAATTTTAACCATAAACGCCTGAGAATTGCTTACACTGAGGGGTGTGGTCGACTCCTCGCCAAGGGCGGTATGCCGTAAAACTGTGTTGTAGGTCATACGGTCGAGGTAGACCCTCTGAGGAGGAGGCTGTAGCAGGTCTTCCATATAACCTGAGGAAGACCACACCATCTTCAAGGTGATCGTCGGCAACTACAAGATCGGGCCATGAAGGTCGCTGGAAAAACCACATCGGAACCCACGGTTTATAGTGAAATAAGCAAGGTGAATGGCTGTTTGAGTTTATCATTCGACCAAGATCATCCATGGAAACACAGTTCCAGACTCGCGTCTAAAGCGACATGGTAGTGACGAGTTCTCTGGGGCGAGTTGGACGAGTTTTCGCACAGTATGCAGGCGATCGTCGCGGGACCGACTGGCGGCTGCCACGCGGTCGCAGCCAATCGAGGCCTCGTCGGGCTGAACTGTTCCGTGACTCGATCAAGGGTGGGAACATAATACAAGATTTACACACATATAAGACCTTCCATCTCGGGAGGTAACACCAAGTGTACCTATGGTCCTTAGGCTCCACTAAGAGAAGGATAATAGTTTTAAGTGCGGATTAAAAGCGGTGGGACACTTCTGCTAAAACCATTTTCCGACGTTCTTAAGTCCCTTTGTTTATGTTCCTTTGTTGTTTTTGGACTTGCAGACGGAAACGAAAGAAAAACCTTCATCAATAAACGATTATAGCATGTTAGTGTTAGTATATCTTGTGCCACACGAGGTTTGTAGGTGGACAGATTTATTCAGCAGGGCCTGACGTTTCGACGTTCCGTCGTCTTCAGAGGCCTAAACATGGTGTGAAGGTTTACATTTGCGCTCTACCCCACCAAGCGCCTCAACTACTCTAGCATTTTCGACGTACATCTACAACCACCCCAGAGAGACCAAATGAGAGAGAGACGAACTCACCAAGGTCCACCGTTAAGGGCGTATGTTCGCCCTGTGACCAGTAGGGGCGAATGAACCACACTAGGCGGATATCACCCTCTGATCATTCTACAGTTCACAATGAGGCACAAACGGCAAGAAGTCACTTGTTACGGCTAGACACTCATTTCGGTTGTTCATCACTGGATTTCTTGTAAAAATCCAGAACGCTTCTAAGGCTTTTCGTGCTGAGATGTCGTTCTCAATGGCCAATATTGTACATTTCACCTCAAAGTCGTTTCCGTCATGCGCATCAATTCTATGTCTGCCAAGTGGGCTGGATTGCAATCCACGTCTTTTACTGGCTAAATGTTCTTTTACGCGTACCGCCAGAGCTCTTCCCGTTTCCCCAATGTATTTTGCGTTACAGCTCAAACATTCGATTTGATAAATTGCTCCTATCTTTGAGCAATCTCCTATACCACCGTTTGGGCAAATAACACATCTCTCCGATATGCACTGCTTGTCATAGAGTCGATTTCGGACAGCTGCCTTCTGAAGTTGTCCCCTGGTACGTTTACCAAGACAACATCGTCCTGCAGTTGTGCTGTAACAAGGACTCTTTGAATATCAGCAGTAACTCTGTCGGAGATGAAGGGAAGAACGAGAGGCATCTTATCCACACGGGGTCGATCTCGACGATTATTGTGAGATATTCGTTGGTGACCTGATACCGCGTAGCCATTCGAGGCGGCTATATTTGTAGCTAGTCGCAAGGATTCTTGTCGTTCATTAGGTCCTGTACACATCCTCACTGCCGTTCGGAACATGTTGCTTACAACAGCTCGCTTCACAGAAGTAGGATGCGCAGACCTGGCGTGAATCAGAATGTTCTTAGAGCTTGGTTTACGGGACCATTTCACGCTAACTTCCCCGCCGGACACTTTGATTCGCGTGTTGAGATAGGCGAGCCAACCATTATTCGGTGTTTCCCGAGTAAACCTAATGTACTGAGATTGCTCGTTCAGTAACCTGAAGCACTCATCCATTTCGGACTGTGTCGATGTTACAATACAGCAATCATCTATGTATCTGCAGTACATTAACGGTGAGCGGTCAAGTACCGGCTGCTCAATCCTACCCATAAAGCAGACGGCAAGAACCGGCGCTAATCGTTGACCCATGGCTAGTCCTCTTACTTGCGAATAATACGAGCCCGACCATTTAAAGATGTTGCAGCGCAAACATTCCTTGACGAGGGTCATGATGTGCATTTTCGTGAGTCCAAAGGTGTTTACGCTCCTGACATGCAAATCCAACATTTCAGATAGTGCTTGCAGGGCTTGTTCGTTTTGGACGTTTGTATAAAGTGATGTCACATCAAATGACTCTATTACACAACTCTCACCAAGGCGAGAGTTACGTAACAAATCAAGGAAATTGCTCGTATTGGTCAGATGGGACGGCACCTTAGTCAACAACTGGCTCACAATGCTATTAAGAAACCAGGAGATTCGATCGGTTGGCCCGCCAACACAGCTAATGATAGGTCTTATTTTATAAGTGTCCGGGAACGTGGATTGCGTATCCTGCTGGGAGAGTTTGTGCGTTTTGACTAGGCTGTAGAAAACCGGACAACAAGGGTTATCCAGTCTCATCTCTCTGAGAAACCTTTTGTCGATGCCTGCAGACACTCCCACTGCCATCCACGCACGGTTGAGGCGTCTACAGCTGCGACTTGAAGTCTCTCTCACTAACGCGCTCGTATATGGAGGTGTCACTCAGATGTAGTTCGGTTATAGCTCGATCTAAGGATTGCGGTATAACGACGAACTCTCCCCCCTTATCGCTAACGGAGATTCTCAGCGTGCCATTAGATCGTAGCTCACGCAGCTCCCTGAGTCCTTGCCGCTGAGCATGATCCAAGTTTGCACTACGGCACCCTTTGTGGCGGTTGAGAACGGTCAACACACCAGATGATAAAATTCGGAACTTGAGATCTGCATTGGGTAAAGGAGCAGGTTCTCTGTAGAACATACGCGGGAATGGCATAGGTGGTAATCTGCCGTTGGCAATTGAAGGGATTTCGGCCTGCAACTCGCTCCTGCCTCTCTTACGCATTAGGTCCCTAAGCCTATGTAAACCTCCAACCACTTTACGAAATGTTGATGCGTTGACGTTCTGCGAAGGTGAAAATGATGTCCCCAAATTCAGAACACTCAAAGCATTAGACGAAATTTGAGCGCCACCTAGAACTGTGACCCTTGTGGAATGGCCATTATCGTGAGACTGGTTGTTGTTATAACGGTGACCATTTGGCGAGCTCATCATTGTGAAATCTCCCGCGAAATGATTGCAAAAGCCTGTCGTACTTTGCACAAAGAGCAGCCTTAGCCCTAGATCGAATAGAGTCACAAATCAACCTTGACCCACCTTCAAGCCTCCTCCAATTCTGTTCAGTCAGAAGACGCCGGCACGCCTGCTGTTTTGATATACATTTCAACAGCGACGAGTACAGTACACGCTGTTTTTCCTTGATCACCACTCCTAGCATCGAGCGATATATATTTGATAACAGCCGGGTGATCTTCGCGAAGATTGCATGCTGTACCGATCTTCTTATTTTGAATGAAACGCGGCAGGATGCCGGTCGTTCTGCAACGTTGGAGGAACTTCAGGCTTTGGCGAGTCCACACCACCTTCTGACGAAGCGATACTGCTTCCCGCACCAGAGAGAAGAGATTCGGCGGCACATCTTCGAGTAGCTCCCAACTTCTCTCTTCTTGAAACCATTGTAAGTTGTTAGTGTTAGTATATCTTGTGCCACACGAGGTTTGTAGGTGGACAGATTTATTCAGCAGGGCCGTTAATGTACTGCAGATACATAGATGATTGCTGTATTGTAACATCGACACAGTCCGAAATGGATGAGGGCTTCAGGTTACTGAACGAGCAATCTCAGTACATTAGGTTTACTCGGGAAACACCGAATAATGGTTGGCTCGCCTATCTCAACACGCGAATCAAAGTGTCCGGCGGGGAAGTTAGCGTGAAATGGTACCGTAAACCAAGCTCTAAGAACATTCTGATTCACGCCAGGTCTGCGCATCCTACTTCTGTGAAGCGAGCTGTTGTAAGCAACATGTTCCGAACGGCAGTGAGGATGTGTACAGGACCTAATGAACGACAAGAATCCTTGCGACTAGCTACAAATATAGCCGCCTCGAATGGCTACGCGGTATCAGGTCACCAACGAAGATCTCACAATAATCGTCGAGATCGACCCCGTGTGGATAAGATGCCTCTCGTTCTTCCCTTCATCTCCGACAGAGTTACTG
>OX375866.1:52129680-52354721 GCA_947359475.1 Heligmosomoides polygyrus bakeri | reverse complement strand
GCGTTCAATCAGTGGACCTGCAGTATCCTGCGGTGCTGCAGCAGTTATTTTGCCGCTGGGTACGGCTCTGCCGCCAGTGTGCTATTGCCGAGGTCACAGCTCATCCTGTTACCTCCGCTGTGTTCGGGATTCTCCTATTCGAAGTTCATTGTGTTGAGCGCATGCATCAGTTTCTCCCGCCCACTCATGCTTCCTGCTTATCGCTTGGATCCAAATTTTAGTGGTTCATGTAATTGGCATTTACACTCTCGCATTTACACTATCAATTGAATAAAAGGTGAGGTGAACTTTGGAGTGCATGGCGCGATTTCATTTTTCATTCCGCTACATGCTTGCTTCGTGGATGTGGGTTGCAAGTAAGATTCTTCAATTCGAAGTTCGTTGGGTTGAGCGCATGCATCCGTTTCTCGCGCCCACTCATGCTGCCTACTTATCGCTTGGACGCTCTTCCACTGGCCCCTTTTCAACGCCTTCTCCCCGTTTCGCTCCATCTACAACCGCTGACTCACGCTGCCATCGAATCTCAGCTGCGAACTTTGGGTTCCACCTCCGCCGTTGCAGTTCTTTTTTTCTTCCCCTTTTCCCACAATTCCTACTTCTCCTACTTACCTCCTTTCACGTCCACCTTCAGTTCTGCTCCTTCACACACCCTCGCCTTCCACAGCCTCTCACGATGAACCACCCACGCCGCCATCGGTGCAAACCCTTTCCATTACATCTGCCTCGTGTTGCCCACGCTGCCGATGCCGACAGAACCAGCTAGCCTTGCGTGGCCCACGGAGGCGATGCCGGCGTAGCCGGCTAGCCTGTATACCTTTGTCCTTTTTTTCGAATTTCGAATATTCGAATATTCGACTATTCGAAGAAAGTCCAATATTCGAATTATTCGTTTATTCGAATATTCGAGAAAGTCCAATATTCGAGTTATTCATTTATTCGAATATTCGAAGACTTCGAATTTCGAATATTCGAATATTCTTTATCAATCTCTTAACAAGTTAATGGCACTCCTCTTCGAAAACCAGGGAATTGTGACCTTTTGATAAGAACGATGTATTGTTTCGCGCGTCATTCAAAGTGGCCCAATTGTGTGTATGCAATCTGACAAGGGAAGTGTCTGGAGCGTATGTCTGAAAGGGGAGAGCGAGTCATATAGGGAGAATCCCACCCCTCAATTCTATAAAAATGTGTTTATTTTTTGCCAAGTCGTTAAACAGAAGGAGTAGGGAGTCCGTTACAATAGAATTCGTGGGTCTTGTATGCCCGCGATGCTCCTTCCGGCAGTGCTCGGAGCGCAGTGGATAGAGACGTTGTTTTATGGGTGGGAGGTTAGAGGTTCGATTCTCCTGCTCTGCTGCATTTTTGCATTTCACATGTTTGGATGAGAGTTGAACGATTCTGACATCTATACCATTTTCATGTTTTTGCCTACTTTTCCTGTTGTACGCCGTGGAGAGTAAATTGCTTGCCACTTGTTTATTACTGACCGGTTTTTTAACCACAAGGCAATGAGAAAGCTACTCAACGATGTATAAACCTTTAACACCAGTAATGCACAGGCCCGTTGTGTATGAAACAGAAGCGCTGGTCCAATTGGACAGCGTATAAAAGCTACAGGCTCCTCACACGTATACCAGCGACACTACCTTCAATGTCATTATAACAAATCCGTTCTCCTTCAGTTCGCAGCTACCCGCAGCTTCGACATCTACCTTCAGGATGATGTCCTTTTTTACAGGTCAAAAGGAGGGTCGTGCACAATGAAGTGGGAGTGAAATCATTCCACCCGAAAACGTTATCATATGTCCACTGCTTGCTTGCCTCTCCACGTCTATCTGTTCATCTTGCGGATCCCAATCTTCTTCTTCCACCGCTTCCAGCTGTTCCTCTTCGTCAACTTCAAGTTGACGTGCTTCGAAGTCCTTGAGTATGCTGGCCATCCGTTCGGCCAGCTTGATTTCTTCTCTCGAAGATTCCTTGTCTGAAGGAGGGCCACACTTCAGCGTGAGCAGGTGGATCACCACTCGACCGTCGGCGAACATTGTTGGTGTTAGGTTTTCTAGAAAACCTTCAGCGGACCTCTGATTTCCAGGTGACAGGCAGACATGAGGGAAGGAGTGTATCGATGCCGTTAGCTTAATTTGCGGGATCCGCACACCTCGTTTCTTCATTTGAACGCCGAGCAGGTTGGTTTTTCCCGGGGTCATCGGTCCATCTAGGGAAACAAACTGTGAGGAGCCTGTAGCCTCTATACGCCGTCCGTATTGTGACCAGTACTTCTTCGTGCACGTTGTGCCTGTGTATCACTGATGTTGAACGTTTATACATCATTATGTTGAACACCACAGCATGCAGCTGGAAAAAATAGTAGAAAACCTCTGAAATGGTATAGACGTCAGAATCCATCAAATCTCAACAATCAGTTGAAATGGAAAAGTGCAGCAGCGCAAGAGAATTGAACCCTCGATCTCCCTCGCATGAAGCAACGTTTCTATCCACTGCAGCGACCCGCTTGTGGTAGAGGCATCGCAGACATACAAGACCGCCGAGCTCGTGAGGCGCCGATTACATTGTAACTACAACGACCCCTACTCCTTGGTTTTTTTTGGCAAAAAATAAACACACTTATCTACTAATTGAGGGATGGGGATTCTCCCTATATTACTCGCTCCCCCGTTCAGACATACGTTTCAGACCCTTCCCTTGTGAGTCGACGAGACGTAAGCGCAGGCAAGCGCGGACCTCCGCGGCGTCCCTGCTTCCTTGCGGACGGCCGTCGAGCGCCCTACAGCCAGTCACGTGGATAGCAAGTGAATCTGGTTATGGCTGTTCAATGACGTCTTTGCCGTCGGTACTACGGGAGAATCTCCATTTTGTATTTCTACCCCAAGTACGGAACGATTAAAGCCGGAAGGAGCTGCGGTAGGGAGGTAGCACTTTCTGGAGCCTGGGAAGTTCCTGCTTTCTGCCAGCAAAGGCCTTAAAGAAGAGAGGAGGAGCAATGGCTATGGAGTACAAGAGCCAGTCATACTCCGCTTCCTATGAAAACGAGCCATGCCTATTTTCGCTATAACGCTGTCCAAGTCGTAGTGTCTTAGTGTCGTAGTCCAACCGTGGACTTTGGGTCCGTTTGCTTATAAGTGAAGCGAAGCTCTTCAACGGAGCCAGAACGCAGACTGAGTGCCATTCATGAGCCTCCAATGTGCCTCTTCTGCAAAAGATCGCCTTTGTGTTACTTCTTCGTCCATGCTAACCTTTCTCTTTACCACGTAGAAGCTTCGGTATAACCTAAGGAAAGATAGTAACTTATGAAGCAAGATCTATAACAATCTAGCTCTGCCTATCCAGGGTGTTTTTCTCTTCTCGGTGCACACAATACTCAGGGAAGCAAAGGGTGCTTTATTGCCATTATACCTTTGTAACCGTCTTTTGGTCTCGTGAAGGAAATGGATGGAGCAGCCTTCGCAGCGCTTGAACAACGGCCTCTGAGCCTGGACACCGACTTCTACAGCCTCGGTTCGGTCCTCAGCTCGCCCTCGCATCGCTCGCCGCCCTCAGCTTCAGTAGCGCTTGTCACTCGCTGAACTCGCCACACTCCACTCGATTAGCCCCGATTTAACGTAAGAGCAGCAGGAGTATGTCGGTCACGAGACAGGAGATCCACTGATAGAAATCGATATATCACAGTTGATAATTACCGATCCTTTTCGGATTAACCAACTGATAGAAGAGTAACGACAATCTGATGCCTTCGTATATGCCGCTCTGTCGAACGCAGTTTACAGTGGGCAATAAAAAATAAGTAAATGTCATTCATTGGGTGACCACAATAAGTAAGGTGTTCATCTGATTATTCGAATATTCGACAATTCGAAATTCGATTATTCGAAATTCGAAATTTTGAGAATCGAATAATATTCGATCATTCGAAATTCGAAATTTTGAAAATCTAAAGTTATTCGATCATTCGAAATCCGAAATTTTGAAAATCGAATATTATTCCGATCATTCGAAATTCGAAATTTTGAAAATCAAATATTATTCGATCATTCGAAATTCGAAATTTTGAAAATCGAATGTTATTCGATCATTCGAAATTCGAAGTTTTGAAAATCGAATATTATTCGATCATTCGAAATTCGAAATTTTTCCCAAGGACAAAGGTATACTAGCCTGGCGTGACCCGAGAATGCAAGCAACTCTCTGCCCAATCGTTGAAGAAAGGTTATGACCACAGATGGAGAATGTATAGATTGGCTACCCTTTTGCATTATCCTGTAATAATAAATTTTATTAACATTGGTATGACAGCCCAGAAAATTAAAAAATTAAAAAAGGACACCCTAAAGGAATTAAAAGAGAATGAAATGAAGAAAGCGATGTGAAGAAATGACATACGGCTGACCTTTGTGGTGCAAGCCGAGGAGCTCCATCAGTCCCAGTCAGATGGAGTGAACGCTGGTGAATGACTTGAGCTCTAAAAAGGGAGGCCCATGAACTTCCCCCAAAGATTCTCAACGTGACCTATATGGTCTTATAGAGCATCGGACGAGGATCACAGAACTGTGTTTTGTTTTTGCTAAGGGCCAGTGGGTGGTCCAAAAATGGCTAAAAATTGAAAAATTGTATCACTTCAGGGCGGGCTGATAAGGCAAAAGTGACACCTGGGGCCGTATGCTATTCTCGCCCGACTCGGGGACGGGGACGGCGCGAAAAATCGATGGCGCATGATGTGCATACCGGGTATTTGGGCGGAGACCGCCTCATACCCGGCCGGAGACGGTTGGGGAGAGAATAGCATACGGTCCCTGGAATGGCCCTGTCGTGATCAGAACTTGACCTACAAGACGTTTGGAGCTCAAATTAAAGTTTGATTATAGTAATATGATAATTTCCTACGTTTCGTAGACGAAGCCGCAGTGTACATACAAATGATTCATTCCCAGCGTCATCGGCAGCGACTGGATGGCCGAGTGGATAGCGAGGCGGGCTTGCGGGAGGGGGTCGAGGGTTCGATGCCAGGAGTGGGGTTTCTGCGTCCCTACGTGGACTGTTATCCTCTTTGCAATTGAAGATTACATTTTGGCTCCGGTACGCTACCTTCTTCGCGTCCTAACCCCGCGTTCAACCTGTTGTCAGATGTGGAAGAAGCTGGTTTTGTTGTGTGGGGCGATATCGCGCGTCCATTAAAGGATGCTTTTCTCGCAGAGGAAGGTTCCGTTAGATGCCATCCCCATATGACCTCTTTGGCATGTTCTCAATTACTTTTGGAAGTCTTTCTCACTGTCACCTCGTTCGACAAGTACTGATTTGACCAATCATCAAGACATGTTCATTGCTCTTCGGATTTCCTCATAGACTACTTTTTATTCTTCTCGCAGCTTTCACTATTTCAGCTCACTGTTACCAAGTACAGCATATTTTAACCACATCCTGGTATTTATCTAGCTGTGTGTTTTTTCCTGACCACTCTCCTATACACTTACAGGAGACGGGTCGGAGCATTGCAGCTAGGAGCCCTTGTACGCAGAATAATCGGCATTGCTGCCCTTCAGGACTCCAGAGGTCGAGGAGAGGACTCCCAAACATCGCCCACGATGGTTATTTGGGGTACTGATCACGGATATGATACCCGTTCTTAAAATTTCGGTCGATTATGGCAGGATACGGTAGATATGGGTGAGTAAAGCTGTCCACGTTAGTGGGATCGCTTCCTTCTTCAATGTTGTCAGACTTATTTTCCAACTTTCGACTTCAACCTTTGTTGGAAAGTACTGCAAGCAAAGCGATAATTTAGAAAAAGAGTGACACATTCGTAGTCAGCAGCTTAAATGATTCCCGTCAGGGCCATTCCAGGTGTCACTTATGCCTTGTCAACCCGCTCTGAAGCGATACAATTTTTTTGCCATTTTGGGACCACCCAGTGGACCGTAGCAAAAACGAAACACAGTTCTGTGATTCTCGTCCGATGCCCTACAAGACCATATAGGTCTCGTTGAGAATTTTTGGGGAACTTCATGGGCTTCCCTTGTAAGAACCACCTACCCTCAGGACCTCCAAGGGCATGACCCTGTAAGTCAAAACTCACAGAGGCCGACAAAAAGTGCCAGTTCTTGCGTCACCGCCAAGCACTCGTCTCTGAGATTGATCTTGGGGTTCCGCGATGCGACCTTGCCACGTCACTATCCTATGGAAAGCATTTTTTGTAAACTTAAAGTCTGCTTTTGTAAAACTTAAAGTAGGCAAAGTTCTGCTGCATACTTTTACGGCACGAAGCCGTTCTCCACCTCCATTGGTATATCTTATTTATTTATTTATTTATTGCCAATTCAAAACACATACTATTAGAAGAGAAATTCACAGCAGAAGCAAAATAAATTGGCTATTGAAAGAGAACATGGAATAAAAGAAAAAGAAAAACAAGAAAGAAATAGGGCAAGGGTAGGATTTGTGAATAATTGGTGAAGGTTAGGAAAAGCTGAAAGCTTTACTGATGCGCATATCGTGCACGTAAAAGAGGAGGCCGTTTGTACTTTGCTGAGGCAGTTAGAGTGCAGTAGGCGATGAGAAAAAGAATACCGCGAGGCGAAAAACAGAGGGCTTACGATACTACTACCATAGGTGCTAGACTAGCCTATGTGTGGTGGACCTTGTAAGTGTTGAAAGGTGAAAGTTGGTACGCACCCCAGAAGGTTACCCTGATGGGAGGTCATAAGCCCTTACCTGCTCGCGTTTCAATTGAAAGATGGTTGGTAGAAGACTCAAGACATATACAGTGTCTCAGATGCATAAAAGTTCGTCAAAAAAATGCTCCACTATGCTCAATTTGTGCAACAGTAAAGCCGCTTGAGGTACAAGTAGCGATAGAGAGAGAATGAGATACACTACCCTATATAGTGACAGGGACAGGAAGATTTAGTTCGGTGAAAGCAGGCTCGTAAGCTAGAATTGTTCTACGGCATTGACAGCGGTCAGCCTAATGTCGGATCTTTCAATGAAAAGAAAAGCATTGCAAGAAAAGCATTGATGTGCTGTGGAAGACAGTGTCACCGAACGTCTGGGTGAAGCATCGAGCAGCTTTACGGTTGAATTCTTGCCTATAATGATAATCGTACAACACTACTACAGCTCATCCCACAGACTTATCATTTCGACCTATACAACTCCATTATCTGGTCATTGACCTTTTTAGAATGTTCTGCAGCTACATATAAGAGGCCGCTAAGTAGGACGCCGTACGTCTCCTGCACCGATGCACCACCACGCTTCGCACAACGGACCGCCGACGGAAGCCAACGTGCCAGGACAACCGCGACGGCCACCGGATCGTCCGCGACGGACACCAACTACAACCACCACAACCACCAACGGCCAGCGAGCCAGCCGCCAGTGGAAGGAAGAAAGATGTAAGAAACCACGAAGAGGAATTCCGAATTCCCATGTCAATAAATTATTAGCAGGTCGCTACACCAGGGGGCCTGCGCTCCCGTTATAGCGCGTAGGACAGCGCGCGCACACGCTGAGCCATCGTACACGGGACGACAGCCCGTGCGCGGGCACTCAAGTGCGGGGTTCACCAGCCACAATGTAGCTAGGTCGTATTATGAGTGTGAGGCCTATTGATGTCTGAATTCAGTATACATCATTAGCCGAAGCAGAAGTGTCATCTCTTAGTTGTCATCGTCGTTGAGCCAGACAGGTCTGGAATGTGTAAGACTTTCTATGAATGAAAAGATCGGGATACAGATTATTCCATTCTGCAACTCTTCGAACAAGGAAGGAGTTTTCATAGCCAATGGAGTTAGGTTTTTCGGGTCTTATACGGAATGGGTGGCCCCTCAATCTACCGATAGTCTGCGAGGCCTCGAAAAGGTCAGAAATGCTAAGATTTATATCGTTTGTTGTCAGCTTATACATTAGTGTAAAGTCCGCTATCTTACGCGTGAATTCTAGTGCATCGGCATTTAGTCTAGACAATCGCACATTGTAAGAAAGGCCCAATTGACCGCATCTGATAAAGCAGCGATACGTGAAACTTTTCTGAACCTTTTCAATTTCATCTATGAGCGCTCTCTTTTGTGGCGACCATATCGGTGAGCAATATTCTAACAAGGGCCTTACATACAAGACAAAAAGTCTTAAACGCATAGCTGGACGTAGTGTAGGATAGTACGGGGAAAAGTTACCGTTTATTACTACAGACTGAACCCTAAGGTAAACGATACATTAGGATGGTGATGCCGTAATGTTATGACAGCGGATTTTTGAGCAGAGATCTCTAACGACCACGCCTTAGACCACTCTACAACGGCATTTATTGAGTCTTGAAGCTTCCGACAGTCATTGACTGTAAAAAGTTTGCTGTCATCGGCATAAATACTACAGTAGCAACCGGGCGGGAGAACGCGGGGTAAGTCGTTAATGAAGATTATGAATAAAAGGGGACCTAGACAAGTTCCTTGAGGAACGCCGCTTGGTGTAGGACGTAGTGTAGGATAGTACGGGGAAAAGTTACCGTTTATTACTACAGACTGAACCCGGTCAGTAAGGAAAGAACGCAGGAAATTCAGAAGTTGACCTCTGATCCCGTAGGAGCAGAGTTTTCTAACCAGTAAAGGTATGGAGATGGAGTCGAAAGCTTTCGCATAATTTAGGTAGCAAACTGACACATAGTTTCCTCTATCTAATTCTCTATGCCATAAGGGGATGGTAGAAATAAGGGCAGACGTATTTGATTTGTGCTCAAGAAACCCATGCTGTTCTTTTCGAAGTAGGTGATTTTCATTTAAGTACGAAGTTATCTTTTTGCACAAAATGCGTTCCATAACCTTCCTTATTGAATTGGTTATACATATGGGTCTATAATTAGTGACGTCGTTTTTTGGCTCTTTCTTGAGAATTGGTCGTACAAGACCAATTTTCCACAGTTTCGGTACCTCCCCATGCGACAGGAGTCGGTTGAAAAGTATAGTCAGAGGAGAGGCGAGCCCTAGTGCTGCCTTCTTCAGGAATATGTAAGGAATCCGGTCAGGCGATGTGGAAACTCTGTTTGGTAGTTACGTAGCACGCTGTAAACTGTCTCACTCGTAATATCTATCCAGTTCAATTCACAGTCGGTTACGGAAGGCAAGGTAACATTCGAATCATATGGTTCCTTGTAAACTGACTGGAAATAGTGAGCAAATAATTTGGACTTACCACTATCATCTCGAATGTACCTTGTATCGCTGATAATGTCTGGGATGCATTCAGTCAGCTTTAGTTTCTTTCGGCAGTAGTTAAAGAAACGCTTTGGATTACCACAACAAGCAATTCTTTTTTCTTTGGTTATCTGATACCTAGCTAGAGCTCTCTTAAATTTCCGAGAGAACTTGGCGAATCTAGCGTCTCTTACAGAAGAAGCTGAAAAGTGCAGACTGTCAACTTTGGCCTTCAGCAGGACCAGACTTCTTGGGTATTCTTCACGGTTTGCTCTGCGCTTCAATAAAGGCACGTATTTGCTTATAAGTTGATTGAATATGTTGATAATTTTCGTATACAAGTCAGAATTACTTCTTGCAATCCAGTCTATATTACCAAGAGCGGAAATTATAGATGTGTAATCACCTTTAAAAAGTTCCTATTACCATTACACACTCGGACAATATTTTCTTCTATCTCAGAAATTGTAAAAAGTATACTGTTGTGGTCCGAAGTGCTGAAAAGAGGAAGGACACGTACTGCTGAAATTATGCTAGGCTGTGAAACTAATAGGATATCCAAAACATTAAGGCTGTGGGCAGGTTGTTTCACTGTTTGCTCTAGGTTCACTGATACGACAAAGCTCAGAAACTCAGATGACGAACAGATTGAAATGTTTCATCTATGGCTCACAATGAATTGTTGGAAAGTTAAGATCACCCATTAGAAGAATATGATGCGCATGAAGGAATGCGATAGCACATTAGAAGCAAAATATTTCCATGCTTTGCTTCGATCTGCAAGGCTAGCAACTGTATTTTGCAGCAAAAATCTCTTTCTGCTATAAGCCTATGGCGGATCTTCCTATGAATAAGTGCCCGCACTCCACCACCTACTCGCACGCCTCTGCGGTCACAGCAATACATGGTGTAATTCGAATCATAACTTAAAATAGCATCATGGATTTTATCTGGTTTGCACCAGCTTTCTGATATGAAGACACCGCTTGGCATTTTTTTGCAAAGGGAAGTTGAGGTCTGGTATTTTGTTAACGATAGATCTCACGTTAAATAAAATGAAATCATGATGAATGGAATGAATTTGAGGACGGGGATTTGAGGGGGCTATTCTGCTTAACGTGTTGGCGATTCTTTTACCCTAGCACAAAGACGCGAGGGAGGGGGCCGGATGCGAAGAAGGTGGCAGGGATGCTGGCACCGATCCAACCATCGAGGAAGTGGACTGAATGTTATGTCGAGCTGGCAAGTCGCGGGGATTACTCAATTTGTGGATAGCCAGATTTCTAACAGTGTATAGAAGCTTACCTTCTTGTCTATTCATTATTCCTGCCTTTTTCCGTTGTGAGCGGTCGTAATCGAATTCCTTTCTGGTGTAATCGGTTCTAGCGTACGAATGCACATATCTTTCGTTAGCGATTGCCTTCCCGATCGCATATGCTCCAGCATCCTGTCCCTGAGTTCTTGACTACCTAAGGATATCTTGATTATACGAGGACGCCGGCTGTCTGCTTGTTTCCGAAACTTTGGATGTCTATGAAATGTGATTCTGCCACTCTTAAATTCGCGAAGTCTCCAACACCTGTTTGATGGCTTCCCTATCGAACGCACATGTGGCAGACTCACTGTTTTGCTCACCAATGCCGACCCAAGTGATGCGGCACGCTTTCTCATCAACAAGTTTTGTATATGCCTTGAATTTAACTAATGTACCTATACAAGGCAGACCTCGGGTCGGAGCTTCTCTGAGATTTGGAGACAAGCTTGCTCTCAAGAGCATCAAGCCTCTTAAGAATTGCAGATTGTGACTCCTGCATATTAACGAATACCTCAAAGACCTTATCAAATCGTTCAAAGTACTCATCCCATCGCTTGAGCACGGGCATAAGCCATGACGTCTCCTTATCGTTGGAGTTCTTCTTAGGTGCCATTTCGTGATCAGTGCAGTTGAATCGAAGAAGAAGCAAAGCGAAGAGAGCAGCGAAAATCGACCGTTCCAGATGAGAACGATAGGCGGGAATAAAATATCATCGGCATTCTCTCCGGACCGTCCAGTAATGTCTTTGGTTTGTGCTGCTCAGCACATCTATCCCTCAGGTTGCTCAGCAACCGTTCTCATGCCAGTTCTTTTGAAATCAGATGCTCGCGTTGCACGAAGTCGGAATCCAGACGTTCATTGCATGACCTCGCTGACACGCCTTCTGGATTTGGATCTCATCCAGCGACGTCGGCGACGCGTATTCTGAATCTGGATGCCCGCTGCGCGACAACGGTGACACGTCTTTCAATACGGAGGCTCAGAAATGCGCGCGCTTGTCGTTGTGTCAGGGAGCTTTTAGTATGCACGCGACCTGCGACGCGATGTAGCGACGAGCCCCCATATCGATTTTTTTGCGGCGCGCGATCGATATGGGAGCTTGCTATCACATCGCGTCGCGCGTCGCGCGTGCACTAAGCGATCTCTCACGCAGGATGAGCCCGCACTTCTGTTACAGCAACATCCCACGTTGAATGGCAGACTGTACCCGCGCGAGATACGGTGAGGCGTATCCCGCGCGGGTACAGTGATCACTCAAATGCCATCGACGGCTAACTCAACTATATGGTGGTACATGTTCATACAATACCGCTCCTGACTTTTGGTTTTTGGGCGCAATAGACAGGAAAAAACGCCGTTTCCGCCGCTTTTCCATAACTCCTTTCACAGTGTTTCGATCAGAAAACAACTGCAACCATTCGAATCCTCTCTGGGTGGTCTTCTTATTCTTATTCTTATTCTTCGGCGTTTGTCCCGCATCGTCGCGGGGTCCTTCTGGTGCTACGACGCCACCTTTCCCGATAATGCGCTTGATCAGTGTGGACGCCAGTTACTTTCATGTCCTTGTGTAACGTATCCGACCAACACTGCTTCAGGCGTCCTCTAGGCCGCTCTCCAGATACTTCCAACTCAAGGCCTATCTTTCGGACGCTGTTTTCTTTCCCACGCAGAACATGGCCGTACCAACCCGATATAAGTACAGCACCGCTCCTGTATTTTCTTTTTTGGCGGAATAGACGGAAAAAACCGCCGTTTCCGCCGCTTTTCCATAACTCCTTTCATAGTGTTTCGATCAGAAAACAACTGCAACCATTCGAATCCTCTCTGGATGGTCTATCCAATGATGTAAATAGCTTCAGTGGTTCTTAAAAAGGTTGATCCGGTGACCTATATAGTCTCGACGGCGGCGGCCTCCCTTCGCCGCTCGAGATAATTGCCCTCACAGGGAACATCTACCTAGCTGGTCAGAATAAGCACTTCTAAGTAAATTCATCATCATCTGCTTGTGGCACGATCTAAATGGTGCACTTCTCATAGCTGGTAAAAAATTATGATCATTTTGATCTACTTCTTTGTCAAATTTTCCTCATCTGAGCCGCCAGATTTTTGGAAATCGTCCGATTTCATGAGCTCCCACTTGGTCTCGGTTTCGACCATGAATGCTCAAACTTCAGCATTCAGCTGAACTAAGGATGATCGGCAAGATGGCTTTGAGGAAGCGACAACAACGAAGCGGTTCGAAAACTGTCGGCTGCCGAAGCCACCTATTATTGATGGGAAACGTGATTTTTGCCAAAGCAAGTGGTCGATAGAAGTCTCGTCTTCAAGAGCACGGACCGCAAAATGAGAGATTCACGGTAGTGCTCTGTCACCATCAACCTGCAGTCTTCTTGGCTAGGTACTGGATTGTAACACATGTAAACTAGCGGCCAAACTTCGTAGGAGCCGTTAAATGGCTCCAGCACAATTTCGGCTTTAAAAAATTGTTCTAGAATGGAAAACTTTCTCAACTAGTGATTTTCCCAGTGGATTCTGAGTCAAATAATGTTAGTTTCTAAACTTTTCCATTGTTTTAACCATTTTCTGAAATTCTATGATTGCTCGCTGGGCTGTGTAGTGCGGTCCGAGCCGCGATTAGGGCGACCGCCGCTCTACCAGTGTGGTGACCTCATGTGACCCCCTTGATGCCTAATGCCGCCCAGTACAGACCTCTGATGGGCCATTGTACTCCCTCTTCTTATTGATTTTCTGCAAATAAGAACTCGACTAGGTTTTTTAAATTAAGGCTATCACTCATAACTATACAGTGCTCTAGCACCACTGAATGCGTCACGGTGTACTATTTCATTTAATTTTGATTCTAGTTTTGGTCTGCATCTTTCTAAGATACCGGTATAGTTTCTTAAAAGCTTTGCATGAGAAAATTAAAAAATTAGCTGCCTCTCTCAGTATCACACCTCATCCAAAAATATTAGCTTTATGAAAACCTCAAAGGCTCGGCTCTGTTCGTTCCGTTGCCGTCGCAGTGTGAGAGGGAGGAGTACAGTTGGTTACTATTAATATTGCATTGGGAACGGGATTTTTTTGGAAGACTTGTTCGGGAAGTATAAAACACTGAGCTTTCCATCGGTTATCCATCGAAATTCGCTGTATAGTCGAATGCGAGGCGCGTCCCAAACAGGGCTTAATTGCGCCGACCTTTGTCGTTTTATTGTTCCACCAGACGTTCAGCGACCTAGCGGCCACCAAACGGCTGTTTGGGGTGGGGTATTCGCCCCAAACCCCCGATAATAGAACAACACCAACCTTCCTCCTTTCTTCTTCAGGTCTTCTTAGTTTTATTACAGTAAAAAACTGGTTTACTATATCATAGATTAGCGCAGCGGGGTATGGTAGGGCAGAATCTTCACTGCTCCTATGAAGCCCATCCACCGTTTATCGCATGTACGCGATTTATTCTCCGAAGTGCCCGTTCTCTACGTGGCGAGAAACAGATCATGAGAATCCCAATCCGAAGTGCTTAGAAGTCTGGAGAGACGTCATTAAAATAAATCAGTATTGGTAGACAGGTAGAAACCGTTTACTGCCCGATTTAAATAATGCTCCTTTCAATCACTCTCCTAACAGTCACAGTCACTCTCCTAACCCCCCCCCCCCACCTCCCCTCCCATTCCTTGCTAATACTTGCTTACCTATATGTTGGCAAAGAGTGAGAGTCAACCGTGCACATGTGACACTGAGTCCCGACTCACGTGTCATCATGTTGCCACGACGTCTACAACACTCATTCTGCACCCCGACACACGTGCCACCACTTCTGACCCATGTTCAGAAATCCAACGCACATTGGACGATATTGAGGGAAAATACTGGCCCCCTTATTCCCCCTTCTAGTGGTCCCTCGTTGTTGATCCCCTGTTCACTGGCACTGGTTCCCCTCTCCCCCCCCCCCCCCCCCCTACGGTCCCTTTACTCGGAATCCTCACGCAACTTGGACGCCTGTGGCACGTCTTCTGAATCCCTGCGCACCTTGGACGACGTCTGCGGCACGCCAATCGTCACGGCACCCAATAAGTGAACACTTTGTTTAAAACTTTATAAAATTCTCATTCTTTAGGAAAAATAAAGGTTTATAGCTTTTTTTAAAGAAAAGGAGGGCGACGATTTTTAGTAAGGGATTGCGCCATGCCCTCATCTAAGTAGTCACATTTTTTATTCGATTAATACCAAAATTTTGGTTTTATGGGGTTTCGCACTTAGAAACGGTTAGCATGGACAATTTAAAAAAACACGCATACCCTCACTTTGATACTTCATGTAAACAGCACTTACACTATCAATCAAACAAAAATCGCAGTGAGCTTTTCGAGTGTGTGGTGCAATCTGCTCTTTTAATGCACTATATGATTGCTGTTCTGTTGCACTTCAAAATAAGATTTAATTGATTATTTTTTCTCAAAAATAAAACTTGTACAAAATTATTGCACCCGTTCGGGCAGTTGAAGTAAAAAAAAATCAAGAAAGTTTACTCTAAACTTTCCTTGAACAAAAACTTGTTCAAGCCATCTTGGAGAGTCTGTAGTTTAACCTATAAGAAGCTCGTTTCGATATGTAAGACGTTCAGTTTTATTTCAATGTTCATATGCCAGCTTAGAAGAGTGTCCATTTTGACGTGAAAAGTGTACAATTCGAAGTGAAAATGGTATTCAGGGTCTCAAAAATGTACACGCTGTTTGAAAGCTGATGACTTTGCTAACAGTAAAGGTATCAAAGAAGTTAGGGTTCTTATAAAAGCCTTCTTCTTCTTCTTCTTCTTTAGCGTTTGTCCCGCTTCGTCGCGGGGTCCGCTCTTCTGGTGTCATGACGCCACCTTTCCCGGTCATGCGCCTGATCGGGGTGGACGCCAGTTACTTTCATGTCCATGTGTAACGTATCCGACCAACGCTGCTTCGGGCGTCCTCTAGGCCGCTTTCCGGACACTTCCAACTCAAGGCCTATCTTGCGGACGCTGTCTTCCTTTCCACGCAGAACGTGGCCGTACCATCGTAAGCGAGCTTCGCGCATCTTGTCCGCTATCGGCGCGACACCGAACTTCTGCCGAATAGCATCATTTCTGATGCGGTCCATGCGGGTGACTCCAGCCGTCCAGCGCAGCATCCTCGTCTCCATGACGCTGAGGCGCGTTTCAACTTCCTTAGTCGCAGGCCAACACTCAGCGCCGTATATTGCGACCGGCCGCACGACTGTTCTGTAGATCTTTGACTTCAGGTGCTCTGGTATCTTCCTATCGCAGAGCACACCGGTCAGCGAACGCCACTTGGACCAAGCTGCACTCACTCGTGAGTTCACTTCAACCATCAGACCGCCGTCAGACGCTATTGCTGATCCCAGGTATTTAAAGACCGCAGTGCGTGGAAGCTCAGTACCGTTAATCTTAATGGAGCCGGACTCGTTTACGTCAGTCGTTAGGTACTCGGTCTTCTTGACGTTCAATTTGAGTCCAAACATCGCCAGGCGGTCGCACCAAGCTTGCACCTGCCGCTCGAGATCATCTTTCTCTTCGCAAGCGAGCATTACGTCATCAGCATAGAGCAGCGTCCATGGAACAGGCTGCTGAAGATCTCGCGTAATGGCATCCATGACGACAACAAAGAGGAGTGGAGAAAGCGCAGAACCTTGGTGCACCCCGACAGAGATGGGAAACTCCATCGAGGTTCCAGCTGCAGCTTGAACTCGACTCTTTGGACAAGAGTAGAGCATCCGCACCCACTCTATGAGTTCCTCAGGTACGTTGTGTTGTCGCAAGGCGTACCACATAACCTCACGCGGTACGCGGTCGAAGGCCTTCTCCAAGTCGAGAAAGGCTATATGCACCGGCTTCTGTTTCTCACGATGCTTCTCCACCAGGAGGCGGGCGGCGTGTATAGCATCAATGGTCCCACAACCAGACACAAAACCGCACTGGTTGTCGGAGAGCCTGACGATTTCACGAATTCGTCTGTCGAGGATTCGCTCGAAGATCTTCATGCTGTGCGAAAGCAAGCGAATCGGACGATAATTGGAGCAGTCTGCAGGACTGCCCTTCTTCTTCCAAATCGGAATCGTCGTACTGTTGTGCCAACACTCTCGAAAAACATGACTTATCATACACCATGTGATGTGACATGGGTCTTCGTAGGCCGGCCTGTCACAAGGGCCTGTCGCCTGCATTCGAGTGTCCGTGCTTAGCTTAGCTCACAAAGCGAGCAGTTTCTAGTGGCACCACGTGGAGGAACGGACATCGCCACCGGTTCTTATAAAAGCCTAAAAAACAGAAATTTTCTTAGGTACGAGCGGCTCGGATTACGCCATACACTCGTCTGAAACCTTGAGTTTTACGCTCGATGGCTGTGTTCCGCTTGAATACTTGTCATGAAGTGGCCGTATCAATTGATTTGTCCTTTTCTTGAGGCTTAAATTTTAAAAACACTCTAATGCTTGCGAAAATACAGGGTGTCCTAAAAAGTGCAGGTACTATTTGAAAGGCCCTAACATTGCTGCTGTTGGAGCTTTTGAAGATGTTTTAGACTCATATGAAAGCACAGGGTAACGAGATTTCTGTGGCGTGCGCATGGTCAAGATTGCGCCATGCCACACCTGAACCCTTGCATTTCAGATTCGATTGATTGTGGAGGTGCGTCTCGTATAAAGATCGCGTCACGCATTGTGTAGGCTTTTTCTCGCATTATTTTTCTACTTACTTCGACGCATACTTTATGATCCTCGATTTCACCATTTAGTTTCGACGTATTTTCGAATAAAAACTTGGTTTAGTTACCCAAG
The DNA here is from genome assembly GCA_947359475.1 of Heligmosomoides polygyrus bakeri. NCBI lineage: Eukaryota > Metazoa > Nematoda > Chromadorea > Rhabditida > Heligmosomidae > Heligmosomoides > Heligmosomoides polygyrus. The sequence continues at coordinate 52,337,384 of OX375866.1, read as the reverse complement.
TTTGAGGTGATGCCTGACGCTTTCGCTGTCGTGGCGCTGTTGTGGTTATTTGGAATAAACTTGATGCAACTCATTTCTTGGATCTAAACCGCGTGGCTATCGAGGATTTACCGAAAATCTGTTTAGTGAATGCTTGTTACAACTTTGTTACTACTTGGGCAGATTAACCTGTGTTGTGCTTCATTTAACGTTTTCCGACGCCCAGTAGATGCAATTATGCCGATTAACCTCTCCATTCAACTGTAATGTTGTTCTATCTGTCCACAGAATCCATCTTCGAAAATGTTGCTCCTGCGCACATTTAAATTGTGCAATCAATAAACTCACACGTCACATGCCTTTTACGTGATTGTCAAGTTCTAAACGTAAAGGAAGCACAGAACAGGTAAATGTGGCAAGTAGTAACAAGGCTGTAATAAGCATTCAGCTTGTGCAAAATCAAACGATTGTGAAATTATATAATGCAAGCTTTCAGGCAGAGCATAGCGAAGTCTAGACTATTTTTACGCCGCTGAAATCTCGCTAACCTTTGCTTCCATATGAGTCTTAAATAGCCTCAAAAGCTTCATGAGCAGCAACGTTAGAACCTTTCAAACAGTGCCTGCATTTTTGGAATACCCTGTATTTTTCGCATGCATTTGTTTTGAAACTTTAAACCTTAAGAAAAGCACAAATCAATCGATACGACCACTTTGTGAAGAAATTGTAACAAGTATTCAGGCGAATAACAATCAATTGAGCGTAACATGCAAGGTTTCAGACGAGCGATGGCACAAGCTTTTAAGAAAGTACACCGCTATCTTAGAGAGATATAGGCCAAAACTAGAATCAAAATGAAATAAAATAGTACACCGTGAGGCATTCAGTGGTGCTAGAACACTGCATAGTTATGAGTGATAGTCTTAATTTAAAAAAAAAACTAGTCGAGTTCTTATTTGCAGAAAATCAATAAGAAGGGGGAGTACAATGGCCCATCAGAAGCCTGTACTGGGTGGTATTAGGCATCAAAGGGGTCACATGAGGTCACCACACTGGTAGAGCGGCGGTCGCCCTAATCGCGGCTCGAACCGCACTACACAGCCCAGCGAGCAATCATAGAATTTCAGAAAATGGTTAAAACAATGGAAAAGTTTGGAAATTAACATTATTTGACTCAGAATCCACTGGGAAAATCACTAGTTGAGAAAGTTTTCCATTCTAGAACAATTTTTTAAAGCCGAAATTCTGCTGGAGCCATTTAACGGCTCCTACGAAGTTTGGCCTCTTGTTTACATGTGTTACAATCCAGTACCTAGCCAAGAAGACTGCAGGTTGATAGTGACAGAGCACTACCGTGAATCTCTCATTTGGCGGTCCGTGCTCTTGAAGACGAGACTTCTATCGTCCACTTGATTTGGCAAAAATCACGTTTCCCATCAACAATTGACCCCGTAGGTGGCTTTTGCAGCCGACAGTTTTCGAACCGCTTTATTGTTATCGCTTTCTCTAAGCTGTCTTGCGGATCATCCTTAGCTCAGCTGAATACTGAACGTTGAGCATTCATGGTCGAAGCCGAGACCAAGTGGGAGCTCATGAAATCGGACGATTTCCAAAAATCTGGCGGCTCAGATGAGGAAAATTTGACAAAGAAGTAGATGAAAATGACCATAATTTTTTACCAGCTATGAGAAGTGCACCATTTAGATCGTGCCACAAGCAGATGATGATGAATTTACTTAGAAGTGCTTATTCTGACCAGCTAGGTAGATGTTCCCTGTGAGGGCAATTATCTCGAGCGGCGAAGGGAGGCCGCCGCCGTCGAGACTATATAGGTCACCGGATCAACTTTTTTAAGAACCACTGAATGCTATTTACATCATTGGATAGACCATCCAGAGAGGATTCGAATGGTTGCAGTTGTTTTCTGATCGAAACACTATGAAAGGAGTTATGGAAAAGCGGCGGAAACGGCGGTTTTTTCCGTCTATTCCGCCAAAAAAGAAAATACAGGAGCGGTACTGTACTTATATCGGGTTGGTACGGCCATGTTCTGCGTGGGAAAGAAAACAGCGTCCGAAAGATAGGCCTTGAGTTGGAAGTATCTGGAGAGCGGCCTAGAGGACGCCTGAAGCAGTGTTGGTCGGATACGTTACACAAGGACATGAAAGTAACTGGCGTCCACACTGATCAAGCGCATTATCGGGAAAGGTGGCGTCGTAACACCAGAAGGACCCCGCGACGATGCGGGACAAACGCCGAAGAATAAGAATAAGAAGAAGAAGACATGATGATATTTATACCTCCAATCAACTAATTTATTAATCTACCACTATATAATTGAGTTAGCTCCCCGCCCTGTAGATGATGAGGCGTATCTCACTCAGGTTAGAAACTTGGCCGAGATACGCCTCGTGCAACCACGCGCAGTCTCATCGTACCACTTGCGACGCCTCTGCTATCTAGCGCGGGCAACGTTTGCCGCTCAACATGGGATGTTGTTGCAGCAGAGGACGCGCAGCCTCCTTCAGCTTGACACAACGGCGTCTGCGCGCATTTCTGAGTACCTGAATCCAGAAGACGGGTCGCCCTTCATCGCACCACAACAGTTTGGAGTCAGAAAAGGAGACACCGTCCACTATATCTATCTATCTACCACTATATAATTGAGTTAGCGGTCAATGACGTTTTAGTGATCTAACCGATGTGAGATACGCCGCATCATCCACAGCAGCGGCAGTCGAGTGATCTAACCTGAGTAAGATACGCCTCATCATCTACAGCGCGGGCAAAATTTGCTATTGAACGTGGGATGTTGCTGCAGCATGGGAAGTACAGCGCTTTACTGCTTAACAAAACAGCACCTACGCGCGTTTTTGAGCGTCCAGATTCAGAAGACTTCGTGCCAGTAGTATTAGAAGACCAATAAAGGGAGAAGAGTAGAATGGGGACTCCGAGGGTGGAGAACCGACAGTCACCAGGATTGAGCGACCTGGAGAAGGCATCGGGACGGTGGGGGGTCGATAGCGGGAACAATGAAGCAGGTCAGGAGGTGGCACCAAGAAAGGTTCAAGCAGTGAGGAGGGACCAGTAGAGAGCTACCAATCAGGGGGGGGGGGGGGGAGGCAGTAAGGAGGATCAGCAAGGGGACCCTTTACCAGTAAGGAAGACCGGATTTAGAAGATGTGACACCGATGTCGCCCGCCGTTGTCGTGTCGTGAACGTGGGAGGGCTACTTAATTTGGGTAGTTTAGTAAGGAGGATCCCGAGGAGGGTGGGGGGGGGGGGAGAGAGAGAGAAGGAATTTACCTGGAAGAAGGGACCTGGAGGCGGGACCAGGACGGGGAACCAACAAGATGGGAGCCGTCAGGGAATTCGTACGGAGAACAAGGAATCTGCCATATGCACAGCCTCTTCATGATCGACACAGCGGCGGCTGCGCGCGCTTCTGAGCTTCTAAATTCGGAAGACGGCTCTTCTGAGCTTCTAGATCCAGCATACGGCCCCCTACGTCGCGCAACAAGCGTCCTGATTGTGAGTACGTGTCACCGACGTCTGCAGTGAGCATGGGAGAAACACTAAGGGGTGGTGGAGAAAGGGATCCCGGCACGATTGTCGCGGGAGCGAATCGGAGGTATGCAAGATGCGTATGATGAAGGTGCCGAAGTAGTGAACGGCTTGATGCCGATAAGGTACGCATTAGGTCCTAGATGTTAGCGAATTTTATGATTTACAAAAACTGCTTTCCATAGGTCGGTGATGCTGTAAAGCCGCACGAAGCACGCAAGTGCGAGACACGCCGTTAGGCGTGTCGGAGCACTTGTATATTTATATTTCATCGATTGCTGTGATCATTCTTCGACACAATATGCCACACCCTCCCTTCCTGGAGCTCATACCAGTTGTATAATACAATGTGTTCTCCGTGCCGAGTTAGTTGTTGTCTTGCCAACTGCCTTCTTCCCACTACTCTGCTTCGGCAGCACGACAGGAGGTAGACCCGCCCCCTGCCTGGGGGCGTGACGTCAGGAGGTACACCGCTGTTCTGCGGACCGCAAACTTTTGTTTTGCGTCAAAGGTCTCGTAAGGCAGCCGTTAGACTCTCGGTGAAAGCTAGGGGGTTGGGGGTGGGTGAGCAAAGGGGATGAGAGGAGGGTCGCACGCCCCCTAGCGGGGAGCGGGTGTACCTCCTGACCGTCCCCCCCCTCTGTCCTATTCGTAGGGAAATCGCCATAGCAGCTGCCTTTCGGGGCATACTTCAAAATGCTATGCATGGAGATACTGACTGCGCTCATGATGGAACAGGTACTCATGGTCAGACAAAATTTGGTTAGTAACCCACCATGAACTGGTTTGAAACCCCCTTTTTGTGTGAGTAGTTTTTTGTTTGGCGTTTATTCCATTGGCATTCTCTCATTAGTGATGCTAGCTTGACTTGGACGAAGCGCAGCATGTAGACTGCTCGCCGGACGATGACAAAGATATGGGTAGTATCACGTCTCGCTGTCACAGTGAGAATGTTGCTGCATGTGACGGCCGTGAGGTCGCTAGCAATATGGGTTGTTGAGCAGAGATAGACAGTACTATTGAATGAGATAGATCAGTACTATTGTACCTTCTCTCCAGAGGTCGAAGAGGGGTCGAAAAAATCAAACACTAAACATAAATATATAAATTAATTAATTAAATGCACCATGTACCATGTGATGTGACATGGATCTTCGTAGCCGGCCTGTCACAACGGGCTGTCGCCTGCAATCGAGTGTCTGTGTTTAGCTTAGCTCGCAGAGCGAGCAGTTTCCAGTGGCACCACGTGGAGGAACGGACGTCGCCACCACAATTAATTGAAAATACAAATATAAACACAAATAATAAATAAATAAGTAATAATAATAAATAATAATAAGTAACAAATAGATAAATAATAAGGGTAAATATTTTTTATCCAATTTTTTTCAATCTCTCCTCAACCTTTGAAGTCGTGAAGTGCAGTATTGCTGACAAACCCACCGCCAATGCCTAGGAAGACGGTCATGCAAGGAATATCATCCATTTTGTAGTTGGAGCAGGCTTTTGGATACTGCCGAGGAACCAAAAAGAGTCGCTCGTTCTCCTCAATAGCCAATTGATGAACATCTACCACTATATAATTCAGCTAACTCCCCGCCCTATGGATAATGACACTCAAGTTAGAAACCTGGCTGAGATACGCATGATGAAACCACGAGCAATCTCATGGAACCCCTTGCGACGCCTCTGCGTACCTCGCGCGGGCAACTTTTGCCGTTCAACATGAGATGTTGTTGCAGCAGAGGACGCGTAGCCCCCTCATGCTTGACACAACGGCGTCTGCGCGCGTTTCTGAGCGCCTCAATCCAGAACACGGGTCCTCTTCGTCGCACCACAACTGTCTGGAGTCAGAAGAGGAGACACCGTCGTGCTAGACGTGGGATCGCATTCAGAATCAAACACGAGATGCTGCTGCAGCAGAGGAAGCGCAGGCTTCTCCTGCTTGACAAAACGGCGTCAGCGCGCGTTTCTGAGCACCTGAATCCAGAAGACGGGTCCAGAAGAAGCGAAAAGAAAAGAAGCAGAGGTCACATCGTACGACGACGGGCCGCATTCAGAACTCTGCATTATCCCATGTTGAACGGAAAACATTACTGCTGCAGCAGAGGAAGCACAACCTCTTCCTGCTTGATGCAGCGACATCTGCGCGCGCTTCTGAGCGTCTGGATCCAGAAGACGGGTCCCATTCGTCGCGCAACAAGCATCTGGAGTCAAAAGAGGTGACACCGTCGTCGTACGACGAGCGGCCGCATCCAGAATTCAACATGGGATGCTCCTGCAGCTGAGGAAGCACAGCCTCCTCTTGATTGACACGGCGGCATCTGCGCGCGTTTCTGAGCATCTGGATCCAGAATACGGGTCCCATACGTCGCGCAACAATCGTCTAGAGCGAGAATCGGTTCACCGACGTCGTGTGACGAGTGGCCGCATTCAGAATTCAGCATTATCCCACGTTGAACAGAAAATGTTACCCGCGCGAGATACGCCTCTGCGTACCTCGCGCGGGCAGCCTTTGCCGTTCAACATGGGATGATGCTGCAGCAGAGGAAGCGCAGCCCTCTCCTGCTTTACTCACCATCGCCCCTAACTCTGCGCAGAATTGTATTGGGGTCGAGATACCTGCAGTTTGTTACTTCCCAGGGAGAGGCGGTTCTGCCCATATGCAACACTTAGGCCGTTCCGACCTACCGTTGAGGTAGTGATGGAGAAGGGAAGGGGCCTCTAGGATGGACCAGGTGAGCGTCGAAGGAAAGGAACGACCTGAAGGAGGGACCAGGTCGGGGAAGCCAGCAAGAAGAGACCAGTAGGGGATCAGTAGTGAAAACAAGGAAGAGGGCCAGGGGTTAGGACCAGGAAGGTGGGGGGGGGGGAAGACCAGTAAAGGCGGACCAGCAATTAGATCCAGAAAGAAGAAACGAGTGAGGGGGAAGCTGGCGCCCGGATTCGGAATACGTGTCAACAGTGGAGGGACCGAACTACTGCGCACAAACCAATGATGTTAGTGGACGATGTTGAGAAAATGTCTATGATGAAAGGTACCGAAGTGGTGAACGGCTTGATGCCGATGAAGTACGCAGCAAGTCCTAGATGTCAGTGAATTTTAAGTTTGACATGAACTACTTTCTTTAGGTCAGCGATGCTGCAATGTCGCGCGAAGCGCGCAAGTGTGAGACACGCCATTAGGCGTGTCGGAGCGCTAGTGTATTAGAAATGCTTTTGCTTGGTGCTTATTTTTCTGTATGTCGTATCATCCAGATTAAGATATGTTTTAATGTCAGTATGGTACACTGCAGTGTTCAAGATACACTTTACATCAATAAGAATTGAGCGAGCAAGCCCATTAATGCGAAGTCCCGCCCTCCGAGGCCGAACCACTGACCCCCTTCCCGCAAGTTCGCCCCCGTATCCACTCCGCCATCCAGCCGCTGTCGGCTTGGTCGTAAGCAGCGCTCTTCGATGTTCCACTTCGGTCGCTGTATCTCTAACAAGTAAATTGTGAGCTCGGTGTAATTCCGCTACTGTTCCAGTCCCAAACCTTTTGCAGGTTAGATTCTAACCACGACATGGCAGTTCCAGACGTCAGTTTTGCTCCGTCGGCCCGCACTGGAGTGGTACGGTTTTTGCAATCTTTGACCTACAACGATGTCCGCAGTAAGTTTAAGAACCACTACGATGCTGGGTGGAGGTCGCAGTCCTGGAGCGCGAGGTCGACAGCGCAGCGGACAACACTCAAGGCGCTGAGTGCTGCGTCCAAGAAGCCTGCGATCAACAGCGTAGGCGTGTGGCTGTAACGCAAAAGGGCCTCCTTCACTAACCTCTTTGGGCTTGACCTTGGAGCGCGACAGCCGCGGGTCGTTGAGGGGATGACCCGCAGCGGGAAGTCTCATCTCATCTTCACCCAAAGCGCACTTTTTTCAAGGCGTGGCTCCACAGCTTGATGCTTCCAGTTATCATTAAGCTCACGCCAAGATTTAACGACCGTTGATTATTGAAGGGACGCGTTGTCAGTGAAAATGACAGCTCAAGGTAAATCACTAGAAAATGAATTCGTTGCGTAACTACTGTGAATTAAATTTGCACCACCGATCGAGAATACGTACGCGCCCTTCAAACAAAGGAGCGCATGGCGCAATCTTTCTAACCCTTGGCTTCATAACGCTGCAAAGATCTCGAGCGGCAGGTGCAAGTTTGGTGCGACCGCCTAGCGATATTCGGACTCGGATTGAACGTCATAAAAGGGTAAAGGATAAAGGACTGCGTTACTCAATCCCTCTTGGGATGCGCCGCGCATTCTACTACTACAGGATGTCGTGGAGGCGATTTGAATGCGTATTTGAACAAGCCAGCGCTTTATCCTTCGCAGAGAAGTCTGGTACCAATTCACCGAGCCGGGAGGGATGGAAGGCTTGGTTGGCCTGATCGGGAAATCCGAACCAGGAACATTATATCGGGTGCAGGCGACAGTCGGCGCCTCCTCCGACTGCGCTAGACGCGCCCTTGAACGTCATATGACTATGAAATTTTTGTTGATATTGGGCGGTTAAAATCAGAATTTTAGGATAATTTAAATGTTGAGTATAATTTCTGGTACACAATGCACACCCATCGCCTGTCTTGATCTTGTCTTCTTCTTGTAGGTCAGTATTTCTCATAAAACTGCATGGCGAACAACTTGCTCGTGGTTAGTTGACGAGGTGATCAGCGTTCAGCTCAAAGCCAGTGTTAAGCAACGATTATTTCCGTTTCCGCCTTCCGGTCCAGAGGCCGGATTGACAATGATTTTACCGTGACTATACCGAATTATAATCGCATCATGAATACCAAACTCGCTCCCTGCCCACTATCCTCCGTTGTAGTAAACTTGGCCATTACCATGAACCCATGACCAATCACCAATCGTGAATCCGGCCTCAGAACAAGAGGAGCGGAAGAACACCACAATCCGGAACATGGTCTCGGAAATTCCGCACATCCTTGTTTACGAATTAAATGACATACTTCTCGTTGCTGACTATCAACAAGACGACCATGCTTTCACCATTAGACAAATTTTTAATTCCTCTAGCCAGTCCTAGCGTCGAGCACTACAACTAAGAGGTTACCCTCAGATTTGTACCTGTATAGCCCTGGCTTCCCTGTCCACTCAAAATATTACCCAGTTACTCGAAAACCGAAAACACCGTGATGGCGATCAACAGCCATGTGGTAGATGAAAACCAATGCAAACGCGGCAGTGGTCAGACGGAAGTTTTAAGGCGATGGGTATCGTACTCAAGTGGCGCCATGGTGTCGATCACTTCTCCGTCGCGCCCGCCTAATGTACTCAGTTTTAGTGGGGCAGGCAGTCACGGAACAGAACCTAAGAATCTTCATCTGTTAATTCTCACCATGTCCCAACAACTTTAAGTAAATCCACGCCTAGAAGAAAGAACAACTCAGGTGCACAGAAAACAAATCGCACGAGGCTGAGCCACTAACAAACACCATTTGTCACGGAAAGATCGGAGAAGACAAGAGACCAACTGAGATCGTTCTCTAATGAAAAACAGCCGGAACGACAAAATCTGGTCTAGAACGTAACACTGCCAACCCAATTCCTACTAACCCGCTGGACCATAGCTGAGCTGAACAACAGAAGATTGAGCACTGAAGTGGAGGGTGGGAACCACAACACGGGCTAAGGCACGCTCTTACTCGGCGAGAACAAATCTCATATGATAAGCCTACAACACAGGGCAACCTAAAGCGGGAAACAAGTGAAACGGAACAATGAAAGTGCAATCTCAAAAATATGCCTCCTATACGACTTGCTGGGACGGTGAACCGCCAGTACCTGAAAACAAGCAGTACATATGCATGAACAAAGGCGGTCCACGGGCAGTGTCCACACTTAAAAAGTGCAGGGGCGGAAACCTATTGGCCATGTTACTCGCTCTACACTTCAAAGGGCTATATCCAACTATCGGACAGCACCCCAGGACGCTGCAACCCAACACCGCCCACTTTTGACACTATCTTGAAGATACCTCCGTCACTTTTGCAACTGGAAGAAACTCCGACACGGCTATCCGCCACCGATTAAGGGCGAGTATTAGGCTAACCATTGCGGATAAGCCCAGAAAACAGCAACACAGACATCAACTTTTGACCGTACTGATTTATTGGGTGGTAGAGTCTCGGAGCATTCAGACATTACCGAAGCAAATAGAAATGATTCTACCATACGGGCACAATTTCTACACCGTAATATTTTTAGGCTTTCATGCGCTCATTTCACGCCGTTTGTTCGTACCTGTGGTTGCTCCATCGCGAATGTTGCTCCTGTTAGGTTCCTATATGTTGTGCTCTGCTTTGACTGGAAGTTCACTTTCCCAATAGCCACAACAGTTGATTTTTTTGTTGTTCGGGTATCATTTCACCAAGAATGTGCTCTGAACACTTGGCACCAGGCAATATCGGAGCGATGGCTGACACAACCGCTCAGTGCAATACCGACGTGGAGAATGAGTTTTTGATGCCTTTGCGAACACCACTGACCGGGAAGATAAGCGATAAGGTTACGGTGTAGATCTTGTGCCCGAATGGTAAAGTCATGCTTGTCCGAAGCAAATGGCCTGTCCACCCTCGAGGGAGATGCTGAAGCCTGCGAATATTCACCTGAAAGACACAAACCCTAGGGCAGTATTCGAGAGAGACAGCGCTCCAGCGAAGAGGGCGGTGTACGAATAGTTCTGCTAATGCACTGAGTAATCTCACACTCTCCTTTCTTCCACAAGTACGATGTGTTACGTAGAAATCTTGAACCGCGACAATCGACTAGGACAGGTGACTGCGTTGTCCCGCAACCATCGGGTTGGCCGGAAAAGTTTTGGCGGTTTTTGCGCAACCGCTTTCGTTCGTTTGTTACTGAATCAATATTCAACTTACGTCGCATTTTTATATAACGTCTAATACGGAATTCTTCTCTACCTGACGGAATTATTAGTGCTTCACCTATGCTTAATAACTGCTTGACTTAAGACTTTATGGAGCATGCCGGGGAGCAACTGCGAATGATATTCTATTTCATTCTCACACAGGGCCCATCCGCTGTCGAAACAGCCTGGAGCTTTCAACCTTGAAGATCCACCCAGAAGCGGCAGACCAACAGCAATCGAGGGCGACTATTCGAAAGCCTTCGTGGAAGCTAATCCATCGAGAACAGTCCGTGAAGTTGTGGAAGGTATAGGAGTCAGTAAAACTACTGTTAGAAATGGCTTGAGACACATCGGAAAAGAGAAAAGGGTCAGGAATTGGGTGCCCACGATTTGAGTGACCGCCAGAAATTGTCGCGTTTCAAAATCTGCTCTTCTTTGCTTCTCCAGAGTCAAAACGACCGTTCTTGGATCGACTATTCGTGATGAAAAGTGGGTTCTGTACGAAAAAAACGACGATCAGGACAGCGGATTGATGGTGAGAACTCCCCCCCCCCCCCCCCCCCCGCCTCCCAGGCACTTCTGGCCAGAAAAAGACGATGGTAACAGTATGGTGATCGACGGCTGGCGTGATTCACTACAACTTTCTCGAACCAGGCCGAACCATCAGAGCAGAGTTATATCGACGAGATGAATCGAGAATTGCGTGAGCTGCAGCCGACACTGGTCAACGGTCCCATTATTCTGCACGACAACGCCCGCCCACACGTTTCGCAAATCGCAATGTGAAAATTAAGCGATTGAAGTTCTGTCTCATCCGCCACCCTCGCCGAACCTTGCGCCAACCAGCTATCACCTCTTTAAGCGCTTTCAAAACTTCCGCGCCGGGAGAACACTCCCAAATTAGGATCACGCAAGAACAGTCGTTCTAGAATTTGTCGCATCTCGACCACCGTTTTTTCGCTGGTGGAGTTATTCAGCTGGCATAGCGTTGGAAAAACTGTGATGAATCGAGTTCTGCTTATTTCGACTGAATGTGGTGAGTATGAAGAAAGTTATGATCGTTTGAGGTGGACCACTCAAAACCGCCAGAACCTTCCGGTCAACCTAATATTTGCATGTATTTCAACTGAGGTGACGAAGGACAACCGTTACTAACCACTCCCTTAGGTCCCACCGCAATGGTTACCCTGAAATCCACCCTTAAGCGTATGTTATACTTCGCCGACACTGTCAGCGACAGCGTTGCGACAAGTTGTCGCTGTCCCTCTGGCCGCGGAGGGCGCGCGTCAACGGCGCTCCCTCTCTATTCTGAGGGACGGATGGAGAGATAGAGATCAGACAAACGACCGATCCTATTAAGCCTTGAGTATAGAGCAGGATAAGATAGGTTGCTATTCAACAGTCTATGACCTTGACCATCTATGTGTTATGAGCTGCTGCGCCAGATACTTGTCCGCCACCCTTAAAACTCACCAGTGCACACAGCAGGAATTTCCCCATAAAGTTGGAAAGATTTTAAGCATGGACACTGCGTACGAAGCATGGAATAAAAAGGAAACAAACCTCAGCGCCTTTTCGCGGAACACTCCGGACAAAACCATTGCCCTTTCGGTTCAACAGCGACACCGACACACTCGAAGTGAAACCACTGGTATTTACACTAAAAGATAAGGCACTAGTAGGTCGCGAAAACATGAACAAACACCATGGAAGGACGACAAAGGCTCACCTCTGGAGCGTCGCAACATATCATGTTCCCACTTGAGACCTGAAACACCATCCATGGATGAAAAAACTTCGAGACGCAGCGGCGGACAAGAAAATGTTATACTTGATTGAGGTATGGATATAATGAGTGTTGTCGTTGTGAGGGTCACACCTACGGAGTTTCATTTTTCTCTGCCTAAGAACACAACACTATTAGAATAAAGAGCAAGGAAATAGAAACGGCGAATACGACGGAACGACGGAAGCTACAGAAAATTATTATCTTGACCAGAACCGATCAACGCATGTAAGGCTACATGGGCAGCGGAAGTAAATGAATCTTCGGGACGATTAAGCTCATACTACGCCAAAAACTCAAGCGATTAGAGTACCTCTCTGCAGAAACACCACCGCTCGTTGCCATCTCCATCCATGGATTCAGTCTTAAGACCGCCACCACGCTTCAGCTTCTCTCGGTCTTTGTGATTTTGCAGCAGCTCCACAGCGCGCTCCGTCATTCTATAAATCTCGCTTAAGATCTATTTATCAACAAGGTAGCCTTCACTTTAGTAAAAGAGTGAAACGCTCCCAGCAATTAATGCTAAGGGGAGTGCACACCGTGCCCAAAAGTAACCGGAAACCGTATATGTAGAGTGCTACCCAGAATGAAGGAAATCAAGATTGCGCACGATCTAGTCGAGCACATGACGCGCCAAGCGAGACTCGAACCAGCACTCCATGCCTTTGGGAAGGATGTTAGCCCGCTATATTATCCAAGCTGGCAAACCGCACGCCACATCCGTGATTTCGTCGTTGCAAATGGCTTACCAGCACTATACCATGATTTGTGAAAGTTGAGTGCGATCAAACAACGATGTTGCCGTAATCTCGTCCGAAATGCAGAGCGTGCAAGCACAGGTCTCGCATGGTGCGAAAGTTCTAATCGCAATAGAACAACCTCCAACACTACATAACCTCTACATATACCACCTGCTCTAAACTCACAACAAATGTCTAGGGCAGTTGAAAAGTCTGAGTGTCACCCCACACTTTCTCTCGACAGTCATAGAGGAAGTCTCTCAACATACGGCAATTTCTAACGACTTCCGGGAGTCTTCCACTGTCCTTGACAGATTGTTGACAACAAACACTTTTGTGGGTATAGCATACGCGACAAACGTTGATACGCATCTAACACATTGCCCACGGTAGCTTTTCCCCAACTATAAACGAGGCAATAGAAGGGCAGGTCTGACGACAGGTACAATCAGGACATTACTCGTCTTAAATTGCTGTGTAGGACCGGAATTGAGCATTAGTCGCTTTATAACGGGAGTCATTTTGAACGCAGAGTTCAATAGAGGGTAGGTCTGATCTCAGACACGGTCAGCATCCTGCTCGTCTTCATTTTCCGTGTGGAACCGGAAAATGAGGCCGGGGCGCGTTATAACGGGAGTCATTTTGAACGCAGAGTTCCTCCCAAAACCGCGCAATAACGGGAGTAGCGTTGTCTCCGGCGCGCCTCAAGCGAGTTAGTTTGCATTGGTGTAAAGGTAAGCCAGCCGGTTCCCGAAAAAATCTACGTTATATCGAGATCGCGCCTTATCCGGAGGCATTATGACGACAGGGGACTGAATATCTCCCTTGCCATATCACAAGAAGGCGGAAAATCGGGGAAAATGTCGGATTCGTGGTCAGCACTCCAAAGAACACCTTTATCCTAAGCATAATCGAAATATTTTTTCGAGCCCGGTAGTCGCACAGCACATGCGTTTTTATTTTTGAACAGCCGGTCCTTTCTCCAGATGAAAAGCAAATGTAGATACCGAATTTTACTCCTTGCATGAACGGAGTCAGCGTCCAACTTGCAAGAGTAGTTGTCGACGTACTCTATCATGGAAAAATGCAAAATGTGTAGGCGGAATATAATGCTCACAAGCTGGATAATTATGCTTCTCTCTACCGTTCAAAAAACTGAACGTAACAAAGTCGATATTTCGGTTTGCTGTGCAGCTTATCCACTGCTTCCGGCTTCGCATCTCGATCACCACCCTTGTCGAGAACGGTGATCGAGGTGCGAATCTCGATCGAAGCTCAACGCTAAAAGTGAGGGCCAGGGTGACAAGCACCATGTTCACCCAAACTGTGCATGAGGGGAGGGATTATTTGGGGCGTGATAACGAATCTAGCATCCGACTTTTGACTTGCCCACATGAAAATCAAAATTTGTTATCATTCCACTTTCAGAGAACTCGAAAAAGGTAGATGATAGTTGTTACCGGATGTTCGTTTAAAAATGTGCTGGAAATGAGGATAAATTGTGTCACTGATGATATACCGCAAAAGCAAAAACACTAAGCAAATTAGCAAATTATGTCTGCACAACTGTAATCAGCATTTCAAGCTCTTTCATGTGGCGTAGATCTCTGTCCGAAGTTCTCAGGGAAGTCGAAGGTATTCCCTGGTAAGCACAAGAAATCGCAACACTTTTAAACGTAGCATGTTGCCACCATCCACCTCTCATTTCTCTTATTTCACGACATTGTTTATAAACACATGAAAGAGCTTGAAATGGAGCAAAACAAACAAAACGAACTTCCTTGGACGTCCATGCAGGCTGGTAGTATCGCTAACATTCCCAAAGGAGATGCTTGTTCTCTTCCTGCGATCATACGAGGAGGTGCTAGCTGAAGGCGATGGTGACGACGCGCCGGAGTCGAGGATAATACCCTGCATAGCAGGCGACTGAGGGAAGCCCTGTAATTCCAGAAAACGAATCTTTCCGTCTAAGTGAAGCTGCACACGTATAAACCAGAACGCTGTTTTGGAGATGAGATAATAGGAAAATGTTCGCATCCCAATAGCGGGTTGGACACCAATTCTATTTCATTATCAATGTGCTATAAAATCGGAAGTGGCAGAGAAATTTGAAGACCTTATATGTATCTCATAAAAATGTTCAATATTGAGCATCACCACACTAATAATGACGCAAAGCAGATCCAACTTCTACAAAACATCAAGAAATAATAATATTCTACAGTTTCGCATAACCCTTCCAGGACATTGCGGCGACCTACAGTGAGATCCGTAATATAATAAAATATTGTACGCTCAGAGCTAATCCCTAGAGAGGTTCTCTCCACCATTGCCGCAGTTTTTTTAATGGTCTTAGTTTCACTGCTTTTCTTCACTAGTATTAGTTCATTGTGCTCTGTATGAGGTTTCAAAGATGATTTATCAGGTTCACGGTGGCAACCGTGCTGATCTTTCCACCGTAAAGCTCTCGCCCTTCTTAAACCAAGATGTGACAAATATGCGGAGCAAATTACTGAAGCTGTATAAAGCATCAGGAAGCCGCTGTCCAACACCTCCTAGAATGTATCCAACTGCTATGGTATATCGTTAAACCAAAACGACTTTCAGTAACCGACCGATGGAAGTGTCAGTGTTTCACCCTTCCCAATCATGTATAGTAGCAATTCATCGCTTCGGAGTGAAGGAATGATTGTATGGCCCGCATATGAAACGAACTCGACGACAATTCGTGGAGTCATGAAGATCAAGTTTTCTGTTGACTGTGACGTTCATTATGACTAATAACAACTCCAAAAAAGCAGCTTGCTTTTATACGACAAGCAGTGTACTGTGCTATTGCACTGCACTGGAGCGGACGATTGTGCGAAAGTTGGGCAATTCAGGGGACTAAATAGTACTATTTACACTGGTTGCGATGTCCGTTCCTCCCCGTGGTGCCACTGGAAACTGCCCGCCTTGGCGAGCCGATCCGAGCCGAACACAGACACTCGACTGCAGGCGACAGGCCCTTGTGACAGGCCGGCCTACGAAGACCCATGTTACATCACATGGTGTATGACAGTTCAAGTATTTCGAGATAGTGCTACGGCGTCCGCGGGAGCTTACGCGCACTCGCAAAGCACGGTGAGTGTGAAAAGTGTGCGAGGGTCCCTGATGCGAGCACGGCATCGGGGGCAACTGAGCTAGTCCGAAGGTCACGTAACGTGAGCACGACCCGCTTGGGTACAATGAATGTGGGGTTGACGGGCCGCTCGTTCGAGTTGGTTGAAGCACTGGAGCGAAGAAGAGTTGATTTCTGTGCGGTACAGAAGACGAGGTGATCTCGCAGCAAGTCAAGGAACATAGGGCGTGGCTTCAAGGCCGTTCTATGTGGAAGTCTCAGGACCACCAGTGCTGCCAGTGCAATCGTCTCCGAACGATTTCGTGACTCGATTGTAAGCGTCGAACGCTTTGACGATCGATTGATGAAGATCATTGTCGTCGCTAAGGAGTGACTCTATCACTTCCTGTCTGCGTATGCTCCGCGGAGTGGCTGCGCCGATCAAGCCAAGGAAGAGTTTTGGAGCCTGCTCGATAAGAAGACAGCAGAGCTACCGCCGAAAGATGTCATGGTAGTCGCTGGTGACCTTAATGGGCACATATGTGCTACGAAGGACGGTTACAGCTGTCATGGTGGCTTCGGGTACGGGTTATGTAACGCCGATGGTGAGAGTATTCTTGATTATGCGGAATCGCATAATCTCACCATAGTGAACACCGTCTTCCGAATACGCGACTCTCACCTTATCTCATACTATAGTGGGAGCTCAGAGTCTTAGATAGACTTTGTGCTTGTGAAGGATCGCGACCGAGGTCTTGTCACAGATGCGAAGATCGTGCCGTATGAGACGATCGCCCCACAGCATCGACCGTTGATCTGCACCTTAAAGATCGCCCTTCCAAGGCTGAAGTAGATCGAGCGATGCGGTGCGCCGAGAATCAAGTGGTGGCGAATGAGAGAGAAAGAAGCAGCTGTGATTTCTCGCGTGCGGTTACCGACAGTCACGACTGTAGACGAAACTTGGAAGAAGGCGACCGACGCGATACGTCAAGCTGCACAATCGGAACTCGGCATTACGAAGCCTGGGCGACGAAAGATCGACAAGCAGGTATGGCTGTGGACACATGACGTGAAAGCCAAAGTTCGAGAGAAGAAGACACTCTATCACGTATTTCTCGGCGAAAAGACAGCGGATAATTGGCGGAAGAACCACGAAGCGAAGAAAGCTCCAAAGAAGGCCGTGGCTGTTGCAAAAGCCACTCATTATGGTGATGTCAACGAGAAGCTCGAGTCACGCGATGGCGAGCGGTACCTGTACCGGCTTGCTAAGAATCGCCATCGGGAGACCGAGGACATTGTTTTTCGGCATCAATGATGACAATGGCCGTCTTCTTACAAACCGCAAGAAAGCATTGAAGCGATGGCGCGATTACTTTGAGGAGATCTCCACAGCAGAATTTCCTCATCCAGCCATCCCTTCTACGGATCCAACCCACGGCCCCGTCCAGAAGATCACCGTGGAGGAGACAGAAGCGATTCTGAAAAAGATGAGGCCACACAAAGCGACTGGGCCCAACGACGTGGCGGCTGACCTGTGGAAGTCAACGTTTTGGTACCCGGCTGAGTGGTTGGCGAAGTTCTTTAATCAGGTTGTAGCAGAGAAGAAAGTGCCTGACTGTTAAAGCCGAAGTACGACATTCCGATCTGGAAGAAGGGCAGTCCTGCAGACTGCTCCAATTACGTCCGATTCGCCTGCTTGCGCACAGAATCAAGACCTTTGAGCGAATTGTCGACGGACGAATTCGTGACATCGTCCAGCTTTCCAGCAATCAGTGCGGCTTCGTGGCTGGCTGTGGCACTGTTGATACCATTCACGCTGCCCGCCTCCTGATAGAAAAGCACCGCGAGAAACAGAAGCCAGTGCATATCGCCTTCATCGACTTGGAAGCCTTTGACCGCGTACCGCGTGAAGTAATGTGGTTCGCCTTGCGACATCATGGAGTTCCTGGAGAGCTCATAGAGTGGGTGCGAATTCTCTACTCTTGTCCAAAGAGTAGAGTTCAAGCTGCAGCCGGAACCTCGATGGAGTTCCCCATCTCTGTCGGGGTACACCAGGGTTCTGCGCTTTCCCCACTCCTTTCTGTTGTCGTGATGGACGCTATTACACGAGATCTTCAGAAGCCAGTCCCCTGGACACCGCTTCACGCTGATGACATGATGCTCGCTTACGAACATAAAGGTGAACTCGAGCGAGAAGTGCAAGCTTAGTGCGATCGTTTGGAGCGGTTTGGACTCAAATTGAACCACCACTAAGGTTAACGGCATCGAGCTCCCACGCACTTCGGTTTTTAAGTACTTGAGATCAGCAATAGCATCTGATGGCAATCTGATGGTTGAACTCGCGCGTGCAGCTTGCTCCAAGTGGCGCTCGTTGACTGGCGTGCGCTGCGATAGAAAGATACCAGAGCGCTTGAAGTCAAAAATATAAAGAACCGTCTTCCAGCCGGTAGCGATGTACGACGCTGAGTGTTGGCCTGCGATCGAGAAGGTTGAAACGCGCCTCGTGTCCTGGAGACCAATGCGCTGGACGGCTGGAGTAACGCGCATGGACCGCATCGAAACGATGTCATTCGGTAGAAGTTCGGTATCGCGCCGATAGCGGACAAGATGCGCGAAGCTCGCTTGTGATAGTACGGCCACGTTCTGCGTGGGAAAGAAGAAAGCGTCCGCAAGATAGGCCTTAAGTTCGAGGTGGTAGGAAAGTGGTCTAGAGGGCGTCCGAAGCAGCGCTGGTCTGATACGTTACATAGGATTTGAAAGTAGCTGGTGTCCACCCCGATCTAGCGCTGGATCGGGAAAGGTGGCGTCATGACACCAGAATAGCGGACCCCGCCACGAAGCGGGACAAACGCTGAAGAAGAAGAAGAAGAAGAAGAAGAAGAAGAAGAAGAAGAAGAAGAAGAAGAAGAAGAAGAAGAAGAAGAAGAAGGAAGAAGAAGGGAGAAGAAGGAAGAAGAAGGAGGAAGAAGAAGAAGAAGAAGAAGAAGAAATGTAGTAACATTTGCACTGAGAAAGCTGGAAGCCGCATCTACAACACCTATCTGGTCATTGCGATATCCATTCTATGTCGATACCAAGATGTAGCGTTATCAGGGATGTCGACCAAAAAAAGCGCTCAAAGCGTTCCAGTTTTCTAATAAAAACATAAGAATAAACAACCAAAACGAGTACTTGTCCAACATGAATGACCCTCCTCGGTTTACAGACTACGAAATATCACGACGTTATGACAATGTGAGTCATATCTGCTAGCGGTTATTGACTGGCTCTGGGTGGTAGTGCAATTAGATACAGCGAGAATGCCGAGGCTTCAACACGAGAGAACGTGGGGCTTAGTGGATTTTCGCAGGAATAAGCTGTTATGTGTAAACTCACCGTTGGATGCGTTCCATAGCCCAGGTAGTCATCGTCTGGAAACAAGGAGTCCTCCTTAATTAGGTAGCTTTACATTGCACACATCTACGAAAAACAGCAAGGAGGAGAAGAAAGTCCGCAAATTCTTATCGACGCCTTGCTATGACAGTTTGGAGACGATTTATCGTCACTATAACATGCGGGAAAGAGCTATCATTACCAAACGGAAGTGGTGACAATTCAAATCTACGCAGATGAGAAAAGCTGTCCTTCTGAGAGTGGTCGATTCGCAACGGCACCTCCTACCGCCAGCGCCATTCTGTATTCACGGCTTTTAAGATGTAGGGCCTATAAACCTTTAATGACTCCATAATCTCTCTTGGAGGAGAAGGAAGCGTCGGAAATAGTCCCATGACATCGCTTGCATCGAAGTCGTCTTCTGAGCCAAGTGGGTCTGTAAATCATGAATTGTCGTTATACAGAGCGGCATCCCGGGAGGAAGTGGTTTTCACCTACCTACTGGTTCCCATTTCACATCTGCTGACATATCGACATCGTCTGCCAAACTAAGAGCGTTGCTAGACCGCTCAGAGGATGGTGCTATGTCGAAACATTTGTCTGAATTTCGTGCTCTCCGTGTTGACCTTCTATGCAAACTACGCCAAATTTGGTGCAGACAAAACCCAAAGCGGCGACTAAAGTGGGAAACGAGAAAGCTGCAGCTTATTCGTTTAAAAATGGAGTAAAATGAATATACCAGCTTCAGCGACGAATGCGGTTTTCGGCTGCTTCTTTCGGGACTCCTCCTGGCGCGCACCATGCAATCTAGACTGTTTCGTACGCTCCCTATCCCTTTCATGCTTCCTTCGCGAGCTTGGAGGCGATGGAGTGTCAGCGTTGAGCCTTCGCTTCTAAACCACGAAAAATGACTGTCGATCGAAACTAATTGTACAAGATATACAGTCAAAGCAAACACATGAAAGGATGCTAGCTCATTAATCGAATAGACTTTGGTCTCTTCAGCCTTCCACAGGATTTCTTTTCTCGATGGGACGTCTAGTCCTCGTTTACAGAAAACATTTTCCAATCCAGTTTTCGCTTTAGGAGGCAGAGCAAGAGGAGATGGAGGTACTGGGTACTGAACCAAGAGTTATTTTGACTCGTCGCTCGCACTATTGTTCCACACTCAAAAGGCTATATGTCGCATTTTGCAAACAAAGCAATTGTTGGAATAACTGAAACATTAGCTGAGATGTACAGGGTGGCTGAAAAGTACTGGCAATTTTTTTCGGTACTACTTCTGACCTTGACTTTGAAGTTTTTTGTTGTTTCTGTTGCTTCCGTTGTATTCCTCGCGCAGTTTTGATCAAGGATGTGTTGCCCAGTTTTCCCGTTTTCAGTTGCGTTTGCGTTATGCTTCGTGAAACTTAATGTGCCACTGTCATCGAGTTGCACAAATCGGGAATGAAGACCGCGGTCATAGTTCGGACAACCGGCTTCAAACAAAGGACCGTCTACAAGATTGTAAAGCGCTGCAAGGAGACCGCCGGAACCTCGGCCCGTCCCTGCAGGGCCGTCCCACCACAGCGACAACACCGGAGAACATCAGCAATGTTCGTTGTCGCATTCGCCGCAATTCTGAGGTCTACATGAACAAAATGGCTACGAATCTTGGGATCAGTAGAGAACGAGCTTAACATATAACCAGGAGAAAGCTGGGATTGCGGAGCTACAAAGTCGCTCGTATTCACTTCCTCAACGACGGGATGAAAGCTGAGAGGAAGGCGAAGGCGTCGGATGGTCGGCGGTTGTCGCTTGTCAAGGGTGCTGTTCACCGACGAGCAGCTTTTCACGGTCGAGCAGGTTCACAACAGTCAGAATAGCCGGCAGCTGCCCAGGAACGGTCAGTAAAAGACGGCGGCCGCGCAAGGACCATCAGCCGCAGTCATTTCGCAGCCTCGGTGATGGTGTGGGCTGGAATATGCGCTACCTGAAAGACGCCACTGGTCTTCATCGAGTACAACGTCAAAATCATCGCTGCCAGGTACCAGCAATATCCTTCGCGACGTACTGGAGCCGCAGGCGACGTGCCATTTGGAAAAACCGGATTTTCTCTTCAGCAGGACTGGACACCTGCGCATTTCGCCAAATCCACGATTGCCGCTTGTGAGGAGCTCAGGCTTTTGGAGCAAGGACATCTGACCATCCAACTCGCCTGATCCCAACCAGATGGATATTCGGTGTGGTCATTCATGGAGCGGAAGATCTCTACTACTAGATACCACTGTGGAGCAGCTGAAAGCGGCGTTGATGCGATCCTGGGATGAGATTGCAGAGGATCAGGATGCGACCATCGTCAGCGACATCCCAAAGTGACTGCGACAATGTATTGGAGCAAACGGGGCAATTTTGAACTCTTGTTGTGAATTTTTCTGCTCTGTTCTGTTCTTACTGAAGTAATGAAGTTGCTATTATTTTTGCTTGTAAAGCTGTTTCGTTTATGTAGTTTTTCGTACCGCTGAAATACTTTGAAAAATTGCCGGAACTTTTCAGCCACCCTGTATTTGTAGCAGAACTGTTCACTCTCAAAACAAAGGGCTTCTGTGCACTATTCTTCATTGGCTTCAAAACTTTCGGGGGGGGGGGGGGGGGGGAGGGGGGGACCGTGAAGTTCCAGTGATACGCTTCAGTAATAGATACCCAAGTAAAAACACACGAAGGACAACATCCGGACGTCTTTGTTTGAATTAAATCAGAAGTGCTGTACCACAAACCTTTAACCTCGGCCCGGATGAGCATGTGGGTTGCGGACTATCGCAGGTGACGTAGCTTGGTGAACAGGTCTCCTTGTCTTTGTTACCTGAAGAGGAAAGGAGTTCACCAGGTAATGCCTTCAGTTTTCTCGTGGAGATTTGGATAGAGCCCTAAATGATCGCCGTTATTCCTCCGCCCCTATAGTCCTCGATCGACATGAATTCTAGAGAAAGAAAAAAAGATCAACGAAGATCAATCTTAACACGGAAGGACCACTATAAACCCAAATAAACTGTTTAGAAAACATGTGTCAGTCATGGTGGTCCACATGGTAGTCCACAAAACCCGACCTTAACAGTGATTTGAAAGTTCTTAGGGATTTTTTTCCATTTCTGAAGAAGAATGTTAGAGGAAATTCCCCTGGAAGTTAAACCAATTGCTATTTTAGCTGTAATCCCACTTTGTTGCATTTTTTGAAATATTCTAGATATTTTGGCATTGTTTCTTCAAGCTTCAACAACCAACTTGGAGTTCGTCGAAGAAGTTTTGGCTCCTCAACGTCGCTTTGAAATTTCACACCTCCGTCCATGATTTGCCGAAGGAGTCCCATGGCTGCTCTAACTGTAAGGGCAAAAGATGGTGAAATCCCATTCGGCGAATCTAACCGCAATGGGTGCAGATTGGTGACTTTCTCTATGCCTTGCTGCCCTCCACTGAAATTGTCCAAGAGCCATTACACAATGTTTTCGAAGCTGGTAACTGGCATCTCGATGAATGCCAAGGAACGAATCGTGAGACAAAACATCGTTATCGTTAGCACCTCTCCCCTCTACCCGCTTGCTGCTCTACTCCGTGGTGCAGCCATCGACTGTCGGACGGCCACCTTCGTGGTAGATTGATCGCGTCACCATCGTTTTTGATGATTGCCACGTTGAGGCGAGCCACACCTCTCGCAGCAGAGGAATAGTGGCGACGCCCTACATCGAAGGAGTTTGAAATGCTGTTCACAACATGGAGGTCACAAATGTTGAACGCATTTCCTGAGCAAGCCACTGCCAGCAAAATTTGACCTTCCTGACCGCTGCTCGGGCGCGTTGAAATAATGTTGCATAATGTGTTAGGGAAAAGTGGTCAAGGCCTCCCCATAAAGCGGTGGGCACATTAGGGGCAGTGTTGACGGCAGGCTGAAGCTTGGGGTGCGAGAATCGCAGAGGGGGTCGTACTTCGATTTGGTTCCTAAGACAAAATTCCTCGGAGCGATCGTTCTTTTGCAAGTGTTGTAAGCAGAGGGTTTAATAAATTTATTATTACTAGTGTTATTATTATCTTACTATATATAATTCGCTTAATTCGTCGGTCACGTTGTCAGTCACGGGGAGGGGGGACTGAAGCCATGATATGCATAGGACAGTGCGGCGTATGCCAGCCGGGTTTTCTTTCAGCTTAACAATGGGCGATTGCCAGCGAACTGAAACCCCGGCGGCGGATCACCCAAGTTTACGATGTATTCAGCGAACAACGCGTCAGGGTAATAATGAACACGTCGGCGACCGTGCATGGCGAGCCGCAGACGTGCCGAACACGTCGGCAGTACAAAACTTCAGCCCTGGGGGTAATTGAGGTCGCTAAACACGAATCCGAAGTCGACCAATCGATACCGATCGATATTATCGATTTTTTGAGGATCCCGTTGAGGAAGATCAGCCGATCCATTTCGATTAACATAATGGTCAGAAGGCCTAGTGAAGAATAGGAAACCCGTAGCGGCCATGGCGTCCTATTCTCGGGGTTTGGGGGCGAAGCCCCCAACCAGTAGTAGGCGGCCACTAGGCCGCCGAACGACTGGTTCAACTAATAAACATTTGACGAAAATAAATCAATTAAATGGAGATTTTTTAGGCATGACAACAACATGGCAACACCACGAGCACGGCTTCTTCTATGGAAAGCAGACGTCATATGAATTTGCAGAGTTATGGCATTAGATAATAAATTTTTAAGCATTTTTTAAAACAGCTGAAATAAAGCGATTGCTGCTCAATTTCGCACTGACGGCGCGACACATTTTTTAGTAAGAGATGTAACTACTGAAGCTGAACATGGATCTTAGCGAAGTTTATCCTTCAATTTGTCGCAGGAAAAAATCAGGCCTCTCCTAAGCAACCCTTCGTCCGATCAGGTGGAGTGATTTTCCTATCCTGGAGTTTTCCAAAAATAAAATGTTTCCCGAACAAAGCTACCACTGAAGCTGAACCTAGAGTCCACAACAGCACAGCTTTTATTTAGCACTTCTTCAAGATGTCAAGTCTTTCCTAAGCGATGTTCCTTGCTGTCAGATGAGGTCATGCTCAAAATTTTCTTTTTTTTTTTCAAAATTAAACATTTTTGTTCCTGAACGAAACGATGTCTAGAGCTGACATGTAGCTTTAAAAAGCCGGCACTTAAACGATCACAACTCACTTACTTTTGAGAGATGTGCAAATGCGGGCAGCATTCGAAAAACTAGAGGAAATGCTCTTTCTGATGATTTCAAAACTGTTTTTCAAAGAAGGCATCTTCACGCGCGGCCGTTATGCTGCTATTTTTGCGAAAATACTTGCCGAAAATCGCAGCCCCTCGGCCGCGCGTGAAGATGCTTTTTTTGAAAAAGCATGGTTCTGTGATCATCAAAAAAGCATCTTTTCTAGTTTCTTGAATGCCGCCCGCATTTCCACACCCCTCAAAAGTAAGTGAGTTGTGATCGTTTAAGTCGACGACGAGCAATCGACCAGTGATCCATAATTCTTGATCACATCGAAAATTGCTCCAGATGAGCTGCGTTTTTTGTTGTGTGTCGAATAAAGATTGCGCTTTTGTAAAGCTATATTTCAGCTCTAGACATCATTCCGTTCAGTTAGAAAATGTTTATTTTTGAAAAAAAAAAAGAGAAAATTTTGAGCATGACCTCACCTGATCGCAGGAGGATCGCTTGGGAAGTGGTCAATTTTGAATATATATATATATATATATATATATATATATATATATATATAATACTTATGCTCGAATGATCCATTCGAATAGGTATTCGAATGATTTTCATTCGAATTTGAATATTCGAATTCGAGTATTCGAAAAATCGCGTTTTTCGAATGTATTCGAATTCGAATGTTCAAAAAATCGCGTTTTTCGAATGTATTCGAATTCGAATATTCAGAAAAATTGCGTTTTTCGAATATATTCAATTTCGAATGCTCAAAAATTTTCGGTATTCGAAACCATTCGAATATTCGCAATTTCCCAGAAAGCAAAAATTATTCAAGTATTCGAAAAGTGTCATTCGAATGCCCAATAAGAATTTGTGTATCGGCGTATTTTGAAAAGGCTTGGTGGGTTTCTCGGGTAATTTGGGTCGCCAAAACGGTTCTGTCTGTGAATCAAAGCTGTGGTACGATGGTGGCTCGGTGCCCGGATACTGAGCGCCTCATCGATACTAGTCACTTCCCGAAAAGCCCTGTTAAGAGGGAGAACTTCCACAACGTCTCACAATGTTGAATTGCAAAAAAATTTCCACGGAGAATCGCTGCAGTGGTGAATGACCGATCGGGGACCAGTAATCGTCGCCACCCCGATTGGTGAACTCTGAGGGAAGACCACTTTCACCGATAAAAGTATGGATAGTATCAACCGGTATTGATTGCCTGATCAATCTGTGACATGGTCTTCTGAATTAAGGCGCTCGCTGGAGACGTCTGAATATTTTCCAGTATTTTGTATACCTATTCTAATTTAGCCTAATTTTATGAACCTGTTCCTGTCAGTAATTTCTGACACATCGACGATCGACAGCTCTTAGCGCGCTCCTATATAGTATCAGACGTTTTTTAGATATTAGAGTATGGACATAAGGGTTAGTTTGATCTGGACCAGTTTTGCATTCCACTCAAGCAGTTCTGGAAGCTATTTTCGCCGTAAACGTAATAACGTAAAGGATGAGGGACAGCAGAAGGAAGGATAAAGGTAAATTCTTGTTTGGGAGGTACCAAGCATTCCACATTTATTACTGCGCCTGTGCAAAGCGGCCGAGGGAGAGTAGGAATTGTTAACAAAAAAAAAAATTTGAAAATGATGGTTCAAGCGGCGTTTCAAACGGACGTTATTTGTCCTTCACGCTGCAGTTAAGAGTCTGAGACCACAAGCTAGCAAATGTCTGCAGGATGGGCGTGAGGGTCAACAGGGTGCGCTTCTGTCTTCTGTCACGTCGGGTGTCTCCTGGTGCAGAAGAGTACCCCATGAAGTCGGCTTTGTAATTTTCGTCACGCTATGCTCTTCTGCTCCTCCGTGGTCTGAATGCTCTGCTTCTGGATTTCGTTTCTACAACGACTACAGTTCCGCAAAAGCTATACTATAAGATAGGACTTCACAAAGGGGAGGCGGCGTAGGTCGGCCGGATGTTATCGATCGATTTTATCGATTTTTGTTCTGAATTGGCCATTTGAAGTGGGATTCGCATGGATACGTCGGCCGTGTGCCGGACTTCACAAAGGCGAGGCGGCGTAGATCGGCCGGATGTTATCGATCGATTTTATCGATTTTTGTTCTGAATTGGCCATTTGAAGTGGGATTCGCATGGATACGTCGGCCGTATGGCGGACTTCACAAAGGGGAGGCGGCGTAGATCGGCCGGATGTTATCGATCGATTTTATCGATTTTTGTTCTGAATTGGCCATTTGAAGTGGGATTCGCATGGATACGTCGGCCGTATGCCGGACTTCACAAAGGGGAGGCGGCGTAGGTCGGCCGGATGTTATCGATCGATTTTATCGATTTTTGTTCTGAATTGGCCACTTGGAGTGGGATTCGCATGGATACGTTGGCCGTATGCCGGACTTCACAAAGGGGAGGCAGTGTATGTCGGGCGGATGTTATCGATCGATCTATTTTTCTGAAGTTTACCGTAGTTTATCAATATGTTGGCTGGAGAATAATTACATTCACAAGTTCATCGCAAATAAGAAATATTTATTCCTACCACTTACTTGGGTGAATCACCAGAACGAAATGAGACTGGCCCTCATGGGTAGCCTATTCCTAGCTACTTGTAATACATTTTGTGGCCGCAAAATCGACAGTGTGAAATTCCACATTTGTAGATGAGCAGGACAGACTTGCTGCAGATTTACATGTAGTACTTTGTCGTCAGTCCTTCATTAGCTGCCGCTAGGCAAAAGCATTGTTTCATGAAAGTTCTTTGACAGTCAGTCTGCCACCAATTTCAAAAAGGATTGTTTTTAAGTGACCTAGAAGATTACAGTGGCTCAACCAGATAATGTTCCCTTCAAATGTGTTGTAAACCTTTCGTTTGTTCCTCATAAGCAGCAATTAACAAAACACTAGTATTCCTTTGAGAAAAATTCGTATTCCAGTAAGCAAGGAAATTAGACGCTTCCATAAGCCCTTTGATCGTTCTACGTGTAAGTTCTCTATCTCATTTTCACGACTCACATGGGGGCTTATGAGATGCCTGTCGATAAAAACCTCGTGCTTAACTAGGAAGGGATCCGTTATGTATTGCTTCCCTTTTCTCTTCTGTGTTGCCTTCTATCATGTCTATAATACAGCCTGATTTTTCATTCGAATTCGAATATTCGAATCGAATATTCGAATTCGAATATTCGAAAAATCGCATTTTTCGAATGTATTCGAATTCGAATGTTCAAAAAATCGCGTTTTTCGAATGTATTCGAATTCGAATATTCAAAAAATCGCGTTTTTCGAATGTATTCGAATTCGAATGTTCAGAAAAATCGCGTTTTTCGAATATATTCGATTTCGAATGCTCGAAAATTTTCGGTATTCGAAACCATTCGAATATTCGAAATTTTTGGGAGAGCATAAGTATTATATATATATATATGCTACATATCAGCTCTAGATATCGTTCCGTTCAAGGAGAAAAATGTTTAATTTTGAAAAAAAGAAAATTTTGAGCATGACTTCACCTAACAGCAAGGAACATCACTTAGAAAAGCCTTGATTTCTTGAAGAAGTGCTAAATAAAAGCTGTACTGTTGTTGACTCCAGGTTCAGCTCCAGTCCTAGCCTTGTTCAGAAAATATTTTATTTTTGGAAAAATTCAATATAGGAAAGTCACTCCACCTGATCGGATGAAAGGTGGCTCTGGAGAGGCCTGATTTTTTTCCTGCCCCGAATTGAAGATTAAATTTCGGTAAGATCCATTTTCAGCTTCAGTAGTTACATCTCTCAACTAAAAAATGTGGCGCGCCGTCACTGCGAAAATTGAGCACCAATCGATCCATTTCAGCTGTTGTGAAAATTGCTTAAAAAATATTATCTGATGCAATAAGTCTGCAAATCCAAATGACGTCTGCTTTCCGTAGAAGAAGCGATGCTCAGGATGTCACCATGTCGTTGCCATGCCTGAAAAATCTCTTTATTGATTTACTTGGGTCAAAACTTCGTTAATTAAATATTGATAATTACTTTTCTTTTCCACATTTTCTAAAAATGTTTGCAACACTGAGACAACTTAACATTGAGGTCCAGAGGGGGTCTAGACTTTCTCGGAGAGGGGGGGGGGGGTCGTAAATTTTTCACAGAAATCGCAGCCCACGCATGAGCCTGGTTGACGGTTGACGCAGTATGGTCAAATAATGAGATGAGCGTTGGTTGAGTGGCGCTGAGAGCCTAGATCTGATCTAGCGCAACTGATAATAGCACGCCCGGGCGGGAAGAATCGGGCGGCTCCCACATTCGAGTTCGGACGGAGTAGTTAGTTTTGAGGGAGTCCCACCGGATGCCGCCACCATCATCCCCCTCCCTTGCGTTCTCGTCTCCGCCAGTTTCTTTGTTTGTTTGTTAACTATCGTTAATAATAAAGTGTTCGTCCTTATCTCGCGTTGCAAGAGTACCATCACGGTCGTTTCCTCTACTTCGTGCAAGTACCACGCATCCTGTTTCTTGGGATCAGGGAAACAAAACCCTACGAATGTATGTTGCATGTCAGCGCAATTTCGTCAGCATCGACAGGAGGAATGCAGTGGCAGCGTTTCCTTTTCACAGGGGTCAGCCTACGTTCCGAGTCCAATCAAAGCGCTCACTGTTTTAATTTCATTTTCAACTCATTTTTCGCAAATGCCTGATAACAACTAGCACTTACGTTTATGGAGCTGTTTGAAGAAGGGGGTATAGTTTTCATCGTAAAGGAAGTCAAGATGGAGGAAGCCATGATCAGCACCGTAAATAGCCCACTAAGCACAAAGTTTGTGTAGAAACGTTGCTCTTGGCATCACAATCTTCACCTACCCGTAAGAGTTATGATTTAAGACTTGAATGAGCTTCACATCTCGGCCGGCATGACCGTTCAAGGGCAACCATTTTATGTGGAAATCAATGTAATGCGCTGGTAGGTGAAAAGGTTTCTCACCAAGCAAATTGCTGCTGTCGGTGTTGCTATCCTCCATGTTTTCGTCAGTGGAGATCATACAAGTGTTCAGGTTGTCTGGCGTGCTCTACATTTAGTTGCTCTACATTTTTGCGTTCTTCCAGAAGTGCTTCCAAAATAGCAGCTGATGCACCTGCACGTGCACCAACTGCTATTTTCGATAGATTTCTGACTTCCTTTACGTTAAGAATACAATTTATTTTCTACAGCAGACTTCAATCATCAAATGCCTCGATTGTTCAAATACAGGATAGAACACCTTTTACTGTACTGCACGATCCCAGGAGTTGAAAATTTTCAATTAAAATGTTGCCATTTGGGATTCAGACCACGTTCCCTCCATCGGTTTCTGAATTCTCCGCCTATAAGGTGGGCATAGGTATCAAGAGGAAGGTGCGGAGCACCAATTTCGCCCAAGCTCTGTGACTGGTGTTATTTGGAGTTCTGATAACGAATCTGTCTTTCGTTTTCGAAAATTTTGTACTGAAAACCCAATTTTTTGCTTCCCCAATTTTAAACAACGTGATAATGCGGCGATACGATACGATTCTGGCCATCTAGAACAAGAGGAAATCCACTGAAAAGGGGTTACCAAAGCCTAAAAACGGCATTAGGGCACATTCCTTCACGGCAAGAGCAGACACCGTATATCTAGCATTAAAAAGTATTATAAATCGAACTCTAGACAATTATCAGTTGTTTAGAAGGCTTGCTGGGAGCTCCCTCCTCAAATGCGAATGACGTGTTTCCGTTCGAATTGCTTGCTCATGTACCTTTCCCTTCCTTAACGGAACAATTGTACCAGTTCTACATTGCTTTGATTTCTGTCACTATTTATTTACTCAATTGAGTGGTGATATCCTGTATGGTGTTTTGTCTCAGTCCATCTTAAATGAGCGTTATAAATTATTAGTATTACTATTACTATAAAAGTAAAAGGCTGCTGTTAGCAGACATGTTTATCAATTACAAGAACGATGGGTCTCATAGAGCCTGAAACTCATTACTTAAAAACGCATCATCAAAAAGAAAGGAAACCTCGAGCTTGCTCCTATGAATCGAGAACACTACCTACTACTGCGCGCCGCCGCAATACTTGCTACCTCGGCCATAGCTATGCTGGACACTATGTCAGCCGTACCTGACCAGCGACCGAAAAGGTGAACTAAAGAGGTGCACCTGGCAATTCCGATCTATGTATCATTCCGCAGATAAGTGAAGACTTTGAAATCACACGCTTCACGTTCCAGGAAATTCTCACAAAGAAAACCCAGTGCTTCACCTCCCTGGGACAAGTTCTGGAGAGGTGCACGAGTTCTGGAGATAATTTTGAACGGGGGAGTGGAGGGAGGACAATTAAGTATTAAGTGAAGCATCTAACGAACATTCGCCTACGTTAGAAAACGCGGCACTATTGCACTTTCAGGACTCCAAAGGTCAAGGAGAGTCGAAAAAAATCGCCCAAACTTCGCCCAGGGGTTATTTGAAGTGCTGATCACGGATCTCACATCCGTTTTTGAAATTCCGGAGGATTACGTTAGGTGACGTAGGTATGGATAACGAAGGCTGTCAAGATCGTAATCACCGAACCAGCCCAAACTTCGCCTAGGGATGTTATTTGGGGTGCTGACTGGCATCCGTTATTCGTTTTACCCTGGAGTATGGTAGGCTACGGTAAGTACGGGTGACTATGACCGATTTCGCCCCAACTCCAGCGTAATACGAAAAATGGCTGCCAGATGCGTGATTAGCATCCCAAATACCCCCCCCCCCAGGCGAGGTTTGGGAGAAAATTTTTTTAGACCTCTTCTCGACCTCTGGAGCCCTAAAAGTACAACAGTGCCGAAAACTCGTGTGACTAGAGATAGAAGCTGAGTGCAGCACAAACTGCTAGAGCTACTCAATACCCGATTTTTGTTAGATAAAATACAATCTTCATTTAGTCGGCAACACCAGGAACCGCAAGAACCACAAATCTCTGCAGAAATTTTGTGCCTGTGTGTGTGTGTAAATGAAATTCGAAATTTCGTAAATCGTAAATCGTAATTACGAAAAACCGTGGCAAATCGTAAATCGTAAACCGTAAATCATAAAAGCTACTTAAAGTAGCACAGTAAAGCTGAATTTTTACAGGTTTTTCTGCTAATGTTAATACAAAATAATGCTATATTTGTTTATTTCCCGTGTTATTTTCAGCCCAAGCTGGGCAGTTTTTTTTTTGCCAACCTTTTTCCCTTTTTGTCTTTACTTCTCCTTCTGGTCAGACGAGACATCTCAAATCAAACTTGACACGTTTGAAAAATCTCGAAAAAGTTGATCACTTCAAAACGTTACCTTAACCTATGTATGGTGTGGAGTAGCTTTCATGGTTTGAAGGAAAATTAAACTTTCAACCACTTAGCTGCTCTCCAGATTCGTATAGATATATGATTTAGCAGAATCAATAATAAAAAAATTAATATCATACCACAAAAATTATTTTTAAAAAATCATTTCACCGATCATTAATCGGAGAAAACACTAACTGCGCATGCAGTTGAACAGACGCGTTCTGAGCTAATGCATGGCGCAAATCTATGCTATGGTGCACCAAAAGCTCTTGATTTTTCTACAGAACTATCGAAAAAGTCTTGCAACAAAATTTTCGATAATTTTTCAAGATCTATCAAAACCTGTTACGGTCTGGTTTAGTCCCACAAGCTTATTGCTCAAACATACTAAAATATAATGTCATATATTCTAGAATATTCTAGAGTATGATAAAGGTGGTCTCGACTTGAGTGGCCTACGATCTCTGTGGCTCGGACCGGTCGTCGCAATAGAGTATCGCTCAGTCTCACATTCTCGGCTTTCTATTAAGAACATTCTGAGGGAACATAGTCACGGGAGTTGAGTCGGGGTCTTCCACAACAACCATGCGGTAGGCTCAGATACTCCCTCAATGACAACCACCTCCGAAGCAGTCAAAATCCGACCTTCATCAAAAGAAGGTAATGCTGTACTATTGGCGGGGCACCCAAGGAATGCTCTACCACGAGCTTCTTGGAGCCAGCACCACATTGACTGCGAACATCTACGCTGTCCAGCTGCAAAAGTTGAGTGAGGTCAGGCAGTGGAAACGACCATGACGAAAGAAATTTTACTCTCTTCACGACAATGCTCGGCCACATGTTGCAAAAATGTCTCGACAAAAGTTTTAGTAAAATTAGGTTGAACTCGAAAGGAGTGCGAATGACACGGTCTGCGGCTAACCGACGCACAAGACGTGATGCAGTCCGGGTTAGAAGGTATCACATATCATGGTGCCACATTAGGACATTAAAACTGCTAAAAGAAAGCGAAAATGAGGTACCAGAGGAAGGAGAGCTGGCACTCTTCCTAACCAGGGCTGCATCACATCATTTGGACATCGGTTGCCAGTAGATTGATAACATTTACGAAAATTTACGATTTACGACCCAAAATGGCGTAAATCGTAAATCGTGAAAAATTTGCCAAAATCTGCAGTAAATCGTAAATCGCAAAACGTAATTACGCACACCCCTGTTTAGGAATATCAAAGATTTAATCACTCCGAATATAATGAACGAAATAAACAAATCGCCACGCCCTGAGCCCTTCGTCAGGTCTAAATTTCTTGTATGTATAAGCAGCGTGGCTATTTTAGACGTGGAGAAGGACATAAGGCTGGAACGTTAATAAATATGTGGATATTTCGAACCCCACTATTATAAAGGGGAAGACCCTACTATGAAGCTTAGAGAAACGACTATCTTTAGAAATTAACAGAGGCGTACGATAACTCAATGCACAAATAAAGAGATCAAAAAATGAAGTAGATAGAGGTACCGTTGGATAATCCAGCATCAGTGGAATCGAGGATTGAGAGAGGATCTCCATTAACCCTTCGATTATGGTCAAGTGAAGCTGACTTCAGGTCGTACACTGACTCGAACTCAACGTTGCACGAGGTTAGGTGTGAAGAAGTTGGCTTCAGACCGAGGAGGCGGCAAAAGTCTGGAATAAAAGACATCCGCGTACAGATGTCGATTTAATAAAATGTCGCATACATGTTGCTATCAGAACAAATAGAACGAGAACTGAAAGTGTAAAGCCTGCGACAGTATGAATCAGCGTGAGACTAGCCGATCCTGACGAACACACCTCCGAAGGGCACTATTCCGTGTCACCGGGTGCGACGCGGACGCGCCGCGGCACAGCTTCGCCGACTTGTTCCGCGACTCGCTCAAGTATAGGCATGCAGGTTCATTATCAGGTAGCAGAAGCAGGACATGAACCCGATAAGTCGGGCTGTTAGTGGAAGTCACCGCAGAGAGTACTATAAAGTGATTGCAAGACCTACGATTCTTTGGTTCCATCAAGAGAGGGGTAGGGGCTTATTAAAAGAGGATTAAAAGCGCATGATGAATCCGGTTTCCGACGTTTTCACATACATCAATCATTTTTATTCCGGAAGTGGAAAAGGCTGTCGATTGTGGTACTGCTGATTCGAATTTGGAAAAGATTTCTGTTGCTTTTCCTATTCTGCGGCCGTGCTCCTTGCAGTTAAAACTTGTAGATGGCACAAAGAAAGGAAAAAACAAAAAAAAAGAAAGGCTGCGTGAAAGAACATGGAAATCCTACCATAAAAGGTAGTAACAAATCTTCAAAACGTTATTTCGGAACGCAAAAGATCCAGCCGTTCTACTTGGAGAACTATTCTATATTATTTTCAGCTGTTCCTGTAGGTTTGGAACCAAATTGGAGGAGCAACCTAAGAATCGGGATTGCTGCTTTAAGAATTGCTTGGTTAAGCAGACCAAGATCTCTCAACTATCTACCACAAAACTCCACCTAGATGGAATTTCGGCCTAGTTAAAAGTTCCGACTCCACCGACACGACTTGGGTCAAAAAATTGGTACAGGCAGGGTCACCGATTTCGCTGAAACTTCATCTTGGGGGTTATTTGGGGTGCTGATCACGAATCTGACATCCGTTTTTCACGATATAGATATAGGAAAGCACAGGATTACATTCGCAAAGTTTCCGCCGGTGACGGCAGGTTCTCCCTGAACCACCCTTGATAACGGTATGGGTGGTCTCCGACCGAATCGTGAAAAACGGATGTCAGATTCGTGATCAGCACCCCAAATAAGCCCCCTAGACAAAGTTTCAGCGGTAAATTTTTTTCGACCGAGGCCGTGTCGGTAGAGTCGGAACTTTTAACAGTGCCGGGATTTCTTCAAAATGAATGTAATATATGGTGTGAGCTATAAACACTTCGCTAGTTCAAGCGACAAGAGAAGCTGATGCCAATCTTAACGGTGTACACATCTAAAGAATCGAACTTGCGGCCTCCTTGACAGTGTTTTTAGGGAAGTGGGCGGTTTTCTTTTATTTCCGCCTCCCTGTTGGTTTTTGGTTCCCGCCAATTCCTGAATGTTTCTATTCCTGGCGGTCCTCCCCTTCCTCTACGCAATGTATATAGATAGCTGCTGAAAAAATCCGTACCGGAAAGAATTGTGCTCTTCAAAGCAAGGGCTAAATCGCTAAGGGACGTTGCGACGTGCCTACTGCCGCGCGCGGCCGCCGGTGATCATTACTATATCGAATAAGCCGCGTGCACACTCCGCTGCGGCAGTGCGGCAGCCACGCTGAACCATAGCGCGGAGAAGCGGATTCACACTGCAGCAGCGGAGGCCGCCGTGAGGGGGGGGGGGGGTGCACAATTCCGCTGCCGCAGTGCTGCCGGTAGCGCCCGCAGTGGAAGCGAGGAATGACCCGGACATTCCTCACCAAGGATGTGCGTAAATGAAATCCGAACTTTCGTAAATCGTAAATCACAATAACCATCGTAAATCGTAACAAGGCTGGAGATTCAAAGATGAGAAGACTATCTGTGTATTGCGCCCTCATGTCCACAATAGACGTTGTTTTAGTGCTTCATAGCAAACAAATTTGTATTAGGTTGTCACATAAGTTCCGCCCGATTCCGATAGGCGTTACTTTGTGATTGTTTTTTAATGTAGAGAGTAATTGAATCTTCTTCTTCTTCTTCTTCAGCGTTTGTCCCGCTTAGTTGCGGGGTCCGCTTTCCTGGAATGTTGGCGCCATTTCTCCCGATCAAATGCCTGATCAGGGTGCAACCCAGCCATCTTCAAGTCCTGATGCAGCGTATCAAGCCACCGCTGTTTTGGCCGCCCTCGTGGCCGCCTACCGGGCACATCAAGGTTAAGACCAGTCTTTCGGACAGTGTCACCTTTTGCGCGAAGGACGTGGCCGTACCATCGCAGACGAGCTTCGCGCATCTTCTCAAATATCGGGGTGACACCGAACCTCTGCCGTATGGAGTCGTTGCGTACTCGATCCAAACGCGTAACTCCGGCCGTCCACCGCAGCATCTTCGTTTCCATTACGCTGAGGCGCCTTTCAATTTCTTTGGTAACGGGCCAGCACTCAGCTCCGTAAATAGCTACAGGCCGGACGACTGCTCTGTAGATCTTCGACTTGAGGCGCTCTGGTATCTTCTTGTCGCAGAGCACTCCCGTCAGAGATAGCCATTTGGACCACGCTGCACTCACGCGTGAGTTGGCTTCAACGAGTAAACCGCCATCGGACGCGATTGCTGATCCCAAGTACTTGAATACCGAAGTACGTGGCAGCTCAATGCCATTTACCTTAGTGGAGCTGGACTCGTCTTCATCAGTCGTCATATACTCGGTCTTCTTGACATTCAGTTTGAGTCCAAATCTCTCCAAGCGATCGCACCAAGCTTGTACCTGCCGCTGGAGTTCAATCTTGTCTTCGCTAGCAAGCATTACATCATCAGCATAAAGCAAAGTCCAAGGGACTGGCTGCTGAAGATCACGCGATATGGCATCCATAACGACGACGAAGAGTAGTGGGGAGAGCGCAGACCCTTGATGTACTCCGATAGAGATGGGAAACTCCATCGACGTGCCTGCTGCAGCTTGCACTCGACTCTTTGGACAAGAGTACAGTATTCGAACCCACTCTATGAGCTCTTCGGGGACTCCATGTTTCCGTAAGGCATACCATATCACTTCACGCGGAACGCGATCAAAGGCCTTCTCCAAATCCAGGAAGGCAAGATGCACCGGCTTCTGTTTCTCGCGGTGTTTTTCTATCAGAAGACGAACGGCGTGTATGGCATCGACTGTGCCACAACCAGCTACGAAGCCGCACTGGTTGGTAGAGAGCTGGACGGTATCACGAATGCGCCCGTCGACAATCCGCTCGAAGATCTTCATGCTATGCGAAAGCAATCGGATTGGACGGTAGTTTGTGCAGTCTGCTGGACTGCCCTTCTTTTTCCAAATCGGAATCGTCGTCCTTCTCTGCCAGATATCGGGCACTTTCTTCTGCGCAATAACCTGGTTGAAGAACGTCGCCAGCCACTTCATTGGGTACCAGGATTTCGACTTCCATAAGTCGGCCGCCAAATCATCGGGGCCCGTTGCCTTGCCCGGCTTCATCTTATTCAAAGCCGCTTCTACCTCCTCTACGGTGATTTTCTGAACGGGACCGTATACAGGAGGAGAAGATGGAATGCTTGGATGAGCAAACTCTACTGTCGAGACTTCCTCGAAGTAGGTGCGCCATCGGTTCAAAACCATCTTGCGGTCCATAAGTAGATGACCGCTCTCATCGTTGATGCCAAAGAACTTCTCAACATCCTCAGTCTGGCGATGGCGTACCTTCGCGAATCGATAAAGAAATCGCTCGCCATCGCGCGACTCAAGCTTCCCGTTGACATCATCGTAATGAGTGGCTCTTGCAACGGCTACCGCCTTCTTAGCGGCTTTCTTGGCTTCCTGATACAGACGCCATTTATCGGCTGTCTTATCGCCGAGGAATGCGTGGTACAATCTCTTCTTCTCTCGGACTTTTTCCTTAACTTCGTTAGTCCAC
Source organism: Heligmosomoides polygyrus bakeri (assembly GCA_947359475.1). Taxonomy (NCBI): domain Eukaryota; kingdom Metazoa; phylum Nematoda; class Chromadorea; order Rhabditida; family Heligmosomidae; genus Heligmosomoides; species Heligmosomoides polygyrus. The sequence goes on along the minus strand of OX375866.1, from coordinate 52,299,809 downwards.
AGCCATGTCTGCTTATCGACCTTACGCCGTCCCGGTTTCGTAGTGCCGAGTTCGGAACGCGCAGCATTGAGAATCGCGTCGGTTGCTATTTGCCATGTCTCGTCGACGGTCGTGACCGTCGGCAACCGAATGCGCGAAGTAACAGCTGCTTCATTCTCTTTCAGTCGCCACCACTTAATTCTTGACGGACCGCTCCGTTCGACCTGCTTAAACATCGGTGGTGTGATCCTCATAGTGCAGATCAGTGGGCGGTGTTGTGTGGCGACCGTTTCATACGGCACGACTTTCGCGTCCGTGATAAGCCCTTGGTCACGATTTCGCACAAGGACAAAGTCGATCTGCGTTTTAGAATTCCCGCTGTAGAATGAGATAAGGTGGGATTCACGTTTTCGGAATCTGGTGTTCACGATGGTGAGGTCGTGCGACTCCGCGTACTCGAGGATACGCTCACCATCGGCGTTACGTGAACCAAAACCGAAACCACCATGACAGCTGTACCCGTCTTTCGCAGCCCCAACGTGCCCGTTAAGGTCACCTGCGACAATGATTACGTCTTGTGACGGCACTTCTGCTGTCTTCTCATCCAGCAGGCTCCAAAATTCATCCTTGGCTCGCTCAGAGCATCCAGTCTGTGGAGCATATGCAGAGAAAAGATGATACCGCCGCCGTTCTGCAGCGATTACGACCTTCATCAAGCGGTCATTGAAACGTTCCACGCTTGCAATCGCGTCTCGGAACCGTTCTGAGACGATTATGCCGACACCGCTGGTGGTCGTGGGACTGCCACACAGAACGGCTTTGTAGCCTAGGCCTATGTCCCTTGACTTGCTACAGGACCACCTCGTCTCCTGCACCGCACACAAGTCAATCTTCCTTCGCTCCAGTGCCTCTGCCAACTCAAAGGAGCGGCCCGACAACGTACCCACATTCAGCGTTGCCACGCGGGTCTTGCTTACGTTGCGGGACTTTTGGACTAGCTCAGTTTCCCCCCGATGCCGTCCTCGCATCAGGGACCCTCGCATACTTTTCACACTCGCCAGGCTTTGCGAGTGCGCGTCGGCTCCCGCGGACGCCGTAGCATTATCTCGTGAAACATTCAGCACCATCAACCATATGATGTGACATGGGCTGTTCGTAGGCCGGCCTGTCACTAGGGCCTGTCGCCTGCATTCGAGTGTCCGTGTTCAGCTCGGCTCGCAAAAGCGAACAGTTTCCAGTGGCACCACGTGGAGGAACGGACATCGCCACCGAGAGTAATTGAATATAAGTTGTATACTCTTTTGTAGCGCTTTTTTCGCTCTATAAAACTTGGTATATTGTTTTTAAAAAGTCATGAACATTGCATCGTTTTAGGTGCTGGACGAAAACGTGTACAAAACACACATGCGGGCAATAATGCTTAATGAGTTCAAGCTTGGCCACAGTGTGAGCGCGGCCACTCAAAACATCAAGATGGCATGGGGAGTGGACTCCGCTAACCAACGCACCGTGCGCAGGTGGTACCAGAAGTTCCGTGTTGGAGACGTGGACCTTGAAGACAAGGACCGTCCAGGACGACCACCCAAGTGTGATGACGGTCGTTTGAAAGAAAGAGTGGAAGCCGATCCACGAGAACCGTGCGTGAGATGGGGAGAGAACTTCAGGTCAGTCGTACCACCGTTTCGAGGCACCTAGAGGCGATAGGAAAGGTGAAAAAACTGGATAAGTGGGTGCCCCACGAATTCACTGAGGAGCAGCAGAGGTGTCACCTGGAGATCTGTTCTTCCCTTACTATAAGGAACGAAAACGATTCTTTTCTTGACTGGATAACTACCTGTGATGAAAAATGGATCGTGTACGACAATAGAAGAAGATCAGCGCAATGGCTGAATAAGGGAGAACCGCCGAAACACTTTCCCAAACCTAACCTCCATCCGAGGAAGGGCATGCTCACTGTCTGGTGGGCTGCAACTGGTATTATCCACTACGACTTCTTGAAGCCTGGTGAAACGATCACGAAATACCTTCGTTGAGCCAGCCGAAGAACTGAATTTCACCTTGTTCGAGCACATATTTGCAGTTCCACCCACTAATCTCCAAAATGTTGATAAAAACATGGCCGCCAAATGCTCCACACAGAGATTGAACGCGTGCGGGAGGTGTCTACTGTCAAAAAGTAGGCAAAGTATACTCAAACTGGAGCGCGCTCGATGCGAGTGTGTGATCAAAGATCACATTTACGAAAATTTACGATTTACGACCCAAAATGTCACAAATCGTAAATCCTAAAAAATAACCCAAAAAATCGCCGTAAATCGTAAAACCGTAAATCGGAAATCGTAATTACGCACACTCCTGCTCCTCACTTCGCTGCGTGCGGCCGCGGCGCAGTTCAACAGTGCCGCAGTGTGCGAGACCAGCTCCGCCCGCATTCCACTGCCCGCTGCCGCTGCAAAGTGGCTGCGGGACATTATGTACGAATGGTTGCCGCGGACGCGGCGGATAGCGCGGCGAGCGCGGCAGAAGACGTCGCAGTTGGGTGACTTCAGCTTCCAGTGTATCTGGACCTGCATCAAAACTTGCACATCAAGTGTTAGAAATTGTATACAAAGTCAGTTTCACTGCGATAGTGTGTCATATTTTCAGCTTTTCGTGAAGAGGCATCATATAAAATTGAGCATTAGAAAGTTGCTTAGTTTTATAACTCGAACTCAATTTCTGAACCAGAGCATGTTTTCCCGCAACTCCTGCAACACCCGAAAGGGATATCAACAACTCAAACCTAGCGTCTGCAGCAGGTCATGAGGCACAGCTCACACGACCGCAGCGGAGCTCATCGCGCACGCGGCAGTCGCCGTCACGGGCGCGGTGACCATTCGTACATAAAGACCGCCCCTCCTGCAAAGTCTGCACGCGGCTATTGTGCATATCCACACCTCCGAATGGTTACCGTATCATTTAGGCGCGCGTTGGCGGTGGAGCGCCAAATCCTTCATTCCTTGCATTGCAGACGCGAACCTCTCATCGAAAAATCCGGGTGCCATCCCGGATTTAGGGGGTAGAACAGGGACGCCGCCGATGGTGAACTCTGCGTCTCTGCCGCGTGATTAAGGATAGGGCCGCGGCGTTGCCGCAGAAGTGTGTGGGGACCTTAATGCACATCTCCGGGGCGGCCCCGGGGATGGCAGAGATAGCAGGGTAGCGCAGAGAGCAGAGGATTTCGATTGGACCACCACTACACGGCTGTGAGCTGCTCATGGCTAGTGAGTGAATTGAGTGATTCTGCACCGGAGTGTTTACCGTGCAGTGTTTAGAGAGATGTACTTTCACAGAGGGGTCCACACTGTGTAGAACAGTCCACGGATCATTTAATGAGTCAAAAATGATACAAAATCAGCAGAGTACAAAAGATTGCAGCAAAAGTGTGCTCTTTGAAGACTGCCTAGATCGACTTCTTCCATGAAATGCATAAAGTGGAAAGCGCCCTTTTTTCTCAAAGTGAGTTAGTACTTCATCTTCTGATTTATAATTGAAAGATGATACACGAAGTTCACTCCAAGCACAAGAACACGAGCTGAAAAAGATTCTTGAACCTTTTTAGTGTGAATTTTGAATTTGACAGAGGCTACAATTTTTCTACAAATGCAAATGATCATTCAGCTGAAGCGAACACAATAATGAATAAAAAAGCTCTGTAGGAAAAGTGTCCATGTTTCTATTAGCATATCTTTTTATAAATTCTAAGAGATCGCGTGAAGTAGAAGTTTTACCTATATTTATTTTAGTGGCTCGCTTACTCTTCTCTTAAAAAGTATTAGTTCATCCGATACAGTGCACTGAAAAGTTCAGCTTTGTATCTCATTTAATTTGATTTCCGGAGGCTGTAGACATAACGCGAACTTTCTTATCTTCTATTAGTAATTCTTTAAGTATTTGCTACAAAAATCTGTATTGTGCCTAATGAGATATTCCACACTGTCACGGGTAGATTGAAAGTGCTCTCTTCATCGAATAGTGTTCAACCCAATGTAGGAAAGTGATTGTCTAGTAAATACTCGCAACCGATGAGACGCGTCGCAGCAGCTGACTGTAACTACAGCGCTCCGCAGCCGATTCCGCGCTCCAACGTCTTATTTTCGTTGTCCCCGGCTTGTCCTGAGCAAATTTCTAGGGGGACGCCGTACCCTGCTATCGATTACGTCACCCGTCCCCGAGAGCGCTCAGGGAGAGATGCGCATACCGGAGAGGTGGGCGGAGACCGCCTCATATCCGGCCGCGGGCGGTTGCGGCCCCAGGGTGAGTGCCATCTAAGCTGCTCGTGTGGAAACTGCTTTCGTCGCTCAGGGTAGTCCGTAGCAGGGTTCCGCGCTCTTCAAGCGGCAAAACGCATACGGCTGGAAAATGCCTCAAAGTTGCGTGCAGATCGAAGCTCCTCATTCATTCATTCATTCATTTATTACATGGTATATGCCATGTGTTAAAGCAACAAAATTGAAAGACAACAAAAAAAACACGAAACAAACTAAAATAGGGAACAATAACAAGGACTATTACGAAAAAGGAGCGAGGAACTAAAATAACCAAAACATTGTAGGAGAGAAATGAGACATTCTGCAGAAGCAAAGTTCGGGATCTGGAACGACATACTGGCACGCCAACGCCAGCGGAAGCTGGACAGTCAACGGCGGAGAGCCTTCCTAGCGGAAATTTTGAAGACAGACAGCTTTTCCGGCAAAACAGCGGTCTTGATCAAGCGCACAAAATTAGACCCGGCACGATTTGCAAAGAAGCGACATCTTGTTCCTGTACGAGCCCTGGAGTACGACAACTTGATTGAACCCCCTCTAGTTACAGATGGCAGCAATTTGAAAAACCTATCGCTGCTCATACGAGTAAAACCCTTGATAAGTTTGTACACCATAATCAGATCATAGAATTTCCTACGAAATGCCAAAGATTCTAGGCCCAACAGCTTATTTCTGTGAGCATAATTAGGTACACAGGAATAATCATAATTAAGAGTACGCAGTAAAACCTTTCTTGTAAAACTGTTCTGTACAGCCTCAATTTTATTGGAGTCTCGAACCTTAGTGGGGTTGAAAACCGATGTGCCGTATTCTAGAATAGGCCTAACGTACGTTTTATATGCTCGTACTAAAACTTGGGGGTCAGAAGTAGAGAGACCTTTAAAGAGGTTAAATAGACGTCTGCTTGCTTTATTCGCAACATACTCACAGTGCTTAGAAAAGTCTAGATTTTCAGTGACTGTGAAACCCAGGTCCATCGTCTCAGCAACTGCACTAAGAGGACGGCCCTGCATATGATAAGTCGCTTTTCCATTGTTGGAGCCCAAATGCAGAACTTTAGTTTTCTCCACCGAGATTGGTAAGCCCCAAGTATTGGACCATACACACATGTTCTCAATGGCAACGTGAAGAGCTTTGGATCCATTAGGCGAGCTGACCTCATCATAAATCTTAATATCATCAGCAAAAGCTTTACAATTGACTCCAGAGTCTTGCATAATTTTGGGAATGTCATGAGTGTAGATATTGAACAACACCGGGGAGAGAACGGATCCTTGTGGTAAACCACTGGGAGCAGATCTGATGGTGGAATACGCGTCGTTTAATCGCACCTGGAAGGTGCGACTTTCGAGAAAACTAGATATCCATGCAGTAACTCTAGCGTTAATCCCGACTGCGGCTAATCTTACACTAAGAAGGGCATGTGGAACCTTATCAAATGCCTTGTTAAAGTCAAAATAAATGACGTCCACTGATTTATTACAATCAAGAGAGATAGTCCAGTCATTAAGAGAAGCTAACATATTGGTCTCCGTCGATCTGCCTCTAACGAACCCATGCTGATGGTCAGATAGAATTGACTGGGAGTCAAGATGCTGTACAATGTAATTTTTGAGAATCTTCTCAAATACGCGAAGAAAGACTGACGTAATACTAATGGGTCGATAGTTGACCACCTTATCACGCGGAGGTTTCTTAGGAACTGGAATAACATAGGAGTGTTTCCACCGATCTGGAACTTCAGCGGTCATTAGGCTGAGATTGAAGATATTAGCGAGAGGCTCAGAAATAAACGGTATTATTTTCTTAATGTATTCCAGAGGGAGACCATCAGGCGTTACAGAAAAGGAGGTGGGCCAGAGCGAAATGACTTTTTCTATATCTTCACGGTAAAACCACGGTGCGGGAGTAGAAGTTGCATGAGATGAACTATCTACAATATTGGCGCTACAGTGATTTGAAGAATAGACAGCAGCGAAATGAGAAGCAAAGATTTCTACCTTTTCGCCGTCGGTGGTAACGTAGCGAGAACCTTCAATTAGGGCTGGTATTGTCTCCCTGACCTTTAACCTAGAATTGATGAGTTTGTAGAAAGCCTTAGGATTTTTGGAAAGTAACACATTTCTCTCAACTGATGAATTGTACTTCTTCAGCGCCTTAAAGAACTTGTGATTGACTGTTTTATAAAAGTTCCAATTCGCTTGTGTCGGGAAGTTACTTGCTAGCTTGTATGCATAGAACTTACGCCTATGTAGAGTATGTAAATGCTGAGGTAACTTTATTTTAGGCCCTATCACCTTCCGCATGGGCGTGAACATCTCCAAGGCAGTTTTGATAATTTCTAGTAACATTTCATACTTATCGTTGACAGAGTTAGCAGAACAGAAGGAGCCAACCCAGTCAATATCACCTAGAAACGCAAAAACTGAATCATAGTCAGTGTTCTTTAGATCGACACAATATCTGGAAGCTAGGTGGGGACGCCTACACATAATACTAAAACTTACCGAGGAATGGTCACTACTACCAATGGGCGGTCGCACAGTAGCCCTAGAAACTAGGAGTGGATTATTGGACAGGACCAAGTCAAGAGTATTTTCACCGCGCGTAGGCTGGTGAACAACTTGTACGTAGTTGCACACCGAACACATGTTCAAAAACGATTGGGAAACGGGAGTAGAGCATGAGGGAGGGGTATCCCAAGTGATGTCTGAAAAATTAAAGTCTCCAACAATAATCGACGACTGATCACATGCAGAGATATCGCTCAAAACTTTAATGAGATTCAACGACGATTTCGCAGGGCAGCTTGGAGTCCTGTATACGACAGTAAGCCTAAAAGGACAGGGACCGTTCGGAAAAACATCACAGGAAAGAATTTCATAGGAGTCAGGAACTGATTCTCTGAGAATAACTGCGTAAGGAATATCCTTTTTGAGAAAGGTCGCAACCCCACCACCTTGTTTCCTTGGTCTGTCACACCGTACTACATCGTAAAAATCAGACAGGCCACCTAAGATAGGGTGAATTTCATGAATTGATTTTAACCAAGTTTCGGTTAGCAAGACAAAATCGGGAAGACCTGTTGTAAGAATGAACGAGAGTGCAAGGCCGTTTTTAGAGATAGATCGTATGTTTGCCGAAAAAACTGAAAGATGTTTAAGAATGGGAAGGCTGTCATTCAGTTTCCCGAATCAGCTACGGCAGGATCTTGAGAGAGCAAGGTTGTAGCATGAACGGCAGACGGCGAGGGCATTTCAACACTAGATGTATTACGAGAGAGCGTACGAAGATTGCGGGCCGCCCGCTCCTCCCTTTCCTGCTTGGTTAGAGAAGGACGGATGAAGACGCCCTTAACAGGGAAGTGGCGGAGGCGGGGAGCACGTCGCAGAATAAGTTGCTGGAAGAAACGAGTAGGCAATACTACTTTTAACAAACGAGGAACATCGCGACGCGGCCTACCCATACGATAGCAAGTTAAAGGCATACACTCAATGCCGAGGAAATGAAACAACTTTTTGCAGCAGTCAAGATCAAAACTGACGCGAAACATCGGACTAGGATGAGAACATTCGCAAATACCGGAAATAACCACGGATCTTACTCTGTAATACTCATCCAAAGCATCAGAAGCACCGACTTGTAACGGAGAAGAAGACTGAGATGAGCTGTTAAATTGAGTTGAGCGGCAAGAACTGGAAGCTAGGCTGGCTTTAAGGGACGCTATTTCTTCCTTAAGTCGAGCATTTTCGGCCATTAGTTCACCATCTCTCCTTCTTAGCGTTTCCAGCTCCTCGTCCTTCTTCAGCATGCTGTCAAGTAGATGACCCAGCAGTGCTTTAAGGTGAAGAGGAATACTCGCATCCGCATTCACGAGCTCCGCGGCCTCTGCCAGGTCATGATCGCCAATCGTGTTCGCCGAGAGAGGTACGCCCGCGGTTCGCGAGCGCTTGGTACCCTGAATTGAAACCGAGCGAAGAGGAGTGCTCATCTTTTCACAGAATTAGTTATGGACCTTATATAGTGGCAACGGAAACACGAGCTTTAGTTTCGTCCCTGCCACAAGGACTTGTGCAAAGATCAAAATGCAAATAGTCAATATGGATCGACGCTCAATCGCCGCAAAAGAAAACGGTTGAAAAAATAGACCTCAAGAGGTGGCTATAGAAACGATTCTTCTTCTTGCTCCAGCCACTAGAGCAACAGTAGGTCCCGAGCAGAATACTAGGTGAATCAGAAGACTCCTCGCAGTTGCGTAGAGGAGCGCAATAGAGTGGAATAGGACGACCGAGTAGAGCAAGTCCAGGCGCCGCCGCACGCCACTCAGACACGTCGGGATTCTATGAATGCAGGCAGCAGTGGTTCCTAAGGCAGTGGCGACGACAACCTCAAGAAGGCGAGAAGGCGATGTTGTGAGTACCCGTAGATCGAACGAGAATGACAGAGAGCGAAGACACGCTATCGAACTTGACACACCAATTATGGACTTCGCTGATTGGTAGTTGCAGCAGAACGCGATTATGTTTCACTGTCGAAATGACACGACCAACCCTGAACACCAGTACCCGTAGGTTTCACGCCGGCGCCGGGCTGATTATCGGGCTCGATACCTCAAACTTGGGTAATTAAACCTAAACCTCAATTAAACCTCAAATCCCAAGTAGTCAGCTGAAATGCAAGTGTGCCAAAACGCTGGTGAAACGCTGGTGGACGCGCAATCTCCAAAGGCCCCGCACACTTCTGCGGCAACGCCGCAGCCCTATCCTAAACCATAGGGAAGGGACACAGAGTTCGCTGCCGGCGGCGTTCCTGCGCTATCCTTAGGCCTGTGCCTGCTTCGTCCGCTAACGTCCCGCGGGAGCATCCACGGAACGTTCGCGGACGAAGGGTGCGTCAAGTCTTTCACGTTTGCCACAATAATGCACAATTTGCTGAGCTCTGATATCTAGCTTTGAATTGGATACTACGAGAGACAGGAACCACTGCAGAAACAGAAAGTCCGTTTTGTCATCATTCAATCAGCAATCAAGAGTAGAGGCCAAAAGCTGGGTCTTTTACTGCGTCGATTAGAAGCAGTTCGTCTGTGAGTCAGCGTAGGCTAGAAGCAGGGATTCAGATTTAATTGTGGAACACTTACTTCTTTCAATGGCCTCGGTGCAGCCTGGGTTGTCAACCTCAAGTTCTATCTTACACAAGTACGACGAGTCAGCTACCTGCAAATATCAGGTAGGGCACCCTCGCTACACCGGATCACACCTTGTTGTCCAACCCACCTTTTCAAAAACCGCTGTCATTAGGCGTTCACTTCTGATAGCAAGATCCAATTTCCTTTCACTCAATCGATGAATTAAGCGATACTTCTGCAAAACAGATTCTTTGGAGACACCAATGGCTTAGCAATGGTCTTAAATACAAGAGTCACTACAACTGAATATTTGTCAATATGCAGGACTGAAAGCATTTGAGCTCAATTGACAAGATCCTACACGACGCAGCTCAACTGTAGCGTTTCTTCTAACTAGAGATAGTCGAAGAGCTTCAAGAACAACACAAAACATACGTCAGCTAATTCCATCAGTATTTTCTCCCTCATCGGTTGAGAAGTTTCCCTAACCTCCATAATCCGTTTGGCTGCATATTTACATTCCAGTCGAAGCCCTGAAATCGTGCTAATTCTATTTCACGTAAGAGTAGTACGCATCGCTGCGCTGAACAGCACCAGTTGTTAGAAAGTAGCAGAGTGTGGAAGATCAATAAATGGCTAAAATCCTGTGGTCAGCTTTCATCTCTGAAAACCAGCCTATTTATCCTCCAACCAGACGTTCAGCGGTCTAGCGGCCTCCAAACATCTGGTTGGAGGCTTCGACCCCAAACCCCGAGAATAGAACAACCCAATCTTCCTCCACTCTTCTTTAGGTCTTCTTACTTTTATGAAGTAAAAAACCGGCTTTACTATATGCATAGAATAGTGCAGCTGAATATGGTAGGACAGGATCTTCACTGCCCCTATGAAGCCCATCCGCCCTCTATCGCATGTACGCGATTTATTCTCCGATGTGCCCGTTCTCAACCTGGAGAGAAAAAGATCATAAGAGTCCAATCCGCGATGTGCTTAATCTGCAGGAACATAAAGTATAGGGAAAAAGGACGGCGTTATTCAATTCCCTTTGAAATGCGCCACGCATTGCACTTCTACGGGATGTCGTGGAGGCGAGTTGAATGCGTATTTGACCATACAATGACTTGCGGTGGCCAGCCGATGAACAAGTTAGCGCTTTATCCTTCCCAGACAAGTCTGGTACCAATTCATCGACCCCGGAGGGATGGAAGGCTTGGTTGGCCTAGGCGGGAAATCCGAAACAGGAACCTGGAACGAGTGCAGGCGACAGCCGGCGCCTCCTCCGACTGCGTTCCACGCGGCCTTGCAGGAACATAATTAAAATTAATCGGTATTCGTCGACAGGTCGACACCGTTTACGGTCCGACGGCAGTGATACTCCCCAAATCCCATTGTGACTCTCTTTACCTCCCCCCCTCCCCTAGTAGTCCCTTACCCTATGTGCTGGTTCAGAAACCCGACGCACATTGGACGATATTGAGAAAAATACTAGTCCCCTTATTCCCCCCCCCCCTCTCTAGTGGTCCTCTTTTTCTGATCCCCTTTTCACTGTTCCCCCTCCTACTGAACCCCTTTCCGAATCCCTACGCAAGTTGGACACGTTTTCTGGATCCCCACGCTCCGCACTTGGTCCCCATTCATACCCTGACCGCTGAATTTATCGTAAACTTGGACGATCCGCCGTCTAGGATATAGTATTCCAATTACACGCCGTCTAGGATTCCAATTACATCAGTCAAAAGCACATAGGTGTCCCACATCTAGGCATACAGCTCTTTATGGCCTATGCTATACCATCGCTCACCCGAGCGAAGTCTTATGATAACCTCCCGTATCAATCGTGCGACGCGATGAATCTATATGGGAGGGTCGTATTTAAAGATAGAAAACGGGAGCGACAGCGGTCGCGCGCGGCGGCGCCTGGCGCATTGCCAGCTCTGTCGGCCTGCCGCAATTCTCGCATTGGATCACGTCAGTATGCTTCCTACTGGCATCTGGATTGTAGGAACGCATGAAAGGCAGGCGATCCACTTTAAACAGAACAAGCCGTTAGTGATATGACTTAGCTGAGCAAAATGTCACATATCAAGGAAGTTAAACATTGTTTGTGCCCATTTACTCGCTTCACTTCTGAAGGAACGTTGAACTCGAGATTATCGTGAAACTTATGTCCAAGATATAAAGTGCATGGCCTAGAGTGGCATGCTATTAAGGCTAGTTAAGTATATTTAACAGAACATTCAATTGAGGAAGATATGACACCAACACTGGATACTGTTATAAAGTGCATGGCCTAGAGTGGCATGCTATTAAGGCTAGTTAAGTATATATAACAGAACATTCAATTGAGGAAGATATGACACCAACACTGGATACTGTTATGGTTTCAAAAACAGGAATGCTGGTTTTGTTTTCTTCTCCAAGGACCAACGGCGAAGAAGCAAACCCAATGTGCTGGGTCGTGGCGCTCCTCCGCTGTCGAATCTGCTTAACGTCATGTTGAAATCTGCAAAGTTACAACTCTCTACTCCATTACTGCGTTTAACTTCATGCGAAATTTGTAGTTATTAGTGATTTATGAAGCTACCTGTCACCCTCCTCGCTCGCCTCAGAGTTCTGTGCCAGTAGCCCATTGGCGAAGGTCGCTCACAGAACCTTGTATCACATTTAAGGTTCATTCTTCGTAGGGAAGCGCCTTCGATTCGTTGAACCCCATCGATCCTTGGTATCCCGAGAGGGGTGTGGATGATCTAACTTACCCGTTTTAAGCCACCTTTCCGGTGTACAGCAGGCACCAGCCCGCTTAGTACCGTAATTTCTTAAGTTTCATAGCCCCAAATCCGTTTACGTTCCCTTCCCCTCCTCCTTTCCGCCTCGCTCGAAGATTTCCTTCCTGGGCAAGCGCATGGAATGCATGAGAGTTCAAAGAAGCAGTACAGGTGCCGCCACTGGCCTTTTCCTCTCTGGAATCTGCCTCTCCGATGACTCAGCATGCCCGGGGGCGAGCTGCCCCGTAATCGGCCGACGGAGCTGGCAACGCGCCAGGCGCCGCCGCGCGCGACCGCTGTCGCTCCCGTTTTGTATCTTTAAATACGATCATATGGGAGCTTATCAATAGGCTTCGCTCTGGATGAACGGCGGTATAACATAGGCCTATAGGATGTGAAGCTGAAATAGCTCCAGCTCGATCCGCAAAAGTGTGGCGGTCCCGAAGCGATTATTCTCAGTTGGTACAAGTGAGCACTCTTACAGACTAGCACTATAAAACCGTCAAGGGCCCCGATCAGGAGGTACAAAATATGCCACGCCCCTCGCCGAGAGCATGCTACCTTCCTCTCATCCCCCTTGCTCACCCACCCCGACCCTCCAGGTTTCACCGAGAGCAATGGCTGCCTTACGAAGCATTTGAGGCGCAAAACAAAATTTCCCAGTCCGCAGAACAGCGGGTGTATCTCCTGACGCCACCCCAGCAGGAGGCGGGTGCACCCCCTCATGCGCTGCCAACCGTCAAATGGTGTTCCCTCCCAAAATGTTGGATTCAAGATCGCCTTAAACAGCATTTCGATTTCCAACTTCATGGTTCCGCAGCTCCGTTATTGATTACCATCAGGTTGGCATGATGCCATCACTGATTCGAAAACGTGGTGGTCCCGCAACTACTGTTCTTACGTTAAAGGTTTGAGAACGTGGTACCCTAGTAAGAACATCTTGCAACAAGTGGTAGTCGCACGGTGCAATGTCTACGCTGTATGACGGTTGATTGATTTTCGTCCAGCCCAACTCCTCGTGTTTGCCAGCGTCCGAAGTGCAGTGTTGGGTAGGGCACTGCCCTGGTGGAACAGACTTCGGCTCATGTCGACTCCTTTGACTCCTCAATTTGTCGTCAAGGTATTCACAGAAGCGAGCGTCGATGATGGCTTGACCACATGGAGGCAGCAACATGGCATTGGCCCATTGCTTTCCGGTTGCTGCAGAGCACTCGTTTTTCACTGATAAGGTCTCGATCCAAGCCCGCGCTTATGAACCGGTGCAGCGGCTCACGGCGGTCGGAAGCGCAGCGGTTTGAGTTTTCGTCACCGCATGAGGCCCCGTCGCCGGCGATTTGGCGACCTTCCGATCTTGTGCATCTGACGGGCGATGGTCTACTGAGAGGTGTGAAGCTCAGCAGTCAATTCTCGTGTGCTATGGCAGTTGGATGGGCGCGTGTAGCGCAGTCGGAGGAGGCGCGACTGTCGCGTGCACCCGATACCAGGTTCCTGGTTCGGATTTCCCGCCCAGGCCAACCAAGCCTTCCATCCCTCCGGGGTCGGTGAATTGGTACCAGACTTGTCTGGGAAGGATAGAGCGCTGACTTGTTCATCGGCTGGCCACCGCAAGTCATTGTATGGCCAAATACGCATTCATGTCGCCTCCACGACATCCCGTAGAAGTAGAATGCGCTGGCGCATCCCAGAAGGGATTGATTAACGCCGTCCTTTATCCTTTATCCTTTATGGCAGTTGGCCGTCGCCGGGAGTAGTCTTTTTGCCCTCCTGGGCGTAAGAGAGCTGATACCAACAATTTATTTGGTCGGGAGTGAACTTGCCGGTGACTTCCTGAATTGAGCCTTGCCACTGAGTTGCTGTCGAGTTTGAACGGATTGAAAACAAAATCAGGCATTTTTCATTAGAAGTGATCATCGTTCTAGCGAATAAAACTTTCAACAACGCAAGACAAATTAACGTATCAAAACAACGCTTCAGCGAGTTTGCCTTGAGATCTGGAAAAAAACGCAAGTGTTGCAAAATTTATGGCTAGGCCTAAGAGAACCCCTAGAAGGTAGATTGAAGAAAGAGTTCTAAATATGCAAAGCCGCACATCCACATAACGCTTAGCGTGGGAAAAATAGCAGCACCTGGATAGGCAGAAAACCCAAACACGAACCAACTTAAAGCATGACTGCAGGAAACTTACTTTCTACATCATTGTCCCATTTTCTCATCTGCTCGAATCTTCTGCCTATTTCCTCCGGAAGGTCTTCGACAACTGAAACAAGGAGACAACTTGGCGTGCTACGGTGGGACCTTGTTCGTAGTCAAAGAGCAAATCGGCGAAAGGTTCAGATTTTGAACCGTTTTGAACCACGTAAGGCCAGTGACACGGTCCAATCCAATTAAATCCCCAGAAAGGGATGAAACCCGGACCCAAAGACAACGTGTAGCACGCCACTGAGGCAATGTCGCTACGAGTACATTGATTCAGGATTGCTAAGCCTGCAGAATGTTCGATGCATTCAACTTCCCAAGAGAAAGGCGAGCTTGCTAAAAGGTGTGTTTTAGTTAGGGTTTAACCTACACCTCAAGTTCATCCCTTTAGTACATGAGAGGACGAAAATCCTCAAGTTCAACTTCTGCAAAAGTAAACGCGGTATTTCACTGCCAGCGATAAGTTTAGATGGAGGCAACGAAGTACAGCTGTCAGCCTAAAGACGACAAAAGGGCTGTGGCGCTGTTTCCTTTGGACTTCTCAAAAGTATGGAGACACCTTTAAATGTCAGCCATTTACCTAAAAACCACATTTTCTGCAGAAAACTGAGCTTCATGAAACGCACCACACCTATACATTGTTACATGATGTTTTGTTGCGATCAAAACTCTTGCGCCAGGCGGGACTGGAACCCGCATCTTCTGCTTTCCGGGCAGCGATGTTCGCCTTACACCGCTGGCGCTGTTTGACCACTGTAACATCCCCGATATCCTCGAGGTCTGTCAACACCCACACGTGATACGGGATGGGCCGGCCGCTGATATCAGCATGTAACCGGTAAAGCAGAAGACCTTACTAGTAACAATGTTTGAACACATTTGCTCAAATCTGGAGCTATATGTCGCAATAAAGCAAACCTGTAAAAACGTATAGCCTCTCTACCAGCCGCTCCAGGCTTGAGCAAATGTGTTCAAACATTGTTACTAGTACGGTCTTCAGCTTGAGCGGTTCCATGCTGATATCAGCGGCCGGCCCATCCCGTATCACGGGTGGGTGTTGACAGACCTCGAGGATATCGCAGATGTTACGTGTGCACAAACAGCGCCGGTGGTGTAAGTCGAACATCGCTGCCCGAAAAGCAGAAGATGCGGGTTCCAGTCCCGCCTGGCGCAAGAGTTTTGATCGCAACAAAACATCCTGTAACAACATATAACCTCTCTACCAGCCGCTCCAGCCATAAGCAAATGTGTTCAAGTACCATACCTATATTCCTAATTAAATATAGTCTTCCTAGTATATCACACGTCCTCTTTTATATATAGGGGGATCTCTCTCGTAGAGATAATGTCAAATATCAACTGGATTTTTACAGCGCTTCTATTATGAGGAGCGAACCACTCCTCATAATATTATAGTAGAAGTTACTTAGTCCTCGCTAAATAACGAGTCATATTTAGATACACAAGACGCTCAAGGCTCAACCATAAGGCACAATATTGGCAGAAGAGGAAAACGCAAACGGAGACAACACTGTTCACAGCCAGTTTGCGCCTTTACATCTGACGTTCAAATCAGACGAAATTCTACCACAATGTAAACCATGAAATGGTCAGGTTGATGTTGTGTGCTTTCGCTACTGGCAGGTCAGGAGTGATCCAATGTGGTCTAGCTCTAGGAAACAGCCCTCTACCGCGACAGTTTCGTGTCATATGTGCAGGCGGCGCAAATTATAGGGCGAATTACCGTCCACTCTCCTCCGTGGCAACACCCATAGAATTTGTAAAAAAAAACTTTTGAAAGTAAAAAATAAACAACAGCTACGCTAAACTCTTAGAATTAAACATTTTACGAGCAGAAGGGCAACAAAGCTTTCTTAGACTTGGGTGGAGCTCTCGTTTATGGGAAAAATACACGTGGACACCCAACTGGAGACTTGTGCCTGACTGTGTTAAAAGTATCCCCCCCCCCCCCTTCCACAGCCAATTAGCACTGATAATTCTTAAATGGACAAACACTAAGACGGAACTCACGTTCAATGATATCCTCCAAATACTGCATATCGGAAGCAGAGATACTCTAAAAGAGTTGAGCGTAAGAAAAAGGCTCGAGAGAACACCGCAGACAGTAGAAACGGGCACACTGCCACCTACATTCGTAGCTCCTCACTTCTTAAAGCAGGTGTTCTGACCCGGAAATAGTCGTCACATACTCTGAAACCGCACACCTGTCACAACGATAATATCATTGGAATACAAGGCAGACGGAGCCTCGCAAGCGGAAACAAGTCAGATACCCCGTCCTTCTTGCTGAAAACGAGGACCACTCCAGCGTGAAAGACTAGAAACTGCTCTCAGAGGCCAATGCCCAAGCGACAATGCCGGCCCTCAGACACTCGCCCGCGTCGACCGCCGTCGAATTGCCGCTCTTGCCGTAAAGCAATCATGGTTGTTGCGGAAATCGACGGCGGTTGACGCGCCCCGGTCAACCACCGGCGAGTTCCCGTCGGACCATCGTTCTTCGTGGAGGAATGGGCGCCGCCCGCTCGCTGCATCGCGACAGCCATCACCGCGGACGCGACGTTCGCCGCCATTTTCACTAGGGAGAGCGCCGCAGTGCGGCGACGCCTGTCGTATCGTTTGCCGCATGCGCGGCGGCAGCAATCCCTACGCAAAATAGCGCAGCCGCGGAACATCCGAGCCCGAATTGCATTCGTATTCACTCCTTGTCGTCTTTCGAAATGCTTCGAGCGCTGTTTTAGGGTTTAATTAACTGTACTGCGTGTGCAACAGCCACCTTCGAACGGGCGGCGCATATTCTGATTTCAACTACCTACGGCGCCGCGATGCGACGGCGCACGCGGCACCAATCCGTTCACAGGGCGCCGCAGCAATGCAGCTTCAAGCTTGTTTAAGCGGCTGCGAAATGATTGTGTATATATTCGCTGTGTCCCAGCGTGTTGACGGAAACACTATTATAGTGTTTTCTTTATTTCATTCGATGATACACAGTTATGACAGGATTTTTATTTATCTGCCACTCTAGACAATTAATACGAAGGCAGTGCAGTTGATAGTCGACAATGAACACATAATGGACACCACAGTAACCAACAAACCGGGAAGAGACACAGCGAAAGAGGAACAATTGGAACGAATCACGCAATTGGAACAAACAAAACTCGACAATTGAAATTAAATACCATCAGTGCCTAAAAAACACACGGAACATCACCAAAGAAGAAACGAAATTGGCCTTTAAGGGGACACTAAATTCCCATAGAAGCAGCTACGGGTTATGTAGTCGCAACTGAGATTGCCAACGCGTACTGCTTCTGAAATGAACTCCTATGTAAGTATAGTGCAGGAAGCAAGCAACATTCGCTATAGAATAATTTCTACGATAAGGCACATGTACGCAATGGCGACGATAAGCAATTGAACTTACTGGAACTGGCAGGATCGGCAGGATGTGCACTGATCTCAGCTTCACTAAGAAAAGTCGTTCTCGCTCGGTCTGCTATCTGAGACCTAAGCAATTGAATAATCTTTATAAGAAAGCGCAGAGATATCCAGTAATGAGGACTCACATATTTACAGGTACAGAAAGCTGTGCTGACTTCAAACCGGTAACGGTCGACAGGAGATCGATTCAGGCTCAAGCTTAACAAGGAGCGACATCTGCGTCTGAAATTATACTCTAAAAATTTCAAGTATCAGTTACTAATGCTGACTTATCTAGTTTCCATACAAAATATTTTTGAAGCTTTTTCCGAATCAGAGTCGCAACCGAAGGATGGACTTGTCACGGAAATAGTTCAACCCCATATGAAGGAAGAAATATAAGGAAGTGAAATTGTACTCAATAAGGTTTCAATTCCTGCTTGATACACAGTGAAAAACCACACTATTCTGAAACCATCTTCAATGTGATCAGGAGTATCAGGAGTTCAATTAGCCGGAAAAAAGTCCCAAATGTGACCTCCTAACCAATAGAAGCTGTCACTTCTAGAATTTGCTTTTTGAAGAATAGAATCCACGTTTCTTCTAGTTTTCAATTCTCCGTTAATTTTCAGAGGCTCCGAAAAATTTCCGAGTTATGGTATTTTACGTGATGCAACTGCCTTCTCTGATTTCAACGATGACAAAGGGATTTCGATGATGGCAAAATCAAGGCATACAAGATACAATACAGAGGTAGAAAGAGGGGGGGGGGGGGGTTGTACCAAATGCGCTCCGGAAGGGGGGAAGTCGTAGATTTCCGGCAAAAATCGAACCCCACGCTTGATCCAGCATTAATTCTTCGATCAGCCAATCTGCATGGAAGGTAGTGTTTCTCTACTTTCACCACACCTAGGAAGTACATGTAAAAGACTAATTCCGGTGCTCAAAGTATCTAGAAACTCACAGGAATGGATTTCATCGATCAACTCCTGCATTACTCCAACACCTTCACAAGCCAAGGACAGATAAGATAGGCAACTCTGAGTACAGGCTTATACTTGACACATGGGCACCTGAAAATGTTTCATGATGTACAATGTATTTGCGCCACTCGAAGCAGTGGCACGCCAGTGCTGGCTTCTTCAACAATGGTACTCACAAAAATCGACGAATGCCTTTACTTATAGTCCATTTATCTTTCATATATTTCGATCGTTACCTACAGCATATGAACACGAATGTAAGTTTTCTGACTATGTTCCAGTGCCTGAAATAATGTCATCAAATGTCATGTCACGAAACTTCATCAGATCTCTCGAGTGCTTCAATCAGAATAAACAGAGCTATCGCACACAGAAAGAGTGCATTGATGAATCCAGAGAGGACCTGTAGTACATTGGTACGAAGATATGTCAAATAAATTGAAAAAAGCACCGATAACCTCACTCGTACCTCGACTCTTCCGTAGCCGTAGCTGAAATGACGCGTAGCTGGCCAGCGAGACATGACTGCGGCAACTAGACCCATGACCTAGCCAAAGAGTACCGTGAACGTGTAGGATTCCCCGAATCCGGCTAGAAGTATAAAACTCACAAGTGCAGAGCAGTCGAATAACATATGGAAGCCACCGGAAATAAGGACCAGACTGTTGGTCCAGCATAAACGACGTCGAGAAGCTCCAACGAAACTGGAAACTTTAACAAAAGCAATCCACAGCTAGAAATGTGTGGAGGCTCTGAAGGTGCATAAATAAGTAGTCCATATCGAAAATCCTGCTATAACCCCGCAAATGCGTAAACAAAACAACCTCAACATTCAGCTGTCCTTGCGCGTATACGAGGTAGGGTTCCCAGTCGTGTTTTTGTTGATTGAGAATCTACCAATAGAGCACCATCAACAAAAGCTTCTCAACGTCCTTTCAGATCATCATCTTAAAAGCACGGACGAAAATCTCTGAAAACAATTACCTGAAACCATGAAGTGATAGATCTAGTTAGCATGTGAACAATTAAGTCGACAACACCCACCACAGTCCTTGGAGTAATCCAAAACCGGCTTATCATCGAAAAAGACGTGCGGTCAGCCTACGGGCAAGGTTTTACATATAAACCTGCTAATGTGACTATGACATTGCTATAGAATCGGGATTTGAGAACATAACCTATGCTGCTGAAGAGAATCCATAGCTTATAAAGAAATCGCAAATAACAGGGGAACTCAGAGCTTTGTAAAAACACTTTAGAACAACAATAACGCAACAAACAATGGCTAGCACTCGATGAAGAGATCGTTATAACGCGGATGAGAACATATACCTGCACTATGCACTGATGATTGCAATTGCTTCACCAACCCGCAGCGTAGTGCAATTCATTTGAAAGAGCTGCAGTGAACAATTGTCATTGAACATATGATGAATAACACTCTAGGCAACAAGACAACAACGGATGCTTCGAATGGGCAATAATAATAGGAAGAATCCCATACAACAACAGAAACGAACAATAAAATGCGCAATACGAGTATGGGGTAAGTACCCTCATGGCGATGAATTTTACGCTTTTTTCTCATAGGCGAACTCATTATTCTTGCACAATCATAGTGCAGGCTTGGGTCTCCATTAAGAAAGCAAAAGTTCTATCCTATCGCAGGGTGTATATTGAACTAGTCCAAGCATACAAGGAACTGCACCCCTACCCGTATTGCGCCCAACAAAATAATCAGCGCCTAATCATTCGCGTAAAGTTTACAGCTGCATCCTCATATGTCGTACCGAGAGGAACGAAGGTCACTCCTACAATCGGAATGAAATGTTTACCTCTCAAAGAAAACTTACTGAAAGTTATATGAATGGTAAGCTTACAACGCCCTTTGAAGGGATCTTATTAGGTTCTTCCTCCAACATTCACGTTCTGCGACAAGCTTCTCCATTTGTGCGTACCTCTCTTCGTCGGTGTTCCCGAGGCCAAGGAAAAATCTAAAAGGGGGCGTTATCGGGTATCAATAATTGGACAGGAAATGCAATAATTCCAGAACATACAGACCTCGACCTGGCACGATCAAACACTGCTCCGAATCGAAGCTCCTCCCTTCCGTAACCGAGAAGGTCTTCAGCAAAATCTAAAACCCACACAAGTACAAACATTAGAAATAGCAATGTAAGCAATGACCGTAGAGGTGCTTACATCTACATGAATGTTAAGAAATAAAGATGAATAATCAACTGCTTGAAAGATGAAAGGAGCCGCTCACCAAGCAATGTGCGTTCCACCTCATCCGGCAAATTTTTAAGGTTTCCATTCCTCCCTGCCCGACCGTTCAGTCTGACTGCATATTCTTTTATCTTCTCGGAAGGCTTCGTTATCTTAAATTAAAATTTACAAACAGGTCCCATGTAATGACGAACATTTCTCATACCTCTTTAAGTAGGTACCTAAATAAGGAAAGGGATTGAACTAAAGCAGTCTCCCTTGTATTAGGTGTCCAGTGAAGAGCTTTTGATATGAGATCTACCTGAAAGAATTAATGGTCTGACAGGAAGTGGTATGTATAAGAAATATGACGGGTCGTAAAAACCTTCACAAATGGCTCCTTCGCATCTAAAGTCCACGTCCTAGTGCAGTTGGAAACGGAAAAACTCCCAGTTGGAAGTGCACTACTTGACTCCGGTGGAGACGAAGTTATTCTTCTGTCAATCAATATCGATCGAGACACTAACACGTCGGACTGGAAATCTTCTACTGAACCACTCCGTAATCTGTTGAAAAGCTCGAAAGAACTACTGCTCACCATCAGCTGAAGGGCATCTGTGACCAAAGCACGGAACTCTTCACATGATTCAATTTCCTTGAAAGCGTCGAATTGAAAACGATTTATTCCGAAAGAACCCGCAAATCGAATAAACTCCTAAGCGTGGAAGATTGCTTTCCGAATGCACTGTTCTACGCTCAGACACGACTAACCTCGTAAGAACCTTGGCTAAACCGACGCTGTTTCTTATCCCACTGAATTATTCGTACTGCTGCCATCATATCAAGGCTCCCGTCCACCAAGCAATTTCTTAGGTTCTCAGGTTGTGGTCTCGGTGGTGGCCCTTGAATCTCTTCCAGGGTTAGGTCACGACGCGCTAGACTGCCTGAAGCAGATCTAAGAATGAAAACCCGTACTTTAAGCTATAACAACAATCGAAATCTAACCACAGGATTGACCACCTAATTCAAGTTTTATGCAATGTACCAACCTGGAGGATGCTCTTCGTTTCTCTCAATGGTAAATTGATCGTCATCATAAACGCTTACCGCGCTGCAATGAAAAAGGAGCTCGATGCACATTTTCTAAAGGATTACGCAATGTGCGTCAGAAGGCTTCAGCACACTCACGTAGCATCCATAGTGTTTCTCTTAACAGGATCTCTTCTCACAAATTCGTAGGGCTTATAACCGCAACTGCCGTGATGAAGTTTTCGATACATAGTGGCGCTGAACAACTGCTTTATCGCAACGTGAGTATGATAAAATACGATAAACGCCAACGCTCTGCGATTCAGCGAACGTTTTCAATGCAACAATTCCCAGACATCGATACACTAGAGGAGCCCAGCTGGAGTGGCCGAAGAGGAATACGTCAGTACGGAGGTAGTTATATTTAGAACTTTATCACTATGGTTAATTATGCCTAGGCACAGCAATCATTGCAGGATTGCTGGAAGACCAATTGCGAAGAATGGAGAGAGATAGGATGCATGCAAGGAGGCTACGATCTTGCTCCTCAAATCCTAGTGAACGTAATGCAATGGGACACGAAGGTGACGCATTTTAGAGTTATAAGCCGGTACTGCCTGTGATAGCTATACTACAGAACACAGACTATCACCCTTTGAACATCTCTCACCTACCTCCTATGAAGGAATGGAATTCGATGGCATGGAGGGTGGACCTAGTGCATCAGAAGGCAGTGGTAGATTGCAAAAATGTCTCACAAATCCTCCCGATATCAATCTATGGCTTGTTCTTAAGGGCACTCTGATAAACTGCTATACTACGCTGCCTTTGTGTCACATTTTCAACTGTCTAAGGAGCAGATAAAACGCATGGAAATGCTGATGGGAGTGCTATATGGAAAGACGCCCCCAATCTGCGTATGTTTCTACCAGTTATTTCACTATTTACAACAGCAAAAATTCACAACATTCAGAAATATACGTTTAGTTCGAGCGAGACGTTGAGCCTATGCTTCAGAACAGTTTGAGAAGGTTTGAGCACACGACTTATTACTATTGCAACAATTGCAGTAGTATGTTAAGTGGCGCAAAAGGAGTGTGTAGAAATGTGGAATGCCCTCTATATGAGTACGTTCTAATTCAGAATAATAAAAACAGGCAATGCCACGTAAAAGCATCTTAAGGGTGGATGTTAAAAGGGCGAAAGCATCGAAGCGAGTAGAAGTACACGTGGTTAACATGCTACCCCAGCTTGAAGATGTCTGCTCAAACCACTTAGACGACATTATAGCAGCACACGATCGTGTTCACAGGGTGAGATTTAAACTAAAAACAGCCAATCTCACACTTCTATATGCTCAACATTGCTTTCTACCTAGGGTCTGCTGACTGCGAGGAGGAACGACGTGAGACTATTCCCGGGATTTTCAGAAAGTATAGAATCAAGGGAAGAGTTCCAGAACAATCACATTAGGCTACTACTCTCTATCTCCACAGACGGTTTCAAACCAAAAAGGATATCTCGGTTGACTGCTGTGTATATTCTTAAGTGTTGGGTATACCTCATCTACGTAATTGGTAAAGCCAGGATATGTGGCCGCTGTACTTGAGAGTCGATGACATCAATGGAAACGAATCAAGCCGCTTCGAGAACTCTATTCTGTGTGGAGCAATTTATGGACGGACAAGACCTAATGACCTGCTCATCGACAACCTCCTCACTCGGTTAGTAAACATCGTTAGTTGAAAAGCGAATAAACATCATGATTCTAGGCTTAACACGGAAATTATCAGCATGGAGGACCGTCCTATAGTTATCGCATCCGCCGGAAAAGTATGGCATATTTCGGCAAAAATATATAGAGGGGTTGCCGATATGGCTGTATGTTTATCTGAAGCACTTACTGCTTACATATAATAATAGCGCAAAGTCAAGGGTTTCAGGCACAACAAGCGCTATTTGGAATTCCTCGATGGAATTCGGACTATGGCTGCTCGAAATGCTTACTCCGAGGAATTAGGGTTGATGGAAGTCAAGTCTGGTTCAATCAGGATGGCACAGAGGCTCAGATGAGAAGTCCTGAGTCATATCTCAGCGACGGGGATCTACAGATTAATGGGATTCAGAGTAAGGCGCCTCAAGTGAGAAGTTAACATAGGAAGTTTTCATCCGCTCCATCTAGGAGTCACTGCTGCCATGAGAGTGATGCCACCAAGCATTTTTTCATCTGATGCACTCCACGTGTGTTCTGAAGGAATCACGAAGGATCGGCTACAGGGTAGTGAGTTGAGCATGCATCGAATACAATCTACTGATTGTTTTACAGACATCTTCACTGCGGCAAGCAAATTCCCTGGGTTAAGAATCAGTACAGGAGCCGTGCAACGCATGAAGAAATGCTTGATGACAACATCAACCCACACGTACGCAAACGCCATTATTTTAGCGATTGAGGACCTGCCGAACTGCAGCGGCTCCGAAATTGATGAGGTTCACATTTTTATACCATCTGTTACACGATTGACTAATATTCCCTGGACGAAGATAGAGATCTGCAAGGAATCATGTCTACAAGCTCGATGTGATATAAATCCTTAAATTTGGAAACGTAGGTCGCCTTCGTCGCTTTTCCTGTACTGGCGGCAGTAAGCGCTATTCCAAGTCCTGTAGCGGCTGCATCATTGATTGGATACTGGTTATCCTTGAGAATGATAGCAAAGAC
Organism: Heligmosomoides polygyrus bakeri; assembly: GCA_947359475.1. NCBI lineage: Eukaryota > Metazoa > Nematoda > Chromadorea > Rhabditida > Heligmosomidae > Heligmosomoides > Heligmosomoides polygyrus. The sequence goes on along the minus strand of OX375866.1, from coordinate 52,275,057 downwards.
AACCTGGCTGACGACAGACGTCATCGAGATCGCCCAACGAATAGCCGGAATTACTAAGGCGCTCTGGATATCAATGGCACCCGGCATATTTACGATGAAATGCCATGTGAGTGATACATCTCAGATGGCTAAATGCTATATCAGAGGTTTTATGCCTGTGTAAAGCATTGCATATTGCACCAGCTGCAATTTCTTTGTTCAAATATGACTTAGTGGTTCTTCGACCACGGAATGCGAGCGGAGTTGGACAGGTATGGAACTGTATACCAATGGTCTTCTGCTCCCTTCGAGAGCCATCACCGTCGTCTGCAGGTGAAGGTTAACCAAGCGACAACAAATAGCAGTTCCCTGGTTATAGAAAAGTGCGTGAAGCACTTCACATTATATCGGTTCTAAGAAAACGATTAAGGACGAAGTTAAGGTACCTTCTGCTTAAGAATACAAGGTCGCTTCTAGCTAGGCGGTGCACTGACGGTAGGGACGAGTTTCGAAAGCTACTGGATATAGTCGATAACCGTCACGTTAACAGGCTAGTGACTTTTTTCACGTAGCTACTTTAAAAGCAAGAGAACAACTTATGCCTGTGCAGATTCCCCATGCATACGTTCGTTAACGATGACATGTATATCCCGACGAACAGCTTCGTAGAGGAAGTCATCAATGAACATCAATGCTTCCTTAAACTTCAATACGGCGACATTCCACTGTAAGGTTATGTGCTTAAAGCAATATATAACTATCCACGGTTTTCATCCTTTGTGATTCAGATCAAGGCTAGTTATTCGAGGAAAAATCTATGCCTCGCGAACATACTGGAAACGGCCACGGTCATCACGGCAAGATGTAGTGGAGCTGAAGGGAGTCTCCTCCGATGACGGCACATCCTTCGGTTCCATTCTGCTGTTTCTTTACAACAGAAACAGCAACAGTGTTAAGGTCGTTTTGGAGGAATACGCCGTGAGTGACCTATTCGTGGACCTGGGAAACCAGGTGAACCACGTGCCACACCCCTGCAGACGGTTAGCCCTACAGCTGATGAGGATGGTTATCGAGCATAATCACTTCTTCAAGAAGATTGACGCTCAAACCATTCGAGTTCGATCTGCTGCTGACATATTGGGTCCGTCCTGCTTGCTGGATTATGGAACTGCAAGCTATGTTTCCGTTGTATAATTTGCTCTTAATGTGTTCGGATATAATAGCTGCTTAATAAAGATTGCTGACAGGGAACATCACAGCCACTTGGTCTAGCATATTTACCTTTGCGTGACTAGTTTCCCACTAAAAATATCGCTTACGGTTCTTTTCCAGTTTCACTTCTAGTCACACATTTTAGACTTCCACCGATATAATAAACGATAAAGGAGTGCGTTATTCAATCCATTTCAGTGTCTGTCAAGCATTCGACTGCAATGGGATATCGTGGAGGCTACGAAAGGGTATTTCTGGGCTGGAAAGACCGGAACGTCCAGTTATATTACAGTGCATACGAAAAGACTTTGCTCTCTGCTTTCCAATAGTTCCGTAACTAACGCGAATTGGTTCCAATTCATGGAATCAAATTTACGAGCAGCAAGTTTAATCTTCGTCGCTACCAGGAAACAGGGTCTGTCAAGGATCCTGTTTGAACTGGCCGACCTTTATTAGTCGGAGAATGCTGGTTATCGTTCAGAACAGGATTGCACGAAATCCGAAGAGGAAACGGATGATGATCCAATACTCTAGAGCTAATCCCTCGTCATCCCTCCTCAAACAAAGTTTGGTTACCCTGATGTGATTCAAGTAAAGTTCAGTTTGACAGTGGGCCCCACTAAGCAGTCGAGTCACGATCTTTAATTTCCTTTGCGCAACATCTGGCAATAAACACTTTAACAATGAGGAGGAACGAAGCGTTCAAATAATAGCGCTGACAGGCCGCATTTGAATTTCTACATCATCTCTTGATTAAGTAGGCACCATTTCATAGTCTCGTATCGCACTCATGGTATCACGAGGCACGCTCAAAATCTACTGCTGCTGTTGACTTCTACCTTAGCTTCTTAGCAGTACCGGTGTAATCTTGACGGACATGAGCTCCTACACAACTACAACGTTCTCCATCGTCCGTCAATTCTCACATGTTACATCTGACCTTATTAGATCATGCTACATGCTTATAGGTGATATTACCAGGCAAGACAAAACACTTCCTCATGCCCACTGGAGCGTGTTACACGTACTCCCTTCTCTTGATTTCCATCCCTAATATTTTGTGATCAATTCTTTCCTTTATCATTGTATCGTTATTGCTCTACTCTTTATCACTAACACTGCATTGATCCTATAACGGTTTCTTTTCGCCAATAAGATTTTAGAAGTGATTTCTGCATATACGATCAAAATCAAAAAAAAAAAAAAGAGTCGTTCAGTTTGATTTCTCTTCCACTGACTGATTTTTATCCATTCGCCTAGTTCCTCTAGTCTCTTCATAACGTTTTCCCGTTATGAAACGACCAACATGGCGAATGAGCAGGTCGAAGAGAATACTGGTTGATAATAACACACTCCATGCGAAAACCGCTCTTGAAAAGGGCTGACGGGCAACTCGCCCCCGTTCGCCAGAATGAAGAGGTCGTGTTTCCCTTTGCCCGATAACTTCTTCCCTCGTAGCTCGCTTATAGATCCCATCTAAGCCACAGGATGTTATGTTTAGAGCTAAAACACTGTTGCGTATAGTCTCAGGAATCAAATGTGACGAGCGTGTAATATGCTTTACGAAAAACGCGTCTAGTACGGCACCAGGAGATGGCGCAAAGCGGTCAGGCCAGCGGCGGGGTGGGGGTCCTCTTACAAAAAGTGTCACTACACTAATACAAAATAGAAGACAAGAGTAGTAGAGTCCGTAGTCGAAACGAAGAGATAAGACCGCACTTACATTCGCTGTATGTCGCTACTTACCAGGGCCTCCTATCGCGGCATGCCATGGTGACTCCCTCCCCCCCCCCCCCCCTCCCCGAGCCGCTTTGCGTCCAAGACATAAACAGTCTCTCCCTCTGTGTGCAGAAACCTCTAAGAACAAGCTTTGCCGGAGCTCGCCGGAGCCGGAGGCCAGCCGAAATGATGATTTGAATTTCTACATGTCTCATCGACAGCGGTCGATGCATTCGGACCCGAATGCAGGTGGCGGTACCAGCGATACGGTACCGGCCCCTGCAGAGTCACGAGGCAGCGCCTCGCGCTTGCTGAGGTCAGCAAGCGCCAGCGCTGACGAAAGAGGGAGGGCCCTGGCTAAACCCATTCCGGCTTTTTCTCGTCTAGCGACCCCACCCGCCCTTCCATTTGAGTTGGAAAAGGCTGAAAAAAAAATCCATTTACAGATGAGATCCGCGGCCTACGCCATACAGCAGCCGTTGACACGGGTCACATGGAGTCAGCAGTGGGTCTTCAGCAAGTAGCCACCATTATCGAGGCTTGTGTCGATCTCGCTGTAGGGCCAGGGACGTTCAACATCTACCAGCGAGTATGACCCAGTTCTTGGATTTCATTTCCAAGTTTCGGGTCCCATATCAGGTTGAGGTACCATCTAGGCAAGGTGATCTCTAGGATACCACATCAGCGCCCCCACACATTTCTTCAGTACTCCGCCTTCGGACGATGCAGACGTCCCACGTTCTGAAAGCGCTGCTTAGGATGGCCACTAAGACTTCGCTACCTGCCAAGCGTCATCCCAAGGCTTCCAAGTCCGACCTAGACATAATAGTTAAAACGGTGCTCGACCAAGCCATCTGCTGCCACAGTCTTTTCCTTTCAGTTCACGCAACAAAGGCAAGCCAATGGAGATTTTGCTGCTCGGGTTATTAGGGCAGCTACACACGCAGTCGGGACTGGGATCGCCAGTGAGAAAATCACGATAGTCGGTCATTGAGAGTCCTTCGGGACATTTAGATGCCCCACGGAACCTTCCCCATTGTCATACTAGGATGACCGTAATCTCAACTGGCCATCCCCTCGGGGAATTTAGTTCTATCTTCAGGAAGCCGTCAGCTCGTACCTCCACTTCTCCACAGTGGCGGTAGCATCTCGACTGACATGATCGCCGATACTACGGCCTTCTCAGCTGTCCGCCGACGCTCACGGACACACTATGGCGTATATGCTGTTATTAGATTCAGAACATCTCATCTTCTCATGCCTTGCATGTATAATCCATCGACCCTAGCGATGTTACGTTCAGAGTTAATATATCATCTTGTGACACCTCAGTACGCGTACGATCCGACAATTTCACATGTATGTATGTATCCTTTACGAGAAGCAACGCGTATGTATCTACCATACCACATGGATGTATGTAAACGTATAACATGCATAACGAAAATGTATATACGCACGACGACGAGAGATAAAGCCTTCTCCCCCCCCCCCCCGTTCTAATGTGTAGAAACTTCAAAGCGAAAGTTTTGCCGGAGTATATCGGAGGCGAAACATGTGTTTGGCTTGGCGTCAAATGAGCGTCTGGCGTGTTTCTGTACGCAACACGCACAGCACAATACGCCGCATCATAGCCCGCGGTCGACCCGTTGGTTGCGGGGCGGTTTGCGAAGCGGCGTAATCGACGGTGGTCGACGCATCTGCGCTGATCCCCCCCAAAAAAGCGCCGGCGGTTCGACCGCGACGTCACTTTCGCCGGTGGTCGACGCGTTCGAGTGTCTGAGCCGGAAAGCGATGACATCGTCGATTGAGCTGCCCTCGCCGTGATTGCGGAAGGGCGCCACCGACCTGGGGCCGTATGCATACCTTGCCCCGGCGGGGCGGACTTCCCGCGCTCTCCCCACAGCAGAAATTACCCGGCGGGAACGGGTGCCCCTTCCTGCGATGCACCTCGGGAAATGTACGGTCGGGAAACTTCCTAGCCGTACAGAAAATGTTTCGTACACAAGCACAGAGGAAGTGTTGGAAATCACGGAGAAATTATCAGCTGTTTTCTAGTCCGGATGAAGGGACGGCCGAGGAATGACGAAGGACGTGAGAGTATATTATCAACTCGATACTGGATTCGCTATGAAGCCTATCAGAACGATGTTACGTCACATTATATACGCCTGTTCACTCGCCTATTTATTGTTCTCCCTTGTTTCTACGGGTTTTGGGAATCATCTTGCAACAATGACCAAGTGAAATCCATAGTGGTACTGAGTTAAACAAGCCATAGCTATGCGTCGCATGGCATCAGGCAAAGTTTTGTTTGTTAGTTAGATAAGGGCATATATGAACTAGTTAAATGAGGTGGAGCTGGGAGTAAACAAGCATTTGCAGGCGTTTTTTCCTCCGCTCCATTCCACAAATAACGATGCCCTTCCATTTGCTGGCAGCAGGTCAGATAAGCCTTCCAAACAATTTGACATGTGTACTAGTTCTCAACATCGATGAAAATAACATCGAGAAGCCGAGTACTAAGCGGCTGATGCCTGCTGTACACCGGGAAGATATGTTAAAACGGGTAAGTAAGATCAGCCACACCCCGGAGTTCCTTTCGTTACTTAGTTCTGTGCTCAGAAACCGCGTTCATCTTAGTGTTCCAGGACCATGGTCTCATAATGGAGCGGGTACCAGCTCCCTTAGTACCAAAAGCCGTAGCTATCTGGAAGAATCCATATCTCTACGGTAAAAATTCAAAGATAAAACGTCCAAGCAACATTTAGCCTTAAAAGTATTAATTATTTAACCAAATGTTTCGGAAAATGTACATTTCAGTAAATGAAAGCATTAACATAAAAACAACCTGGCTAGACTTTGTTATACCCGCATTGAAAACACACATACACACGAGTGGCCCAATCATAGCCTCTTTAGGCGTCTCTTACACCCAACAACCAACGAAAATATAAAAAATCTCCACATTTGGACACTGTTTGAAAATTAGCTTCAGTAAGTGCCTGTTTTACGTAATGAATGAAGGAAAGTCGAACTTCTCATTGCTAAACACTGCTGCTCAAAAATGACCTCACTAAGCATCACATATACCAAAACAGTAACGAAGTCGCCCTCTAGCCCGTTCTTTGCTGCCCTTTTGTGGAGGCATAGTTCGAAAACATCGTCTTGGCGGCAGCAGGTCCGCTCCAATCAGCAACGTCTCTGCTCCAGTCCGAATTCCCCCTACCTCCGAGTAGGGGGACGCAATTTCCCGCCAGAGCCCCGGAGTACTGTATTCCCAACTTGGTGTGCATCGCGGAAGTACGGTATTTCCTCCCCATTTCCCGACGGGGCGCGTCGGGGCGAGATATGCATACGGCCCCTAGACAACGGGGCTACAGGGCAAGGAGGGGCGGTCTTTAGGTTTGAGCTGTTGATATCCCTTTCTGCTGTTGCAGGAGCTGCGGGAAAACATACCCTGGTTCAGAAGTTGAGTTCGAGTTATAAAACTAAACAACGTTCTAAGGCCGGGGGCATACTTCCATCGCCGCGATGCCATCGCGGCGCTCAGTTCATGGCCATTCCGCCGCACGCGGTTGAATAGTCAAAGGAAACTTCGCCGCGGCCGTCGCAACAGTGGCATTCGGCATGCGCGACGGCTTCCCGCGCTCATCGCGGGCATGGCATACTTTTTCGCGCCGCGCGCGGTGTTTAACGTTGGTCCTGGGCAGATCGCCGCCGCGCTCCCTTGCAGAGCGATGAGCGATGCGACGAGCACTGAGAAGTTCAAATTCTTTCGCGTCGCTCTGCAAAACGCATCGCCGCGATTCCATCGTGGCGACAGGAAGTATGCACGAGGCCTAAGGCTCAATTTTATATGATGCTTCTTCAGGAAAAGCTGAAAACATGTCACACTATCGCAGTGAAGCTGACTTTGCATACACTTCCTAGCACTTGATGTGCAAGTTTTGATGCAGGTCTAGGTATCACCGGCCGCTGAAGTCACCCAATTGCGACATCTTCTGAGGCCGTATGCTCGTGCTCCCCCATTGGGGGAAGATCAATCAATATCAGCATATCTTATCACACCCCGATCCCCCATCGGGGGAGACTCGGGGCAGACGAGCATACGGCCCCTGCCGCGGTCGCCGCGCTGTTCGCCGCGTCCGCGGCGACCATTCGTACATAATGTCCCACAGCCCAGGGCAAGTGACAACTATACTTGTGCTCGAATAATCGAATTCGAATAATTATTCGAATAATTTATTCGAATTCGATTTTCGATTATTTGATTATTCGAGTTTCGTAAATTCGAATAATTATTCGAATTCGATTATTCGAGTTTAGCAAATTCGAATAATTATTCGAATTCGATTATTCGAGGTTTGCAATTTCGAATAATTATTCGAATTCGATTATTCGATGTTTGAAAATTCGAATAATTATTCGAATTCGATTACTCGAGGTTTGAAAATTCGGATAATTATTCGAATTCGATTATTCGAGGTGCGAAAATTCGAATAATATTCGAATTTCGAATACGTGGTTGTTTCGAATGTGGCATAATGATGATTTTTGTGAGCGGCGTTCATTTCGGCGACGATTGTTTTCGATAGCACACTGTCGAGGAGCTCACCGTAACGAAAACGCATTAAATATCCTACTATACATAGAAGGGTAGTGTGTGTGCGCGTGCGTGTTTCCATGGGGAAGTCGATCTCGCTTAACACAAATTTGAAGTTCGTTTTTGAAATTATCGGTTGAAGTTGATCGAGCTATTGATTTTCTATGGGGAATTCGTTGAGGCGAATCAATTGTATGACCGGTCTTCGTCGATATTTTCAAAATCTAACTTCACATTTGCGTTCTCTGCGACCACGACTGTCATCGACGTCATACACTTGAATACTCTACGGAAACACAAATTTCGACTGAAAATTAAAAAACGAATTCCGATTCGTGTTCAGTGACCTCGATTACTTCAGGCCTGAAGTTTCGATCTTGTTGAGTGATATTTACGAAAAATCGATAATTTGATTAACATCTCTTGATGGTAACCGTTACTGCAAAAATAACTTAAGATTCGTGTTCAGCGACCTCGATTACTTCGGGACTGAAACTCACAGTTTGCATATATGACACGACTATATACAATTTCAGTTGAAATTCAAAGTTTTTCAAATCAAATTCCACGTTGTTACACAGGGGAGATTCCAGAAAAACGTTGAATTTATTTCAAAAACGTTGAATTTCGACTGAAAATGCCGTATAACTCTACAATTTGATTGGCTGACGATTCCTGTGAGATAATGAAATGAACAAATGGAGTGAACGGTTTTTTTTTCGCCAAGGTTTGCACTTGTGCGTAGATGTTTTGCACCGTATTTCTGTAGGAATTTTTTTGTAGGATTTTGTTTGCAGGAAAAAAGTTCTCATGTCTTGCCATTCAACGAGTATTGTCAACGGTTCTGAGAAGATATTGAATATCTTCATTATTTGCTTTTTTTTAAATAATTCAAATCTTTTATTTTGTCTCTGGCGAATTTTGTCGTTGAACTTACTTTACTACATTTACTTGAGCCTACACAATGCGCTTTTGGAGTGAGTAAACGGTATCAAACGAAATTGGCTAACACAAAAATCGCATCGTCCTATTAAGACACCCCGGTGCAAAATTGTAGATACCCCCGATTTGTCCATTAGTACCCGAAGGATCCGCTGCCTATGCTCAGCGGTTACCGTCGTATTCCTCACTATCGAAAGCCTCTATCGAAGAGTTTTAAGCAGGTTATCTCATCAGTGCAGGATACCACGAACTTTTATTGAAAATTTAACGAATGGAGGATAAAGGATAAAGGACGGCGTTACTCAATCCCTTCTGGGATGCGCCAGCGCACTCTACTTCTACGGGATGTCGTGGAGGCGACATGAATGCGTATTTGGCCATACAATGACTTGCGGTGGCCAGCCGATGAACAAGTCAGCGCTCTATGCTTCCCAGACAAGTCTGGTACCAATTCACCGACCCCGGAGGGATGGAAGTCTTGGTTGGTCTGGGCGGGAAATCCGAACCAGGAACCTGGTATCGGGTGCACGCGACAGTCGCGCCTCCTCCGACTGCGCTACACGCGCCCAACGAATGGAGACCGGTGCAAAATATAAGTTCCCTTCATAAAAAACCTGATTAATCACAAAAGTCCCTACAGACAAAGTAAGATTAGTACTTCGTCACATCACCTTTGTTGCAACCATATGGAAACTTCTGTTTTGAATATTACTGGTTAGTACGAACTGCATAATCCTCCATGTTCGGTTTTCATAAAACCTGGGCATATTGCGAGAATAGTCTTAATGCTTCTGTGCCACGCAGGTTTGTTATTGTGGAACAACTTTATTCGGCCGACGTTTCGACATTTTCGTCGTTTTCAAAGGCCTGAAAGAAGTTCGAAACCTAACACCAGGCACTCATTTCGGCAAAAACTCCCTTCTCCAGCTCTGTCAGTTTCAATATTTCCTGCGAGTGTCAAGCGAAATCCTACTGAAGCAAGCCGAACTCACCGTTGTTCCACAAGTACTGAGGGAGTGCTCAGCTACGCTATCACCATTGAGCAACTGAGACCTACCAAACTGCGGATCCATACTGATGTTAAGTGTATAGATTGCACGGTCTCATAGCTCGCACAGCGGGATAAACGGCAAAAACTCACTGGTGATCGAAATGCACTCACTTCGGTTATTCATTGTTGGATTACGCTCGCGGATCCAGAAGGCCTCTAGGGCCTTTCTGGGACCGATCTCACTTTCATGAAGCAACACAGTGCATTTAATATTAAAATCGTCTCCGTGATGGACATCCACTCGATGTTTACCGAGTGAGGTTACCAAACTACGTTTCTCCTTACCAGCAAGGTGTTCCCTGATGCTTTACGATCGCTCTTGTATAGCGAGAGACTGCGTGATCTGCCCTTATGGAAGAAGTGGGGACTGTGCGCAGAAAGGTGTGGTTTACCAAATCCAGTGTTTAAGCTGTGGGGAGCTATATATTGGGGAGACAGGGCGAGCTATGAGACCGTGCAATCTATACACTTAACATCAGTATGGATCCGCAGTTTGGTAGGTCTCAGTTGCTCAATGGTGATAGCGTAGCTGAGCACTCCCTCAGCACTTGTGGAACAACGGTGAGTTCGGCTTGCTTCAGTAGGATTTCGCTTGACACTCGTAGGAAATATTGAAACTGACAGAGCTGGAGAAGGGGGTTTTTGCCGAAATGAGTGCCTGGTCTTAGGTTTCGAACTTCTTTCAGGCCTTTGAAAACGACGAAGTTGTCGAAACGTCGGCCGAATAAAGTTGTTCCACTATAACAAACCTGCGTGGCACAGAAGCATTAAGACTACTGGTTAGGTTATCAATAACAGTTCGCTCAACATTGGCTCATGCATGAAGTATGGTGTTCTTCGGATCAGAAACCGAAGTGTAAGTGGTTCCATTTTTGTACACTTTGTGTATAAGAATGCACCACAAGTTCTCTGTCAGCGGTGAGATCTGGAGGAAAACTAGACCACTGCAAAAGTTGAATTGTATTGGAGTTGAGCCAACCTCTTATAAACCTTGTGGAAAGGGTACAGAATAACAAACTACAAGGTTCTTATTCGATTTGGCGGGTTCATTTACTCTATGGTACCTAAAGCATCGATAAGGAATAAATACCTGGGTCTTCACACATTGGCTTCTCGCAGGAAATTCTTTGATATTTGTCGGGTTTATAAGTTAATCCACTTTTCGCGCTTTGTAGGCTCCAAATTCTTTGATCTGCGTGCGTTTCAAACAAAAGGGGAGCCTGAGAAGCTTCGTATCAGTCGATCTAGGAGTAAGCTGAAGGTGGCCCTTTCTCCTCATAGGACATTGGTTTGACTCGCTCTAGGTGTGTCTTCATGTTGCTGTGTTGTTGTAATACTTTTTTCAGGCGCTTGCGCTTATCGCGAGCGTATTGAATAAATAAATAAATAAATAAGTAAATAAATAAACCTGCAGTTGACTGCGTTACGTGTATGGATGCATTATCTTGTTGGAAAATGAGATTGTGCCTGCGAAATCTTCTGAAATATGGCAAAAGGTGATCTCGGAGTAGTTTCTGGTAGTCTTCACTGTTCATCCAACATGAGACGAACTTCCGAAACGAACGAGACAAGTCCGCATCCAGAAAACGCAGCCCAACCATGAGACTTTCACCGTCAAAGCTGCGCCTAGGGGATACTCGACCTCTTCTCTCGGATCTCTCCAGTAGTGTAAAAGAAATGGAATCTTGAAGGGCCCGACGGGTACAGACACTATTCGAGAGATTTGAGGAGAGAGAAGCGAGTATTCTAAAGGTGCTACTTTGTCGGTGGAAGTCTCATGGTTTCGGCTGCTTTTTCTGGATACGAACTTGTTGCCTTGGAGTTCGTCTCGCGTAGGATGAACAGTGAAGACTACCAGAAATTGCTCGGAGATTAGCTTGTGCCATATTTCAGAAGATTTCGTAGGCACAACCTTATTTTCCAACAAGATAATGCATCCATACACGTATCGCAGTCAACTACAGGTTGGCTCAACTCCAACAGAACTCAACATTTGAAGTGGCCTAGCTGTTCTTCAGATCTCAACCCGAAAACTAGAAAGCTTGTGGGACATTCTTGTACACAGTGTACAAAAATGGAACCGCTGAGACATCGGTTTCTGATCTGAAGAACGCCATACTTCATGTATGGGCCAATTTTGAGCGAACTGTTATTGATAACCTAATCAGTAGCATGCAAAATAGAATTTTCGATATGGTTGCAACAAAGGTGATGTGACAAAGTACTAACCTTACCTTGTTTGTAGGTACTTTTGTGATTAATCAGATTTTCTATGAAGCGAACTTATATTTTGCACCGGTCTCCATTTCCTAAATTTTCAATAAAAGTTCGTGGTATCCTGCACTGATAGGATAAACTGCTTAGAATTCTCCTATAGAAGTTTTCCATAGTGAGGAATTCGATGGTAACATTACTGAACCTCGGCAGAGGGTTCTTTGGGTACCAATGGACAAACCAGGGGTGAACCTATTTTGCACCGGGTGTATTAAGTTTTAATAAAGTTTATTCGATTATTCGATTTTTTCGAATATTCGATTATTCGGAAATTCGAATAACCAAAAAATGGGGTTATTCGATTATTCGGAAATTCGAATAACCAAAAAATGGGGTTATTCGATTATTCGGAAATTCGAATAACCAAAAAATGGGGTTATTCGATTATTCGGAAATTCGAATAAACGAAAAATGGGGTTATTCGATTATTCGGAAATTCGAATAACTAAAAAAATGGTGTTATTCGATTATTCGCTCATTCGAATTTTCGAAAAATGGGGTTATTCGATTATTCGGAAATTCGAATAACCGAAAAAATGGGGTTATTCGATTATTCGTTCATTCGAAAAATTTTAAAAAAGCACAAGTATAGTGACAACCATGACTCATGTGCTCGTCGATTCGTCGCGCAGTCGGCACCCTCCTGATTAGAGATTCTCCTCGTATAGCCCTACGTCTCTTTTCGTCTGCGCTAGAGTCCAGACAGCGGAACACCTCGACGATGGGGCACCCCTTGGGCCCTGGCCTGGGATTAGCACTCATTTCTCAAAGGATGGGTGGCTGGAGGAGAAGCCGATCTATCAACAACGTCGATGAGATAAAAGTTCCACCATTTCTGGCATAAGTTGGGTGGAAAATATCACGTAGAGGCAACGACATGTTAATCAACAACAAGAGTTGCCATTACGTGGGACGGGTGCCTTTTTCATTGCGTTGGGCTAGGCTGCGCCATGTACTGGGTAGAACACAGCAGTAGTAGATTGGTTGTTTATGGCTACAAGCAACGTTTCGCGCAACTGGAAACCTTGTTATATCGCTTGCCTCACGTGCGTAATTGAGATTTTATGCCCTCTGTTTCACAACACATGACTTCAAAGAGCTTCACGCTTCAAAGACCACTAACACACAATACATCTTTGGTGACAATTTTTGGCCCTAACGTGAGGAACTGCGTTCACGGTGGTGGTCGTGCTTCAGCCGGTTCCGTATCAAGTGAGTTCCTTTCATCAGTTCATGTGGCAAGGACTCCACCCCGACCCACCGTGGCTGGCTATACTTGAGACTAGAGAAAATGGGAGGTTATAAAGACCATGAAGTGTGTTATCGGTACTTCCTGATCTACATCTATGACTGATCTGTCCACATATCTGCTGAAGTTAGACGGATAATAAAGCAAATCTGAGGATGGACCGCTTGTACACCCTGAATACTTGGACTCGTCATGTGTATTCCCGTAGAAGGTACCAGCTTCGGCACACTTGGTTGTCACTGGCAGGACATCCTACTTTTTTGCAACTTTGTCTTCTTTTTGCAAATCTGTCTCCCTCCACTGTCCTTTAAGTTCCCCAGACTTCTGCGGCGTTGCCGCTGCCCTATCCTTCATCATAGGGCAGGGATGCAGAGCTCGCCGCCAGCGGCGTCCCTGCATCCTTAACCACAGCGGCGAGCGGCGCTGCCGCAGAAGTCTGTGGGGTCTTAGGGCCTGTTCATACTTCGCGACAGCAGCGACAAGAGCGGAAGTATGAACAGGCGACAAGAGCGACAAGAGCGATTGGGGCGTCGGGCGTAGTGTGGTGTACGTAATTGCACCATAACGTATACTTCGTGGCCTAAAATATCAAGTGAATAGAGGTCTTCACGTCTAACTTCAACTTCAATTGCATTAGTTTCTGGAAACTGAAACAGACACAAACAAACAGTTATATTAGTAAAAAGTTTCCGGAAACTGAGACAAACACAAGCAAACAGACATATTTTTAGTCAAAAAAGTTGTTAGAAACAGACAGAAGCGAACAATCATATTACCTACATCGTCAGTCTGGCACTCAAATAGACATAAAAGCCTTCTTTACCTTTGTGTGAAAAACGTCCGAACAGGAATCGTTTCATTCTCAGACACTCGCAGCGGTGACGACGGGGGGACGATGACGAATTATGACGTTCCGGGTGACGACTGGGTGGCGTTTCAGGGCGGAGCTTCGCAAGCGGCAAGACGGCGGCTGCATGACGTCACTCAGCTGCTCCTCGCAACACGCTGCGCGAGCGGAATGTTGAATTAGGGCGCGCTAATTCGGGTTGCTCTAGGGTACAAGACTAGAGGGTCCACCCTGCATCTCTGAACTGGCAGCTTTGTACTACTTGTGGCAGTCCTGGGTGACGTCCTATAGTTGCAGGGTGCATGTAGCTGGGCAATACGTTCTCATTTCAATAGCTGACAAATAGCTTCAATAGGCAAATATCTCTAATGCTATGAAGAGGGAAGAGGTCCGTCTCTCCGTTCCAGACTTGCTGTGATCTGGTGGTACCTTGTTTCGTATCGGTTTCTCTTTCTTCTTTCATGTTCCTTGATATCAATCACTACCTTATCTAGTTCCTCGGCGTTCTACAGACAAATATGTCTTCAGGTTGCCGTCCCTGACTTGGTTGAGTTTTTGGAACGAACGTTTTTACTTTCGTGGACTCTCACCAGTTCGTCACAAGTGAGTCGTTGATTTTTTTGTTTCGTTCTTTTTCTGCCGCGTGAGCGAAGCTTTACTATTCTATTTATGTGTCTATTCCCTACTTCTTTAGAAATCCGCCACCAGATTGAGGGTAAACTTGGAGTGAGGATATCAGGCAAAGCAGAATACATCCTCCCCATTCTCATTGGAACACGTTATAATTCCTCCTTTTCTCACGGTTGTCATCCCTCATATCTTGTGCTCAATTTTTTCCTTTAACGTTGTAACATTAGTGTTCTACCCCTTCTCATTAATATTGCATTGCTCTTAAAATGGTTTCTTTTTGTGAGCACCACTTTAGAAGTGATTTTTGCAGATATGCATGTTGTTCATTGTCGATTTCTACAGTACCACTTCGCACATCACTGATGACAAAGTCTTCTCGCGTTGAAGCCGCTGCTGCACTAGAAAACAATCTGATGGGAGAGCCGCGCGCCATAAAAGGTATACAATCCGCCTTTTCTCGGCTTAGGGGTTCTGACTATTTAGCTTGTATAATTTACGTTATTGTCTTGCAGTCACCTGGTATGTCCACGCGATTATGGATGCCTTCTAGGCCGCTCGCAGTACTCAGGTGAGGATCTCATAATGACGCTTCTCAATAATACAGCGAGCTTGACCAGACCTTCACTGTGGGATTTTGTTTAAGAGTTTACGTGAGCTCGGTGAAGCTGCGAGTTACCTATTCTGCTTATTTCTACTGACAGAACGAGTCACGATGATCAACCACCACGCACTCAGGCACACGGCTTGGTTCGAGGAAGCAGTGCTGCAGTCTCCTTCAAGGTAAGTCTATACCCTGTCTATGTCTCAAATTTCGTACAGTCCAAGTTTGAACTTATGTCGGACTATTACAGAACTGTATCTGCGACACCACTATTCAGAACCATTCCTCTCCTGATAATGGCTGCAAATGTTATCTAGATAATGACAATCCCATTCTTTCTATTATATACACCATTGTAAGTGGTGAGTACGTCCTTTAAGTTAGAGCAAGTTTGAGAATAACAAGCATAGCATGATTTTTGATTTTTTAGAAGTGTCATTCAGCCGGATGGCTACGTCTACGGCTAATGAAGTTTCCAGTCAAACCGCCTACGATGCCGTTCTGCTGTATGAACAGAATTTTTTCGCGTGAATTACGAGTGATGACCACGAACCTTCATAATCCCATTGTTTATTAAATACTCTGCAGTATACAAAGGTTGTGATTTTGTTCCTGTTTTATCGTTATATTTTGTATCGTAATTTTTGTATTAGAGATTCTGTTGTTTCCTCATGTAGTCTTACCTGCCAGATTTTTTGTGTCGGTGATTTCTCCGGTTGTGAAATGCTTCTTGTTCATTGTGGAGTCGAATACTGTATACGTTCACTATTACTAAATATTATGTAAGATATGTAATAAAAATAAATGACCTACATGTGTACAAACTACAATAAGCAAGCCTAAATGTAATGAACAAACGCTACATGAGCGAAGGAAGGGCAACTCCGGTCACCAACGGGGGAGCGTCCGGTCACCATCGGGGGACGGCGCGGTGACGACTGCGGCACGGCCGAGTCACCACTGATTTGTTCCGAGGGTGACCGCGACGTGCCGCAGTCGTCACCGCTGCGAGTGTCTGAGTTCCAGCACTAGTGCGCCGTCCAGCACTAGTACGGTGTAATTACGTACTCCACACTCCGTCCGTCGCCCCAGTCGCTCCAGTCGCTCCCGGCGCCGGCGCAAAGTATGAACAGGCGACAGGAGCGACAAGAGCGACTGGAGCGACGGCGCCGGCGCTCGAGTATGAACACTTTTCGGCGGCGCGCGCTCGGTGTTAATCGATATGCATGCTTTGCACGGACGACGAGTCGCTCTTGTCGCGAAGTATGAACAGGCCCTTAAGTCTTCGCAACGGTCGGAGGGCCGTAGGAACACAGGCGACGAGCGTGCTCTCTCACCCGAGCGCTGAGTGAGCTCGTTCGGTCGGGGCGTAGCAGGAGCAGGGATGAGCGGAATTTCCGTTTCCGTGTTCCGAATTCCGGTTTCCGGCCATTTTGGGCTCTTCCGTTCCGTTCCGTGTTCCGCCTGTTTTAGCGCCGGAAGGCGGAAACGGAAATGGGCACTGTTCCACACTAGCTTTCTCTTGAACACAATCAGCTTATCAATTAAAAAAGCTCTCCTTCATATAATTGTGAGAGAAATACTGTTTGACAACTCTAGTATTAATATTCTTGAAATTGGTTAGATACCAAAAAACATTCAAAAAATGGCAACGGGTGGGTGCAGGGCAAAATTAATGTGCCGCAAAGGCTGTGTATGCACTGTATGTTGAGAAAATGCGCTCAACATTTGAATGATCATAAAATTCTTGATCCACTAGTTACAAATAGCTACAAAAACTTAGTAAGGTGCAATAAACGAAAACAAATTCAGGGGCTTTTTCAGTACTTCTCACTATTTCAGCATGCAGTACTTCCATATCAAGTCCCTGCGACAGGTTTTTCGCTGACCATTTTGATGCTGATATTTTTGAACGGTAGACTTAAGCGACTTGAACACTTGAGGTTACTTACAGACCCGCATTTAAAAAACTGACTCGGGTGAAGTCTAAGGCCGGAGTATCTACCTGAATCATTTTCCCACCAGGAAAGAGATTCCTCTCAACACTTTTAGAAACCAGTTGCATCACTGATGACGTGGTGACTGCACAGATATCTGCGTATTCAACATTAGTAGTTACATGTAATCACCAAAACTAGTAACTCAGAACTCACCAACTCAGAACTCATTTTGGGATCTAAGATGATAACTGGATGACTGATTAGTCATGGTGGGTCCACACTTCGACAGTTCAGTCTGCCTAGAAACCCTACGCCCAAGATGACACAGCTGGACAGTTCTAAGATGGTTCTCGAAGTAATAGATTTGTTTCAGAGTTGAATAAGTCACCCTAGTCAATAAAAACAACAGCTCATGATGGATATTCGTGATGCTTCATTAAAAAATGAATCGCATAACTCCATACGAATGAATAACACACCTAATAAAGTGAAGAATTGAAATGTACACCTTCGATCAGGAGCATTGATGTCATCATGAGCAGAAAAGCGCTTGGCTCAACCTTCACCGAACTCTTTGCTTCATGATTCTGCGCTCTATGCTTACTAAGTTTTGTAGCTATTTGTTACTAGTGGATCAAGAATTTTATGATCATTCAAATGTTGTGCGCATTTTCTCAGCATACAGTGAGATCACTTATAGTATCTTCTTCTTCTTCTTCTTCAGCGTCTGTCCCGCTTCGTAGCGGGGTCCGCTATTCTGGTGTCATGACGCCACCTTTCCCGATCCAGCGCTAGATCAGGGTGGACGCCAGCCACTTTCAAGTCCGTATGTAACGTATCAGCCCAGCGCTGCTTCGGGCGCCCTCTAGGCCGCTTTCCTACCACCTCGAACTTAAGGCCTATCTTGCGGACGCTATCTTCCTTTCCACGCAGAACGTGGCCGTACCATCGTAAGCGAGCTTCGCGCATCTTGTCAGTTATCGGCGCGACACCGAACTTCTGCCCAATGGCATCGTTTCGGATGCGGTCCATGCGCGTGACTCCTGCCGTCCAGCGCAGCATCTTCGTCTCCATGACGGTGAGGCGCGCTTCAACTTCCTTGGTCGCAGGCCAACACTCAGCGCCGTACATCGCTACTGGCCGGATGACTGCCCTGTAGATCTTTGACTTAAAGCGCTTCGGTATCTTCCTATCGCAGAGCACCCCAGTCAACGAGCGCCACTTGGACCAAGCTGCACTCACGCGTGAATTCACTTCGACCATCAGTTTGCCGTCAGACGCGACTGCTGATCCCAGGTACTTAAAGACCGCAGTGCGTGGAAGCTCGATGCCGTTAACCTTGATGGAGCTGGACTCGGTAACGTCCGTCGTTAAATACTCGGTCTTCTTCACGTTCAATCTGAGTCCAAACCGCTCCAAGCGATCACACCAAGCTTGCACCTCTCGCTCGAGTTCACCTTTATCTTCGCTAGCGAGCATCACGTCATCGGCATAAAGCAACGTCCAAGGGACGGGCTTCTGAAGATCTCGTGTGATGGCATCCATGACGACAACAAAGAGGAGTGGGGAAAGCGCAGAACCCTGGTGTACCCCGACAGAGATGGGGAACTCCATCGAGGTTCCAGCTGCAGCTTGCACTCGACTCTTTGGACAAGAGTAGAGAATTCGCACCCACTCTATGAGCTCTTCGGGAACTCCATGATGTCGCAAGGCGTACCATATCACTTCACGCGGTACGCGGTCAAAGGCCTTCTCCAAGTCGAGGAAGGCGATATGCACTGCCTTCTGTTTCTCGCGATGCTTTTCTATCAGGAGGCGGGCGGCGTGTATGGCATCAATGGTGCCACAGCCAGCCACGAAGCCGCACTGATTGCTGGAAAGCTGGACGATGTCCCGAATTCGTCCATCGACAACTCGCTCAAAGATCTTCATGCTGTGCGAAAGCAAGCGAATCGGACGGTAATTGGAGCAGTCTGCAGGACTGCCCTTCTTCTTCCAAATCGGAATGGTTGTACTTTGGCGCCAACTCTCAGGCACTTTTTTCTCCGCCACAACCTGATTAAAGAACTTCGCCAACCACTCAGCAGGGTACCAAAACTTCGACTTCCACAGTTCTGCTGCCACGTCGTCGGGCCCAGTCGCTTTGCCTGGCCTCATCTTCTTCAAAGCCGCTTCAATCTCCTCCACGGTGATCTTCTGAACGGGGCCGTGGGTTGGAGCCGTTGAGGAGATGGCTGGATGAGGAAATTCTACTGTAGAGATTTCCTCAAAGTAATCGCGCCATCGCTTCAATGCCTTCTTGCGGTCCATAAGAAGACGGCCGTTCTCATCATTGATGCCGAAGAACTTCTCGATGTCCTCGGTCTGGCGATGGCGATTCTTTGCGAGTCGGTACAGATACCGCTCACCATCGCGCGACTCGAGCTTCTCGTTGACATCTCCATAATGAGTGGCTTTTGCAACAGCCACGGCCTTCTTTGCAGCTTTCTTCGCTTCTTGGTACTTCCGCCTGTTATCGGCTGTCTTTTCGCCGAGAAACACGTGATATAGCGTCTTCTTCTCTCGAACTTTGGCTTTCACGTCATCTGTCCACAGCCAGGCCTGCTTGTCGACCTTCCGTCGTTCAGGCTTCGTGATGCCGAGCTCCGACCGTGCAGCGTGACGAATCGCGTCGGTGGCCTTCTCCCAAGTTTCGTCGACAGTCGTGACTGTCGGTAACCGCACGCGAGAAATCACAGCTGCTTCTTTCTCTTTCATTCGCCACCACTTGATTCTTGGTGCACCGCATCGCTCGACCTGCTTCAGCCTCGGAGGGGCGATCTTTAAAGTACAGATCAGCGGTCGATGCTGTGGGGCGACCGTCTCATACGGCACGACCTTCGCGTCTGTGACAAGACTTCGGTCTCGATCCTTCACAAGGACAAAGTCTATCTGAGTCCTGGTGTTCCCGCTATAGAACGAGATGAGGTGGGAATCGCGTTTGCGAAATACGGTGTTCACTATGGTGAGGTTGTGCGATTCCGCATATTCAAGGATACGCTCACCATCTGCGTTACGCGATCCGTAACCGAACCCACCATGACAGCCGTACCCGTCTTTCGTCGCGCCGACGTGCCCGTTGAGGTCACCAGCGACTATGATGACATCTTTCGACGGTACCTCTGCTGTCTTCTCATCAAGCAGGCTCCAAAACTCTTCCTTGGCTTGATCCGAGCAGCCAGTCTGCGGAGCATACGCAGAGAAGAAGTGATAGAGTCGCTCCTTCGCGGCGACAACGATCTTCATCAATCGATCGTCAAAGCGCTCTACGCTTACAATCGAGTCACGAAATCGTTCGGAGACGATTATTCCGACACCACTGGTGGTCCTGGGACTTCCACATAGAACGGCCTTGAAGCCACGTCCTATGTCCCTTGACTTGCGGCAGGACCACCTCGTCTCCTGCACCGCACAGAAATCAACTCTTCTACGCTCCAGTGCTTCAACCAACTCGCACGAGCGGCCCGTCAACGTACCCACATTCAGCGTTGCCACGCGGGTCCTGCTTACGTTACGGGACTTTCGGACTAGCTCAGTTGCCCCCCGATGCCGTCCTCGCATCAGGGACCCTCGCATACTTCTCACACTCGCCGGGCTCTGCGAGTGCGCGTCGGCTCCTGCGGACGCCGTAGCACTATCTCGAAACACTTGAGCTGTCATACACCATGTGATGTGACATGGGTCTTCGTAGGCCGGCCTGTCACAAGGGCCTGTCGCCTGCAATCGAGTGTCCGTGTGCGGCTTAACTCGCAGAGCGAGTAGTTTCCAGTGGCACCACGTGGAGGAACGGACATCGCCACCAGATCACTTATAGTATAAAGGGGAAATTTTATTGCATAAAATATCAAGTCCTGTTCGATGTAGAGTAAAAAAAATCAATTCTTCCTCAACCAATCAGGAATTTCGGTTTTGCGGTCATTGGCGAAAAAATCTATGCAAGAATCAAACTCTCTCCGTGGTCATATCGAACATCGCTCTGAAGAAAGCTTGGTGTTTTCACTCTTTAATAAAAGCCGTCGAAATTTCGTAGGCTACAGCTTCACCTGCTAACGTTCTTCGCTCTGTTAGAAAGGAAAACGTATTCGCCTGACAAGGCATGCTTCGGTTACGACTCTGATCGGTTCGTAGAGCGCTATTAGAAATCTTTGTAGCCTATTAAGAAATCTTATAACTCTTAAAAACCGCCTAAGTTACCATTTCCAATTAGCATTGAAATCGTATACATAGAGTAGAAATTTCAAGGATGTCGCATCTTCAAGTTGTAGGAATGTGTGGTGCCACAACATTCTGCGAAGATAAGCGAAAAGTGAGCTGGTGCTGACTGATTTTGGGTTTGTCCTCCTGGAAATTCTCTGTCTTTAAATGTGGAAGAGTCAGCGTTTAGTACTTTATAGGATTCAGTTCCATACGTTCGTAGCAGGCCTCGTGCAGTGAACAAACCTGATTTTCCATAACCCGCAGCGATTCTTCACAATGTCGGAGCCACAAAATAACAGCTTACTAAAAAATACGAAATCGCCTAAAAGCTGAAAACATAACGAGACGGGCCTCTCCTGAAACCAAGACATAGTGCGACTCTTGAGAATTCAAGCTTCACCCTGAGAGAACTGGAGCTCCTCCGGACTCTCATCACCCACCGTCTTCGATGTCGACATTCGCCAGCAGCTAACCGCTTGTGAGTGATGGCAGTGCTGGCCGGTATTCGCCCTGGCCGCTAGGGTGAGTGGAGGATCGTGGTGCGGAACCGGGGTCTCCGGGCAACTGCCCGTGACGGCAGCCACAGCGCAAGCCCCATTTTGGTTCGCGCCTGGTGTACTCGCCACACCCTTGTCCCTTGCCTAGCTGTCACGCGGTACAGACCGTAGTTGTGCTCAAATGACCCATTCCAAAAGGCATTCGAACGATTTTCATTCGAATTCGCATATTCAAAAAATCACGTTTTTCGAATGCATTGGAATTCGAGTACTCAGAAAATCGTATTTTCGAATATATTCGAATCCGAGTGTTCGAAAATTGTGGGCATCGGAATTCGTTCGAATATTCAAAGTTTCTCAGAAATGCACAAATATTTTATTATTCGAGTACCGATCGAATGTTGGAATCAGAAGGACTTCTCTTCTGGACACTGTAACAATATACTAAAATATTTTCAATGAGTAGTAGTGCTGTTTTACAAGACTCGTTAGATCAAGGATGGGTATTTGCACGAGGAGTCCAGGAATGGCCAGCGCGTTGCAACGCATAATTTTTACTCCATACACGCTCTCTTCTCCAGATTGCCGCTTAATCGTTCACTTCCAATACCCTGCAGCAAAGAGCAAGAAACCGTCAGTCTCCTTCCTTATCCTTTAAAGTTTCCACACTGCCTCATTTTGAATCTTAACATCCCTGAATGAAGAGGAAACTGAACTGACTGGAAACGCTAGGCCAAGAGCGCAGGCGACAACTCTGCTCGACTCCCACGGAACGGGTAGAAATGGAAATAATTGATAGAATCTTTGTCGTTCAGATTAATGCGTAATTGTTTGAATTACAAGAGCAAGGATAACGGTTGGCGTTGGTCAATCCCTTTTGGAGTGCGCTGCGCTTTCTACTTCTATATGAGATGTCGTTGAGGCGTTTTGATTGCGTATATTGTCTATGACTTGCGGCGGCCAGCCGATGAGCAGGTCAGCATCTTAGCATTCCCAATACCATTTCACCGACCCCGGAGGGACGAAGGGCTTGGTAGGCCTGGTAGGGAAATCCAAATCAGGAACCTGATAATGGGTGCACGCGACAGCCGGTACCTCATCCGACTGCGCTCCACATGTTCAAACTGTATGTGACCAAAATTATTGTAATTAACAACCACTCTTATCTCTGTGCAACGCCTCGAAATGCTTTCAAGTAAATTTGACTCACGAACAACTTTTCGCTTTGTCAGTGGCTATTGCTGATTTCGATCCCTGACCTTCACCTTAAAATTAAAATTAGGTTGGTCTTCCGAGTTCTACACGCATGCACTCCTCCGGTAGGCATTGGACCCCCGGAGTAGATCCAGAGGGTGTCAATGGCATCGCGCGCGGATACCTGAAGCTCGTATTCCACAACCTCCATCTTAACTTTGAGGTCCACTTGGTGGTAGTGACAGGTCAGAAAGGCCGTACAGTTGCCCTTATTACTAGCTGAACAAACCACATACTTGGAGCCTCGTACGTCCATTTAGGCTGCTGCGGACTAATGGTAAGAGGATTTCAGGTGAGCGGGTGTCAGATAGACCTCAGGTGCCGGGCCTCATAACTGCTCACCAGAAGACTATCTCAACAATAGGTCGGAAAGGCTCAAGTGTTGTGTATAGGCAGAATCGCCTCTCTCCGGGAAACAACAAAATGTAAGTACCTCGACCCCCATACAACTCTGCGCAGAGTTAGGGACGACGGAAGTTGGACTTTGGCGGCGTTAGCCCTCTGCCTGCGCGCGGAGGGCGGGCTCAATTAGGCTGGAAACAGCGATAACCGGCGAGCAGTGGTGGCACAGTGGATAGGAGAGCGTGAGACGGAGAACGTTGTGTTCCAACTCCCTTGTGCGCAACATTTATGCATTTCGCAAAATAGATTCGCCACAATCACCAAGGCGCTCTGTGTAGAAACGCAGCGAAAAAGAGAGGCAGAAGAGAAACCTGGTTCACGGTACTGCCGCACCTTCACCACTCCAAAGGTGGAAAAGTTTTTGCGCTTAACGTAACCTATAGAGGTTGTTTAAGGCGTTGATCATTTATGTAAGGTCTGTTTTTGAAATTTCAAGTTATTACGGTGGGCAGCTGCAGGTATGGGTGAGCAGCAGGGTTTACTTATCCACCCCTAACGTAATCACTCAAAATTTTAAAAGTCTCTTTTTAAAGTCTGTTTCATGCCTAATTGAGCCCGGCTTCCGCTCGCAGGCAGGCGCTAACGCCGCCAACGGTCCAACTTCTGTCGTCCCTAACGATGAGCTGAGTGTATTGGGGTCGAGATCCTCGCATTTTGTTGTTTCCCAGAGAGAGGCGACTCTGCCCATATGCTACACTTGAGCTGTTCCGAGCTACCGTTGAGACCGTCTCCTGGTCAGACACTGCTTAGATGGCCTGCTCAAAGTAGGCAAATTGCGCCATGAAGGGGTTTTCTTAGAGAAGGGGCAGCGCCAGATTTGGAACCGTTTCTCCGTGCACTCAGATGAAAATTTACGGAACGTGTATCCACGAGGGGCAGTTTTCTTTCGGAACTCTACGGTGCTCACTCGCTTCCTTTTCTATGCTCACAGAGCCGCAAAGTGATCCCAACTTGTGTTTTTTGTTTGATTTAGGCGGGACAACTAGTTGTGGATGTAGTGCTTCCTTTTGCATAATTCTGTGTCGAACGAGCTTATAAAGTAGATCTGTCCTTTTTATGCTCCAAGAAGATATGGTGGATGTTCGTTCAAACAGCGTTGGTGGTGTAAGGCGAAGCATCGCTGCCCAGAAAGCAAGGTGCGTGTTTGAGTTCCGCCTGGCGGAAGAGTTTTAGGAGATCGCAACCAAACATCCATCTAAGACCTTGGATCTGTATTTATTGAGCGGCGTTACGTTTCCACCCGTTCGTCGTTTCTGGAGGCCTAAGAATGGTTCAATCATTCGTACATTACTATCTATCTGACCAAACCCTTCATCTGCTAAACCGTTTCGGCTAGCTTCTTGATGTATAATGGAAAAGCTGGACATATGAACGGTAGTCTATTCCTCTCGGTGCTTGAGTTAGTTCTAGGAGTTCGAAGACGACAAGCAGTTCGGAACGTTAGGCGGCTCAGCAAGGAGTAATCCTCCTCGCAGCCTCATCCGACGCAGCAGCACAAAAACATTGCGGCTATCGCGACGTTTTACCAGCGGATGCATAGAGAATATGCTGTTCCGCTTGCTGAGCTTTGGCTACCCCTTTGAAACGCACCTGTCTCCTGGCCGTTTGATCTCATGGTTAGAGACCGAGAAAAAGAACTCAGATTTCACAAGGTTGATCCGGATGGCTTTGGACTCCCTGTTCACAGCGCGAAATCAATTGTCCACTCCACGTCACGTGAAGAAGATGTGCCGTTGTCCATCGGCTGCATTGCAGAGGTCGTGACGCAATTGTTCTCAAGTTTTTGGCGTGAAGCCATGGCAAGCGTGGGTGCTGGGGAGCTGTCCTACAGCCAACTTCCCCGTTTGCGCAAAATGTACTTGCCGCACAAATGAAGACACTGCGGGAATGCAGTCCTTCTCGAGAGCCACCAATGGATCTGTGCAAATCCCAAAAGCATTAACCGTTTCATGGTGCTGACCAGAAAGTAGGAAAAAGGAAATTAGACAAAAACGCTTCCACTGTAAAGCCCTGAATTGCGGTATAAAGAACAATAACGTCACGAATGCATTGCGCTGATGTGCTCAGGAAACAGGTTGATATTATTAATAGAATCAGTTAATAATATATGTAAATTATTTAAATCTCTCAGTACTTTCACAGTTCTAAACTCAGTGCCCTAACAACCAAATAGAATTTATATCATACAGAATCAGGCGCATATCTGTACTTCTAATCACTCAATATTACAACAATCACGAGTGGAAGACAAGCAACAACCAAAACGATGACAACAACAACACCAGACATGTTGTGTTTCGCCTCTATCTTCATACAAAGCATGTCTATAATTAGTTACCTCGAGGCTCATCAGCAAAGAAGGTAACTAACTGATCAATCTAGTCGTTAGTACTCTATTAGGTTATGTATTTTTTTAAATTGTGTTTTTAACTTGTACTAACAACTAAAGTTCACAAATGAAATTGTAGTTAACACTTATGTTTTAATACATACAATTGCACTACATTATAAAACCGTTGTAGTTAACACTTATGTTTTAATACATACAATTGCACTACATTATAAAACCGCTAACCTAATGTTATTTTATATATACACACATATACAGATACACATAAACATATGTATACATACATGCACATTTTTTATAATTTTTAATTTTTATTTATAATTAACCAGCGTCCGTCGCTGACTTCGCCGCGCCGTACGCTGTACGTGCGGGCCACGCCGGGCTTGCCGGCTTCGGATATAGCGGACCACGCTAGGAACGTGGCCCAAACCTAGCTAGGGATGCTTCCTCAGCCAGAGTCCGCTGGGTAAGGAAGCATCCCTAGCGTCGAAGTCGAACACGTTGAAACGAACGCCTACTACAGATCAACTGATGCCCTGCTGAGTATCAGTTACATCCCAGGACGCACTCAAGAAAATGTCCGCAACACATCTGCTTGGTCTAGGGTTGTGTTCACCCCCTATTGCAGCTCGTCAAGCCAAATCGAATTTCTGACTTTTCTATGATGTGATGAATTTCGGAAAGGGTGACTTAGGACAAAGAATACTATCCTCCTCTGCATACTGTAGTATGGAAACTGGTCCAAGCACTGCCGAAAATTGAGGGCCAAAAGGCTTGTTGAAAGCGTAGTCGGATCGGGCGTAGGTTCTTCCAACTTCATTCGCTGACCTGCCCTGGTCCACCACTGAAAATTGGAGGACCTGAAATAGCTTTGCAACCCAGTGCGCGAAGTATGTGTGCCCTTGAGACCAAAGTGAACAACTTCCAAATCAAAAGCGTGTTCCAGACAATGAAACTGACCAATCAATAATATCGGTTGAGATTGATTGTCTGATGGAAGCTTCACCATGGTGGCTGATGACCTGGTTGACCTTCTGTCAGTCATCATAATCACAGCGCACCTACAATACCGCCCGCGTCGCGCTGTCAAAAAGACGGTTTGCGACGGAAAAATCCGTCGCAAACCGTCGCATGCTCATAACTCCTTTAATTTGGAGTTGTTTCATAAACTATAGGCACCATTCGATTCGTCTCTTCGAGATCTACAAAACCATGTATGAAACTTTACCAGGCCACCGCGTTTTCGCCGTGGGTGGCCTAAAAAATAACTGCAGCAGGCTTTTGCGATTGGAGCACCTTATTTTCCAGGACGTGCATGTGACGTGCAGTGTTTTCGGAGTATATCTCAAGGCGTGCGTTGTCAGTGCTCTGTCATGCCTGGAATGTTCCGAGAGTGCGCCGTGCACAATGCATATAAGATCGAACCTATAAATCGAATGGGCGGAAGCATGTCCACTGGGTTTCTATCTTCGCTTGATGGAAAATGTAAAGCTTTCAAGACTATCTTCCACCGTTTGGAGAACTTTATAAGAAATTTCCAGCCGTCCTAATTAGGAGTTGCATGAGCCTTTGGAGTGCGCCGCATGCAATGCGTTTAGAGATGAACCTATCAATCGAATAATCGAATGGGTTCAACTGGTAGAGTGAGCGTTTGGGGAGTTCTATCATAAATTTTCAGCCGCCCTACTAAGGAATTGCTCTAGAGCTGTCCAGCTGGCTTTCCGAGTGCGCCGTGAACAATGCATATAGAGTCGAACCTTTCAATCGAGGGGGGCGTCCGCTTGCAAATTGCACGCGCGGACGTGTTCGGAGCGCAATAACTCTTTCAAGTTCAAATCGTTTCGGCTGCAACTCGTGGGTCTCGTAGGCAGTAAAACGATGTAGTAGTACGCTAATGTAGAACGGTGTAGCTTAGGAAGAGGCAATGTTACAGGGGTGCGAAAATGCAGGTGAGGCTTGTGTGACGCATTTTTTTCCGATTTCGGTGGACCACTGCGGGAAGACCCAGAAATGCGTGTGCAAGCAGAGCGCTTAAGGTAATTTACGATGACGTGCTCAGAACTTCTCAGCTTTCTAAACTGCCTTAGGTTCAGCTGCCAGTTTAAACCGGCGGAAGATAGCGGTTAGAGTTTCTTGCACTCTTACTCGCCCAGGCTTGATTGTTCGACACTCCCAGTGGTACCGTTCTGTTCAGCATGAAAAGCGCTATCGAATGGTACCAATCTCTTGCGATTCTGGGAATATCGGTTTTTTGACAATTTCGTATCAAAGGCGAGTCGGCTCAACGGCGCGGCAGAGTGGTCGATGACGTCATCGGAAACCGATGTCTTCGAATTGGGCCACGCTTGATACCGTTCGATAGCGCTTTTCGTGCTGAATTGAACAGTGTTACTATGAGTAGGGAAAACTGTAATATGGGCGAGTAAGATCGAGGAGAACATCGACCGTTATTGTGCTAAATTGCACGCGCGGGCGTGTTCTGAGCACGATAACTCTGTCATGTTTGAACCTTTCCAGTTGCAGCTTGAGAGTTTTGTAGACAATAAAGTGGACTAGTAGTGAGCTCAAACACAGCAATGTAGTTTATGATTGGACAAAGTTACAGCGGTGCGAAAATGTAGGTTAGCCTTCCCTGACACGATTTTTTCCAAATTCAGTCGACACCTGCAAGAATACGCGGTGAGCTAACGGCCTACAAATGCGCCAGTGAGCAGAACAGTTAAGATTCTTTAAGAGAATGTTTTGACTGTTCCTTAGCTGATTAAACTGCCTTAGCACCAGCTGCCATTTTCGGGCGGCGGAGTTTTAGCGTTGAAGTTTCCTGCGCCATTATTCGCCCAGGTTTTGAGTGTTCGACATTCGCAGTGGTACTCTTCTGTTCAGCATGGAAAGCGCTTTCGAATGATATCAATCTCGACCAATTTCAGAAAGATCGATTTTTTGACAATTTCCCATCGAGGACGGGGGCGCTCCAGGCCGAGCCTGCGCGAACGATGACGTCATCGAAAATCGATGTTTTCGAAATTGGCCGAATTTTCTCGTCCAAAATCATCTAGGGGTTATTTGGGGCGCTGATTACGAACCCGACGTCCGTCTTCGAAAAATCCACCGATTTCGGTAGATATTGGATATTCTTCTGGATAATTGGAGGTGGTCGGGTCAGGATCACCGATTTTGCTCAAACTTCGTATAGGGGCGGGGACTTATTCGGGGTGCCGAACAGGATCCCGAAGTTCATTCGGGCGAGTACGGCAGGAGACCGCCCATACCGATAACTGAGGGTGACCGGTGATCCTGACCCGACCACCCGCAAACGGGTAGTAACCTACTAAAATCGGCGGAATTTTCAAAAACGGACGTTGGATTCGTAATTGGCGCCCCAAATAGCCGCCTGGATGATTTTGGACGAAGTTTGCACGAGGAAATTTGGCCAATTTCGAATACATCGGTTTTCGATGACGTCATCTTCCGCGCCGACCCGGCCAATGGCGCCCTCGTCCTCGATGGGAAACTGTCAAAAAATCGATTTTTTTTGAAATTGGTCGAGAGTGACATTCTTCGATAGAGCTTTTCGTGGTGAACAAAAGGATGTTATTGGGAGTGTCGAAAACCCAAATGTGGGTGAGTAAGAGGGCAGTAACCTTCAATCGCAAAGTCCGCCGCCCTAAAGCGGCAGATGGGGCTAAGGCAGTTTAGGCAGCTGGGGAGTTGCGAGCATATCGTCTTAAAGCACCTTAGGTGTTCCGTTCGCCTACGCATTTGCATGCCGTTGGCTCACCGTGTCTTCGCGCAATGGTCGACCGAAATCGGAAAAAATTGGGTCGCACAAGCCTCACCTGCATTTTCGCAGCGCTGTAATTTAGTCCATTCATGAGCCACACCGTTGTGCTTCAGAGTACGTCAAAAACCGTGTAGTGCCTACAAAGTCCTCGAGTTGCACCCCAAACGATTTGAACTTGATAGAGTTATTGCGCTACGAACTCGCCTGCGCGTGCATTTGCGAACGGTCGCCCCACTCCATTGATAGGCTCTATTCTATACGCATTGTTCACAGCGTACACTAAAGCCTCCCCGAAACAGAGTACAGCAATTCCTGAGTAGAGCGGGCGGAAATTTCTAATCTAACCTAATTTCAAACACGCTTCTGTGTAAATGCGTTTTGCACGGCGCACTCTCTCTTCTCGCTTCTTAAAACCTCTTACTTTGTATAAGCTGCAGTCAGTGTGTACAATAAAGCACCTAAAGAGGGTAAGCTTTGATGTTTAGCCCGACATTTGAACCGCTTCCGCTCGCTCGATTGATAGGTTCGATCCCATATGCGTTGTGTACGGCGCACTCCAAAGGCTCATCGGAGTGACTGGAGCAACTCCTAATTAGGACGGCTAGAAATTTCTTATAAAGTTCTCCAAACGGTGCAAGATAGTCTTGAAAGCTTTACATTTTCCATCAAGCGAAGAAAGAAACCCAGTGGGCATGCTTCCGCCCATTCGATTGATAGGTTCGACCTTATATGCATTGTGCACGGCGCACTCTCGGAACATTCCAGGCATGGCAGAGCACTGACAACGCACGCCATGATTGAGATACTCCGAAAACACTGCACGTCACATGCACTTCCTGGAAAATAAGGCGCTCAAATCGCAAAAGCCTGCTGCAGTTATTTTTTTAGGCCACCCACGGCGAAAACGCGGTGGCCTGGTAAAGTTTCATACACGGTTTTGTAGATCTCGAGGAGACGAATCGAATGGTTCCAACAGTTTCTGAAATAACTCAAGATTGAAGGAGTTATGAGCATGCGACGGTTTGCGACGGATTTTTCCGTCGCAAACCGTCTTTTTGACCGCGCGACGCGGGCGGTATTGTAGATTTCTAGGTGATAGACAATTACAGCAACCGGATTTTACAACTGCTCAGATGCGTCCGATCAGAGGTGCTAACTCCATAAGAGACAAAGAACGATATGAAGGGGTTTTTCGAAACAAGGGTAGGCCTTCCTTTTCGAACCGCTCTCCTTTGCATCCAGGTGAACATTCCGTGTACACGATCATGCACGATCATGCAAAATGTTTCTTAGGTCTGCCTTTCTGCCACCTTGGATGTAGCGAATGTTTGTGGAAAGGATGTAGTTTCTTTTATGTGTTTCTGTGCCGAACGAGATCGTAACGTTGATCAGTCTTTACTGAGTTTCCTAACATTCCGACCATCATCGTTTTCGTTTCGTTCGTTTTTGCACGCCAAAATTACTCAACGATTCGGACATTGCCATCTAGTCCATCAAGCACCTAATAGGTTGGAACTTTTCGGCTATTGTTCAGACGCGTAACTAGAAACCTGATTCTACTAACAAGTAGTTCAACCGCTGATCTACACACTTTTGCGGGACTTAGGCTGCTCAAGATTGATCTTCCTTGTAATCCTATAAGGCGCAGAAGCATGAAAACATCTAATCGCGAAGTTTTCCTTAAGAAACGATGCTTAGGTTTGTTGGGTTTTGATTATCACTTAGTAACACACTTGCTTCGTTCAGGTAGTCTTAGGCATAGACAAGAAGAAGTCAGATCACTCAATGTTTCTCGGTTATGCTCTTCTTGGTCCTGAATCCCATTTCTATACCCCGAAAGTATTTGTCCATTTCACTTTATGTCGCACATAGGATATGTTGTTGTTCAAATATCGGCAGGACAGCAAAAAAGCGACATCGCTGTTCTTCAGTCCTTGAATTAAAGTAATGGCAAAAATATTGGTGCCTATAACATATATCCGTCACGCCTATCGGCGTGCCTCGCACTTGCGCGCTTGGCGCGATGTTGCAGTATCACTAAGGTAATGGTAAGGACAATCACATCGAGCCAGTTGCTCTGCTCATTCTGCTTTCTTCCCTCGCTAGCAGTACAAAAGGCAATATTTAAGAACCTTGTTATGTTCCAACCTTGCTCTACCTTCCTTAAGATCACGTGAGTAGTTTTGCGGTATGAAGCCATCCAGAACCCCCCCCCCACACCGCCACTACTCTTTTCAACATCGGCATCATCTTCGGACGGCTAAGTGACGGTCGGCGATATCTGAGTCCCCAGTCAAGTTGAACGTCGACTTCGGTACGTCTTCTGAATCCACATGCAGGTTGGGTAACGAGTACGGCACGTTTTCTGGATCCCCAGTCACGTTGGACGACGCCTTCGGCATGTCTTCTGAATCCCCAAGCAAGACCTTTGGGTATTTTTCGCTATTTTATTACTAACTTTCTCCGATTTCTCACCTATTCTATGACTAATTTCTGCGCGGCGCCAATCAATAGCTCTTAGCGCTTTATTGTATAGTATGGTAATTATAACAAACTTTCCCTTTTTGCGCAGCATATGTACTCCTGGGATCTATCAGCTGTACAAAACCGAATCTGTTGCATGGTGCAGACTGTACCACAAGAAAATGGCTCCTATTGTAAAGTATTGAAACTTTGAAACGCGGCGCAAAGAGCACTAAAGTAGGCGGTTCCATGAAAAGGGTGGTGCTGAAATATATTGCGCGGAGGCGCTCATTGAGGAAACTTAAAAGAAACAGGCCATGCTATTTTATTCGTCGGAACGTACGCCCGAGCTGACTATGGGTCTGACTTTGTTGGGAGTTGGGTCAACTGCGGCCAAGTTTTTGGCTTGAACAATCGTTAGGTAAGCACTGTAAAGAAGGCAGCTGTTATACATATTATACAAATCTATTCGACGACCACTTTTCTCAATTACGGAGATCATTTAGACCTATAAAGCTTCCGCACTCTCCGATGCCATCAAAACTAATGCATAAACAACACTCAAGAACTTCTCAGGGATACACATAACTCTAAGCTCCTTCTCAGGGACACTTCATGTTTCTTAGGTAATGTGAATAAAAAGGTGAAGCAGATGGCACCTTCCGGTTTCGAATTCTCCATCATGATGACCTTGGTCTCTGACGAAGCAAATAGTTTCATTGAGAGTTTCTAGGGGTTCCATGGTAAGGTGTTCCATGGTAAACCGAAAAGGTGGATGCCATGTAACCCCCAGTAATTCTAACCAAAGGTAAGCGCTTCACCATACCTGCTATATCCCGTGCAATTTCACCTGACCCTTTATTGGGCTAAGGTAAGGTATGGCCTTTGGAATCTATTTATCAGTCACCAGGAAACTTTTTAGGGACGTGTTGTTTGGTTTGATGACCCGTAACATATTTCATCCTTTCAGGCATAGAAGAATTCGGAGGAAAGATCACTCCATTAAAACTTCGTTATACTCTTTGCAAACGAATGTAAATTTCCTACTACATCATGGTAAACCGTCTATTGGTCATTGCCACAAAGCACCAGCCATGTTTTTTTCCTTTCTGTAACCCAATGTTCCATTCGAAAATATTCGAATATTCGAATCAATCGAGTTTTTTGAATGTATTCGAATTCGAATGTTAAAAAAAATCGCGTTTTTCGAATGTATTCGAAATTCGAATGCTCGAAAATTGCGGGTATTCGAATAAATTCGAATAATCGAAAATTTTGCAAGAGCAGAACTATAATCCTTATATATGTTCGACTGCGATCATTAGGCAGCATATATTTTACTTCCGTGACGCTGCGGGTGGTTTTCTTTTATCGCTCAGTATGGAAAACCAACCTGATAACACACTTCTGGGATTATAAGCGGTAAGGGCGAGAGCATACTTCCGTCGCCTCGATGCCACCGCGGCGCTCAGTTCATGGCCCTTCCGTCGTGCGCGGTCGAATAGTTAAAAGACAATCCGTCGCAGCCGCCGCAACATTGGCGGCCGACAACGCGATCGCTTCCCGCACCCATCGCGGGCATGGCATGCTTTTTTACGTCGTGCGCGGTGTTTAGCGCTGGTCCTGGGCGGATCGCCGTCGCGTTCTCTTGCAGAGCGATGAGCGATGCGGCAAGCGCTGGGAACTCCACCTCCTTTCATGTCACTCTGCAAAACTCATCGCTGGGATTCCATCTTAGCGATGGAAAGTATGCACGAGGCCTAAGGGTTATGCATTAGTGGCAGGTTTCAATTCCATTGCATTGAGTACTCCTTTCTTTGCCACCCAACTAACGCTTTTCAATTGTTAAGCCTTTCCTCCTCTGCTTTCAGAAGGAAAAGGGAACACGCGTATCTGTAAGAGAGTTTCTCGCCCTATTGGCCGTGTTCTACCATGTCCTTAACCCTCCAATTTTCTCCAAATAGAATTCGACACTATCTGGCACTATTTTAAGGTTCTTCAGCAATTGACTACTCTGATTTTCTTTTTGAAGAACTGGTACCATACTTTACAGCACATTTGCTTGAAGTTAGAATGCGCATTGGCTTTCTCCATTTCCTCCTAATTATGTAAAGCACATTTTGGATTGATGAGCGGTGTTATAGCAAATTCGCAAATTAGGCGATGGAATCGGCGGACATAAGGGGAAATCATGCTAAAGCCAAGTCTGCGCCTTAAAGATATATCTTTTTCGTAGAACTGTGAAAAAGCTTTATATAATAGACTGCTCGTAAAGTACCATATTTTATACAAACCTCCTATTTAATAACTGACAAAGAGTGGTCATTGGTTTCTTCTCTTCTTTATTTAATTTTGTTCTTTTCATGTAAATATGTACACTGTTTCATGTGTGTACTGACTATGCTTTTTCAAAAGAAAACTGCCAAGAGAGCTTTCAAAGAAGACGAAAAGGTTGAGCAAAATCGTTGACATGCACGGGATGAAATTCGATAAAAGCGAATGATAGTACCAGGAGCCACGCGGTGTCCAATGTTGCCTTGACGTAATCCTACAATTTTCACCTGACGCTGCACGATAAACCCTCCTATTTCACTGGAAACTCGCGAAGAAGAGGGAAGGAACCTTTTTCTTCCATTGTTTCGCTTCTTATCCTTGTTGTCACGCTTTATTTGTGTTTAGTAGCGTTTTTTCTATGCCTTTTCAAAACCACTCTTGAAGCAAGTATGACAAAAAAACTGTGGAAAAATTGACTCATTATATGAACTAGAGCTGATAATCGGTACCTATATGTAGCAATCAAACGCGAAAAACGGCCAACGATGTCCGAAAACGCGAAACTGCGGCAAAAGTGATGGCGCACGCAAATAAATGATTCAAGGAACAAGAAAAATGCCAGCAGTTCTCGAAATACGAGGACGATATTGATTGCCTATTTCCGCTGATTCAAGCAAGTAGAGGGTTTCCTCGGAATCGCAACGATACTGCGAAAACGCATCCAAAAATCGTCCAGAATGTACTTGTATTTGCACGAAGAAAAGTAAAATTTCAAAACTGGTGTAAAATGTCAATAATGCAATTGCAATTTAACGAAAA
The DNA here is from genome assembly GCA_947359475.1 of Heligmosomoides polygyrus bakeri. Classification (NCBI taxonomy): domain Eukaryota; kingdom Metazoa; phylum Nematoda; class Chromadorea; order Rhabditida; family Heligmosomidae; genus Heligmosomoides; species Heligmosomoides polygyrus. The sequence continues at coordinate 52,239,931 of OX375866.1, read as the reverse complement.
TTTTCGTCGTTAAATTTCGTTAAAATTTTTAACAAAAAATGCCGGTAGCTTGGTAAATTGTTAATCGTTAAACGCACTCCCTCCTGGATTGGACGATACTATTTATCCCAATGTGGGTGATCTTATCCATATATTAGCGAAACGAAAGTCGGACATCAGGCGAGGCGGACAAGCACGAAGTCCACGTACAGGTGGGTCAGGGCACTTGTCATCAATATGTTTGCTTTGATGAAATGATTTTCCTCCAGAAACGCTAGTTGCTAGTCGAACGCTAGTCGAATTCGAATGTTCGAATGAATATTCGAACATTCGAATTCGAATGCTTGAAAATCGTTGGTATTCGAATATATTCGTTTATTCGAAATTTTTGGGAGAGCACAACTATACAACCTTGCTCTATCTTCTTTAAGATCAGTGCATTGTGTATTAATTGTAACGGTGTTTATTTCGATTACTAAAATTGCTCCCTAGCAAAGTTGTGATCTGTCAAAGTTTTCAGTCCGCCATTTCATGTGCAGCGACCTAACATTTACCAATACCACTGTTTGAGAAGTGCTAAATCGTCGACGTCCTTCTGTTGATACCCGACTTTCCATTGCATATTTCGCTTCCGTTTTTTCCTTGAGAAGATTTCATCTGCTTGAGTTCCAGGTTGACGTCCGGTCAGGCTATCCTATGCGGCTCGAATCAGCCGTTGCACAAAAATCACATCTAAAGCAGCGATTTCAAAACGGCTCGATAGCGGCCTCAGAAGAAAGACGCTGTGGGCCGGAAATAGTGCTCATTTTTATGGATGGTGACCAGCAAAACGTCATAGCAGAAGAGGTATTTATTAGCGTTTTTGAGAGCAGTGGGGTGTATTCAGTGCTAACAGTCGTCCTGTGCTGCCTCCGGATATGAGAGGACGAGCGGCGCAATCAGATCTCGTAAGCGTTGCGACGGCGATATGAAGCGCTTTCTGCGAGAGTTCTGCAACTCTGGAAATACGTCAGATGATCTTTTCTCGCCTAGGTGCTGATAGTAGGCAAGCTGTTCTACTCGGAAGTAGAACTGCATCAATTTCGCTACAAACACATTCCGGCCGAACGACGGTTCTCGTCACCTCCTCGAGGATGCAACGTATAAGACAGGAATGACCCCCTGTAGCCATATCCGAATTGCCCGAATAGTGGCTATATTGCGTTCATTTCTACCGGTCCAGAACACAAGCAACAAAACGTAGCAATTTATGTGCATCAACTTTAGGTGCACGTGTAGCGCAGTCGGAGGAGGAGCCGGCTGTCACATGCACCCGTTGTTAGGCTCCTGGTTCGCATTTCCTGCCAGGCCAACCAAGCCTTTCATCCCTCCGGGTTGGTGAGCTGGTACCAGACTTGTCCGGAGAGGATAAAGCGCCTCCACGACATCCCCTAGAAGTGGAATACGCGGCGCATCCCAAAAGAGATTGACCAACACGGTCCTTCATTCTTAATTTTAGGGGCAGGGCCTATGGCCGCGGCATATGATAATCGTAGCCTGAAAACCGCTAGTATTGGGAGGAGGTTCCGCGCCTGGGAAGATGGCTTGAACACATCTCGATAGTCTACCACTTACGATTAGTTACCCACTAAGAGGGAGGGGCCTCAATCTCAAGCAGAGCGGCTGCAGTACAAGCGACTAGGTCAACTCATTACGCCTTTCCAGAGTTCCTCAGATGCACGTGGTGGCAGACTTGGCCGGTGCTCTACCAGGAAAGCGTGATCGCGGGAGTCAGCCTTGCGAGTGAGGCGCCAATCCCGTTTGGATGCTACTCACATCATGCCGCGCCTTTTTTATAGCAGAGGACATGAACGTGCCTGCGAAGCAACTCATTAGAAAAAGCGGTGGCAAGTAGAAACTCGCTTTTTTCTTTAGATCGAAGGCAGCTCACCCTTCATCCTGCATCGTATTCTCTCGTTCATGTGTTGCAGCTTTTCGATACTGTCTCGCAGATTGTTTATGCGGTCAAGTGTCAGTGAAGGTGCGATTCCTTGTTGCCGAAGGGTGACGAGTGAGGCGACTCCAAGAGCGAGGCAAAGAAGCACCGTGGAGGCCACCCATGTCATCTGGAAACGTAGAAAGACATTGAACCAGTATGCCAGTGCAGTGTTGCGCTGCAGGAGATGTTGCCGAATTGAAGTTCGATGTGCAAGAGAGGTCTTCGCAGGAGACGCCTAGGATAAATTTGAATTAAAAAGTGTTGTATGGGAAGGGAAGCAAGGAGCACTCCTATGAAGACGTCGAGGTGTTGTAGGGGTGAGGGATATGTTTACCTCCTGGAATAGATTTGGGCGTTTGATCACGCTCATCTTGAATTATTTATCTGTTGATGATTCCAGAAAGGGTTCAGCCGGGGAGACCAGCATCCGCGCCGCTTTGCGTTTTCTGCTCGTGCACGTTCTTCAGACTTGCTTCATTTTCTGCTCCCCGCGACAGGCAGCTCTGCAATGTAGATGCACAATTACAGCACACTGATGCCAAAGGAGAGGGAAGCTTTGGAAGTGGCAGAAATAAACCGATTCATACGGCGCTGCAACTGTTGGCTCGAAAAAGGCTTCAAGAAGATATCGTCCCTCACTTCAATGTAATATTTTTGAAACTGAAAAATGAAGTGGAAAGCAGTGATAGACGTTGTCAGAGTGGAGCTGTGGCACAGAAATTAAGCCAGAAGTGGAAAAGCTTCCTCCGATTATTAAAACGAGCATAGCAGGATGAGCTGCAATCCTAGTTGGTGGTGGTCGCTCTTAAACGACTTCATAAAGACTTGATGTGTTCAGTATTAAAGTATGTTGAACTAATTCGTTCCATAGAAAACCTGCACTAACGAAGTCCAAATGAATGTAGCACTGAAAAGGTGAGAGTATATCACATTTGTAAACTTGGTCTGAACGTTTGCAAACGATTAGGACGTGAAGTGCATTGCCTTATCTGTGTCTACAAGGTTAATTGAATACTGGTGCATTGTTCTATTTTTATTTTATTTGGCTAATGTTATCTATTTTATCTGCTAGAAGGTGACAGTGCAAATGTAGAAAGGGGAGTAACGGGAGTAACGAAACTCCTTCTGGATTTGCACCGAGAATACACCTTTTTCGGTTCCCTTCTCTCGACTAGGAAAGCGGGAACTGAGTCTGCCTGGGCAGCCAGGTTGGTCTATATGTTGTTTCCCATTTATTGGGTTTCGTTATGTCGGCAGACCGTTTATTTAAGAGCGGCCGCCACTAACTACAATACCGCTCAAATTCTTTGCAAAAAAGACGCTTTGCGACGGATTAATCCGACACAAAGCGTCGCATTGCCATAACTCTTTTCAAATTATTTGTTTAAAATCTAATTAACACCTTTAGAAGCCCCGTCTCATTTTCAATCCAACGATCTAAACAACATCTAAAACGATTGCACAGTGACTTAGTTATGAAGCTTTTGCTTCCTCGGCTCCGTTAATTGATTTACGACCCCTCTGAGATCGCCAGTGGCATGTCCTTAAGGCTTTTCGTTGACGAGGTTCATCGAAACTCAGAAATCCTCTATGGTTTTTGCATACCTGTATTTGTTACGCATCAAATGTCATTGTGGTACTAAATAGTGCCAAGTTTGAATAACATAGGCCCAATTTCAGATAAGCGCAAACGCGCGGAAACCTAAGATTCAGTTAAGAATTACCCAACTAGTAGCCTGCTACAGAAGACAGTATTCTACTATTCTATTGTGGGAACGATGGTCTTTATAAAACGTGTAAAATGGCTTTGAAAAATGGACAGAAATGACTAGATTTTCTTTTTCCAACAAGGGATTGGTCCAATCTCAATATGTGGCGTAGCATTCTTCCTATCTTTGAACTTCGGTCGCTGCTGTACAGGATAAGTACGAAAGCAGTGTTCTTTGTGGTCTACAGTAGACCACAAGCACATTCGAATCTAAGAAGAACGAATAGATTTTGGCCGTTCAACGTAGATTTCTATGCGGCTAAAGTTTGACGAAAAGAACAGAAAATTTTGTTTGAGCCGCTTACCCCTTTATGGATGAGTTTATTCGAAAAATCAACTAAACAGCTTTTCTCAACCCGTTGTGAGCTTTCCAAGGATGTAATATTGTCCCTATTCAAACTGAAAACCATTTTCACCTTTTCGGCCGCCGAAACAAGTTTGGGGCTGCGCTTCGGCCCGAGTGCGGACACGGCGGCGGGCCGCTCGCTGCCCTTGCGACCTCCCGCGACGCTCCACATGTCGTGTATCGCCTATGTACAGTATTCACACTTCCTGTACTGTCCCCAAAGAAATTTATCTACGACTTTTGCAGACTGTAGCGAAACCGCGGATGGTGACTGTAGCCTCAGAGAGGCCATATATTAGGGGGGGGGGGGGGGGCAAAAGTAATGAGACACCCCATGCCGTGTCCATATATCTCGTGGCTGGAGTCTGAATTCGTACTTGTCGTACTTGTATGTTTGTATACTACTTACTGAAGCCCATCTGAGAAGTTACCACTTCCGCCCTTTCCAGAAGCATGCCAAAAACCCCAGCCTGTCTCATGCCGAAACAGGGTCAAGCTTGAGGTGCGAGAATCGCAGGGGGGGGTCGTAGTGTGGCCTCGTCTGGAGGGGGGGGGGGGTCGTACTCTTCCGGTTTTGGCGGAGGATTCTCTCTTATTTATCAGGTTTTTAGGCGATGTTTTTAATTCTTAATAAGCTATTGGCAGGTATTTATGCACCCACCCCGCCGCGCATGAAGATCCCTTTCTTCAAAACTCATTCATATATGATGGGAAAGCACGTTTTCTCTAGTTTTCTAAAAGCTCTTGGCTTTTTTCAATTTCAAAAAACTAAGCGAGTTATGATCGTTTTTGTGAAATCGTTCCAACGACGTCGGTGCGAGATCGACCATAGAAACTGGGAACGACTTCACAAAAACGATCATAACTCGCTTAGTTTTTTGAAATTAAAAAAAGCCAAAGCTTTTTGAAAACTAGAAAAAACGCGCTTTCTTACCATATATGAATGAGTTTTGAAAAAAGGGATCTTCATGCGCGGCGGGGGGGGGGGTGCGATTTTTGGCAAGTGTTTCTGCAAAAATCGGCCAAAAATTGCACCCCTCCGCCGCGCATGAAGATCCCCTTTTTTGAAATCGATTCATATACGGTAAGAAAGCGCATTTTCTCTAGTTTTCAAAAAACTCTTGGCTTTTTAAAAACTCGAAAAACTTACCGAGTTAGGATTATTTATGCAAAATCACCTCAATTTTTTTCACACAAAAATCGAAGGCTCCCGCCGCGTATGAAGACCTCTCTTATGAAAAGCGTTTCCTACATGGTTAGAAAGCAATTTTTTTCTAGTTTCTAGAAAGCCGTTGGCTTTTTCAATGTTTGCAAAACTTACCGAGTTATAGTCATTTTTGTGAACGTCAAATTTTGTCGGTCCAGTGACGTCGGTGCAGTATTGACCACAGGTCGATCCAACTTGTTCGATTCAGAAAACCATGATTTTTTTACTTTGCGTTGGTCAAAGCTGGAAACTTTCTGCGCCAGATTTTTAACTGCATAGGTAGTCTGTTTTAGGAAGAAAATAATTAATTTTTCATGAAAACCGAAAATTTTGAATACGATTCGCCCTAATCATATCGAAGATCGCGGCGAAGAAGGTTGGTTTTTTTTATTGTACACTAGTCACCGCTTAGAATTTTATATGGTACAATTTCAGTCTCTGATGTACTTTCCTTCAGAGGGTAGAAAAAATTTTCCGCGAGAAGTCCATCCTTGTGCTGCGACTCCGTCAGTGATTCGAAGAGCCCTTCAAAAAATCTCATAAGGAAAGCGCTTAAGTCACCATTAGTAAGTAACACTTCAAATTTTACAATTACAATACAATTTTGGACGTAGATGTCACTTCTCCAGGTAGAATGCCGTCGTTTCCATAACATCATAAATAAAATTGAAAAAAATCAACACCTCTCATCCATTCGAAATCTGCCGACAGAAAATCTTTATTTTTACCGCACAGTAATCAGAATTAGAAGATTTATTCAATTCTTTGCTTTAATAATCAAATCATTCGAGCAGTCAATACAAACATGTATTCCTCAGTGAACGACGCTGCGCCCGAATCTCTACAGTGTTGAAGCCACACCTGGAAGGAAGAACCTGTTAATGGGTACAAAAATCACATAAACAATTGAAAAATTATGACAGATAAGAAATAAACCAGAGATAGAGACAAGGGGGGTCGTACAAACTCGCTTCGGAAGGGGTGCCGTAAATTTTCTTCAAAAATCGCACCTCATGCTTGACCCTGTGCCGAAACCCCAGTCTGACGAGTCGACCTGTGTCGCGCAAATCTCCCCCAATTCCCAACCCCGAGCAGCCTTGGCTCAATATTCACGCTGGATGAGAAGTACGTCTTCTACCTTAACCCTGCCAAGCAGCAAGTCTGGGTGAGGCCTGGTGAATTGTTACCGACCTTCGTTCGGCGAGATGTTCACGGCGAGAAGCATCTTTGGAGCTTTTGGGTCTGCGCCCATGGATCGGTTTACCGGAGGCTGTTTCCCAAGAGCACCGCGATAAACTCCAAGGCCATGGTGAACGAAATAGAGGAGATGGGCCGGCGACTCACTCTTATTCATTCGCAGCGCTTCAAGAAGGTTCTCCTCTTCGACAACGCCGCACCCCATCGGGAACAAGTAAGCACGGATAAGCTTGGCCAGCTGGGCTACGTTCACATGCCTCATCCACCGTATTCGCTGGACATCTCTCCATGCGACTACCACTACTACTTGAGCCTACAGGACTTCCTAGTCGGAAGGGGCACAAGAACCCAAGCAGTCCTTGACAACCATATCGAGCAGTTGATCAACACCAGGCTCAAGCAGTTCTGGACGGATGGGATCGGGAAGTTGGCTGAGCGATGGCAGCAAGGTCCTTGCCCTTAATGGCAAATACATTCCTCAGCATCGTTGAGTTGTAATTGAGTTATAAAGAGATAAAGATTTTTTCCATTTTGTCTCATTACTTTTGCCCCCCCCCCCCTAATATCTTCCAGTAGTAAATGTTTGGGTGTTTGGAAGTTGTGGTCAGTACCTGTGAAAGGAGGATTTACTAAAACGTATTTAACCATTGGACTAGAAATCAGATATACATCTAAAATTGAGTCGTCACGCGTAGGTTCAGAAACTATTTGAGATAGCCCAAGACAAGTGAACAGCTCCAGGAATTTCGATGAAGCGGAGTTTCTAGCTTTAGTCAGTCGTTTCAGTAGTTTCACGAGCCTATGATAAGCTCCATTAGGTCTCCCCATGCGATAGACCTTCACTGGTCTGCACTCGACATCTAAACAGACGAGCAACTGACTCACCTGGCTCTCTAGGTTTGCCTGCTTTGCTGAGGGCGGAAGATCCTCATTTGGTCCAGGCAAGCCAGACAAGACCAGGCTGCGACATCGCCTTTCCGCTTCAACTGTATCGGCTAATTCCTGAGATAGCTTAGTCATAAGATAATCAATATACCCGCCATTATGGGGTCTTTATTCCTTTCGACCATTGCCCCAATTATCTCCCTTATAGACAACTTAGCGTGGGAATTTTAGATTCAGCAGGAGCTGAAACGAAATCACGACTTTTCCTACTAACCTGAAGACCACGAGGTTGAGACATTACTTCAAGATCAAAGCAAATCAATTGATTGTGAGCTATCGAACAAAGAGGGTGACCCAGGAGCCAACGAACTCTTAAAAACTTCAAGACAGAGGTGTTAATAAAGGAAAACTAAACAGTAAAACACAAGAAACGAAGCTATACTAATAGAAAGAACAGTTAGAAATAGAAAAAACAACATGAGAGAGAAAAAGGGAAACTTAGCTGATTTGGGCGATCTAGCGCAAGAGTAGCCGGCGCAGAAAGAGGATTGGTACAGCAGTGTTCAATCCAACCAAGAAGAGGTATATTGATCTCTTGGAGAACAGTTTCACCGGGAAGCTTATGACCAGACGTTTTTTCTGTGGATTACAATTCAATTCCCAATGGTTCCGAACGGACTGCACTTTTTGGGACTCCCATCACTAAGCAACAGAAGAAAAATGGCTGATGCTATCATGATGCACAAAATTCTCGCCAGGAAGCTATCAATCAACCCAGGGAATTTCTTTGCACGCTGACGAAATCTGTAAGAGGAAAGCTCGCACTTCGGGTCTCCGTCGCTAAGTCACGAGTTAGATCAGATTTCCTAACCTATAGGATTCTTAAGGAATTCAACTTGATGCTTGGCAAGTACGACGATTTGACGATGCTGTCCGCGCAAGCGTGTAGAAGGGGTTGTCGCAGGTAATTCGGGAATTTCTTGATGACTGGATATCACTGATGTTGGACGACTTGATTTATAGGATGATTGTATGTTCGTGTCACACATTACTTGTTGTTGTTTTTAACGCTGTTTACACCAGGCTTTGGTCTATGCCCTAATAAAAATAAAATAAAATAAAATAAATAGAACAGCGCCACGGCTCACACGAGTCATTTAGTCCAAAACTGGCCTTACGTTTAAGAGGTGGATAGTCAGTGCAGAACAATCAAAGAGTGATGAGTCGCCTTGTTTTTCCTGTATTCCAGGTCCAAAAACGGAATACGGGACGGAACGGAAAGTCTAAAACACGGCCGAAAACCGGAATTCAGAGCAGAAAAACGGAAATTCAGCACATCCCAGGAGATAATGCATATGTGCTTGACCCGCTTTGTGAGAGCGGTTTGACATTCCTTGCATTGTGTGATGACGCCATTTTTCCTCATAATGGAATCGAGGTGCATCTGAACTAACCTCAGGTCCACACAAAGCTTATCCAGGCAGCGCTGCTTGTCTGTCGGGACCAGGGGTGCACACGAAGTTCTGTGCGTTAAATTTTCTTAACGAAATTTTTCAACGGAAAATTTTCGTTAAATTTTCGGTAAATCGTTAAATTCCGTTACAAAATACAAACAGCTGCAAACTACCACTTAAAATATAAAAAATCAAGGAAAACCGTATATGTTACAACTTCAACGGGTCAACAACTAAATTCAAGGAGTGTAACACTACAATGTAAAACACACAATGCAAGGAATCCACTGTCAACAAAGTATGGTCAGCAAAATTAACAGGCTCTCAGCAACAAATTATCTTCAGGGTGTGGGAGAAGAATAGGTATGGAATTATGATTCAAAAGAACGGTACTTATGGTTAGTGGGCTGTGTAAGTGAGACCAGACAGATCCCGGGATCCCCCTCTTTCTTACTTCTTTGGGATTCCGTTCTGTGTGACTGTTCTACGAACATGTACAATCTCGATGCGGCCACGAGCCCGCTAGTACAGAAAGAATTAATAAAAATACAACAGAAAGACGAACAGTGTTAGCACGTAGACGAACGCACGACTGTTGCGTACCTGGTGCGTGGGACGTTTCGATTTTTCGCTGCGTCGGGACCGTGACGCGTCATCGTGTCACAGTGTCCCACACAGTCGAAAGATGTGACATGGTCGTCAATGTGTTAACGTTCAGGAAAAATAGCTTCCTAATTTTTTTGTTATCGTTTTTCTCAAATCATTTAGAACACGTCCACCGACTGGAATCATTTTCTTCTTCTCGACTGTTTCAGATAGCGAGCAGAAGTATTTTGGGATAAGCAGCGTCATATGGAGATGGGCGTATTTTACGTGAGGGTCAGACCAGTATGTTTATGGATTTGTTGACATGCTTGACGTCTCAGCGAAGAACTTTTCTAGCTCTAAAATTCATTATTTCCAAAAATTCAAATGTGCCATAGAAGATGTGAGAATAGCATGAAAGCATTGAAATATTGTTGCATATTCCAATAGTTTTTCAGGAACAGTCCTGGTCAAGAGGACGAGGACTACAATATTGGTGAAGAGTAGGAGGAAGGTGATCAAGTTGCTGAGAAAAAAATCGTTAAAAATTCCGTTAAATTTCTAAAAATTTCCGCTAAGTCGTTAAGCCAGATTTTAACGAAAAATGCCGTTAATTCGTTAAATTCGTCAAATCGTTAACCGTTAAATGTGCACCCCTGGTCGGGACCAGTGGTGTGCGTTTAACGATTAACGATTTACCGGATTTACCGGCATTTATGTTTTTTAACGAAATTTATCGACGAAAATTGCTGTTAAATTGCATTAACGACATTTTACGCGCCATTTTTGAAATTATACTTCTTCCTCATGTAAATGCATTTCGGGCGATTTTTTTTGGACGAGCTTTCGCAGTACCGTTGCGATTCTAAGGAAATCCTGACTTGAATCTGTAGAAATAAGCAGCAGATACCGCCCTTATATTTCATGGAATTGTTAGCATTCTTTTCCTTGACCAAAATATTTGTGAGTTCCCACCTTTCCATGCAGCCGTTTCGTATTTTTTCAACTTTCTAGGCCGTTTCTTGCGCTTGATTGCTATTCAACCAGTCAGTTTTGAACAGTTTTTTGCGATATTTATTCCATAAGTGGGATTGAAGAGGCATAGAACATGCGAAAAAACGCTGCGAAATACAAATAGTACAAAAAAAACAAGTGTAAGAAACGAAGCAGGGAAGTCCGCAACTTCTCCGCAAGTTTTCCGGAAAGCCGGACGGGTTCTTCGTGCAACATCAAGCGATGATTATAGAACTACGTTAACACGTTGACGACAATGCGTCCCCAATTGGGACGCACCTTTCGGTCGCGTCGGACAATGCGTCCCACTTTAGGACGCACGGCTAATAAAAAAATTTCGAAACCACCGATTTGGCTCAAAGGCCGAACACGAACCCGACGCCCGTTTCACCGAATACGGCCGGAGACCACCCATATCGACAACTAGGGTGATCAGGTCGGAAGCACCGATTCGGCTCAAACTTCGCCTAGGGGGGGGGGGGGGAGTTGGGATGCTGAGCATGAATCCGACGCCCGTTACTCCGAATACGGCGCGCCGCGGTAAGTGCAGGTAAATGAGGGTGATCAGTCGCTCATTGTCGAAGTAACAGGTAATAATTGAAGTGCACTCACATCATATTTCTAATTTTTATAATGGTGTTCTGCACAAATGTTGTTAGGTGGCAATACCTGTTGAACAACACAACAATAATAGATCGATTGTTACTGATTAATTTTGACGCGCGATGTCGTATCTCACTTTCTCGCGCGCGCTATCACGCGTACTATGCGTGATTTACGCGTGCTATGCGTGATCTTCAATGCAGGATACACCTTTGTCCTTGGGAAAAAATGTCGAATTTCGAATGATCCAATAGTATTCGATTTTCAAAAATTCGAATTTCGAACGATCGAATATTATTCGATTCTCAAAATTTCGAATTTCGAATAATCGAACTTCGAATAGTCGAATATTCGAATAATCAAATGAACATTCTTATTTACTGTGGTCACCCAATGATTGACATTTACTTATTTTTCATTACCCACTGTAAACTGCGTTCGGCAGAGCGGCATATACGAAGGCTTCAGATTGACATTACTCTTCTACCAATTGGTTGTTTGCGAAAGGGATCGGTAATTATTAATCATTCTCCTCGACCGTGTGTCTCGTGAGCGGCCGCATTTCCCGGCGATCTCAGCTAAGTTTCTCGTTTACCTGTTTTATTTGTCTTTCGTTTAGAGTTCTGTATAGGATTTTTTTCCTGTTACGCATTTTTGTTTGTTTTGAACTAATTTGCTTTTAATAACATCCTTTTCCTGTACATCTCCGTTTACGAAGTGGGTTTTGGCGCCATTTCATTGATTTTTTCTCATTTCGTCAATAGGTCACCATGTCTCAACGTGCAAAGAACAACAAGAGAGCTTCTGTGCCATCTGCTAAGATGTGTAGTAAGAGCCAGGAACTCACTGACAACATTGGGCAGTCCTCTACTCAGGAGGATTTTGCAAGGTTATCAGTGAGTGAGCTCATTAATGAGGTTCTCGTGAGGAATAGGGACCCCGTTATTGAAAAAATCATGTATGCGCTAATATCGAAACTACCTCAGGAGATGTCCGAACAAATCGAGGTGGAAAAAAAAGGAGAGAAGTATTGTTATAGAGTGGCTCCCTGAGGCTGCCGGAGATCTCTCCCCCTCGGCTAAGCAGCGCGACCTCGAGGAAAAGGTGAGTGAGGCTTTCGATATTCTAGATCTCGAATGCCGCCCCTTGGAGGTATATCGCATGGGAAAACAGGAACGCGGACGTATTCGTAGGGTAAAGGTAGTATTACCCTCGAAGTCGCACTGGGCAGCTGCCCTTTCAAATTCTTGGAGGCTTCGGGGGTCTGCTACTTTCAGCAGGGTTCGCGTTCGCCGCAGCATGTCATCCGAGGAGCGGCAGCGAGAGTATGAATTGAGGCAGGAATGCAGGGAAAGGAACAAGCAGTTAAACGACCGCGTCTGGGTGGTATACCGCGGAGAGTTGAGGCGGATCGAAGACCTTCCTAAGCGGAGGGATTCGGGAAACGCATGACTGGACACGGTGTACCACCCACTGTCTTGAAATGCTTTCTGTTCAATGCCCGTAGCCTAGCGAACAAACTACACCACCTTCACTTGTTTTTGTCAAGCTATGAACCAGATTTGTTGTTTGTTACAGAAACTTGGTTTTCTAGCAAAATATCGGACTCTGAAGTTTCTGCTGATTCTCCCTATAAACTGTTCCGAAAGGATCGCAAGGGTCGCAAAGGCGGCGGTATGCTGTTTAGCCAAGAATACGCTTAGTTCAATTGCTGTTAATGTCCCTGCCTGCCTCAATTCTGACATCCTTAGCCTTGATGTGTTTGATTCTACTCTTATGGTAGCTTTCAGAGTAGTTTTGGTATATCGCCCACCAAATTCAAGCGCTTATGATGATGATGCCCTTATAGATTCTCTGCTAGAATTGTGCCTCTCCAGCAATCACTTGATTGTTCTGGGTGATTTTAACCTTGACATTGATTGGGCTCACTGCAACAGACCTCTCAGCCAGAACATGGCAAAGTTCGTGGAATTTTTTGAATGTTGTGGTTTAGCCCAACAAGTGAGGAAACCTACCCGAGGTGATGCAATTCTTGACATAGTCTTGGCTTCAACACCAATCCTTAAAGACACTGTCGTTCTTCCCCCTTTTGCATCATCTGATCATAATGCAGTCGGTTTTGAAGTTCATGCGCCGTTGATTAACCGAAGAAAATTACCTCTTCCAAACTTTTCTAAAGCTGACTATTTCGGTTTAGAGCGCTATTTCAATTCCATAGATTGGTGGATAGCTTTTCAATCCTATGTAAACACTGACGATCTATATAAAAGATTTTGCAACGTCGTTTACTCTGGTTTAGCAAAATTCGTACCGTTTGATACAAAAGATATTCCTGTAAGCCGCTATCCGAAACAGATTTTCAATCTTATAGCACAAAAATCACGTCTGTTTAGCTATTTGAAAAATCCTCTTCTACACCCACAATATAAGAAGGTATGCCAAGAATTGGATCACCACTTGAGGAGGTTCTTGGCCTATAAGGAAAAGCTTGCCTCCAGGACATACAACAAAAAGGCGTTGTTTTCTTTTATACGATGCAAGCTGAAGACCCACGCTGACCTTCCTATTCTAAAAGATGAAACGGGGACTCTTTATACAGCTGATGATCAAAAGGCAGAAGCACTCGCGAACTATTTTGCTTCTGTTTTCACTTCAACTTCTGAAGAGGAACCAAATTCTTCTAGTTCGATGGAGCAAATAGAGACGATTGATTTTTTGGTCGCAGATAATATGAACGAGATCACCATACGAGCAAGAGATGTACTAAAAGTAATGGAGGGCTAAGATGCTCTACATCGGTACCATTCGACGGTATTCCGCAAATAGTCTTCAAGAAATGTGCTCGTTCGCTTTATAAACCTTTATCAATGATTTTCAACGTTTCTCTGATTTATGGTGAGGTTCCCGAAATTTGGAAAGAGTCTATTATAACCGCAATTCCAAAGAGTCCTAAATCCGTGCTACTTTCTTCGTTTCGACCGATAAGCATAACTCTTACCCCAATAAAGGTCATGGAAAAAATATTGCGAGAGAAGCTGAACTCACTTCTATTCAAGAACAGATCTATTCCTGTCCAGCAACACGGGTTCACTGCTGGTGCTTCCACGGCCACTCAACTGTCGGACTCCATTTTTGACTGGAACCTTGCAATAAATAATGGAGATTCTGTTGATATCATTTACTTCGATTTGTCCAAAGCTTTCGACAAGGTGTGTCATAAGAAACTTCTAGCCAAACTTTATCAAGAGGGCATTAGGGGATCTCTTCTAGCATGGATTCGCTCTTATTTGAGTGGGAGACATATGCGTGTTAAGGTGGGAAACTCCTTTTCTAGTTGCTATGATTGTACAAGTGGAGTGCCTCAGGGAGGTGTATTATCTCCGATTTTGTTCCTTGTGTATACTTGCGATCTTCCTTCCTGTTTAATTACAGATCCTTGTGTGAAGGTGCAAGTGTATGCTGATGATATAAAGATTTACGGCGCTTACAATGATGGCAATAAGGCTCTGGTCTATCAAGCTTTATCTCAGTCCATCAACAATATGATGGTGTGGGCCAACACTTGGGAGCTACCTGTGAATCTTTCGAAAACATCAGTTTTTTATGTTGGAAATTCGGACAGCAACGAGTACTGTTTCAACAACTGTGTTCTAACCTCCATATCAGAGGTACGGGATCTTGGAGTGTTTCTAGATCGTGGGTTAACATTTGAAAAACACATTGATACTATTGTGCAAAAAGCTTTTGCCACACTTTTCCTGATTTGCAGAAATATTAAGTGTGATGACCACTCTATACTGATCACTCTATACAAATCGTTTGTCATTCCTATTCTAGAGTACTGTTCTAATGTTTGGAGTCCTTTTACCAAAAAGTCTCAAACCAAAATTGAAAAAGTGCAAAAGACCTTCACAAAAATTCTATTTTATAGATGCGTACGTACTCCAAACGATACACGAATGATTCCCAACTATGAGGAAAGGCTTAGACTTTTCAACCTCAAAAGCCTGTTTTATAGGCGTGTTTTCAGCGACCTAGTTTTGTGCTTTAAAGTACTAAAAGGCGAATCAAGACTTAAAGCTAGCAAATATTGGACGTTCTTGCCAACGCTGGGTCACCGTAATCACTACCGTTTTCACTACCCTAGGGTGAAAAAGAGATGTCGTGATAAAGTGTTCAATTCGCTTTTTTACCGTGGCGCTCGCTGGCTGCAAATGTTGCCTGCAAGCTTATTAGAATCGCCAAATGCCAATGTTTTTCGTAGTAGGTTGAGGAAAATAAACCTACTCTCGACGCTGCATTTAAAGGACATTTCCTGAATATATGCATCATTGCTTTCCTTTTTTTTGGCAGGTTTTACTTCCGTTTTACTTTTATTTACTTTAAAAAAACTTACCTTGGTTTTTTTGTGCTGTTAAGTGTTTTTTGTTCACTTGTTGTTTGATTTATACTTTACTTTAAGTTACTAATCTGGTTTCTGTATTGATGCCTAATTAGTTTTCCCAATGTTATCAGATTTCTGGCATTGTTGTTCACTCAATTTTCTCAACACTTTTCTTTGCTGTCCTTGGTTTTTTGTCAATTGTAATGCCTTTGTAAACTCATTTGCCACTTTTCCACTGCGTCCCCTAGCAGCCGTCATGTGGGCTTCAATGGGAGCGGCGGACCTACTAAGATGGTATCCGTTCTCCCTTGCGACTTGCAGTGTTGGCGGGCCACTGCTCGTGTCCCATTGAACTGCCCACTCCATAAACCTTTGTTTCTGCGTTTTCCTCTTCCTTTATTTCTAAGTCGACCCCTATTAATCAATTTTTTCTTGTGAGCTATCATCACTAAACGCTAGGTTGAGTTAATGAGGAGTTTAGTTGTTTGTTTTTGTTCTCATTTTCTAAAGATCGTTGCCTTGTTTTCACCGTGTTCATGTTTATTAACTGTTGATCATGGCGCACTATATAGTGCAAATGAATAAATAAACAAATAAATAAATTATCAACTGTGGTAGATCGATTTCGATCAATGGATCTCCTGTCCCGTGGCCAACATATTCCCGCTACTCTTATGTTAAATAAGGGCTAATGGAGTGGAGAGTGGCGAGTCCAGTGAGCGATAAGCGCTACTGAGGCTGGGGGCGACGAGCGAAGCGAGGGCGAGCTGAGGACCGAGCCGAGGCTGTGGAAGTCGGTGTCCAGGCTCAAATGCCGTTGCTCAAGCGTTGCGAAGGCTGCTCCATCCATTTTCTTCACGAGACCAAGGGACGGTGACAAAGGTATAATGACACTGAAGCTCCCTTGGCTTTCCTGAGAATTCGTACACCGAGAAAAGCACCCTTGAGAGCTAGATTGTTATAGATCTCCTCCATAGGTTGCTCCATAGATTACTGTCTTTCATTAGGTTATATCGAAGCTTCTAGGTGGTAAAAGAAAGTTGCCAAGTCGCCAACATAACGTCTGAAAATGCTATAGACGGTAGAATCCTTCAAATCTCAACCAATCAATTGAAACTTGGAGGTTTAAACCCAAGGAGTAAGAGTCTTTGAAGTCACAACGGAATCGGCGCCTCAAGAATTCGGGGTCTTTCACGCCCGCGATATCTCGGCCGCAAGCGGACCATTCAAGGGATGTTGAGGGTTCGATTCTCCCGCGCTGCAGCACTTTTGCATTTCAATTGATTGGTTGAGATTTGAAGGATTCTACCGTCTATAGCATTTTCAGACGTTTTCTGCGCATTTCTCCAGCTGCATGCTGTGGTATTCAACATGATGATGTATAAATGTTCAACACCAGTGACACACAGGTGCAAAGCGCATGTAGCTGCGCACAATACGGGCCGCGTATGAAAGTCACAGACTCCTCACAGTCTGTTTCCATACATGCATCAATGACCTCGGGAAAACCATCCTGCCCGAATTTTCATAAGAGACCAGGGTGGGACGTCGAAGGTGATTAAAATGAGAAACGGCGTCTGTGGATCCCGCAAATTAACCTAAACGGCATCGATCACTCTTTCCCTCATCTTTACCCGCCACCTGGAAACCAGAGGTCTGCTGAAGGTTTTCTAAAACCTAACAGCAACAATGTCCGCCGATGCTCGAGTGGTAATACATCTGCTCACGCTGAAGTGTGGCCCACGTTAGACAAGGAGCCTTCGAGGGAAGAAATCAAGCTGGCCGAAGGGATGGACAGCATACTCAAAGACTTCGAAGCATGTCAACTTGAAGTTCAGCACGTCAACTTGAAGTTCAAGAGAAGACGAACAGCTGGAAGTGGTAGAAGAAGAAGAAGCTTGGGATCCGCAAGATGAACTGATGGACGTAGCGAGGCAAGCAAGCAGTGGACATATGATAACGCTTTCGGGTGGAACGATTTCACTCCCACGTCATTGTGCACGACCTCCCTTTTGACCTGCAAAAAAAGGAACCACATCCTGAGGGTAAGTGTCGAAACTGCGGGTAGCTGAAGGAGAACGAATTTGTTATAATGACATTGAAGGTAGTGTCGCTGGTGTACCTGTGAGGAGCCTGTAGGTTTGTGCGATGTCCGCATTGTGACCAGTGCTTCTGTTTCATGCACCTTGTGCCTGTGGATCGCTGGTGTTGAACGTTTATACATCATTATGTTGAATAACTTTCTCATTGTGTTGCAGTTAAAGTTATAAACAAGTCGCAAAAAAGGTACTACTCACAGCGAACAGCTTCTTCAAATATCATCCAATCAGTTGAAACGCAAAAGTGCAGCAGAGAAGGAGAATCGAACCCTCGACCTCCCTCGCATGAAGCAACGTCTCTATTCACTGCGCTCCTATCCGCATACGGCAGAGGCATCGCAGGCGTACAAGACCCCCGAAATCGTGAGGCGTACATTCCATCGTAACTACAACGACCCTCTACTCCTTGTGTTTAACGACTTCGCAAAAAAGAAACACACTTGTCTACTAATGCTAGGTGAAAGTCCCTCGTTTAATTTGTTTTTAATTTTCAAATTCAAAGCTGCAATAGATATGTTTTTGTGTAATGTAAATGGTGGATACGTGCAGCAGGAATACCAGAATTTTTAAGAGACCAAGTTGTTGGGTGACCAAAGTTTCATGGTGTTCACAAATTCTAAAACCATAGTGAGACCACTCTGGACTCCTCGACTTCCAGTTTCCTCCTTGCGCTTTTCTTCCTTCTAAAATTGATGGATGTGTGTTCTTGTTTTACGACTGCACTTTTATCGACTAATTTTCAGTAAGTTTTTTTTCGTTAGTTGCTGTTTTGACATTTTGCTAGTGTATGCCTACTATATTTGTTACTGTGTTTGAGCGCGTCCTATGGCGTATATAATAAATAAATAAATAAATAATTGAGGGGTAGGGCTTCTCCCTATATGACTCGCTCTCCCCGTTCAGACATTCGCTTCAGACCCTTCCCTTGTCAGAGTGCATGCACAATTCGGCGCACTTCGAACGACGCGCGAAACTCAAACGTCGCTTTTATTATAAGGTCACACTTCTCTGGTTTTCGAAGAGGAGTGCCACTAACTTCTCAAGAGATTGATAAAGAATATTCGAATATTCGATATTCGAAGCCTTCGAATATCGAATATTCGAATATTCGATTATTCGAGAAAGTCCATTATTCGTATAATTCGAATAATGGACTTTCTCGAATAATCGAATAAATGAATATTTCGAATATTGGACTTTCTCCAATATTCGAATAAACGAATAATTCGAATATTGGACTTTCTCGAATATTCGAATAAACGAATAATTCGAAATTCGAAAAGGACAAAAGTATAACGCAGGGCACGCATGTTGCTAATGACAAACGAACTGAAGACAGTCTTCTTAGCTAAGCAGCCACACTAGGCGAAGTTTGAGCGAAGTCGGTGATATTGACCCGACCACCTTAGTTTCCGATATGGGCGGCCTTCGGCTGTATTCGGTGAAGCGAACCTCGGATTCGTGTTCAGCATCCCAAATAACCCTTAGGGTGGCGTTTGGGTCACAGGATGTTGGTCCCACAAGACAGACGCGCGGAAATCGCTGTGGTCGTCAGCGTGTTAAGGCAACGTTCACCGCCGCCTAGCTGATAGAGCATGGCTGCTGGTACTCTTATTGCTTCGCTTTTATTGAATTTCGTGTCGTGCATGTCAACGATTTTGCTCAACTTTTTCGTCTTCTTCGAACGCTCTCTTGGAATTTTCCGCAGGGAGAAGCATAGTCAGAATAATGCGAAGCAGTGAACTTGTGTACATAAAAGCAAAACTTAGCAAAATTAAAAAACAGAACAAACCGATGACCCCTTTTCTCAGTTATCATACGGGGTCATTTATGTGGTTATCCAAAAACTGGTGCTCCGGTCTACTGCATGAAGATTTCTTCAAGTTCTACGAAAATTGTGTATTCTTGAAGGTCAGCTATGGCTCTAGCAAGAAACGTCATTTAGGTCTGTTTCTTCGTCTAATTTGCAGAAGCGCTATGATGCCGTTCACCAAAAAAAAAAATGTGCTCTACAAAAATGGCAGCAAATTGAGAAACCCAAAACACATTACTCCTTAAGCGAATGTGCTGCACAGTATGGCAGGAGGCACATCAAGAAGAAAATCAAAGTAGTTAAATGCAGAGAAATCGTAAAAGAGTGATAGAATTGGCGGTTCTATTTGGAGGAATTATGAAGGATAAAGACAAGATTGACCATTGTTAATATAAGGCGGGAAACGGCCTTTTAAATACGCGCATTCCATATGCTTTCTCTTTGCAATATCTTTGAGAAAGAGCTTAACAATTGAAATCTACGTTACTTGAATGGCAAAGCAAAAATGCTCAATGCAGAAAAATTCGATCCGGTCCACGGATCGTGGCCGCTTACTTGATTCCCTGCTGTCGTCTGCAAAGAGAACAGAACCGTGGGAGCAAAGGAATCAATGGGCTGTAAAAGTCTACTCGGCGAAACGTTTTTTCGTAAAACGTTTTGTCAGGGTGAATGGATACGGTCAAAAACGTTAAGCGGTACAGTACCACGCGTGTCCTTTGATCAACTGCCGAAAAAGCCGCTTTGCAGCGTTCCAAAGCGGTTTTTTAAAGATCTTTTTTTAAAAATCAAGTACTAGTGAAAATAAGCATATATTGTTCTCAGCAGCTTGAGCTCTATCTTTTGACATATAAATCAATAGAGTTGAACAGGGCATTTAGGCCGGACACAATCAATCGAGTGCGAAACAACCTGTAGAGCGAGGAACAGATGGTAGAGTGAGCGCTTGGGGAGCTTTATCGGAAATTCCTAGCTGTCCTAATTAGGAATTGTTCTAAGACCGTCCAGCTTGCTTTTGGAGTGTGCCGTGAACAATGCATACAGAAGAAGACCTATCAATCGAGTGGGGCGACCGCTCGCAAGTACCCGCGCGGGCGAGTTCGTAGCCGAATATCTCTATCAAGTTCGAATCTTTCCGGCTGCAACTCGAGGACGTTGTAGGCAGCACAAGTTTCTTGGCGTGACCTAAAGCACAACGGTATAGCTGATGAATGGGCTAAGTTACAGCGCTGCGAAAATGTAGGTTAGGCTTGTGTGTAGCATTTCTTCCGATTTCGGTGGACCACTGCGGGAAAACGTGGCAACCTAACGGACTTGAAATGCGTGAGCGAGCAGAAGGCTAAAGACACTTTACGACAACTTGCTCACAGCTACCCAGCTGTCTAAGCTGCCTTAGCCCAATCTGCTATTTTGGAGCAGCGTACGGGAGCTGTAAAGTTTCTTCGGCCCTTACTCGCCCGTGTTTGCGTTTTCGACACTAGCAATGCTACCGTTCTGTTCAGCTCAAAGAGCGCTATCGTACGCGATCAATATCGACTAATTTCAGAAAAATCGATTTTTTGACAATTTCCCATCAAGGGCGAAGCTGCTCGAGGCCGCGGCCGACGGACGATGACGTCTTCAAAAACCTATTTCTTTGAATTGGGCCATGCTTGATACCATTCGATGGAGCGTTTCGTGCTGAATTGAACGATGTTATTGTGCATAGGAAAAACTGTAATCAGGGAGAGTAAGGATTACGAGAGAAAATGCCCGAACCGCGCCGCGTCTGTTTCGGTGCGAGAAAATGCCCGCAACCAGGGGAGAAAATGCCCGCGACCAGGAGAGAAAATGCCCGCAACCAGGGGAGAAAATGCCCGCGACCAGGGGAGAAAATATCTGTGACCAATGAACGGTTTTAGATAAGGTCCACTACAACGACCACTACAACAGCACATATGGTGATCACGTGGACAGGGATACGGTATTTTTCTCATGCCGTCTTCAGTTGCCACGCCCACGATTTCTCATGCCTCTACTCGACATTATGAGAAATCGTGGGCGTTGCATCTGAAACTGTGGCACCATCACTTGGATTCCCTAGCAGACTTTATGGCCTTACCGTGATAGAGAAGCCTTGGGGAATACGAGGAAGGATTCTCGTTACACAGTTAACAGGCATGCTCAACGGTTAAATTAGTGCCAACGGTGTTTTATGTGAAAAAACACTGAAAGGAGCGAAAGAAGCGTTTTCGCCCAGATCTCAATTTCTAGCACGTAAAACTAGAAAACAAGCACATCAACGGACCCTGGTAACTTAGAATTACTTTTCGAAGCATTGAGCTGCGGAACTGTATGTCACCTCAGTTTGTTTTTAAGCCACATGAACGCCAAATGGAGTGAACAGTAAGGTTCATGCACTTCAAAGTCATGAGAAGTAGAAATGAAAAAATGGCAGATTGTTTGGGAATTTATTTACAACTTGGTTTTTAGGTTTTACTGAGGTTTTACTGAGTTTTTCTGATGAAGTCTTCATTTTTGACCAATCATTTCCTTCTTTACTAAAACAGGATGATTTGAACATAGATATTTGAACATTTATTGCTTTTCAAGTGATTTTCATTTGATACACCATTGGTATCGTAAACACTTGTTGTGCTTTTTTTAAATTAAAGTTTTCCAAGTATGTAAGTTTTCTTAGACTTCTATTTTGCTTCGCAATGTTGCTCTTTTTCTGATACTTCCAAATATCTAAATAAAGGATTCTTCTCGTCAACCCGGGAATTTTCTCCCCTGGTCGGTTAGCTGCAACATAGGTTTAACCAAAAACGCTATTAAAATGACCAGAACCTACGGTGTAGCACCTCGACAAAAATCTTTTAACCCACCTTCTCGAAGTATAGAGTGTTTTTCGAACATTAAAATTTGCTTCTTATTATAGCTTTGGTACAAGTGAAACGTTGCGGATACGTCCGATACGTTTTTTCCACAGTTTCAAAGTTTTCTTAGTTTCTTAAGTGGTGATTACCGCTCAAAGTTGTTTTCTTTATTACGGCGCTTTTGCTATTCACCACATTATGGTGTGCTATAGATTCTTCTCGTAGACCCGGGAATTTTCTCTCCTGATCGCGGGCATTTTCTCCCTTGGTTGCGAGCATTTTCTCCCCTGGTTGCGGGCATTTTCTCCGCACGCAACGCGCGCCGTGGGATTCGGGCATTTTCTCCGTAGACCGAGAGTAAGAGCGAGGAGAGCACCGTTGTTATGCGCAGATTACGAATCCGACGTTCGTTTTTTGAAAATTTCGCTGATTTCGGTAGGTTTTGGTTTTTTCTTCTGGTTAACTGAAGGTGGCCGGGTCAGGATCACCGATCACCCTCAGTATGGGTGGACTCCTACTGTAGTCGTCCAAATGAACTTCAGCATCGTGTTTGGTACCCCGAATAAGCCCACGCATCTATAGTATGTTTGAACAAAATCGGTGATCCTGACCCGGCCTCCTTCTTCTTATTCTGTTGAACAGGAGAAGACGTAGTCGTATAATTGCCACGTAGATGGAGGCGAGAAAAAATCAATAATGGAAAAGAACTGGCTGTTTACACACCAAGACACAGCCAAACTGCCTGCAGCTAAAGGAAAGCTTATTGAACGAATTTACCGTTTTTAACGCAAAATTTTTCGTCAAAAAGTAGTTAAAAATTTAACACACACCCCTTTTCGGGACTCTCAACACCTTGAAGTTATGGCGTGTTCGGCGTGCTGTCACCGACCTTAACGGGAGCAGGCTCGCTTACGCAAGTAATCAAGTGCGCGGCCCTCTTGATGTCAACTCGGACCGAAACCTCTCCAAGCCACCGAATCAAGTTTACGCCCGCCGCTACAGCTGAGCGCTGTCTTCGCCTGCGAGCACCACATTATCAGCACAACGCGCCATCCAAGTGAGGGCAGCTGAAGATCTCGTAGCATGGCATCTACAACGAAGGGAGGAGTAGTGGAGAGAGCGCAGACAGGCATACCTGCTCGCGCTTGCACTCTTTGGACAAGAATATGGTAACCACACTCGCTCAAGCAGTCCTTCGGGAATGTTGCGTTCTTGCCAAGCAAACCGTACTGTTTCACTCACTAAACGGTAGACGGTAAGGGGTGACGTGAGACAAGAGGCATCGTCTACCGTTCCTCGCGAGTTTTTCTAACAGAAGATTGACGGCGTGAATGACATCGACAGTGCAACCTACAAGCTCGTACTGGTATGCGTAAGCTGGACGGTATGCTTGTAAAAAAGGCATTCCTGCAGACAGAAGATAGACTTCTAAAGGTTTTTTAGCTAACAAAGACTCTCGGTTATTCACCAGATCAACTACTTCCTCTTCTAGTTCACTGGTGTAAGAAAGATGACAATAGCATTGCAGTGGTGAAAGCAACACTAGAAAAAATCTTAATGTTTCGGCAATTAGAATTCCAGCAATGTTTGCGAGTGTTCTAAGAAATGAAGGATTACTCAGAACGCTCGTTTGACGCTCCTATCAGATCTAGCTCTGTAGAAAATTTAACAAAAACTACAGAGCTTCTCTCTTTCACGCAAGTATAGGTGGTGCAAACTCCTCGCAAATGACGTGCAATTTTAAAGGCCTTTTAGAGGCAAGCTAAAAAGATCACAACAATTCAGATCATGTTGTGCAACACAGAATTATTCATTACATAAGGATGGAGAATATCGCTGGCAACGGGCTTTACATGCGCTCTACTAGAGCGCTTCTCAGTGAGAAACATCTCCTTGGCGTCTGCGCACTGCCATGATTCCACTGTGAGAGAAACCAGGAGACCGACAGTTGCTCAACAGCAAAATCTCGTCATCGAGTGTGAGCGCGTTCGCTTCCGAATTTCGGTGGGCGCGCACGCTGTTCGCCTCCACGCCGTCTCGTTTCATCGAAATCACTCGCCCGCCACTTCTTTAGTTGATGAATTTGTTGTTTATCCTCATGGTTCTTGTTATTGCATCACAACCCATAATGAATGTTGCGGCAGAAGAAAAGCATACACACGAATAAAAACGTCTGTGGAGTGGAAGACGATTTTTTGAAGAGCAATTGATTCATTTAGATAAGTCTACATGAAACCTCTGCACAAAGCGGTAGCCCAGTGCAGCTACGAAGCGTGATTCTGCCCATGAGGGTTCCACTGGAACGTTTTGCAACAGTTTATTAGATCAAAAAAGGATATTTCCTTTGCCCTCATGAAGTAAATGTACCTTCTTTTAGGTGAAAGGTGCCGGTGTATCCGACGCAGTGGCATCCTCTATTTAATGACGGCCAGCCATGCTTACAGATATCGTCACTCATCGAGTCTCACGGGTCCTCTGCTCTTCTTGCTCAGATTGACTGCTTCCCCCCCCCCCCCCCCCCCTCCCCTCCCCCAGGGTTGTTCATTTCATGCTTTTTCCCTTTGCGCAGCCCTTTTGCGCCACAACTGCATTGTCAATGCTTGCAATGCGCAACCAATAGTGGTGCCTGCGTTGGTTTAGAGCGACATTACTCCAACAAGGGAAGGGTCCGCGGTTAGCGTATGTCTGAACGGGGAAAGCGAGTCATATAGGAATAATCCCCACCCCTCAATTAGTATAAAAAACCAAGTCGTTAAACTCTAGAAGTAGGGGGTCCTTGAAGTCACAATGGAACCGGGAACCCCACGGGGTCAGGGCAGGCACAAGCGTGGGGTGCGGTTTCTGCCAAAAATTTACGACCCCCCTCACCAGAAGGGTCTTGGTATGACCCCGCCTCCCCCCCCCCCCTCAAGAGAATCGATGGATTTTAATGTTAAGTTGTCTCTTATGTTGCAAACAATTTTTAAAAATGTGAAAGAAAGGAAAATATTTATTAAAAATCAATTAATAAAGTTTTGACGCAAATAAATCAATTAAATGAAGAGTTTTTAGGAATGGCAACGACATGGCAACACACTAAGCACCGCCTCTTCTACGGAAAGAAGACGCCATTTGAGTGTGATAATGTATCTAATAAAAATTTAAATAGTTGTTGTATATGGCTCCTACCGAAAGTTAACCTTCAGTTTGCAGCAGAAAGAAAATCTGGACTCTTCTAAGCAATCTTTCAACCAATCAGGTGAAGTGATTTTCCTGGATTTTTTTAGGAATTTTTCAAAAGCAAAATGCTTCCTGAACAAGGCTACCATTGGGGCTGAAACTAGAGTTTACAACAGCACAGATTTTATTTAGCACTTGCTCAAAAAATCAAGTCTTACCTATGCAGTCTTCCTCGCGATCAGGTGAGGTCATGCTCAATTTTTTTTCGAAAATAAAGTTTTTTTCTTGGATGGAACAATCTCTAAAGCTGGCATGTAGCTTTAGAAAACAATAATTTCTATTTTATATACATTTTAGAATCCGCCCTTTCCTAAACGATTTTCCTGGTGATCAGGTGAGGTCATGCTCATTTTTTCTTCAGAAATATCGTGCTCAATTTTTTTCAAAAATAAAGTCTTCTCCTGGACGGAACGATCTTTAAAGCTGGAATGTAACTTTAGAAAACAATAATTTATATTTTATATATATTCCAGAATCTGCCCTTTCCTAAACGATTTTCTTTGTGATCAGGTGAGGTCATCCCCAAATTTTTTCAAAAATAAAGATTTTCTACCTGAACGGAACGATCTCTAGAGATGAAATGTAGCTTTTCAAAAGCTCAACTTTTGACTGGTACATAACAAAAAATGCAGCTTATCTGGAGTTATTTTCGATGTGATCAAGAAGGATGGATCACTGGTCGATCGCTCCTCGATGTGATGGGAAGGCGCTATACATGTTCTTTGTTCAACCGAGCGTAATTCGCTCAATTTTGAGAATTATGCAAATAAGGGTGGCATTCAAAAAACTAGAAAAAATTATCTTTCCAATGACCACATAACCGCCTTTCAAAAAAGGCATCTTGATGCGCGGCCGGGGGATGCGATTTTTGCTCGAAAAAATTGGAGTGATTTTACAAAAATGGACGTAACTCACTAATTTTCGAGAGCTGTGCAAATGCGGGCAGAATTCAGAAAACTAGAAAAAATGCTCTATCTTTCTAATACAGAATCAAATTTTGAAAAAAATTATCCTCATGCGCGGTCGGGGGTACAATTTCTCTACGATTTTTGCGGAAATACTTGCCGAAAATCGCACCCCCCCTGGCCGAGATGCCGTTTTTGAAAAACGGTTTTGTGATCGTCGAAAGGAATATCTTCTCTAGCTTTTTGAATGCTCGCATTTGCACATCTCTAAAAAGTAAGCGAGTTATGATCGTATAAGTGCAGGCTACTTCGTAAGACCTCTCCCTCCTGCGAGGCCGCAGATTGCGGATACCCGCACTTAAACGATCGTAACTCGCTCAATTTTGAGAGTTATGCAAATGAGGGCGGCATTCGGAAAACTAGAGAAGATGTTCTTTTTGATGATCACAAAACCGTCTTTCAAAAAAGACATCTTCATGCGCGGCCAGGGGGGTGCGATTCCTCTACGATTTTTGCGGAAATACTTGCCGAAAATCGCACCCCCCCCCCCGGCCGCGCATGAAGATCACTTTTTCAAAATTTGGTTTTGCACCCGTAAGATAGAGCATTTCATCTAGTTTTCCGATTGCCGCCCGCATTTGCATAACTCTCAAATTTGAGCGAATTACGCTCGGCTGAACAAGGTATATGTATAGCACCTTCCCATCACATCGAGGAGCGATCGACCAGTGGTCCATCCTTCTTGATTACATGGAAATAGCTCCAGATAAGCTGCATTTTTTTATTATGTACCAGTCAAAAGTTGAGCTTTTGTGAAGCTACATTTCATCTCTAGAGATTGTTCCGTTCAGGTTTTCAATCTTTATTTTTGAAAAAAAAAATTTGGGCATAACTTCATCTGATCGCAAGGAAAATCGTTTAGGAAAGGAGGATTCTAGAATATATATAAAATAGAAATTATTGTTTTCTGAAGCTACATGCCAGCTTTAGAGATTGTTCCATCCAGGAAAAAACTTTATTTTTGAAAAAATTGAGCATGACCTCTCCTGATCAGTTTTCATCTTGCTCTGACCGTGAGCGGTCGCTATTCTAAACTCTGCGTTATCGCCAACAATGTCGACACCATCTACCGAGCCGGCTCGCCGCAGGATTTCGCCAAAGAAACTTTCTGCGACTGTCACTCAACTCCTTCAGTGATCCATTCTGTGTGTCTGGCCGTGAGCAGTTGTATCTGTAAGTGCTTCTTCCCTACACCATGAATAAAACAACAATGAAGAAAAAGAACTGTTCAGATACAGAAGTTAAAGTTGATATGCCTCTATGGGCAATCCGCCTAATTGAAAGATTTGACTCCTACTCCAGTAATTTCTCCTACTCCAGTAATCCTATCAACTTCTTTTGAGTGGATTTTTGCTGAAGTCAATAAGATTCAAGACGCTCAGCAAGATATCATTTCACGTATAACAGCTTTGGAGGCTAAAGCGGGTACAAAAAATAGCAGTCTGTCAGCACAAAAAACTCTCCTTTACTCCACAATGGCGAAAGTTAAGAATGACGGTCACAAAATCGATGAAAAGCAAAGAGTGATTACTTGGGTAGGTATCGATGAGAAGAAAAATGAGGAAGATACTAGGAGATTTGACCGTGAAATTCTTAAGGAGGAAATAGTCAAGTCGGGTAATGATGAACTGGTTCATGAATTTAACGCTGGACGGATAACAGTTAACCGCTTTCCTGCGACCAGACCAACAAAATTAGGAAATCGGGAAGTATAATAAAAATAACGCTGCCTAATCAGAATCTAAGAGACGAGCTCCCTGCTCATATGCGTACTGGCAGAAAAAGTCTCATCAAGTGTTTTGTCCATTCATATGCCCGAAGGGACTATACACATGAAGAACTCGAGCTAGACAGAGCACTTCGGAAGGAAGCGGGAGCATTAAACGCTGGAGAAGGCCGACTAGTTTACATAGTTCGAGACTTCGACATCATGAAACGTAAGTTTCCCCGCGAACTGCCAAGGCGTCATATTGTCTCACAAAATATAGCGATGTCATTAGGGTTTGTCGTAAATAACCAAAATAATTATTCATGTGTATTAGATAATCCACAAGGATATAATGCAAACATCACAACCGGTTCCAGTCTTTGCCCCAATGGTTTTTTGACTAATAGTTCTGATAAGATCATTATCAGCAAGAATTTTTCGAACGAAGTTCTCCTGTTCAATGCCCGTTCAATATGTAATAAGATTCCTGATTTACACTAAATTCTTTCCTACACTCCAGTAATTGTCTTTATTACAGAATCTTGGTGTAAACCTGACCTTGTACATGATGCCACATTATGCCCGAATCCATTCTATAACACTTAGAGGTGCGACCGCGAAGGTACGATGAGTGGTGGGGGTGTTGTAGCCCTGGTACATAATAATTTATCCCATCATCTGCTTTGCTCACGAAACTTCACTCCTTACTGCCAATGCCTAACCCTAGTTGTTAACAATGAACAAGATGTTACGTATTTCCTACTTATTTACCGAAGTCCCGCTTGCTATTCTTTAGCGTTTCACGAAACCTTAACATATGTTGCTGATATCCTTGATGAGGGCGATAACTGTATAATTGTAGGAGATATGAATTTTCCTACGATTGATTGGTCTCAACCTACCAGTACAAGAAAGATTTATGGATCACCTCGCGAGTTTCAGCAATTCTGTAATGAGTATGCTCTCTCACAACTGGTTAATGTTCCTACTTTAGGATGCAACATATTAGACGTAGTCCTAACTAATCACAGCGATTTCGTTCACGAAGTGAAAACCATTGCTCCTTTCTCCACCTCTGATCACAACGCGGTTTCTTTTAAAATTAATTTGAATAGCTTTAAAAAACACTCGAGCCGCGCATACTATGACTTCAATAATGGGACCACTCTGCCATTTGTGAAAATCTTTTACAAACCAGCTGGCGCAACCTTATTTCAAATGTGAATCAGCAGATCAGTATTACGCTATCTACTTGCAACACTGTCATAGTCTTATCAGAGAATACATTCCATTGAAGCATGCCAAAGATAAGGAATCTCGCTATCCAGTAAGAACAAGAAAACTTGCCCTTAAAGTAAAGAAATTGTACAAGGTTCGACTAACTGTTGGTATCCAGAAATACAATCGTTTCTCAAGAAAACTCAAAAGAAAGCTGGCCTGCCTTAGCCTAAAAAGTTTAGAAAAGATTGCTGGTTCAAAGAATCCAAAAGCTTTTTATAACTTCGTTAACAGTAGGCTAAAGTCAAAAAACAACATTCTTTCTATTTTCAATGAGAACGGTGAATTTTGTAAATCCGATCTTGGAAAGGCAAACGTGTTTGCTTCATACTTTAAATCATTTTACAAAAAACATCCGGATGTGAGCTACCATTGCCCAAAATTTACCTCATCAAAATTGGATTTCCTTGATATTAACAGTGATCTAGTATACAGAACATTGACTAGCTTATCTGCTCGGAGGCCGGATTCATCAACAATTAACTCGTGGGTATGCGGGTGATAAGGGGTAGAGATAAGATAAGAGTCAGGCAGAGATAACGCAAGAGTCAGAGACGCAGGCTTCATTGTGGGTATCTCTACCCCTTATACCCGCGGGTTAGTCGTTGATGAATCCGGCCCCGGAACTCCACCTCACCTGATGATATTCCATATATCTTTCTTAAAAAGGCCGCTGTTGGATTAACTCCTGTACTAGCGCTTTTATTTAATTGGTTTCTACTCCATGGTGAAGTTCCTTCATTGTGGAGAAAAAGTATCGTTAAACCTATATTCAAAAAAAAGGTGACAAAACTGACTTCAAAAACTACAGACCCATTTGTCTGACCTCTTCAACTAGTAAAGTTCTCGAAAGAATTGCACGCGAACAGATTTACAATTACACGAAAACAAACAATCTCATCACGAATTTTCAACATGGTTTTATTCAAAAGAAATCTACTATTACAGTGCTTATTTCAACTGTCCCTGCTTGGCAAAGGATAATTGATACCAGAGGCTACATTACTGCATGTTATATTGATTACGCAAAAGCCTTTGTCTCTATCAACCTTAGTCTTCTGCTTTCAAAACTCCAGGCCTACGGCATTGAAGGGTGGCTTTTAAGGTTTTTCCAATCATTTCTTACTGGGAGAACTCAAATGGTTATGGTTAACGATGCTGTTTCGAATACCTATGAGACTTTGAGCGGGGTTCCTCAGGGAACATGCTTGGGACCTTTAATGTTTCTACTCTACATCAATGATTTACCTAATTGCCTTCCTCTCGGCGTATCGTGTTCCATATATGCTGACGATTCGAAAATCTATTCCACTAATAATCCTATTGCACTTCAGCAAGGTTTAGATGCTGTTCACGCATGGTCTATGAAGTGGATGCTCGACATCTCACACGAAAAAACTTTGGTCATGTGCAGCGGCAACTCCCATCGTCAAGATTTTTTGTTTTTCTTAGGGAATAAAATTTTAAGGAACACAAAATTTGTGCGAGACCTAGGCATCAAATACTCCGATTCACTTTGTTTCGAAGACTATATTGATGAAGCAATAACTACGGCCTATAGAACATCCAACTTCATTTTACGTGCTTTTCAAACTCACAGTATGTCTACACTTTTCAAGCTTTTTGCCACGTATGTAAGACCGCTTTTAGAATATTGTACACCACTATGGTCGCCTACTAAGATTGATTACAATGAAAAAATCGAAAAAGTGCAAAAAAATTCACCAACGCAATTTTCTCAAGAAATGGTTTGTATCATGTCAGCTACATAGAACGGCTTGCAACGCTTGGTGAAAACTCACTTAAAATGAGAAGAATTTTGTATGATCAAAATCTCGTGTTCAAGATTCTCTTTGGCTGTTTTGATATTGATAAAAGAGAAATATTCGATTTCTTAGATATTGCTGAAAGAACAAGAGGTCATCCATTTCGCATATTCATAGGAAGAGTTCGTTCCCAATAGTTCCTTGGCTCTTTTCTAGTAAGAGCCACAAAAACGTGGAATAGCTTGCCTAGTACAATAGTTTCTTTGTCAACCCCAGCTAATTTTAATCATAAACTTGAAGCGCATCTCAAACAAAACGGTTTTTTCTGACACTTCTTTTTTCTAAATTCCAGATAACGATTTAAAGCAATCGATTTTCGATTCACATTCTGAGAAAATCTTCAACGACAGGTCAAAAACTTCCTTAAACATATAGGACATAAAAAATTAACTGCAAGTGAATTTACAAACGAATCAGCTATATTTATAAAGTACCTTTTTTCAGTTAGTCAACTGCTAGTTTCTTTGAAAAACAAAACACTTTTTGCGGTACTATGGAAGAAATCCTTTCCTGCAAATCTTCAAATGAAATCTGTTGCAGCAATATTTTGTGATCAAATAATTTTGTATCTCTTTTGGTACGATAACTGCTCTTCACTTTTGCTGGTGTTTGAAGAGCTAACTTTTGCAGTGCTTTTTGTGTTCAACTCGTTTTGCACCACTTTTGGCTCAATATCGGTTCTGTTCTGATCGCAAGGAAGACCGCGTAAGAGACTTGATTTTTTTTGAAGAAGTGCTAAATAAAATCTGTGCTGTTGTGAACTCTAGTTTCAGCTCCAGTGGTAGCCTTGTTCAGGAAGCATTTTGCTTTTGAAAAATTTCAAGAAAAATTCCAGGAAAATCACTCTACCTCATCGCATGAAGGGTTGCTTAGGAGAGGCCTGATTTTTTCTTCTGCTACAAACTGAAGATTAACTCTCGGTGAAATCGGGTGAGGGCCTGAACTTACGAACGCCATGGCTAACTGCGGCGACCCATGCCGCATCGCGGCGAGTCCGCGGCTGAGGCCGCTGACTCGCCGCGTGGGCTGCCGCCAGCGCGGTCTCGCAGGCCGTGGCCGCGATGATTTCCTCATGGCAAGGCAGACGAGAGATGAAGGACAAAGGGAGAATAACAGGCATCTACAATGGATTGAAACAACCAACACGTTCTTGGGTTGGTTTCAGTCCGTCTCCTTGCGGTCCTTCTGTCCAACTTTTCCCATCCACATCGATGTACTCCCTCCACGTTTATGTTGTTTAGGATTATCTTCAACCTCTTTTATGCTTCCTGACAGGGACTTACAGTCATTTTCGCCTCGCGTTCTTTGATATACTTCGTTAGTCTAGGTCTTCCTCACATACTTTAATTTCCAAGATCTTTTGACTTTATTTCCAAGTCCGTCACACTGGTCCCTCGTATTCGATCGATGCCGTCTTTGGTGTTCTGTCCTTGCTAGCAATTGCCAATTAACCTAGCCGCTCCCCTTAGGCCTGGCCCGGGAGGTAGCCGATGGCGAAAATGCCGAAGGGAGCGTCTTTTTGACCGACGTGATGTGTGAACGAGAAGGTTGTAAATGTCGAGCCGCGCGGTGGTTACCACAACCCAGCACCCGACTCTGGTCGGGCGAGCCACGCTAGGCTAGCCGGCTTCGCCGGCGTCGGGTTTCGTGAGCCACGTGGGGTGTGGAACCGATCCCAATGTCGAGCCGCGCGGTGGTTACCACAACCCAGCGTCGGTTGCGGGCTCCGCCCGCACCCGACTCTGGTCGGGCGGGCCACGCTAGGCTAGCCGGCTTCGCCGGCGTCGGGTTTCGTGAGCGACGTGGGGTATGCAACCGATCCCAATGTCGAGCCGCGCGGTGGTTACCACAACCCAGCGTCGGTTGCGGGCTCCGCCCGCACCCGACTGTGGTCGGGCGGGCCACGCTAGGCTAGCCGGGCTAGCCGGCTTCGCCGGCGTCGGAGTTCGTTATCGTCCGTAGAGCAGGGAAGCTCAGCGCTGATAAGGCTATCTACATTAGCAGCTGTGTGCATTTTCCAACCGCCTTGCAGCGCAATAAGCATGTGCATGTGAGGAAGTCCACGCTTTTGGAACTCAATGACATATATGTACGCGGATACCTCTCCAAGCGCTTTTTTCTTAAAAAGCTCGTGGCATAGAGCCTTCACCTTCAAGTTAAACACTCGAGCGATGAGATCAGGACGATCAGAGGCGGACTGGTTGGGGGAAAGGTTCCTCTGAATTTCATCCCAGCTCGGATTGCATGTGAATGTCAGGAATATATCAGGCTTCCCGTACTTAGACACAATAGTCATGGCATCCTGGTATTGGGCAATCATATGACGTGGCCCACCTGAGAAACTGGCTGCAAGTATGATACGTCTTCCGGGAGGGCCGCTGCTAGCGTCGTCGCCAATGACATAGTCATGGAGCCCACGAACGGTGTCCAATCTGAGCAGACTTTGGTTGAGCCTGATAAAATGCAAACGGTTCAGCTCAATCTTCACCCAGCTGTCAACAACGTACTGTTGGAACAGCTTCCCAGCATGAAGAAGTGGATTAAAGGTGCGCGCGCGAGGAAAGAACAGATATGAGTAGAAGTTCTTCTGCGTGACGCGCGTTCTTCCACGGCGAGTGGAGGAGTGCTTCTCCATGCGAGGGTGCCAACCATCTTCTCCAGTCGGGAAAAGGAGGGGATAGGTGAGTGGATCGCATTGTTTGTACAGGTGGCTGACAGTCCGTAAAGAACTCCTCGATCGCGAATGACTAATCTTCGTTCGCCAGGAATATCATTCTCGTTGCCAACGTAGATGACGGCGACCTCATTAGCGGTGGCAGGGTTGTAGCGGCGAAGGTCATCGCCAGCTTGTTGACCAAAAACCATGTGCACTGGTTTTGGAGAAAGACCATGAGCAATGGCACTCTGCTCTTCAGCGCGCAGTACTTCATCCATCATGATGAATGACTGAGCGTAGGGGTTGACTCGCAGAAGAAGGCGGTGCAGGTCAGCGAACAGAGAGGTGTTGTAGCCGCGGTTGACTGATCGGCCAGCGAGCTCAGCAGCTGCTTGTTCGGTATCCATGATCATTATCTGTGCGTATTGAGGCGCTGTGCCAGTAGGAGGTCTCAGAGCTCGGACACGATGGTACACCTGGCCATGGATTCTGTAGCAATAAGGTCCTCCGCCTATTGGAGTATCCACATGCGCGATCATGGAAGCCATTGCTGAACCGCTGTTGTAGTTTCGAACAGAGCCCCGAAAGTTTTGTGACATCCTATCATTGTCCGCGAGAAGGTGACGAAGAAGGGTGGGAAAGTTCCGAAAAGGCTGCAGGGAAACCTTTCCTAGATTGCAGCACATGTTGTATGAGGTGTGCGACGGAGTCCTTTTCTCGTCACAAAAATGGAGAGCCACACAGGAACTGCACGTCTGATTCATGTCTCCCAAGCTGTGAAGATGGGGACGATAGGTTAGATCGCGCGCCAATCCAAGCGAACGTCGCAGGGTTGGACGTGAGCGAAGAAGTCGGTGCTCCGCAATAGTAAAGCTCGGGCTTCCGCGAGACGTGCTTCGTTGGCTAGGATGCGAGCGGAGCGCCGACGTTCTGTATTGTTAACACGAGTTGCTGCTAGAGCGTCTGTTGCATGTGCGGCTCTCCTCCGTCTCTGCCGCTCCCGCAGTCGTCGAGCTCGTTCTTCATCCGATAATCGTGGTCTGGGCATCTGTAGAATGCTATAAAAGGTGTAGCGAGAACAGTAGAGCGCAGAACGTTATATGAGGTGAACATAAAGAAACTATGCGGAGTAAATGGGCAGACGTTGAGTAGAGAAAGTATGATGAACGATATAGGTGGACACGGTGAAGAGGAAAGCAGGCGTATGGAACAGCGCAGCCAAGAGCTTAATGTACGGTGGGAAGGAAAGACAAAATAAAGCGAAGCTGTTTAAAAAAGCAGGGAAGAAGGCAGAGCCGGTGGAATAGCGAATGGAACAGTGCTGAGCTGTAACAGTAAGCGCACGCGAAAATGGGAATGAAAGCGAAACGGGCAGTGGAAACGAAGGGTGAATCGTGCTAGTAGTAAAAGCTTGAAGCGCAGAAGAAGGGAAAGATGGGTAAAGTTGCACAGGACGGCGGAGCGCAAACGCAGAAAATTGGGTGACGTCGGTTAAAAAAATGCTGAAAGAAAATGTGTGAATGTGCGGAAGGTCGCTCAGTGCAGGCCGCTAAATAAGAAAAACTATCTATCGGCCACTAATTTTGCGCAGATGGACGAACGGAACTAAATGCGTGATAAGTGTTTAGCGTCGTAGTTTCTCAGGCAGTGGGATAGTTGTAGTAAACGAAGGGCGATAGAAATAGAGATAAATTGAAATGAAAAACGCCGTCTATGAGGCGAAATGAAAAAGGTGCAGAAAATAGCAGCCGGCTGTCCATTCTGCACAATGGAGGGCGGTGAATAGAGAAATAAAAATGAATGCAAAAAATATATATATATATATAAGTAGCAGAAGAAGGTGCAGAAAGGAGTAGTCGACAGGCATTCTGCACAATGGAAAGAGATTCAATTTCTGAAGTCGTAACTTCCCTGGCAGTGGGCTGTGGGGCAAAATAGCACAAAAAGGTGCAGAGAGGAGCAGCCGGTTAGCGTACGGTGCAGTGGAAAAGGATATAATTTCTGGACGTCCCCTGGTGGTGGGGTAGTGGAGAAAGTATGGCGGTAAACATAGAGGTAAATTGAAAACAAAAAATTGAATATAAAAAAACAGCCGCTGTGAAGCAAAAT
The DNA here is from genome assembly GCA_947359475.1 of Heligmosomoides polygyrus bakeri. Classification (NCBI taxonomy): domain Eukaryota; kingdom Metazoa; phylum Nematoda; class Chromadorea; order Rhabditida; family Heligmosomidae; genus Heligmosomoides; species Heligmosomoides polygyrus. The sequence continues at coordinate 52,204,003 of OX375866.1, read as the reverse complement.
AGCAAAGAAAGGTGCAGAAAAGAGCAGCCGGCTACCATCCTGCACAGTGGAAAAGGAACCAATGTTTGGAGTCATACCTTCCCCGGTAGTGGGCTGTGGGCAAAACAGCAAAATAGTGCAAAAAAGTGCAACCGGTTGTCATACTGCACACAGGCAAAGGATTCATTTGTTGGAGTCGTACCTTCCCTGGTAGCGGGACAATAGTAAAACTATGCAAAAAACGCTATCTGTGGGGCGAAATAGCAAGAAAAGGTACAGGAAAGGGCAAACGGCTGTCATTCTGCACAACGGAAAGATTAAGTATCCGGTGCTGCACAATGGAAAAGGATCGAGGTGAGTCGAATACAAAAACATCATCTGTAAGGCAAAATAGCAGAAACAGTGCAGAAAGAGCAGCCGGTTGTCACACAGTACAGTGTAAAAGGATATAATTTCTGAAGTCGTAGCTTCTAGGCTCAACTCTAAACTAAACTCTCCTAGGAAGTGGAATTCTGGACAGAAGTGATGTGTGTAGCTCCGTTTCCATTCATCCATTCATTAAGGCTCACTTCGAAACTCAAACCCACCCTCATAGGAAGTCGAATTCTGGACAGAAATGATGTGTGTAGCCCCGTTTCCATTCATCCATTCATTAAGGTTCACTTCGAAACTGAAATTCTGGACAGAAATGATGTGTGTAGCCCCGTTTCCATTCATCCATTCATTAAGGCTCACTTCGAAACTCAAACCCTCCTAGGAAGTCGAATTCTGGACAGAAATGATGTGTGTAGCCCCGTTTCCATTCATCCATTCATTAAGGCTCACTTCGAAACTCAAACCCTCCTAGGAAGTCGAAAAACACAGAGTAGTGGGATAGCGGATGAAGTATGGCGGTAAAAATAGAGGGAAGTAGCACCACACAGGAGAGCAGCGAAGGATCATATGGTGGGTGTCCTGTGGTGCTGGCGTATAGCCAATGGAGACGTGTTTCGAAATCACCCAACGTCTCGCACTCGATGCGAGGCGATGGTAAACAACAGTGTGGACAACTGTCAAGCGTCTTCGTTTGGGCAACTGGCAACCGCACCGCAAACTTGGGTGATTAAACCGGCTAGCTAGGCAGTATACGAATTGCGGGTGGCTAACATCGGACAAAAACCCTTCCTCTTTTATATATGGGGGGATAGTTGTCCATTCTTTTCCTTAACGTCGGGATGCATAGAAAACATCCCATCGGCTACCAAGGCCCCTAAGCCGTTCCTGCAGGCTAGCTGAAAAGTCTTTTCTGATTGATTCAAAGTTGGACAACTGTAAAGACTCCCACCTCGATTGTTTCTACTGTATAGTAGATGTGCAGTTCCAGACTCTGCACTTGTAGAAATCGTGCATTATTGGCGTGGAATGCCAGCGCGTCCGGAACATGGAGCATCGATACAGCTTCCGAGTGGCATGCGATATTCCTAGAACGGTACACATTAATGGATAAAGCATAGCTTAAATGTGCTACTGTGTAAATTTCACCTTTTTTTGGTTCTCCTTAGTTTGCCATAATTGTGGAGTAATGCCAAAATCTCCTCCTTCTCTTCCTCCGCTGCAAAATACAAGGTTTTTGTTATTTGATTGGCAGTTACATATTTAATAGTGATCGCTTTATGAAGATACGTACTTAAATCGTAGCTGTCATTAATATCATTCAATAGTTTTCTGTACTCTCCCAGTGGTGTTGAATTCGCATGCGTAGCATCGTTTCTCCACTCTTGAAGCTTCTGTAAATTACATAAAAATGAACACTCTTTCAGCTGTTCTGGGGAAAATCGGCTCTCACTTTGTAGTACACCCTCCTCGTCTTCTCTTTCACCCGTACAACTGGAATGCATACATGAGGCACCATTACTGGGTCAGTTTCGAACTCAACCTCTCTTTTTACCTGAAACTTCTTTTTTTGAAGTGTAGCTCACACAGCCAAATATTGCTAAGAGGTACCCAACCTTGATCTTCGTATAAACATTCTCAGCACTAAAGCAACCGAGGCAACGGTACACTTCGTTGTGTACGTTTGTCCTCTGATAGGTGAAACTATAGCAGAGCTCTTCACCGGGTATCCTATAGATTAGGACAGGGTGCTGCCCTGTCCTGCTTGATTCAGGAATTCCGAAGTAGTGACGTTCTGAAAGTAAATCGTCGATAATAGAAGTATATGCTTTTAAAGCAAACACAGTTTTCCAAACACCTATATCTTTTAAACCAGTTTCTTAAGGCATCGCCGTAGTAATACACCCGACTAGAAACAGTACAGTACCTCGCCGTCACCGCTCCCACTGATGATGAGTCAAGCCGCTGAGCGGCGCGGCTAGGCGCCTCCGCTCAGCGATTTCGCCGTCCGCCGCCCGCCGCTCGCCGCAGAAGTCTGCGGGGGCCTTTATACTTCCGCCGCCGACGTCGGCTTCGCCGGCGTCGCCACAGATGCGTCACCGACGTCGCCGACGTCATCCAAGGGTGGCAGAAAATGCGCTCCGATGGAGTGTTATGATTGTGGGTTGGTTCTTCGTTCCCGGAACTGCCATCATCACCACCGTACTTCGAATTACGAAATCGAGAAGTGCAAAAGACGCCGTCTTGCGAACACAAAAGTGCAATTCACTAGAACACTGAGTGTTTGGGAGGGAATGGGACCCTAAACCTTATCTCCCCTTCACTTTGTCACTTTTCTTCCTTTTTTTTGTCCTTCTCAGCCGTTCTGTTCGCATTTTCTAGGCCTATTTGCTTCCTTGTAGAGCAAGTAATACTAAATAGAACTGTGTAGAAAATAAGTAGTGTTTCCTCGCTTTCTCAAATGGTAATGCAAACCTAAGAGTTAAATTTTCCTTTGAACTTCGAGAATTCAGCGTAAATTTAATTTAAATGCGATTTAACGAAAAAGGTCTTTGCTAAACCGAAAATGATGGTAAAATCGTTAAATTGGTAAATCAATAGTCGTTAAATGCCCAACACTATCCCGTACTTCTATTGTTATCGGGATAGACTGCGCCATGCACTCGTCTGTTATTTTGCATTTTACAATCTACTGATAGTGTTTCGCTTGAATACTTGTTATAATCTCTTTACAAAGTAACCGTATCAATTGATTTGTGCTTCTTTTAAAGTTTAAAACCTAAAAACACACTATGTCTTGCGAAAAATACAGGGCATCCTAAAAAATAGAGGTACTGTTGGAATGGTTCTAACATTGCTGCTGTGAAACCTTTGAAGACGTTTGAGACTCATATGAAAGCACAGGTAACGAGATTTATGTAACGTGTAAATAGCCCCGTCTGAAACCTTGCATTTCAGAGTTGTTTGATTGTGCATGGTCTGAATGCTTACAATCTTGTTACTACTTGGCCACATTAGTTTATGATGTGCTTTTTTTGATGTTTAGAACTTGACAGTGACGTGAAAGACACGTGGCATGCGAGTGATGACATTGAAAACGCGCTCCGATGCTCTCCTGTCAACGACGTCCCCGACACCGCCACAGAATCTGTTGACGACGTCGCCGACGTCGACCACGCGTCTGTGGCGACGTCGGTGGTGACGTCAGCGTCGGCGACGTCGGTGACGGGCTGTCGGTGACGGGTCGCAGCGTCGGCGACGTCGGTGACGGGCTGTCGGTGACGGGTCGCAGCGTCGGCGACGCGTCGCCGAAGTATAACATAGGCCTAACACCGAGCATGCTCAACGGAACGACCATCCCTGAATGTTCCAGCTACGTGTATCTAGATCGCGAAGTCAACTGGTCAACTACCTAGCGCCAGAGCTGGACTGGATTCCGCGGGATGTCAAAAGAACGCCAGGACGCCCACCAACGTGCTTGGTCGGGCTTCAAAGCCCTGATCAAACGTTATTACGCTCTTCCTATCCCTCGAGGGATACATTGGAGCACTCTGGAACGCGACAGGGACGAATGGAGACGCCGCCGGTGCCCGCTCGAACACTCGATGATCAATGTGACGACAGATGATGCAGGTTATACACGAAACATTTCATGTATCATCCGCGTCATCAGTAGGGGCGCACACAAAGTTCTGCGCGTTAAATTCTTTAACGAATTTTTTAACGGAAAATTTTCGTTAAATTTCCAGTAAATCGTCAAATTTCGTTAAAACACAATTAGCTGCGAACTATTATTTCAAACGAAAAAGATTGGGAAAAACGTTTTATGTTCCCACTTCAACAGGTCAATAACTAAAGCTCAACGAACGTAATGTAACATATTGCAATGTGGCATGAACGATTCACTAAGCAACAAAGAGTGAACCGAAAAATAACCCTGCTTTCGGCAACAAATTCGAGTTCAAATTAGATCAGGCAGACTATAGTTATGCTCGAATGACCTACTCGAATAGGTATTCGAATGGTTTTCATTCGAATTTGAATATTGCAATTCGAATATTCAAAAAATCGCGTTCTTCGAATGCTTTCGAATTCGAACATTCGGAAATACCGCGTCCTTCGAATATATTCGAATTCGAATATTCGAAAAATTTGGAATTTGGACTATAAGGCAGACCCTGGATTTCTCTCCATCTCCTAATTCTCTGCGAAACCGTTTTGTGCGATTATTCTAGAACTACGTACAATCTCGTTGCGGAACGCAGCCCGCTAAGAACCGAAGGAACTGCGTAGATAGGCTGAGGGGGAGGGTCACTTTGTACTTTTGTTAGTGAATATTCGCTTTGGCAGGAAGGCACTTGTCCATCTACATCAGAAATGCCTACATCAGTTCATCACTGCGGTAGAACAAGACGGTGCTGCATTGAATTTGATTTCGTACAACACAGAACGCTGTGTAGGGCTCTCCTACAAGGCGAGCCCCACGAAGCCTATTCACACCGAAGGTACTAATAAGAACAGAAAGCCTATCGGTGGAATGTTAATTCTGGATTAATTCACCACAGTTCCTTGAATTCGGGCAAAGCAATGACGGCAGGGAAATACGCCCAACAGATCGACGAAATGCACGAAAAATTCCGACTTATTCACACGGCAGTGGTCAATAGAAAAGGATCGGTCCTTCTCCCCGAAAACGTTTAAGAAAAATAGCTTTCCAATCTTTTGTTGTTAGCGCTTTTTGCAAATCATTTAGAACACGTCCAGCAGCCGAAAACAGTCTCTCCGTCTCGACTTTTTCGACTGTGGCTGGCAAAAGTGTTTTGGGATAAGCAGCGCCAGGTGTGATCTTACGACGGGGCCCAGACCAGCATCCTATAATTAGTGGACTCGCGGACGTGATTGGCAGTTCGACTAGGATCTTTTCTATCTTCTAAATTCGTTACTTCTAAAAATCCAAATGCGCCACAGAAGGTAATAGCACGGAAATAAAAACAAAGGATTCGCACGCTGTCCCTGACATCACAACAGCCAGCCCTTAGGGCCAATTCATACTTCGCGACAAGAGCGACTCGCCGCCCGTGCAACACATGCATATCGATTGAAACCGAGCGAGGGCTGCCGAAATCTGTTCATAATCGAGCGCTGTTGCTGTCGCTCCAGTCGCTTCAGTCGCTGCTGTCCCGAAGTATGAACAGGGCCTTAGGTCAAACCCAAACAGATCGTTATTGGAGCACAATATTGCCTCGCTATTTGCGGCTTTGCTAGAACGGATCGTTTTTGATTACTCTTGCTGATTTCAGAATACTAAGGGGGCCGGCGCCCGCTGTACACAGGCAATGTTTCTTAAAACGGGTAGGTTAGATCAGCCACACCCCAGGGGCCGGATTCATCAACAACTAACCCGCGGGTATAAGGGGTAGAGATACCCACAATGAAACCTGCGTCTCTGAGTCTTGCGTTATCTCTGCCTGACTCTTATCTTATCTCTACCTCTTATCACTCGCATACCCACGGGTTAATTGTTGATGAATTCGGCCTCAGATCAGCCGCGCTAACGCAGAGGAGAGCACAGAAACCGTGTTTATTTGAGTGTGCCACGACCATGGTCTCATAATGGAGCGGGCACTAGCCCGCTTAGTACCATCTCAGTAGTCATTCAAGAGCAGTCCTAATCGGGAGAGTAAAGCATGCTGTTCTATTTAAGGCTATGAGGAAAAGTGATAATCTTGTTGAGAAAACAGTCCGTTAGAAATTTCGGTAAACTTCCGAAAATTTCCGTTAAGTCGTTAAGCCAGATTTCAACGAAAAACGTCGTTAATTCGTTAAATTCAATAAATAGTTAACCGTTAAATGTGCACCCCTGATTCACCAGTACTTACCATTACATCAGCGAAATCAAAGGTAACTGAAACCTTTGAAACTCTTCTGGCTGTTACTAATTCTTGACAACCAAAGCTGAGCAAGGTTCAGAGTTAGAAAAGCAGCTTCGCCAAAGGCTCCGCGGGAAGCGATCGAAGGGGATGACCGGCCAACAATTTTCAATTTTTAAACCGGAGGTGGGGAATAATCCTACCCACAGTTACTATAGGACAAGCGGTTAATTAATAGATAATTGAATACCCCACAGAACACTAGTTTTTGTATCCTTAATATCAAGTTGTAAGAAATCGTAGATGGTCCATATTGCTGTTAAAATCTAAAAGAATACGAAGCCAAATTATGAAAGTGAGAAACGTCCTATGAAAGGACACATGTCAGCAGCGCCTACACAATCAATCAAACGAACAAAGCGGCATAGTCCACGAGTGCATGGCGCATTTAAAAACGCCTTATGGTTGCAGCTTGAATCACTCTGAGACATAATTTTGGAGTGAAAGTCATGACTCTATGATACTTCCTGGATTCTTTTCATTGGATTTCTCTGATATAATTTTGTTCGCAGCTCTGCTTTCTGTTTTCTGGCCGAATTTTTTTCCAGAACACAAAAATTTTCCCAGAATGGCCAGAAATTCAGAAAGAGAAAGCAAAAATTCCGCCTATCCCTGATTCAAAAGACGTGCTGAAAAAGTCGTCCAACGCGCGCAGCATTTCAGGGGCCGGATTCATCAAGGACTAACCCGTGGGTTTAGGGGGTAGAGATACCCACGATGAAGCCTGCGTCTCTGACTCTTGCGTTATCTCCACCTGGTACCGGATTCATCAACAATTAAACCAGGGGCCGGATTCATCAACAATTAACCCGTGGGTATGCGGGGTATAAGGGGTAGAGATAAGATAAGAATCAAGTAGAGATAAGGTGGGAGTCAGAGACGCAGGCTCCATCATAGGTATCTCTACCCCCTATACCCGTGGGTTAGTCGTTTATGAATCCGGCCCCAGTGGGTATGCGGGGTATAATGGGTAGAGATAAGATAAGAGCCAGGTAGAGATAAGGTAAGAGTCAGAGACGCAGACTTCATCGTGGGTATCTCTACCCCTATACCCGCGGGTTAGTCGTTGATGAATCCGGCCGCTGATTCTTATCTTATCTCTACCCCTTATACCCGCATACCCACGGGTTTAATTGTTGATGAATCCGGCCCCAGAAGAGTAAAGGAGACCACTAACGAAGGCGGGAGCAGCAAAGGTGCCGATGAAGGGGGACCGGTATCTTCCCTCAGTAGTGTCCAACGTGTGTCGCGACCCAGAAGACGTGACCCAGAGGTCGTGCCACGCGCGTCCAGATACAGAATACGTGCCACAGATCAGGCTTCGCGCAACATCTGTTCGACTTTTAGGAGTCCTTTTAAAGGCTTTAGAGGCCTCCCAACTGCTTCGAATGCGCCCTCGGGCCGAACACTGCTCTCTTCGGGCTGCAGGGACCTCAGTCTGCACGAAGGCCGGCGACGCCCTCTGGCAGAACATGACGCTCCCTGCCGATCTCCACTGCACGCTGCTCGGACGGCGCCTGCCGTCGGCCTCCGGAGGCTCGCCGTCGGCCTTCAGAAGGTCGCCGTCGGCAGTCGCGGCGGCGTCGCGAGGCTGCGCGGCGGGAAATTCAAACGGGCACCCGACGCGCCGGCGGCCACTTCAAAGCGGACCGTCGCGAGCCTCGACGGCCGCCCGCCGAGCGGTCCTCCGTCCGCCGCCGTCCTGCTGCTGAACTGCTTCCACTTCCCGGCCAGCAGAGCTCGGACGACGGCTGCTCTCCTCGCTCGCCCCTCCTGGCGGGGCACACCTAGTGGAGCACCGCTAAGCCCCCTAGACGGCGAGAACTCGTCTTCTGTCTGCCGACGGTAGCAGCAGTGCGGCGGCTGGCGAGGTTCGGTTCCCTCGTGCGAGATGTGCTGCCTCACCTCCGTACGGCGCTCTCGCCAATGTTTGCCAACAGCTTACTGTGTTCCTTTTTGGTTATCATGAGCTGGATTAGCAGGCAAATTGGACCGCAGATACAGCCTACCGCCGCTGTTCCCTTTATCCAACTTATTTGCTCAGAAGTGCTTCCAAGCTAGATAGTATGAGTACGGCATGGTCGTGACACCGTGATTCCGCATGCTGCATTGTGTTAGCTTGGCTTGCTGTTGCACATCCACATCGTTCTTCTGCCTAGACATCCGTATCCCTGGATTTGACGATGCCTCAGAGGTAAAGCAGATTAGAGGTTGTGGCATCTATCCCGGTGGAGGAGGCACTCCACTCTTACACTGACGCACGCAACAAAATTAGCGATGCTCACCTCCGACTAGTGTAGATCCAGGGTGTATATACAGAAATTTGGGTACTAGTTACTTAGTGTATCCCTCTTAATCTTGTTAAAAATAAGGGTACTAAACGGGGTGGTGCCCGCTCCATTATGAGACCATGGTCGTGGAACACTCAAATAGACACGGTTTCTGTCACAGAACAGGCAAGGGAAGAAACTCCGGGGTGCGGCTGACCCGTTTTAAGGTACCTTGCTGGTGTACAGCGGGCACCAGCCCGCTTACTACCAAATAAGTCTGCTATGGGGAGAACGAACGTCATAGCTGTTTTTGCGGAAGTGCCCTTATGAGCCCGTTATGTTACATTCGAATCGCCCAAGGCCTTGCGAAGAAGCGCACGCTGGCAAGACGCGCAGAGACTGCGTCTCCTATGAGCACGCATTCGCGACGGCATTTCCGCGAAAAGCGGCTATGACGTTCGTCCTTCCCATGGCAGATTGTCCCTAGTAGACCTGCTTTGAATGGGATTAGGTGGGGTACACTAAGAACACTAGTACCGGAATTTGGGATAAGTTAAGATTTTGAACGTCCGGTGTGGCCCCACCTGATGGAATAAGGCCATTGCCAGCTCAAAATGTCAAGAACTCTTCTGCGGAAAGAGCATGCGCCTGAGAGTTCGAGCAAGTGGAGATGGGCAAGAGGTGAACTGCAAATGCTGATGCCAGGATGGCGCCGCGGCTATGTTGTTGAAACTATTACTTCTGGCTTTCAGTAAACTCCAAATGGTCACCGATTCCCGGCCGGTGTCGTGTTTCACTTCCAGCTCACACCTTCAGAGGAGCATCTTACGAACAGACTGGAAATCCAGAAGTGGTTTGGACGACGAAGGCCAAGTGCTTCATGGCTGGTGATACTCCTAATCATCCTCCAGGTACTCGCCAAGTGTTTGTTCGAGTGCGGGGACTACACTCGATACTCTCTCTGCAGCAGGAGTGAATGTAGTCGACCGTCGCCCGCATCCGCTCCTGTCCGACGAGCACAGGTCGCAGTCCTGGACTGTCACCTCGGGGTCCGGCGGCAATGCGGGGTGCTGGACGGCGGTGTGCTTGGAGACGGCAGATCTGGGCGGCGGCGGCCGGTTCCTGTTCGCAGCTAATTCCACGTGAGTGGATGGCCCCGTGCAGGCGGTATCTCTTTGAACCGGTGACCCTCCCGCCCATCTCCGGACTCCTTTCCTATTCAAATACTCGATCGATTGTCATTCACTGGTCGTCGTCTGCCGTCTAATTGTCGTTGGGAATCGCGTTGACGTTCCTCCAGAGTGGCATGCTGTGTTCACTCGAAGTGATTTCTGAGGATTTCTGTTTCTCCTTCGGTTGCTTCTTTGGGGACTTCCGTTGTTCCGCCCGTTGAAATGGTCTGGCTTTCTATGAATTGAGGTATTCTGAATGTGCTCTTTTGCGGTCTGGCTCTGGATTCTGTACGATCTATGGCATTGCGTCACAATTGAGATGGAAAAAGAGATTTGAGCACGGTATTCGAGCGGTTGATGCGGTTGTTTTTATCGCCTTTTCTAACTGCGAGATATCTGCCAAGAACGAATCTTAGAACATGAAGAATATCACGTAAATATATCCTTCCGTTTTTCATTCAGTTGTGTTTATTAATTGCTGTACCGTAAAAACGTAATTTGAACAGGGAACGACTATGTCGATGAGGCAGACGTTTTCAGCGATACCCTGTCCCCTCCTCTCTGAAGCTGTTCTTCTCCTGACTACTCATCAACGGTTGCGGCGCAAATAGGGTCCGGGGGGGGGGGGCGGGGTCCCCACAGCATGACGCGGCGGGCCGGCGTGGCGAGTAGCTACATACAGTGAATGTATAGGGTGTCCCATAATTTTCTGGGCTATCATACCATCTTTATTGAAAGTTATTACAACAGAATGATGATCAAGGGTAGTCAAATGATATATTCTCCATCTGTCACAACCTTTCTCCAACGATTGGGCAGAGAGTTGTTTGCATTCTACCAGAAAGAAGCTGGCATGCTGCCGATCCATTCGTCGATTGCGCACTGAACCTTTTGACGTTACGAGCATCGTTTGTTCATGGAAAAAGGAGCAAGACCTCTAAATGCAGCAGAGCCACAAGGGCTTAGGGATCCATCCTGACAAGACTGCCCTTCTTCCGCTTTGTTTCAGGTAACGATGAACAGTGCCACGTGGAGTATTGATAGCCTTAGATATCGTCCTTACGCTTCTGGCAGGTTGCCTCCTGACTGCTGCAGGCACTCGCCGTTCATTCGGTCCGATCGCTCTTCCAGTATGCGTCTTGTCCGTAATGCCCCTTCCGGAAATGATTGAGCCAAGTTTCACACGTGAACTTGCTGCGCACGTCAGGACCTAACAAAGCAACGATACCTTGTGAGCAGCGTACGCAGACTGTCCAGAACGGAAGTGATGAAGAAACAAGTCGCGATACGTCGATTTCTGCTCCATCTTTGAGAAATTGCCAAAGTGCGGGTAGCAGGCCGATAGAGGTAATCGATATGCTATTGCGAAACATATTCGAATCGCCTTCTTCTGCTAAGAGAACATCCCGTTTGGATCTTGTATAAAGAAGTTATAACGCGCTAAACATGGTTCAAATAGCCCAGAAAATTATGGGACACCCTAATAAATGCAGTCTTATCTCTTCGTTTCGATTGTAGATCCGCGTCTTATGTGCTTCCTAATTGGACAAGGGAGGGAACTCCAGGATGTCGGCAATTTTAACACGGATGCTTGAGCCACACCCTGGACAAGAACGGAGGCAGCGGACGGTGGACATTTCTTCTACCGTAATCCACGCGCAATATGTGCTTGTGGTGCAGTCACGGACGCCCGGGATGACGTACGAGTTGACGCCTATATTGCATTTTTGTGGCGATAAACACGCAGCTGTGGTGTGCGAGCCAAATCTGTACGAAGAGAAAAATTTTGCCTGTCAGATAAAGGGGGACCACCTTCCAAGAAACTTTAGTTACACGAACAAGGAAAAACGAGACATGAGGTTAATGAAGAAGACAAACAAAGGCGCAAATATGGTCGGAGGGGGGGGGGGGTCAATATGGCCTGCCGCGGCGAGCAGCGACGGCGAGTAGCTACATACAGCGCATGTAAATGCATCTTATCTCCTTGTTTCGATTACCTATCTGTGTCTTATCTGCTTCCCGATTGGGCAGGGGAGGGAACTCCATGATGTAGACAATCTTAACGGGAGCGTCACTCGAGCAACACCCTGGAGTCCCTTTCCTTGCCCAAATCTGTGCTCTCCTCCGCTGAGGCGATTGACTGATGTGAATTCCGTAAGAAACCGTATTATTCTAGGTCAGTAGAATAAGCATGTTTCGGAGCACGAAATGTTTCCGACTAGTGTTTTGTGCGGTTTCAATTTCATTGCAAAGAAATCAGTATCAAAAAAGTCTTAGAGTCCATTTGCATCTACTAACACATGGTCTACTAACACAGAGTGGCAACGACATCGCTACACTCTGCGATGGGTAGCCGTGAAGACTACGAAACGATTGAAATGTCAGGCGTAAAATGAGCGTTTCCACCTACCATCCTTATTGGCGCAGAAGACAACAAAAGTGAAGTGTGCGTCCCTAGGTCCATATGTTGTTACTTGATGCCTTTCCATAAGCTGCGACCTGGCCTCTCAAACTTGCTCTTCAGAAGCTTTTTCCCGGAAAGAATCCAATATTTGACGCTAACGCAGGCGTCATCTCGGGCGTCCGTGACTGCACCGCAAGCACATATTGCGCGTGGATTACGGTAGAAGAAATGTCAACCGTCCGCTGCCTCCGTTCTTGTCACACCCTGGAGTCCCTTCCCCTGCCTAAATCTGTGCTCTCCTCCGGGTCAGCGGAGGAGAGCACAGAACACAGCTACAGCATTATTTGTTTGTTTTCTTTACTATCAGTGTGCCTTGTCTCGTTTTCTTGATGTTGGTGACACTTTTTATAGGGTGACCCCGGACCCTATTTGCGCCACGGTTGCTTTCTGCAACAGGGAAGTTGACCTTCCGGCTAGCGTACACACAGTTGTCCCATGCGTCCATTTTAACACTGTACGAATTGAAACTCTATAGATTCTTAGAACAGGTAGCTTTTTACGTTCGTGAGTAGCGAACGTATCAGTCGAAATATCTTGCACTACCATCCCTGGTATCTCGCCGGGAGGTTTTCATCGTCTGACTTGTGCATAAACTGACGTACCTCATCACCGTTTCTGGACCCTGCAGACTCTTTAAGATGAAAACATCACATAAAGGAGGTGACTCTGCTGAGCTCTCTCTCCATCATTAGAACTAAATCGCGACCTAAATTAAGCCGAGTCAAGTTTTCACTTGGATTTGAAGTTTGCTCAATAGTACAATTGTTCTGCATGAGCTGCTCCTTTGTTTACCTGTTTTAAGTCCTTACGTTAGGTGATATTTGTGCGATCGTTAGTGCTTTCGTTTTCTATCGTGTTGCCTTATGCAAGCGTAAAACAGTAGCATAACATTAGTTGCAGGCAGTGCCTGCAAACAGGCTTACGGTCTGTGATAGTGAACAACCTGCAAGTGACACCGGGATGGCACGGCCACAATGCTGTCTCGAGGGCATTTCTTGCTCCTTGCTATCCGGCCACCGCTAATTTGGGCACATTCCGCTTCTGGTCTTTTCCCAACTCTTAGAATACATTCCACTGTCCGTAGTCGAATGCTTGCGCTCCAAACACTGCCTAGGAGTCGTTTAGTGTGCACGCGACACACGACGCGATGTTATCGTAGGCTTCCATATCGATCGCGCGATGCGATGAATCGATAAGGGAGCATATCATTTCATCGCGTCGCGCGTCGCGTGCACACTAAACGCTCCCATCAGATCCCGCCGCATAATGCCGCAACAGAATGCTGTAGTGTGACTTTAAGCATCACTTCACGGACAGCTCTGCCAGTATAAAAGTAGGTGCAAACCCAATGAGGGGGTCCACCTTATAACATGATGTGCGTTTACCCCTAATCCTCTTGGCATACGCACCCCCCAACCCTCTGGGTTTTCTCCAGAATCGAATGCCTGCCTTACGTTGTACATTATGTGTTGCATGTGTTTCCGTGCCAACTATTATTCAACTGTGTGTATAAGGTGACCGTCCCCATTGGGATTGCACCTAAAAGTAAAGTGCTGTCGACTTCGTGATCAGTTGTCCTTTCCAAAAGTCGCGCATGATGGCGTCTAAAAAAGTGGAGCAGAACCTGAGCGTGGTTCGCTCAGGCTCTGCTCCATTAACAAGGCACCGCAGAGTTCTGAAAGGGATATTTTGTAGTCTTCTGAAGGCTGTCCTGTGTGTTTTGCTCGACACTGACGCGCTGCTGTAGTAGCTTAGTTTGGCTTTTGCTTTTCTTCAGCGTTTCAGTCGTCCATGATTCTTCCAGTGGAGTGGCCGACGAGACTTTAGATAAGCAGGTCTCTCTTTAACACGCTGCAAACGTCCCAATGAGTCTCCAGCTGTACTGCCACTAATATTTGATGTTGAGCATTCCAAGACAGTAAAAAACGCTCTTACTAACGTTCTAGAAGGACGATAACATCTAGCAGTCCTCAAATAGTTTCATTTGAAGGCTTAAGCGTGCTCGCTTTCACAAGCAGTAAGTTCGGTACTTGATTGTTCTGCGTAGTCTCTCGTTTGTAATCCGCACATCGTTGATCGCGCGGTTATCACAGATCATCAAGTCATATCATTGTTTTGCAGCCCCACAGATGTCGTTATTTAATAGACTTTTCCGCAGCAAGAAGACTGTGAACAAAGAAAATGAGCAGCCGACGGAATTGGTAAGCTCTGCTGATGCAGGACTAATCCTGCTCCTTCGTCTGTCATATTAACAGAAAGTAATTTTGTGTTTTTCAAGGAACGGGAGATGGCCTATCGGCGCTCATTACGGGTTTCTTCCTCGAACCGTGGAGCGATGAAGGGAGACCGAGCTCGGTTCCACGAGGAAATCCCTGCCACAGCGCCGTACCACACGGTTACAGCTCCTCGTACTCATAAGGGGCCAATGAGTTGTCCTGGAGGGTGAGCAACTATTTCCTTCATTTACCTTTTTTCAGATGTTTCTGATGCGCCGTTAGCGCTTTCGTTCAGGTACAAAGAGGGGTACCGTAGCGAGGCCATGGATCGTTCGTTCGAAACCGAAATCCGTTCGACACGAGAACGAAGAGATCGAGAAAGGCATGAGTGTGCCGAAAGGAAGTATAGGAAGCAAAGGTGCGTGCTCCTTGCTACACACATTCAAAGAGGACGACGGTAAAGGTTATCGGTGTGATGTTGATTACCATCTCGGCCAGCTGCTGTTCAAGTCTGTTAGTTGCTATCGATTGAGGAGCTGGATCGCTGATAGCATGGTCTGGAAGAAAGCGCCGCAATTTTGTCCAAAATAGTCGGATGCGGAAAAAGGAGTAGCAAACAAACAACAAAAAGTTGATTTTAAATTGAGCGGATTAGGAAATTCAATATCGCTGATCACAAACCAGGTCTAACATTTCCGCTAATCTAGTGCCTTCGAGTCTAGATTGATCGCATTTAGTTCTCTATGAACAGTAGACAATACAACTTCTCCCGAAGCTCTCTCCGACGCTACTCGGTCAACTGGAGCCAGAGCCACTCCAGATAGAACCCAGAACACTAGTAACTTGCGAAAATTAAATATGAGCGCAGCCTTCCGCTGGTGTTTTTCCTTCCTTCGAAACAGTGAAGTGAGCTTTAAAGAAGACTTACTAGATTCCCTCGACCCCCTAGCTCTGTCGTTGACATGAGAAAAACGTTATTTCTAGCTTCTCTCTGAGCCGATTTTAATTTTGGATCATGTTTAGACAACCAAAGCTTCCACCTCTGCAGGTCAGTTGATTGCTATTAAACTGGTATGAACAGAATAGCAAGTTTGCAACAAGAGAAGTTGAATAAGCGATACATCTAAGGATCACCCCAAATTACAGCAGTCCAAATAAATAACGGGAGAATGGCCGAGGAGGGTGCATGGTAAATCGGCGTGACTTTGAATCAGCCAAAAGGGTGGCAAATGACTTTCGCAAGGAGGTGGATGTGAGCGAATGGGAAATGAATAAGTCTGTCCAACTTAGGGTGATTTATCCACCTCTTGACTGTTTTGACAAGTACTGTCAGTCGTGCTGTTGCTGTATGTTGAACCGGGCGAGTAGTCTTCAGCTTCCTTTCTGCTATTACTTTATGATATGCCAAAATCGAAGGACAGTTGAACGCGCAGCTATCTAAGAAGGATGAAGCATCACTTTGAAGGTCTCTCGTCTGGAATCATTGCGAATCATTGCACTTGCACCTGGTAAGCGCAGTCACAGTAAACGCATCCCTATTGTGTAGGTGAAAATCGGCTGCAAAATTTTATCAGAAAATCCCGTGGAAGCCGCTCATTTGTGTTAAATCCATTCTCCTTTCTGCTCGTTTTTACAACTAACAAGAAAGGACAACGGAACGACCGTAAGGTTTCTTAAAGCGACATACATATCAGGTTGAAAAGTCTTGATAGGGTTTTCATTTTTCTTCGCTTCTTGAACACTGTTTCCACTGTGTGACCACAGTGGTCCACCAACTGGGCAGGCCAGTGATCCCTTTTTCCCAGACCTGGGGAAACCGGGAGTAGAAGAAGTCGGCGAACGCCCGTCTTAGCCCTATGTTATAGTAGTTATAGCCTTCGGCGTGTGTTATAGTGTGTTATAGCCTTCGGCGACACGTCGCCGACGCTGACGTCACCACCGACGTCGCCACAGACGCGTGGTCGACGTCGGCGGCGTGTCAACAGATTCTGTGGCGGCGTCGAGGACGTCGAGAGCATCGGAGCGCATTTTTAGCAGCAATGCTAGAACATTCAAACAGTACCTGTATTTTTTTAGGATATCCTGTATTTTTCGCAAGGCCTAGTGCGTTTTTAGGTTTTAATCTATAAAAGAAGCACAAATCAATCGATAGGTCACTTTGTAAAGAGATTATAACAAACTACTAATTGATATAACAAACTACTAATTATAACTACTAATTGATTATGGACAAATTATATATTATAGACATAATAATAATAGAAGACGGGATAGTGTTGGGCATTTAACGACTATTGATTTACCAATTTAACGATTTTACCAGCATTTTCGGTTAGGCAAAGGCCTTTTTCTTTAAATCGTATTTAAATTAAATTTACGCGGAATTCTCGAAGTTCAAAGGAAAATTTAACTCGTAATTAGTAAGAATTCTATCTCGAAAAAGCTCTTCGCAGAGGTTTGCATTACCATTTCAGAAAGCGAGGAAACACTACTTATTTTCTACACAGTTCTATTTAGTATTACTTGCTCTACAAGGAAGCAAATAGGCCTAGAAAATGCGAACAGAACGGCTGAGAAGGACAAAAAAAAGGAAGAAAAGTGACAAAGTGAAGGGGAGATAAGGTTTAGGGTCCCATTCCCTCCCAAACACTCAGTGTTCTAGTGAATTGCACTTTTGTGTTCGCAAGACGGCGTCTTTTGCACTTCTCGATTTCGTAATTCGAAGTACGGTGGTGATGATGGCAGTTCCGGGAACGAAGAACCAACCCACAATCATAACACTCCATCGGAGCGCATTTTCTGCCACCCTTGGATGACGTCGGCGACGTCGGTGACGCATCTGTGGCGACGCCGACGTCGGCGGCGGAAGTATAACACCCCCTGCGGAGCTCTTTGTGACGTCGCCGGCGACCCTGTGATGTGCGGGCTGCTAAGCAGTGCGTAGCAGCCCCTGCAGCACAGCATCGCCGACGTCGGCGACGCGTCGCCGAAGTATAACATAGGCCTTATTGCAACAGCGGTAATCTGAGGAGGTCATGTTAGGCCTTTGTCATACCATCGCTCAACACGAGCGACACCTAATGATATGCACCCATATCGATCCCATCGCGCCGGCCGATCGATATGGGAGCATATCATTAGGCGTCGCTCGGGGTGAGCGATGGTATGACAAAGGCCTCAGGCGAATATGGCGTATGGTGTAGCCTCCAAGCGCAGCTCTTCGATTTTTTGGTGGGTCGCAATGGGTACATGGGATCTGACGTCGTGGAGAAGAGGCACTGGTGGTCGGCCGCTTTTCCGGAACAGCTTCGGCGAGCTTCTGAAAGCTGAGAGCGTAAGCTACAGCAGTGACCGTGTGCCCTTGCGAAAGCAGCATAGAAGAACCTTCCTGAGGTACACGTTCGACTTTCCTTGCTTAGGCGGCTCTTCTCCTCGAGGTGCCCAGCCGGCACGATGTGCGTTGGAATCGTAGAGAGCCTAAGTCTCACCTCCAGTAACCCGGTCTTCCAGAAACTCCTTGCGAGGCGAGGCGAGCGAAGAAGGAGAGACTGGCAGATGGATATGCGGGTGAACCTCATGCTGTCGGTTAACTCATACGGGAATCACCGAATCAGCACTCTTCGTTAGCTGAGGGCTTGGAGGCGGCCGACAGCTGTCGATTGGCTACATCCGAGTCCTTTCGCAAGGTTCCGGGTGCTAGCCTACGTATCCTCTTTGAAAGCGTAGAGATCGGCGGAGTCTTCCACTGCTTGGGGGGGGGGGGCACCGAGGTTTGCCTTTAAAGTCCGTGTCTCCCTTTGCGAATCGAGCGAACCAGCAGTTGACGGTGTTGATGGTAGTGGTATGCCCTTCCCCACAGTGCGGTGCTGATTTTGCGGACTGCTGCCGTTCGACTTTCCTTGCGTAGCGGTTTGCTCGCTCCAGTGCCGCGGCGCCACTCGTAGAAGATGATTGCTCGAAGATGCTCATCTGAAATAAGCGTGGATATCGGAACTTCTGGACTTTTGCGTATGAGTGCTTTTCGATCAATTTAGTAGTATTGTAGCGCTTTGTCTGTGGGACACCAGTGGTTTCCAAATTTCCTGCGGACCTTGGGGATGCCAAAGAATGGCAAAAACAGTAGCGATTCAGTGCGTGCTGATAACCCAAAACTGATGCTTGGGATGCCGTTGTCATGCTCAGAAATAATTCTGCAAAATGTACGGAGCTTCACTCATTGCTAGAAAGTGGGATTTGACGAATTACTAATAGAAGCGAGAAGGCATATTCAAGGAGGCATGCACCAGGAAGACAAGTGATCGAATGGCTGAGTGACAGCGCCACGGACTTGCAGGGAAGCGATAAAGGGATCGACTCTGCGTCTGGGGTTTAAGCCTTGCCAGTGGCGATTTTCTATGCATTTTTATCAATGAAAGTGCGTTTTGGCCACGGCAGGCTACGGCGTTCGCCGTTTAACCTCGTTTTTAGCCTCTTTCAGGGTGTGTAACAGGCTAGTTTTATCAATTAGAGACACGTCGAAGGCCTACTAAAGGTCATGGTAGGTTTGGATGTTGTGAAGAGCTGCATCTGCACCACCGTTATCTTCATGTGGCCGCACTTCCGTTCCAAGATCGCAGTCGTGAGAGTACTCGAGTCCGGACGTGTAATGAGGCCCCTATCTTACAATTAGAGTAGGAGAGTGGTCGGCACAAAAACAGGCATCAATGCGACGAATAACGCAAGATGGATGAAACATTCCAGATTTGATAACAGTGAAATGAGTAAAAGTAGCAAGACAGGTGTTCTTTGTAGAAATACGTAGGGCGATCTGTACATCTAGGTGATGGATCAAAGCAATGCTTGTCATGTTCGCAAATAAGGTTGCTACGATACACTTCCAAAACTAATAACAAGCATAATTATACACAAGATATGCATGGATGCCGTCTAATGTCACAAAGCCCTACAAAACTACTTAGGTTGGTTTGAAAACCTCCACGGTCACTTCGCTAACCTTTTCGTAAGATGCAGCGCCTGTATGATGCCTTGCGAGAGCTATTGCTACAAGGATACAGTCAGCACGTGCAGTCCAGTCTAGCACATTGCAGTCTTCGGACCACAAATGAGCACAAAAGCGAGTGGCCGATGAACGGTTCATTGTTTTACCCTTCGCAGACAAGCCTGTTTCCAGTTCGCCGATCCAAGAGGGATAGAAGCCTTTTCAGTGCCATATCCAAGCTTAATCAGTTAGCTATTTTTATTTGTTATCCAACCTAAAACTCGCCGTGTTACGAACAGCAAACGGATAGGCTAAAACCCCCGGAAATAGAATGATGGATAGCGGTTAATCAGCCCATCCCCTAGCGTGCTGCCCGAAACGTTCCTTTTCTGTGTCCATCCCGGGTTAACCAAATCTTCAATCTCTCTTGGGTCAGTGTATTGCTACCAGACTTGTATGGGAAGGATAAAGCACGTACTTGTCCATCGGCTGGGTCCATCGGCTGGCCACCGAAACTCGTTGTATAGATTAACACACGATTCAAACTACCCCCACGATAGAAATTGAGGTTGAATAAGTGACGCATCTAACAAATGGATTGATTGACATATAAATCTTCACTATCACATCTCACTTGTTTCACATCCTTTTATTGAAGTCCTCGATGTCAGATTATTTCGGAGGTTCTAAAAATTGATGGAGTGCGCATTCAACTCCATACCGATGCTAAAAACAAGCTGCAGTTTCCTTGAGCACATATGGTTTGCTTGATATAAGTTTAGACCTATATTTCAGAACCAACTGGGACACGTCGGAATACGGTAGTGGTGATCCTTCCCCACTTGGTAATTATCCTAAAACCTCTCATTATAATGAGGAGTTGGAGGAGTCGGACGATCAGGAGTGGAATATGCACGACAAATTAATGGTGAGAGCTTTTTTCTACTCTCTTAGAATAAATAGTACTAACGCTGTCGATCATAATATTTCGGTTTTCAGCAACTAGATAATAATTGCCGAAGGTTTATGCGAAAGTATAAACACGCTGAAGAACGTCACATGTATTACAAGGCGGAATGGAGAAAGATCTATAAGGCAAAAGAGGAGTCAGAGAATGTACGTTTCTTTTTAAACATAAGTCTTTGGCGCCTTAGCGCACATACGTTCTTCTAGGTCTTTCTGCGGCAAATCGAGCAGCTCACAAAACAGCATGACAGAGACGTAGAGAAGATCCGGAAATTAGAAGCAGTGAGTCGACGTGAAGCTGTCGGATTATCGAACTTCCAAGACCTCTGTCCATGCCTTCGCTTTAGGAGCTAGCTCAGTATCGATTTGGACATTTGTCGGGAACAAATGCCTACCATTTCCCGTTATCTTCACATGCACAGAACAGAAGCTCTCTTATGCCAATTCTTCCACCGTTACCAAGCAGCACAGCGACGCCTTCCACCAGTGCTGTGGAATCCATCACAGGAGCTGGTACGTCCATCTCGTTTCAATTTGTTCCAATTCCAGCGATATGCTTAGACATGTGGATTCAGAGATTTGGCGTCAGACTTGTGCGAATCTTACTCTGAACCTCTGCGGCTTCAAGGCATTTTTGGATAGGAAAGGAAAACTGTTTAAGTTCAGTCGACAGTAATAATATCTGCTAGTGAGCGAAGGTTCTGCTATCGTGAACACGATTTGTCATGTTTGTAAAGGGTCGTTCAAAAAAGGCGACAACTTCAGATGTCATGAAGTGTGGTAGAATGTGTAGTCAATGACATTTCCTTACTCCCATTCAATGAATTTGGTCTCCTTGGTCGTCACTAAGTCTCAACTGCTCGTCATCTGTAGTCTCACCAGGATACTATCTCAACGGTAGGTCGGAACGGCACAAGTTTTATATATGGGCAGAACCGCCTCCCTCTGGGTAGTAACAAACTGCAGGTATCTCGACCCCAATACAACTCTGCGCAGAGTTAAGGGCGAAGGAAGTCACGGGTTGGCGCCCTGTTGATTCACGTGCTCCACAGCTGACGGGCGCGCGCGGGATAGGGCTGGTATCGCGGATTAGCGCAGTGCACAGGTGGCGTAGTAGGGAGGAGCTCGGGCTCGTGAACGAGGGTCGGGAGTTTGGAACCTGCAGACTGCGTTTGCTTTGCACTTTTGCAAAATCCATGTTTATCATAGGTATACCCCTAGGTAATCCACCCAGGGGTATTATAGTGTGTTATAGAGGATGTTTACATATAACATATGCTTCAAACTACAGATTAGCTAAAATGTTCACTTCTGTGTCACTTATTTTAAGCCTATTTTGTGTGAAGCTGTAGTTATGTAACGATAGAAATTTTGTGGCACTAGTTAAAAGTTCCGACTCCACCAACAAGGCTTCAGTCAAAAAAATTTTTTTGCTGAAACTTCGTCTGGGGCGTTATTTGGGGTGCTGATCACGAATCTGACATTGGTTTTTCACGATTCGGTCGGAGGCCACCCATACCGTTAACAAGGGTGGTCCAGGCAGGCTCACCGATTTCGCTGAAACTTCGTCTAGGGGGGTTATTTGGGGTGCTGATCACGAACCTGACATCCGTTTTTCACGATTCTGTCTCTACCTGCCGTCATCGGCAGAAACTCTAAGAATGTAATCCTGTGCCTTCCTGTATCTATATTATTCAGCCGAATCGTGAAAAACGGATGTCAGATTCGTGATCAGCACCCCAAATAACCCCCCTAGACAAAGTTTCAGCGAAAATTTTTTTTGACCGAAGTTTTGTCGGTGGAGTCGGAACTTTTTACTAGTGCCACCAAATATCTATCGTTACATAACTGTAGCTTCACACAAAGTCGGCTTAAAATAAGTGACACTGTGGTTGTTCAATGGTTCCATTGACGCCTAATTAGCTACTGGTATTCCCAGTGTCTCTTCGAAGTGGAGACGGGCCGTTGGCTATTCCGCGGTACGAGGAACACAACTTAGATAGCACGTTTATGGTGAACACAAAATCAATGGTAAGGCAAACAGTGGAGCTGCTGGAGCCGTGTCTGAGATCCTTGTCGCTCGAATCTGCTCCTTATATGCACATCGGTTCATCAGGGCGTGGCTAAATTCAAATAGAAGAGTGGAAGACGGTGGGGCAGGCGATGACCTCTCCCGACGGTGGTGTATCCGCCGGTCATTCCACCGTGGGCACCGTCAACAGCATGGATTACGGTAGGGAAGTGAGCCCAACCCAACATGGGGGCCCTCTGGAAATAGGCGTTTCCACCACGCCGAACCAACACCTCCCGGGCTTTCCGCGTCTTCCGCGCATAGATTTCCTTTCACCGGAATATCATCAATCTCCTGAGGCACACTTACCAAGTGGTCGGAAGAAAGTCTATAATATTCTTCATTAACACCGACTGAAGCGATTAGAGCGGGATTCGCGCTTGCTTCTACAGTTTTGAGAGGACCTGACCGGTCCGTTACTAACTCGGGATGTCGAGGCCTTCCCTCCTCTCCAGGGACCTTCATGCAAACCCTGTTTCCGGGCATAAAAACACCCGCTTTTCCGGTTATTAGTCGTTCGTCGTAGTCCGACTTCATGTGGTCATTTGATAGGGTAACCCCATCTCTCGATCCCATATTGCAACAGGGTATCTTGACTAGCGTGACATCTGGTGTAACGAACACTCCTTTAGTAGCATTTGCTACCATCACCGGGCCTACCGCACTCCGCGGAAGGGCCTGTGTTGTAGAAAGATTAAGCTGAATGCCTAATGCACTTAGAACATTCGTTCCTAATAGAAGGGTAGCACTCCTGCCTTTCTGAACGTGCATGATTACTCGAGCTTTGCCAGCTCCATGGATCCTTACATCGGCTTTAACCATACCCAAGAAGTCCATTTGCGTACCTGATGCGTCAAACACCTTCCGCTTTTGGTCATTGCTAACCAATTCTACTTCCTTATCGATGTCGAAGCCTCGACTCTTCGCCAGTTTCAGAAGGCCTGCTGGAAGGATCGAGATTACCGATCCAGTATCTATTAGGGCTTCCACTTCGATTCCGAAGATCACCGCATTAACTAGGGTCGGTTTACCCACCGCACCAAGTTCTTGAACATCGCCTCTACTTCGGGCGCTCACTGCACCACACCATTCTTCAACGAATGTTGACATCGCTCTACTTGTCGAAGGCTCCCTGGTGGGTCGCCTATTTGACCTCTGCCCTGTTTCGCCAACGGGGTCATGTCTTGGGGGCGTCCTGGGACGACAGTTTGCAGCGTAGTGGCCTTCCTTCCCACATTTGTAGCACTGCTGGGTTCTTTCCCCATGATTTGGCGTTTCCGCCTCTTCACCAGATACACGCTTTTTGAAAAGTTTTGGTTCTTCCGAGGATTCGTATTTCCTAGGCTTCACTACGTGGGTCTTTTCCAGGCGAAGTGCAACGCCTTTGACCATTCCGTACGCCTTGTCACCATGTGCGTCGAGTGCCGCTAACATGTGATACGAATCCTTCCAGTCTTCCAAGATGGAGTACATTTTTGAAGCGAGATGGAAATCCCAACTATCGCTCGGGTGTATTTGCCTGGAAATTTCCTCCATGCGACAGCAAAAATCGCTAACCGATTCGCTGTTACCTATTGCAAGATTGTCCCAATCTCTCATCAGTTTCAACTTTTCGCAAGGGTTCCTTCGCGCTTCTTTAAGCGCGAGGACCACCCTGTTGAAACTGCCTTGCCTAACGCGGTCCGGTAGGCCTTTGTACGTCGATCGTGCCGATCCTACTAGGTGATTCACCAGTATGTCGCGCCGATCCCGGTCTGACCACACTGTAGACGGATATTTCACATCTACTGAACGAAGGAAATCACTTAGTGAATTCTTTCCATCATACTTGACGATAGCCGCCACGCTCTGTGCTTTAAACACTTCCTTAAAAACACTGAGCATCCCATCGACAGAACGGGAAATGGCGCTAGTTTGTGAGCTCCCCTCACTACCGTATGCGCTTCGCATAGCTGCAGCGGACTCAGCTACTGTCGATCCGCTGGAGGAGCTCCGAGGCGATTGTGTCAACCTCTCACTGGAGATTGACCTCTGGTGCCTCTCCCTCCTAACGTTCGTTGCGTGGAACGCAACCTGAGTGCTCTGAACTGGCCCGTTCTTGACTTTCTTCAGTGTTGAGAGGTGTTTCCCGAGAGCTGACCAGTCAACTGGGCGTTTTTCCGCACCGCGAGAACAGTTCGCCGGCGATCCGCACGGTCGTTGTTCTCCTAATTTTTGTCCGCTGTTCATCAGCCTGTTCGTGAGCTCACTCACTCGGTCTTGCAATTCGCTGTTTAGGGTCCTTAGAGTCTCCAAGGTTGATCCCTGTTCTTGCAATCGCAGCCTAATCGCGTCTGCTTCCAGACCTTGTGCTCTTACAACCGTAGCTACTTGCGAAGTCTCGCAGCCAAGTTCTGTCGCTAAACATTCCATTAGTGCGCTATTATGACCCGCAATTGGCAACACTGTGCGCAATTCTTCCGGTGTCATATTAATTTCCGCAAAAATGCTTGCTCCAGCTTGGTTTTGGACTAATCTAGCCCTTTTCTTAGCGATGTCAACGGTACCGCGGACAGCATCCAGAATGTTCTGCTTCTTCTGAGCAGAAATGTTCCGGATTTGGTCGTCAAGTGTCTCATCTAACCGTGAGACAATATGGTCAAACGCGGCCTCTAATCGAGCATCGCCTTGACTCATATCGACTTCTGTCCTGGCATCCGTGGTGTTATCCACTGCCATTTGTACCGGACTGAGTGCTCGTTCCGCAGCAATGTTGCCGCTCCTTCTGCTCATGGCAGAAGGCGCCCGCACACTACGGTTATCTTGGCTAGTCGCTCCGACTTCGGTAGGATTGGCCCCCATGTGGCTGTTCAATGGTTCCATTGACGCCCAATTAGCTACTGGTATTCCCAGTGTCTCTTCGAAGTGGAGACGGGCCGTTGGCTATTCCGCGGTACGAGGAACACAACTTAGATAGCACGTTTATGGTGAACACAAAATCAATGGTAAGGCAAACAGTGGAGCTGCTGGAGCCGTGTCTGAGATCCTTGTCGCTCGAATCTGCTCCTTATATGCACATCCGTTCATCAGGGCGTGGCTAAATTCAAATAGAAGAGTGGAAGACGGTGGGGCAGGCGATGACCTCTCCCGACGGTGGTGTATCCGCCGGTCATTCCACCGTGGGCACCGTCAACAGCATGGATTACGGTAGGGAATTGAGCCCAACCCAACAACACACAGAAGTGAACATTTTAGCTAATCTGTAGTTTGAAGCATATGTTATATGTAAACATGCTCTATAACACACTATAATACCCCTAGGTGGATTACCTATATGATAAACATGGATTTTGCAAAAGTGCAAAAGGAATGCAGTCTGCGGGATCCAAACCCCCGACCTCGCGTTTACAAGCCCGGGATCTTCCCTACTACGCCAACTGAGCACTGCGCTTAGCCGCGATACGAGCCCTCATCCCG
This sequence comes from Heligmosomoides polygyrus bakeri, assembly GCA_947359475.1. Taxonomy (NCBI): domain Eukaryota; kingdom Metazoa; phylum Nematoda; class Chromadorea; order Rhabditida; family Heligmosomidae; genus Heligmosomoides; species Heligmosomoides polygyrus. The sequence goes on along the minus strand of OX375866.1, from coordinate 52,178,129 downwards.
CGCGCGCCCGTCAGCTGTGGAGCACGTGAATCAACAGGGCGCCAACCCGCGACTTCCGTCGCCCCTAACTCTGAGCAGAGCTGTATTGGGGTCGAGATACCTGCAGTTTGTTACTACCCAGAGAGAGGCGGTTCTGCCCATATACAACACTTGCGCCGTTTCGACCTACCGTTGAGATAGTATCCTGGTCAAACTAATTTATAAAGATAATACCTGAGCCGACCTACGAGAGAATCTTCGCTTGCAATTTCCTAGTAGGAAGAGGCCACGTTTTGGCTTTTTTAGCGATGCCCCTCCGACTAGGACGGATCCGAAAATATTGCTAACGGAGGACTGTATTTGATGATGGACGCAGCACTAGCTGTTCGACAAATGTGTTTGTTTACCTAGTTCGGAAAATGAACATTTCGGTGGAAAACATGTACTATGCACTACGTACTTTCATTGGCAATTCGTACCGTGAAACCATTTAACTATGAGTGCTCAAAGGTTGCATGCCCCTGGCTATGCCTTCCAAGGTTTCCGCTCCACTTCAGCTGCTGTTTCAGGCGAGGCTCTGACGGAGCAGTCCGACTTGTCAATGCTCCGACCACTACACTTTGACTCGTCGTTCGCTGCCCGTCCAGTTATGGACGATATGGATGAAACGAAGAATTTCCGCGCACTGGCCGTGGATGACGGCGAAAGTTTTTTATCTGGAATGGAGGCACCTCGCGGCGCGCAGCCCGAGAAGACTGCAGATCGCACGGGTGACGAGGTCCGCCGTTTCAACTCATTTTGATTCACATGATACGTCTGATCTTTCGCTTACCATACGAATGTCTCTTGTGATGGTCGGTCAATAAGTCGATAAGCATTTTGTTTTGTAGGACGTAATACTTGATGACGGCTATGCAACAACGTCTGACAATGCGGCAAACAAAGGTGAATGCGGCTCGAGCGTGAGGTCTGATTGTCAGAAGAAAGTCCTTATCCAAACATGACGGGTTCGTATGCCAGTAGAATTCTGCACATTGATGGATACTAACTAATCGTTCGCGTTATCACTCAGTCTCACACTGGTTCTCTGTAAAACGTGTGAGGCTCAATAGCTAGAAGTACTGTAATATGAGATCCTCACTAACCCCGTTGGTGTATCTCTTGCACGGAAGTGCCCTTGTGTTCCCTTGTTCAAGCTCCGCATTATGTTCATCAGTTTGTTCTAAAATCTATTGTTGTGATATGTGTTGATTAATATCATGGATGAGTAGGTAATAAAGTAACTTGACTAGCGGAGTGTAGTCTGCTTGTACACAAGCTCTTTCAGAGTCGACACCTCGGTCAACTCATTGTCAGTGTCCTCGTCACACCGCGGCATTGCTGTTAAAGGCGTTCGTGATACCTCTGTACCACGATACAGGCTTAGCGAACGGTCCCACCAACACCGAACGGTAGCGCTCGGATGGTGGAGCATCGCGGCTGTGAAGACGAGGCGGTCGAGACGTGGAAAACGACCAACGCAGTTGCACCCAATGAGTGGCTGAATGCATGCAGAGGAAGCCACGGCTACACACTATGAGAGGGACACCGTTGTTAGGAAAGAATCACCTTCAGTCCCTGCTGCTTAAACTCGTTATTTGCCTGAGCTGCGGTGGAATAAGTATTGGGTTATCGCAGAAGTAAATACCGAAACGGACGTTTCAAAATTTCGCCAATCGGCTCATACACAACTTTATTCATTAAAATAAAAGCCATTTTCAATTCAACACAGCTTTCTAAACGTGGCTGGAGCATTCGGAGATGTTCGTTCCGTTGAGCGAGAATGGGGCATCAGAAACTCGTCGGTTCCTCATGAACATCGCCTTCGTAAAACTCAGCTGCAGCACAACAATCAGTCAGCGAAGCGCAAACGGAGCAGCTACGGCAGTCGATCTGCACCTCCATGACTTCCCATTCTAGTTCGCGCATGATGTCTTCAAGGGTGGCACCTAAATGTTCAGTCCACCTTGACGGGACCTGCTGCTGTACTGTTCTTTACAAGCGAAATAGCTTGTCGGATCTCGGATGGCGGAGCGAGGTGACGACGCATACATCCTGATGAAGATGGAGTAGGGGCAGGAGGACGTGGCTATCGCAAAGATCCGAGTAGGACCCGCTGACTTTTCCCATCGCCCGCTGGAGGAGAGGAGGTGGCGATTCCGTCATAGTCGGAAAGCGGTATCTTGGTACCGAAGGTGGAGAACTCCGCGGATGTTGCTTCCCGCCTTCGCAGATTCTGCGCACACTTCCGCCCATCTCTCGTTAAGACCCTCCTTTATCGCCGCTCTACGTAGCTTCGAAAACTCGGACGTCAGTTGGTAGATGCCTGATACACCTCTGCTCCATGCTGGCGGTAGACGTCTTTTGGTGGTCTTCAAACTCTCGCTTAGCACCTTCGCGGAAAAGGTGCACGAAGCGGTCGTATTATTCGTCAAGGCTTTTGCCGCAGATTTGTGGTAGGATCCTCGGAGATGGGGTATGAGCCCTTGTAGTTATCGACATGGGTGAAGCAGCAGCAATCACGAGCAGCTCATGATGGCACCAGTCCACAAGACTGAGTGCCCACTCGTCGACACCTGACAGATGCCAAAAATGCACAAGGAAGTACAGCTGATTGTTGCAAGTAATCAGGCAAGTAATCAGCTGATTGTTGCACAAGTCCACTGGTAATCAAGTAATCAGCTGATTGTTGCACAAGTCCACTGGTACTTTTCTGCCCCTCCAAGGTTAGACGCACTGATAATGGCATGAAGGTAGTTACTGCAGTTCAGCGATTATAGCTCACCGCCATCTGCGTGCCGCACGTCAAATTGTTCATGTCGTGAGTCGACCTTGTAAAATTTATCAAGGATAGATTCTTTGTTAAAGACTTGAGTGGAAAGATATCTGAGAATACTTTATCATGATATTTTGCCGTGAAATTCTTCGGTCCTCGCTCTTCTGATTCACCTGTCACCTGTATCACCTGTCGTCCCGTTGATCATCGACTTGCTCGAGCGGGCGCCAGCAGCGTCTCCATTCGTCCCTGTCGCGTGCCAGAGTGGTCCAATGGATCCTCCTCGCTCGAGGGACACGAAGAGCGTCATATCGGTCGTTCAGGGCTTTCACGAAGAAGTCCGACCAACGCGTTAGTGGGCGTCCTGGTGTTCCCTTGACATCCCGCGGAATCCAGTCCGTAACGGCTCTCGTCCAGCGGGTGTCTGCGAAGCGCATTACGTGGCCGGCCCACCTAATTTTCGACAACTTAGCCCACGCGACAGCGTCTCTGATCTTCGAACGTCGGCGAAGCTCGGAACTCCGGAGGCCTTCTCTCATTTGCGTGAGTCGTGTCACTCCGAGCATCGTCCTCTCGATTCTACGCTGCGCGACGCTGATCGCGTGTTCATCCTGCTTTCGTATAGCCCAGGTCTCCGAGGCGTATGTTAGGGCAGGAAGAACGGTAGAGTTGAATAGATTGGCACGGAGTGGGACGTTCTTCGTCTTCTTCGCGACTTCTTCGACGCTCTTGAAAGCTCCCCAAGCCGCTCGTTTCCTCCTGCTCAGCTCCGGCGCTAGGTCGTTGGCCATATTGACTTCGCGACCCAGATACACATAGCTGGAGCATTCGGAGATGTTCGTTCCGTTGAGCGAGAATGGGACATCAGAAACTTGTCCGTTCCTCATGATCATCGTCTTCGTAAGATTCAGCTGCATTCCCACATACACGATCGAAGTCGGCCAGCATTCGCTCCGCCTCACTGATGCTCGGGGTTATGAGCACGATGTCGTCAGCGAAGCGAAGAAGGTGTAGTTGCCCGCCGTCGACCTTCACTCCCATGTCTTCCCATTCTAGTTCGCGCATGACGTTTTCGAGGGTGGCGCTGAAGAGCTTCGGGGATATGGTATCCCCTTGCCGAACCCCTCTCCTTACGTCGATGACGACGTCGTTGTAGAATGGAGAGATCTTGGTCGTGAATCCACTGTGTAGCTCTCGAAGGACTCTGATGTACTGAGTAGGAACGCCCTGAGTGAGCAGGGCTTCGAGGACCGCTTCAGTTTCAACGGAGTCGAATGCCTTCTTCAGGTCGATAAACGTAAGGCACAGCGGCAGCTTATACTCTCGCGACACTTCGATGAGCTTCGTAATGGTGTGTATGTGGTCGATCGTGCTGAATCTTCTCCGAAATCCTGCTTGTTCGCGTGGCTGTCCTTCGTCCAGCGTTCTGCTAATCATATTCAGGATGACTCGAGTGAACAGCTTGTAGACTACGGACAGCAGGCCGATCGGGCGATAGTTGCCAATGTGCACGTCTCCCTTCTTGTACAGCAAGACGGTCTTGCTGGTCTTCCACTGAGATGGAACCTTGCACTCCGACAGGTATCGTGTGAAGAGCCGCGCCAGGGTGTTGATGAGCGCTGGCGGGAGGTTCTTCAGGTGTTCGGGTCTGATCCTGTCGGGACCGGGTGCTGTACGTTTCTTCACCGACGAGATGGCGTGTCGGATCTCGGAAGGGAGAACAGAGGGAACGACGTATCCATCCTGCGGAAGATGGCATGGGGGCAGGTGGACGTGGCTATCGAAGAGATCGGAGTAGAATCGTGGATGACCTTCTCCATGGTCCTTCTGGAAGAGGTGCCGCTCTGCATAGCTTCACAAGCTCGTACGTCAGCTGGTAGTTGCCTGACTCTCGTGCTGCTCCACGCTGGCGTATAAGCTCGGGAGCTTCCGGAGACAGGCGTCTCTTGGTGGTTTTCAAGCTCTCGGCTCCCTTAGCACTATCGTGGAGATGGTGCACGAAGCGGTCGTATTCCTCATCGACATTGTCCATGACGGCATCTTCCCAAAGGCCGACAAGAGAAGTGTAGAGGTCCCAGTTGATGGTCGTTCTGGGATTCCTCTTCTTGAACTTCGCGGCCTTCTCTCCTTGACGCGAAAAGCGAAACCTCGGGCGAAGGGGGCGGTGGTCCGATCCCGTGTAGAACTTGGGGACAACGGAAGCGTCGGTCAGGCAATACTTGCGATTGAAGATGATGTGGTCGATCTCGTTGTGGATCTAGCCATCGGGAGATTCCCAGGTCCATCGTAGAGAGGGAGGCTTCTGGAACTATGAGTTTCCATGGATGGTCTTGGTCGACATGATAAACTCAGACAGCCTTTCACTTTGCTCTTTCCACTCCAAACCGTGGGTTCCGATGTGGAGTTCTTCCGGCGACCTTCGCGGTCCGATCTTGGCGTTGAAATCGCCGGCGATCACCTTGTAGAAGGTGTGATCTTCCTTATAGAACTCTTCTGATTAACCGAGGGTAAATCTGTACCGGCATTGCACTTGTACTAGCCAAGAGCTCGAAAAGAGGTCGAAAAGAAACAATTCACCCAAACATCGTCCAGGAGGTTATGTGGGGTACTGATCACGAATATGTTATCCGTTTTTGAAATTTCGGCCGATTACGGGAGTTTACGGTAGGTGCGAGGGGCTAGGCAAGAAAAGATATCAATGATAGAAGCTCCCGCACCACCCAAAGGGTTCGATTGCCATCGACTTCTTCTTCACCATAGTACCAAAAGAAATAAGAGGACCATTGCTACTAGCGCCTTGTCTTTTATTGAAAACGTGTGGCACATGTAAGGTGTCGAGTGGACACACATTCCTGCTGACTGGTGCCATCATGAGCGGCTCGTTATTGATGCTACTTCACTTCTGTCTATAGTTGGAAAAGTTCACACTCCATTTAGTGAAGGATCCTACCGAAAAGCTGCAGCAAAATACGAAGTGAGTAAAACCATGAAGTGTCGTATAGAGAAAGGAAGGGCAACTAATAAAAACCTGCTACTTAACACGTATCTGGAAGCCTATGCTGAAATATAGGCCCACGAAAAGTTGGGAAAGCGATAAGCATCAAGCAAAGAGTGAACATTAAAGGCAATGGACTGGGTCGAACACCAGGCCTTCCAAATATGAAGCAGCTCCATTCACCCTAGCGCCACCGGTTCGCTTGCAGCCGAGCCTTTTGCCGCTACTCTTAAACCAACACACGTGGCACATAGCGTGTGAAACCGCGCTAACGGTACGAAACTTGGAGGACCCCCAACTCATTAGGTCGAAGTACTCAGCAAAGACGAAACATGTTTTTCTACATTGCGTTGTTTTGACTGAGCTCCACACGAGGTTATACAGGTCTTTATTGGCTAACGTCTCGGCGGTATCGCCTTCTTCAGAGCCTAAAAGGAAGGATCAAGTCAAGATGTGGCTACCGCGTCAAACGTCGCCTCAACCTTAGAAAGTCAAGACTACCTTTCGCTCTCGCAGTCAATAGAGAAATCGAGACCGTACTTTACAGGAAGCCAGGCGGGCCAATCGATCGGTAGCAGGGCCGTTTTCGAGACACATGCGCCCCAATCGGAATGCAAACCTGATGTGGGGCCTGAGCTACCGCGTTACATAGAGGCAGTCTTTGTTCCGGTTTAGCTTGGAGTCTTTGGCATGAATCCAAAACTCCTCCATAGCCTTGCGGGCAGCAGCTTGGGCTTCGACTGCCAGCAGCTTGTCCCTCCCTCGTATGCCCGTGGACTCTATGGTGACCCATTGCAGTGGACGTCCTGGACTTGGCCTTGCAGTCAAGGTGTTCCCTGACCCTAACATGTAGGGGTCGCGCCGTCTCACCGATATATTCCTCGCCACATCACTGGCACCTGATAAGGTGCAGTCCCCTTCCCTGCCATGGGCAAACGGTGCAACCAAGGGTGACACAAAGGCGATCGTAAGGACGATTCCGAACTAGCTCCAGCCTTAGGTTGTCTGGTGGCACCTCCACAACAGTTACCACATTCTCCAGCCCGGCTCTCCTCACACACTTCCGAAGGGAAGTGCTTACATCATTGGCGATGAATGGCACTTTGAATGGTACCTCTCCATACATGGCGCGGCTACTGCTTTGTTCCTGGAAGGACCTCCGTAACGATATAACGTGGTGCTCATATCCGTTGCTAGCCGCAATTTCCTGTGCCAGCTTCCTTGATTCTTTACGCTCCTCTTCCCCACTGGATACGAGAGCTGCGGTTTGGAACATGTCTTCAGCTCGCTTCATGTGGCTAGGGTGCGAGGAAAGGCAGTGAACTATGATATTCTTGCTGATAGGTTTTCTATACCATTTTGCTACGGTACGATCCTCTTTCAGTTGGACTTGCACGTTCAAGAACGGAAGCCAATCACCCTGAGTTTTTTCGCGAGTGAGCTTGATATAAGGGGACTGGTTGGGCGCAATGCTACTATGAAGGGGGCAGTCCACATGTGAACGAGTTTTTACTCGTGTGACCTAGGTCCCTCTCGCTCGCTCGCTGAAACTTGCACTACATGCACGTACGCGTCAGTTTGCGTACAATGTGTGAAATTCTACGTCACCATATTCGACTGCTGCGCTTAAGTCGGTCGAAGCCCATGGCCTGATCCCCCTGGTATCTTTGCGCCACTGGTTGTTAAGCAGGCTAAAGCACAGGTCCATTTCTTCCGTCGAGCAGATAAGAAAGCAGTCCTAGTCGTTGCCCCATCGCCAGCCCTCTGATCTGAGAGAAATAGTTGCCCGACCATCTGGAGATGTTGCAACCAAGGCATTCTTTGAGAAGGACCAATAGTTGCCTTATGGATAATCCGTATGTGTCCACAGCCTGTTAGTGCTGCGCGAGAGGCTCGAATATAGTTTCCATGGCGCACTCGTGTACACAAGGCTGCTACATCAAAGGATTCCATGTCGCAAGTGGGATCCGCTCTTGCAGAATTGCAGAATGCAGATGTTCCAGAAACATCTGGGTGTTGCTCAAATGGGCCGGTATGGACCTGAATAATTGTGCCGGAACCAGGTTTATGAACCACGGCATGTTTTTCTACTATATGAGGTGTGGAGGTTCTCGCAGTACTACCCATTTCCGCAGTTCAGACATATGCCTGACCACTGCATATCTACCACACCATAATTACCTAAAATGTAGGTGTGAACCACCGATGAAATGCATGTGGGCAGAATCACCTCCCTCTCACAAGGAAAGGATACTAGGTGACCATGGGACTTTGAGATGAGACGTACATCACTGGACGCGGCTTCGAACGCTGATTCCAAATATATGTCCCGTTTCTGCTGTGCGCATCTGTGAACGGAGTTATGGACCATTTTCATAACAGGCTCCTTTGCCCTCTAGGTCAACGCAGAGCGGGCCAATCACAAGAGAGCGAGCTTAGTTAGGGTTGAAACTGCGCTGCCAGCCGAGCAGTGGTGGCGCAGGGGGTAGAGGGGCGGCGTGGTGAGACGGGGTGATTTATGGTTCGATTCCCCGGTGGCGCAGGATCTTTGCAATTCCTAAAAAAAGATCTGCCACGACCAACCAAAGCTCTCTATGTCAAATGACGAAGTTTGGGCGAAATCGACTACCATGATCCCACCACCCATACTTAGAAGTGGGTGATCAGTGGCTTAAATAACCCCCTTGGGCGAATTTTTTTCGACACACGGGGTCGGTAAGGACAATACTGCCAACTTATCATCCGAACTATGTTCTCACCAGCTGTTGTGTTGGCGTGCCTTTTGAAGGAGTTCGGTCCTTCCGATACTTCACGCGTTCCTACAAGGCAGGAGAAGAAGATGGACCACAGTTTCGTATCCATCTTGCGAGATGCGCAATGCGGGAGCATCGGGGTAGAGGATGAAGAAGGTATCAGTGCGGAATCAGAAAAGGACTCTACATGGTCAGTGGAGGAAGGAGAACACTAGTCAGCAGCGTGGATCTTTTCGTTTCGGTGAAGTGGAGGTGTCGAAGAAGAAGGTGAATTTTGCAATTTTGTATTGCTAGAAAATGCTTGCAATCTAGTCCAGGTGGATGAAGCGCTCTTGTTCTACCGTTCTGCTGAAAGCGACACCCGCCCGCTCTCAAGCACGCAGAGTAGATTTCGATTCATTTCTTATGATTACCTTTTTGTAGATTCTGCTAGAGTGAAAGTGATGAACATTCCGGCTGGAACAACATCACAGATACATAGTTCTCATTTCTCTCCCGCTACTCAATTCTTATGGACCTGGACTTTGCTGATGACATCGCCGTATTCGCTGAGGACGACGATAAGTTACAAAGAATTACAGAACGCCTTAGCCAAGAAGCAGGCAACATTGGACTCCGAATTAGTCCCGAAAAGTCAAAGGTCATGTGCGTAGGAATTGCGAGTCCAAGGGACGCCATCTACATAGGATCGGACCGCTTGGAAGTAGTGAACAGCTTCACCTACTTGGGAAGTATGATCGCCAATGATGGAGATGCTGAGACCGACGTTCGTTGTAGGATCGCGAAGGCGACAGCAATATTCCGAAGGCTCAGACCACTGTGGACGTCGTCCTCTATTTCAAATAACATAAAGCTGCGTTTGTATTCGTCGATAGTCGTCCCAACTGCAATGTACGCTAGTGAAACATGGAAGGCGTCAACTAGTATCATCAGACGGGTCAACGCGTTCCATTGCAAATGTTTGCGGCAAATTATGAGGATACGTTACACGGACCACGTGACGAACGAAGAAGTATTGCGGCGCTGTCACTCAAGGTGCCTCTACGAAACCGTTACGCAACGTCGACTTCGCCTGGCCGGACACATCCTGCGTATGCCGGAGCACCGACTGCCGAGATCAGCCATGCAATGGACTCCGCCAGGAAAACGAACTAGTGGACGCCCAAGAAACACGTGGCGTCGCACGCTCATGAATGACCTAAAGGTTATGAATATTTCTAGGCAGGAGTGCGAAGAAATAGCCCAAGACAGGCAGCGGTGGAAAGAACTCGTCGCCCTATGCGCTCAACAGCACGGGAGGAACTAAGTACTAAGTAAGTACTCAATTCTTCGCATTGTGTCGCTGATTTACACTCAATTTTCTGCTCCAAGATTCAGAACTTTTCTCAGTATTCATGGCACGCTGCAGGATACCTGCACAGCCACCCTGGGACGTTTGATGCACCAATTCAATATTGTTTCCCTGCTGACATCGTAGAGCACAGCTCTTACAGCGGCTGCACTGATGTATTTTTAGCCGCTGCGATCATTGCCAACAGCTGTCATTTTTGAACACTTCGTAGTGTTATTTCACAATTGCTAGTGCAGCGCATTGTTTGTCTTCTTACCCATGTTTTTAGCATCTATTCATGACACATTGTATCTTCGTGCCAGTATGAAGTCAGTATGAATTTTTCAGTGTGAAGACAAATCCTTTCTGGCGACGTTTTCCGTGGCGATTTGACATAGAGAGCTTTGGTTGATCGTGGCAGATCTTTTTTTAGGAAGTGCAAAAACCCTGCGCCACAGGGGACTCGAACAATAAACCACCCCGTCTCACCATGCCGCTCCTCTACCCCCTACGCCACCACTGCTAGGCCGGCATCGCAGTTTCAACCCTACCTGAGCTCGCTCTCTTGTGACTGGCCTGCTCTGCGTGGACATAGAGGGCAAAGGAGCCTGCTACGAAAATGGTCCATAACTCCGTTCACAGATGCGCACAGCAGTCATGGAACACTTTTTTGGAATCAGCGTCCGGAGCCGCATCCAGTGATGTACGTCTCATCTCAAAGTCCCATGGTCACCTAGTATTCTTCTCTGGTCAGAAGTAATGGAATGCAAGTATCTCGAGCCGAGAACAAACTTCGAGCAGAGTTACGGCCCGTAGAAGCTGCACCATTGAAGCGCAGTGGTGAAGCAAGCAAGAAGGCTGGCATCCTATCACTCTCGAGTTCATTGTTGTCTCGGAGACGTGTGTCGGAGGAGTGCCGTAGTAGACTTACGAGGGAAAGGACAGGGGTTTAGGATAGCGCTCTTCGGTTAGGGATGGGACTCCAGGGTGTGTGCGATCCAAGCTGCTCGTGTGGAAACTACTGTCGTCGCCCAGGGAGAGTCCACAGTTGAGTCCTGAGTTCTGCGCTCTTCGAGCGCAGAACCAGGCTAGGGAAAGGACTCCAGGATGTGGTGCAAAAATGCAGCAACGCAGCAGAACCGAACCCCCGACCTTCTTCGTATGAAGCAACGCCACCACTACCGCCCCACGACCCGCTTGCCCAAAGTGCCATCGCAGGCATACAAGACATCGATCGCGTGGACGCCGACGCGATCCGCGACGCAGCGAGGGCAGCTACACGATACAGTTTCGGGGGTTGATGAGCAAACCTGCACATCAACCCGCGACTCCATGGAATGCATCGGCAGAAAGTGGTTAGGTCTAACTAAGACCGGAGTTTGGTTCCTGCGTGGGGCATGTCTTTTGCAACTCCACCTCCACCTCCACCGCCAACTCCATTCATTGATGTTCATGCAAGGGGTGCATGCGATGCGAAAGCTAATAGCAACAGACTAATATGTGCAGAAATACTGGCAGCATGCGGACTCGAACTCAAAATCTCGCCGGTGTGCTCCCTGAGGCACCACTCCTACCGACTGCTCCACCGAGGCACATCTCGTGGGCGTCATGGCGGTTGATGGTTGATGTTGCGAACACGTTTTCACACCTTTTTCAGTCATTAAAAAAGCGTTCAGCAAAAACTAACTGTAATTCTGGACTCCGCTCACACTGCCCTACATCCTGCCAAAATAGCATCGTAAAAGCTCACCCTGAGTTGGGAACCTTTCCTTGCTAGAAAAAGTTGACGATTTTCGAGATTTGGTTTTTGTTAGCGAGTGACCTGTTCTTCAAAACACTGCAGAAGTTTGGTGAAAAAAGCTGGTTATCGCATCTTCAGAGTTCTGAAATCCAGTCTTCCAGAGGTGTACACAAATGCCTTTAAAACCTACGTGCAACCTATCGTGGAAATTGGGACAACAGTGTTCAAACCAACCGAGGGAGAGCGATCGCTCGCAAGCATTCAAAACAGCATCACCAGGAAACGATGGTGATATGTTGTTTTAGTGTATTACAATTCAATTCTTAATGGTTCTGAACGGTCCGCACTTTTGGTCTCCCATCACTAAGCAAAGGAGGAAAAATGGCTGATGTCATTACGACGCACAAAATTCTCACCAGGAGCCAGATTCATCAGCGACTTACAGAGATTTAATGGAGAAATTACAGCTGAAATTCCTGATAACGCCAACATTTCACCATATCGCCTGTTGATAAGCAGCGTTAATTCGCTTTTTTTTCAGGAATTTCGGCTGCAATTTCTCCCTTAAATCTCTGTAAGTCGTTGATGAATCCGGCCCCAGGAAGCGATCAAACAATCCAGGAGATTACGTTTACGGGACGCTGATGAAATCTGCAAGAGGAAAGCTCAAACTTCGGGTCTCGGGCGCTAAATCATGGGTAGGATCAGATTTCCTACCTATATTAAGGAATTCAAGTTGCTGCTTGGCAAGTACTACGATTAGACAATGCTGTCTGCGCAAGCGTGCAGATTTGCCACAGATAATACGGGGTCTTGCGATGACAAGATATTACAGATTGGTGTTGCATTGCTGGATTTATAGGGTGGTTGTATGTTCGCGTCACAGATTTTTGGTTGTTGTTTTTGGCGCTCTTTACGCTAGACTTTTGTCTGTGCCTTAATAAATGAATAAATAATAAAATAATCAAGGTTATTATGAATCGTTTTAAGTCAGTATCTCAAGAAATGAATTCAGAGCAATGTCGATGAAGACCTACGATTCTGAACTGTCAAGCAAACGCTGAGAGTGCAGTCACTCATATCAGTGTAAAAGCTGCACAAGACGCAGCTGAAATGAGGATCTTTAAAGAGGCGCCTCCGAGCACCATCCAGCACAACCATTAACATGCTGGACCGCATCATTCTCTATTAGCGGTCTCAAAACTTAAGTGCCTAGTTGTAATAGATTGCTCCAATGGGCTACTCTGATGAGAAGATAAGCTACGTGAGCGCACTGGGCCGTATTATGAAGACGGTGTAGAGCAAACTCCAGTAGATGTGTTGAGGAACTGGTGTAGCTTCTGGTAAGGAGACTTTCTGAAATAAATTTCTGCTCTGAAACTCCTACTGTTTGTGAAGGCGTTGCAAAGGTTGATCGACACAAGAGATTGTTTTGATTCTCATGGGGAAGGAGACGCGACCACCACGTTGCTGAAGAGACGAATGGGATTGTTTGGCTTGTCTTCCCCCGAAGCATGCTCGCCCTGTTTCCAAACCTGGATGAGAGCTCCATGAGCAAACGTATTCTGTTCGACACGTCTTCCAATTGTCTGGTACCTATCTCACGACTGTTGCAACTTTTCAAATACGTCACAGACGCACGAGTCGAATTGGGAGTATGTCTGAATCCGAGAGCGAGTCAAATAGGAAGAGTATCCACCCCTCACTTGGGATACAAATGTTTCGTTCTTGCTGAGTGATTCATTGACTCAGGGCCGCTCAAATGTCCAATTGGTCTCCTATTGGGTACAGCCCTTCCTCGAAGTAGTCAAGGACTCATATCATGGTGCAGCAAATGGAGCTTGCACCAAACTCGGACAGGAAATATTAAGCCAATGTGCTCTGCCCTAGAACGGGTGGAAGTTCACTGCAGAATATATCTAAAACGAATGGGAATTTAAAGCATAAGGGGCAATATAGGTATTAATCACCCTGTGTGTGATGGGCCGTGCACACTGTTTTTACGTGAGATCGTGGAGGAACTTCGGGTGAGTATTTGTCCTATACGGTGAATTGCGATGGCCAGTTGGTGGACAGTTCAGTATTTGATCCTTTCCAGACACTTCATAGCACAACTCGGGAGGAATGAATGGCTTCGTTTGCCTGAGCAGGGCCCAAACCAAGAACCTCGATTCGCCCGATTCAGCAGCACACGACAGCCGGCGACCCCTCTGTGGTCCACCAACTGGCCATCGCAATTCACCGTATAGGCCAAATACTCACCAAAGTTCCTCCACGATTTCACGTAAAAACAGTGTGCACAGCCCATCACACACAGGGAGATTAATACCTCTATGCCCCTTATGCTTTAAATTCCCGTTCGTTTTAGATATATTCTGCAGTGAGCCTCCTAGAGTCAGGGAACTCAAGGAAACTAACCTTTCTTCGGCATGTATAGCAGCAAAATTCGAGTTCCTTCCAATTGTTCTCCCGTGGTTGACTTCGTCAAATTGTACCACCTTCTGTGCCTACAACTGCATTGCTGAAACTTGCAGTGTACAGCAAAAGTGGTGGTTGCGATGGTTGAGAACGACACAGTTCCTAAGAATGACCACCTGCAGCGCAGCTGAAGATGCTGCTCGTCTCTCCGAATTCAGATCTTGGTTCCATAAGAGCGCTTGCTCGATAAGTTCAATGCTTTTGCGATATCTGCCCCATCATGCCTCTGTCTTCTCTCCTCATAAGAAAAGGACAAATGTAGAATGGAGAAGGTACAAAGCAATTTTAGTCGCAAAGTATTCAATGCGGGCTTGTACATAAACTGCCACGTTTCACTCCTGTTTCTGGGCCTTGTAAATTCTTTAAAACGAAAAAAAAAACTCCCACACCAGGGGAACCTTGAAAGTTACCCCTTCCTCGTCCCAGAACGCGACTGCGAGCAACGTCTCTATCATACAGCTCTGGGAGCTTGGACTTAAAAATAGCTAAGCACATTGAGTCTCCCTTAAAACCGGGACAAATGAGAACCTTGCTACCTTGCTTGGGAACGAGATTTCTTAAACAATAGATGACGTTGCATGCTGGTGTCGGTGTTGAACGGTTCCTTGTTCTACAGCTGGATTTTCTTGCTTGTTTTCACCTTTTCGCAGTTTTTAATTGCAATTATCACTGGACATTGACCGCTTCTCAACGACTGCCTTATGCAAGCGTAATAGACATAGAGATAAACATGCCATGTTTGAACAATGCTAGACACTTTACACTGAGCAATACCACTCAGTTTGATTGAAGGTTCAAACACTGGTTTCAGAAATGGCTCACACAATATGTTCAAATTCCATAGAACTCGAGAAAATATGTAATTAGCCGAGGGATGGTTGAAACGGTAACTGACATAAGATAATTCTCCTGTGATCCGATCAAGTTGAGATGCTAAAGATCAGCAGCTGCATGAAGGCTACATTTCGCGTAACATCCCCATGGAGAACTGGAAACTTTGGAGTTAATTCGTAGGTCACGTTGTCACCCGCACAAATGTGACACGGCATATTGTGACATAAACCTCGTCAAAGGATAAAGTAGGGATGCCAATGCTCGTGCTAATGTTGATAATGTCTCAACAGCTACGGTCGGTTACCCTCCCCACGTCGTTATCTAGGATGGTCGTATCAGAATTACCAATTTACCGAACTCCGTCCGAACGAACGAGAGGTTATTTGAGGAGCTGATCACGAATCTCACATTCGCCTTTCGGGATAACTACGCTAGGATGCGATAAGCAGCGCTACGTAGGTGGTATAGGAGACGGGAGGAATGGGTCCGATGTAGCCAAAACTTCTAGGGTAATTTTGGTGCTCTTGACGAACAGACGTCCGTTTTTGAAATTTCAGCCAGCTATCGAGGGTATGTTGCGATAGGTATGAGTAAAGCTCACCAGCACGTACCTACCGTAACATACCCTGGCGATGGCCATTCTATCTTGTGGAAGGACGCAGCTATAGACTGAATTTCGGGGTTCATTGTAGATTTATACCCAAAGGCATGTAAAAAATGTGTGATTGTAAAACAAGAAAAGGATGGGCAATCGAGCAGTGATTCAACAATGATGTCGGTACAGGTAAGATTTGTTTTCAGTTTCTCAAATAACCCCTACCCGAAGCTTGGGTAAGGTCGGTGGTCCTGCCACGACTATCGATTAAGAAGGAAACCGGCCGTAATCGTTCAAAAAGACATCGGCGTCGTGTTCAGCGTCCTGAGCAGCCTTTCTGGTCGAAGTTTGGATGGACCGGACACCATTCCTGTTAAATTAATATGCCGTCGCGCACCACTGAGCGACATCTTCCTACGAGACAGACTTGCTGTCGCGTACCGTTGAGCGACATTGTCGTCAACGTGTTAACCATGGTCGATTGCTGGAGAACCTACAAGCGTGACGGAGGATCACTCAAGTTCACGGTATACTGAGCGAGCAACGTGTCAGGGTATAGGTAGGGACCAAGTGTCGAGCACCGTGAATCAGAAGACATGCTGAAGACGCCGTCCAACGTGTGTCGGGATCCAGAAGACGTGCCGCAGAATTCGAACTGGCGTAGGGATTCCAAGAAAGGGGAACAGTAGGAGGGAAAGCACTGATGAGGGATCAGGAAAGGGGAGCCACTAGAGGAGGAATAAGGAGAGGCCAGTATTTTCCCTCAATATCGTCCAGTGTGCGTCGGATTTCTGAAGACGGGCCATAGAAGTCGTGACAATGTGTCGAGGTGCAGAAGTGCCATAGACGTCACGGCAACGTGGTGAAACGTGAGTCGGGATTCAGTGACAAATGCGCGTGCTTCTCTGCCAGCACATAGGTAGGGAAGTATTAGCGGGGAGGGGGGAAGAGGTAGGAAAGCTGACCACAGGATTCGGATTATCATTGCTGTCGGACCGTAAACGGTGTCGACCTGTCGACCAATACCGATTAATTTTAATTACATTTCTGCAGATTAAGCACTTCGGATTGGGACTGTCACGATCTGTTTCTCGCCTCGCAGAGAACGGGCACTTCGGAGAATAAATAGCGTACATGCGATAGGGGGTGGATGGGCTTTATAGGAGCAGTGAAGATTCTGACATACCATATGCCGTTGCACTAATCTGTATAGTGAAACCAGCGTTTTATTGCAATGAAAGCAAAAGGGCCTAAAACGAAGGGAGGAAGATTGGGATTGTTCTATTCTAGGTGTTTGGGACCCAGCCAGACGTTTGGCTGCCGCTACGCCTCTGAACGTCTGGTATAATAATAATTAAGATTCACCCGGGTGTCACGTAGTTGAGTCCGTACAACACCCACGGGAAACACTGGACGTTTCGAAACATGTGAACAGAGCCACAAGCACTTTTCATAATTTCCAGATGATTCAAAAACGAAGAGTTGTGTTCTCGCTTCACACCGACTAAACAAATGACTCTGAACGGATTTGAAATATTTAGTTGGCCGTTGTGATGGAATTCGACTTCACATGATGGGCACCGCAGGATGGAGCTTGACTGCTCGGCTACACCTGTTGTACTGTATTACTACAGTCGAAGGCAACAGCAGAAATCGCCTCGATAGCCTGGCCGCAAAAGAGCCTCTACTTCTGCAGCGATGTGCGAGTGCGGAGAGGCTGCTAAAATGTCAGGGCCTAACCAGGTTGCCCAAATTGAGAAGGACTAGGATGACGGTCTGTACTTACAACGCCCGCACGCTCGCATCGGAAGAATCTGTCGAGAATTGATGATGCAAGCCAGGAAGATCAATAACAACGTGAGATAGGACTAACCGAGACGAAAATGCGCCACGCCCCTACACTCCGCCTACGACTCCGGAGAAGAACTGTTCTTCGGAACATGCGGCAGCAGGCGGCGTTGGAGTCCTCGAACACGCATTTTGCCATGAACATTCCATCGTACGAGTCTCTGTTGGAGCTCTGTGGCGAGAATAACACCTTCTTCGAACTGATCGTCGGCGACTTCAACGCGACGATCGAGCCGTAAAGGTCGTCTGAAGTACCTTGCATCGGGATCTACGGTTTAGAGCGGAAGACGTGAGGTGAGAAATTGCCTGAGCTCATGTCGACTAACCATAAGACCATCCGTTGAAACTCGCAGTACCAGAACCCTCAGGGTTTTGCTGCGACGTCGTCGTCAGCGTGACGACCTTGTATGTGGGAACGTTGGACTGCAGCCCGAGTCTTAAGAAGACGGGCGAGATTTTGATGCCCCATTCTCCCTCAAAGGAATGAAAACCGGAGCGGGTCAGCTGGAAGCGAGCGGCTTGACGAGCTCTCAGGAGAAGTGAGGAAGACGAAGGTTTCCGACTATGTGCCCGCCTATTCGACTCCAATGTTCTTCCTGCGATAGCAGCTCGAACACGCGGCCAGCATTACAAAGCCAGCAGTGGAGAGAACGACGTTCGAAGAGACATGTTTCGCGAGCTCCGTCGACGCTTGAGAATAACTAACGCTGTCGCATGGGTTGAGTCGGAGAAATTGGGCGGGTCGGCAACGTAATGTGCCCGTCACGCGCTGAATGACAGCGGTCGCCGCGGGTTGTCAGAAGGGCACAGGACGCCTGTCATCGCCGGTTGGAGTTTTTCGTGAAAGCCCTAAACGGACAACACGACGCTCCTTGCGTCCCTCGAGCAAGATCCGTCGAAGCACTCTGTATGCAACCGGGGGCCGGATTCATCAACGACTTACGTAAGTTTAACGGAGAATTGTAAGCTTATCAAGCGATATGGAGAGCGATAGGCCGCGTTATCTGAGCTTTGAGTAAGCGGAAAGCCCAGGGACGAATTGAGGCACTGCCGGCGTCTTGAGCAACTCGATGATCAACGGGACGACTGGTGAAGACGGCGCGCGACGGTGTTCACAACGAAAGGTCTCGGTCGGCTGACCAGTACCGATCCACATTGTCGATTTTTGATCAGGAATCACCATTAGGGAGGGAATTCGGCCAAATATAACGGACACCGTAAGGGATGAGGAGAGCACGTGAACTTGATAGCCTAATGACGCAGTTTAGAAAACAACTAAAAGCTATAAAGTGACTTATACTAGCTGACCGGTAATGATTCCTAAGGCATAGTCGCAGCAGGCAGTCAGTCTTCCCGCTAGACTTACTGATTGTTAGTTCGCGAATGAGATGTTAAGCTAAGCATCAACCTAGGAGTTCGCTAAACCTGCCACACTTGAGTACCAGCAACAAAATGACAAGCAGGGGTGAGGAAACGAAGCGAAGAACTATGCAGGAGCCACCATTTTGAGGAAAGACGTGCTTTCTATATATCGATGGATGGTTCCCAGGGAATAAGCAGGTGTCCAAAACTTCAACCCTGCCGAAAGACACATGCTGGGAAGGTGACAGCATACCATCTAAGCAGTTAGCCTCTTTGCAATTTACATGCATTCATTGTCACAGACTTCGATCCACAACGAGCTAGACATGCAAAACATAGTGAGCAACCTGTTATCGACAATACGAACAAAATAACTTCAAGTACGAGAAATATTCGGCAAAGTCATAGATGAGATCCTGCTTTGTTAAGCAGAAGACAGCTGAACAAAAACAGATTTCGACTGCGAAACAAAAGCTGGCACATGCGAACCGTGTGAGTCAACAACATGCAAAGAGTATCGATAGTCTAAGATAATCGAGCAATAACTAGGCGGTGCAAACAGCAACTTACAAACGTATCAAAAAGGAGTTGTCAGGACGACTTGGCCTGCTTCTTGTTCAGATGATAGGCCTCGAGACTGCTAAGCCGCTTGCGGCCGTTTCGATCGATTGCAGGCTCAAACTGCTGGTAAACGGGTATGTAACTGGGGTTAGTCCCATCAGCTTGAGCTGCGAGTCCATACGCCTGTTCGTTCACCGACGCCGTAGAATGCAAGCCATGGCTTGAAGACGCCACTTGATTGACGTTGGCTACGGAAACACAGAAACGATTAGTCACTTGAAGACACCAGTTAGAGGAGCCAGTCCAAATAAACTAAGCTCTTCTCGCTTGAACAAATGTCTCTTGCAGCCGAACAAAAGGCTTCTTCCATGTTTCTTGTTTGTTTAGTTACATTTATTTCCAGTACGGTGCGAAAGGCACACGTGACATGAAGATACCAATATGACAAGTGACGATTACCAGTACAACAACATGGAAAAGCGAACTTTACACTCATGACGACTCATGTAAAAGCTCATCCCTAGCCAAGCGCCCGAAGAGCAGATATGTAATGCGCCGCCACCAAGGGATGCAGACACATACAAGGGAAGGGTCTGAAGCGTAGGTCTGAACGGGGAGAGCGAGCCACACATGAAGAATCTCCACCTCTCAATTAGTGTAAAAGTGTTTCTTTTTTGTCAAGTAGTTGAACCAAACGATTAGGGGGTCTCTTGGACGTCCGTGATGCTTGGCAAGCAGCACATGGCGCAGTAGATAGTGGCGTTGCGAGAGAGGTCGGAGGTTGGGTAGTGCTACGCTATTTCTGCATTTCAACTGACTGTTCGGGCGCCTTCTGGGCATTTTTTTTGCAGCCGTATGCTGCGGAGAGTAACATTCTTGCGGCTTGTTTATTACTGACCGACTATTAACCAAAAATTAGTGAGGAAGTTATTCAACGTTACACCCAGCTCTTGTTTGATTGTGCCATTTTTCTGATGTTTATTGTTTGTTCGTTGGTACTGACATACTTCTATCTCGCATCTACCTTTGCTACGTAATAAACACTAACATTAGCGCAACGATGTATGAACGTTCACCACCAGTGACCCATCCCCCGCATGGATCAATAACGCCGGGAAAACCATCGTGCTCGGTGTTCAAAGGGACAGGATGTGGCGTCGTATAATCAGCTTTGTACCAGGTATAAGCCACGAGCGTTTCAACTATACATACTTGTGTCCTTACAAAATTTTTTCGAATAAACGAATAATCGAATATTTTCAGCTTCGTGAAAAAAACCGAATATTCGAATGAATATATTCGCATTTTGAGCCTCATCGGATATTCGAATAACGAATATTCGAAATTCGAATTTATTCGAATATTTCGAAAATATTCGATTCGGTCCGAAGTATAGTTTCAACGCCAGGATTGCACAGGAGTCGGAACACCAGGACACGTTTTCTTCGAATCTTAGCAGATCCATTCTCCATCAGCTATCCGCAACTTCGACACATCCTCAGGATATTGTCCATTTTGCAGATCCAAAACGAGGCCATACACAATGACGTGGGAGTGGAATCGCTTCATGAGCGACTCTATGCAACTGAAGAAGCCCACGTCGGCTGGCTGAATCTGGCCGGTGGCACCCGAACGTATAGTCCGAATACTCTAGGTCTTCCCTCAGGTCATAGTAGTCTGAACCTCCAAGTGATTCGAGAAGCCGGCCCACGAGTCCAGAGTCAGAGTACAGTTATCCGGCATCTGTGAGACGAAGATATGCTCAAAGAAGGAGGGCATAACGGAATAGCACAGAAGGAGAGTGGAGCCTGTTGAAGACCTTCTCATTGTGTTTCGCTTAAAAACCGGTCAGTATCCCATAACATAAAAATGAACGGGTCGCGAGAAAGTTACTCTCGATAGCAAACAGCTGGAAAAGCGCAGAGAACGCCCAAAGGTGGGTAGACGTCAGGACCACAGAAACCTCAACCAGTCAATTGAAATGCAAAAGTTCGGCAACGCAGAAGAATTGAAGCCCCGCCCTCCCTCGCATGAAGCAACGCCGCTACCCTCTGCGCCACGAGCCGCTTGAGGACAGAAAAAAACATTTTTATACTAAGTGAGAGGTGGGGATTCTTCCTATACGACTCGCTTTCCCCGTTCAGGCATACACTTCAGACCCTTCCCTTGTTAATGCGATGGAGCTAGTACCAAGCCATGTACATAAACTACACGTTCTTGTACTCATTTTGGGTATTAGTTCTGGACAATGATACAGTTGCACTAATGGGCAACGTTGCAAATGAAAGTAAGTCTTTGGCAAAACTGGAACGCATGCCTCGCTTAGGCACACGAAATGTTCGCAATAAATACCCTCCAAATGTACGTTACAGCGCAATCGTAATTGAATCCAAAAAATTGACTTCATTTCCTCAACTACACTAATTTTAAGTAATGATACACACGCGGAAACAGATTACAACTTTCCCATCAAACGACCCCTCTAGTTGTTTGAGCTTGACATTGATTGTTTAAACAATGAAAAGCATCTAAAACGCCGATCGGTAGAACACAAACCATGACAACAGAAAGTTTGAGAGCCTCCATTTACCGACTAATTACTTTGTAGACAGTTGGTACTGGTTTTGTACTAAAACGTCGTAGAAGAAAAATACGATTCATGAACACTATTACTTGGGGACTTCAAGAGGTCGAAAAAATTTTCTCGTCCAAACTTCGCCCACGGGGTTATTTGAGGTGGTGATCACGAATCTGGTATCCGTTTTCGGCCGATTACGGTAGGCCACGGTAGGTACGGGGGACTAAGGTCACGGCCACCGAATTCGCCTAAACTTCGCCTAAGGAGGTTATTTGAGGTGCTGATCACAAATTTGGCATCCATTTTTTGTTCTATGCTAGAATACGGTAGGTTACGGTAGGTACCGATTTCGCCCAAATTTCTGAAGAAGTATAATATCTGACCATTGGACAGCAGTAGTGGCGGTATCTAATCAGCTTCTAAGGAAGACGTTCATAACAGAATATTTGGGGCCATGGTATTTGAGGGGTGGTCACCATAACATACCGCGACGGGCAGCCGCGGTGAGTAGCTACATACAGCGAATTTAAATGCAGTCTTATCTCCCTTTTCGATTACAGATCCACGCTTTATTTGCTTCGGCCTTGGGGAAGGGAAGGAACTCCGAGATGTAGGCAATTTTAGCCCGGGAGCGTCACTCGAGGCCCCCCCCCCCCCCCCCCGAGTCCTTCCTCTTGCCTAAATCTGTGCTCAGATTAGAACTATAGGAGAGCACAGAACAAAGCTATGGCATTCATTCAGGTGGTCGCTACGGGACCGCTTGCATGCTGTGCCATTACCGTAGCTCTCCAAACAGCCCCCTAGGCGAAGTTTGGGCGAGATCGGTGGCCATGACCTTAGTCACCAGTACCTACCTGACTTACCGTACTCCAGCGTAAAACGAAAAATGGATGTAAGATTTGTGATCAGCACCCCAAATAACCCTCCTAGGCGAAGTTTGGGCGAAATTTTTTTCCTCTCCTCGCTTTCTGGAGTCCCGAAAGTACAATAGTGTCGATTCATGGTAATATTCGCGTTCGCTGAAAACAACTGTAAGACGAGTGTTGCCAACCCTGCTAGGTTGTTTAAATAACTTTTTATATGCATACTTCATGATAAAATGGGGTTTTCTTACGCGATCTGTTCCTGATAATGAAACCTTCAAGGAAGCCGCACAACCTATTCAGGGACCAACAGCACTATGACAACTCATACCGCCAAAGTTGAACATTCACGCTTACTTTTCTTGCAATGGGCCTCACTGATAGAGATCAGTGTAGTCATAATCGCATTTCAAGCGGTTGATGACCTTTATATAGGAATCCTAGAACGCTGCCAGGTTCCAAAATATCTTTATTTGCCGTCAACAGGTGTTCGCCCTTTCAAAACTATGAGAGCACTTATTCATGGAAAACGGTCCGAAACTGAAAATACTGCCCCTATTTATTAGGCTGTGCAATTCTAGTTCACATGTTAGTGGAACACTCATCTTGAAAATGATGCGGAAACCTGCTCAGTCCCGAAAGGATATTACTTTAGTGAACATGCCTCTTTGAGCAGAGCTGCCCTATTAGAATACCGTCCTCGACTCGCTCCGCTTGTTCTTCTTTCTGATGAAATAATTGAAGACGAGTCCCTTTAGAACAAGCTGCAGTTCAGTAGACGAAAGGGAAAAATGGACATGATTCACACGGTAAATTATCTTGGTTTTGTAATAGACCTTCGGCTGTGCACTACATACACTCTCCCTGAAAATTTTTGGGTGTGCTGTCTAAAATTTGTCAATAAAACTTTACCAGGAACACACTGCATCTCACCTGCTTCTGGCACGGCCTTTCCAATTGGGCCGAACTGACCTTCCTTCAGAGGTTCTCCGTGAAGCGAAGTGTCAATCACACAGGACTGGTCCAGAGCTCGAAGAGTGCTTGTCTGTAGGCATTCTTTCACGATGTGTAAGCCCTAAACAGGAGGCGTTACGTCTCCTTCTCCACTCTGCCATTGACGCAAAGTTTCAGACTCACCGCGGAGTGAGTTTGTGGAAACACCCCAGGTCCCAAACCGAGTGATCCAAGGAAATCTAGATACCCCGCTGTTGGAATGGGCTGAGCTGGCTTAAGGAGGTTTGAATCACTCGTAACTGCAATATACCAATACCGTTTCACAGGGAACATGTTGTGGTGATCATGACCATGACCGCGACTGCGACTCACCGTTCGCGATAGACGGCTGGTTTGGCAGAGGCTGGACAGCTGGCGCCAATAGGAGACTTGAGCTGACACCCGGAATGGGCGTATAGGCTATGCCAGCTGTGGGCAGCGGCACCACGGGAGCAGCGAGTGGGCTGGAGGATGGCAAGTTTTCCGCCGACCGCGGCGGTGGGGCACACAGAAGTTGCAGAGGGATGGAAGGCACTGTGATAGAAGGTACGGATAAGCCGCCGGCCCTCACGGTCGCTGGCTGCTGCCCAGGGAACTGTCTGGGGTACAGCAGAGTGTGGAACTGTGCATCGCTTGTCGGAACCGGATTGACGACAGCTAAACATACGCTGTTTGTAGCTGACTGGCACACTGTCACAGCAGAAAACTGCTTCTTACGTTGGAACCTAAGCTGGTTCTGCGCGAAGATGAGCGCGTTCAATGGATCGGCAGGATTCGGAGCAAGAAAGGGTGGTAACTGCGGAAGAGGTCTCGGTGTCAGTAGTTCGGGTCTCAGTGGTGGCAGAAGCAAGTTTTGCGGGATCATCGCTGGCTGCATTGGACGATAGGGCCCGCTACTTCGCCTGTGATGGGGCATCGTCGTTGCTTTTTTGACCTGAACAGAAACGGGTGATTTTCTGAAGTGCATTATGAATAGAAACTATGATAAAAATGAAATAAATAAATGTGCATCACATATGTATAAGGGGTATGTGTATCAACCGAGACTTGGGATACCTCATCAACGAAAAGCTGGATTTTACTTCCCATTATCAGATGTTAGTAAATAAAGCAAACCGTCGTATCCCCAAACTTTTCAAAATTTTCAGAGCTCAAAATGTCAAAGTCCTTTTAAAGGCTTATAAAACATATTTCCGTCACATAATGGAAAATGCAACTAAACTGCAACTTTTAAACCCATGCAAGCAGAAAGTACAAAACAATTTCGGCGGAAGTTAATTATGCGTTGTCTTGGCCTCAGGTACTCTCTCATTCCTAACGGCATCGAAAAAGCGAAACAGCTTGGCTTACGCACACTCAAGAATAGGAGAACAAGATATGATTTAATGATGATGCATAAGATTCTTACAGGGAAAACTATACTTAACTCATCCGACCTTTCTGATGTAACCCTAGGGCCTGTGTCATACCATCGCTCACCCCTAGCGAAGCCTAATGATAGCCTCCCATATCGACTCATCGCTTCGCGCGATCGATATGGGAGCTTATCTCTAGGCTTCGCTCGGGGTGAGCGGTGGTATGACATAGGCCTAGTAGAACTAGGGGTACTCGAAATGCCTAGCAATGTATTTAAGAGATATCTTGGCCGAAGGCTTAAAAAGATGTAATTTTAATTCCAAGTAGCTGCGCACCTCCGCTCCTCCATTTACGTTTTACTAGTTAGGTTTTATACTGCCACTTTTACTTCATTTTGGGTGTTTTTGTAAATTGTTGTGTTGTCTGATTCGAGTGTTCGTTTTCATTTCGGTTGTTACAGCTGCTGTTTTGAAACACGAGTTTTGCTCGCGTCCCGAAATAAATAGATAAATGTGAATACCTCGATGACTCGCCCGTTAACAACGGTTCCGTTAAGCGCGGCTCTGGCTGCCTCACTAGCCTCCTTTGAATCGAGAGTTACGAAGCCAAATCCCTTCGACCCACGTTCGTTCATAACAATCTCTGCATTGGATACTTGGCCGAAACTGGAAACAGCGGTCTAGTTGAGGCATGAATAGTATGATAGCTCATTTCTGAACGAGTAAAGCTTACGGAGAAAACATTGCGATCAGGTCGGGACTTCGAAAACTGAAAGGAATGTTGCTGACATAAATCCTGAAAAGAAAAGAGGTTAGACTAAAGGTTTACCAGTACAGGATACTTGAAGAATAAAAAATATTAAAAAATACGTAATAAAGCCGTCCTCCTAACACAAGGTAATCAGTGCACACGATTCTAAATGTGCGCACTGGGGAGGATGACTATAAAGTCATGACTAAGTTGTGCTTTTCCAATTACTGAAATTTTTTATTTATAACCAGCGTCGGTCGCCGGCTTCGCCGGCGCCGGAATGTGCGGGCCACGCTAGGGATATAGCCCAAACCTAGCTACGGATGCTTCCTCACCCAGCGTCGAGCACGTTGAAACTTGCGCCTACTCCTGATTGATTCCTAGCTTGCTCCCACTCACATCTCAGTATAGCACGCAGATGAATGTCCTCAGCGCTCCTTCTTCGCCTAGCGTTGTGTTCACAGCCTATTGCAGCTCGTCAAGCCTAAAG
Organism: Heligmosomoides polygyrus bakeri; assembly: GCA_947359475.1. Classification (NCBI taxonomy): domain Eukaryota; kingdom Metazoa; phylum Nematoda; class Chromadorea; order Rhabditida; family Heligmosomidae; genus Heligmosomoides; species Heligmosomoides polygyrus. The sequence continues at coordinate 52,151,808 of OX375866.1, read as the reverse complement.
AAATGTCTCACATTTCTGTCCAGTCGTCGTGCTTCGAGCCGCTAGGTGTGGCGAATTCCGGAGAAGGTGACTTCATTAGCCACTAACTTTGAGGAAATGGCAATTGTCCAAGAGTTGACTGCCTGATAGAAACACCTCGCCTTATTTGAAGCCCTTTCGTCGCATATGCACGCAGCTCCGTCGCGGTCGATTAAGTGTGAGGGGAGCGATATCACCGCTGAGAAAGTCGGTAACAATTGGGCGCGAAAGGAAGCCCGGGAAATGGTTGCAAGGAAGAGTTGTACAGTTGAACGGGAATAGGAGGTGGAAAGGTGAGAAGGAGAGGGATACTGCTGCCTAACTCAACGTCGAGGCAGTAGCGATAGAGCAAGGGTCTTAAAGCCTCGGGCGTCCTATACTGGCCAGCTGGCTTAATCACCCAAATTTGGGGACATTTGGCAATTGTCCAGGACCTCATAACCGCCGTAGATAGTGTGGAAACCTCATCATGGGGTGTTCGTTGGTGAGCAACACCGTAGCCGCCGTAGTGTTGAAAGATCATCATAGGGGTGGTCGTTTGTGATCAACACCGACGGTCGTCCGGAAGTGCAAGCGTCGTCGCAGTCAACAGCGCCGGTCGTTCGCAAGTGCAACCGTCGTAGTCAACACCGGTTCGAAAACGCTGCCTGCCACGCTGCCATGTTGTGGTGCTTATGGTGGACGGTGGCGATGCGACGAACGTTCAGATATGGGTTCAAGGCGAACCGATTCAGACAGTAGCGAAGCGCTTCAGACAATGACTAATGCCTTCCTCCTTTATTTTCTTGGCCTTCCAGTCGTAAAGCTATCACCCCATTCTTATTTTGCTTTCATGTCCCTTCCTCGCCATCTATCTAACTTTCACCACTTTCCTCAACTTGCTTCACAGTGTAGTTCAAGCATGAAGCGACTAATAAGCACCCATCCAACCTCTTGTATGCCCGCGGTGGGCCTACTGTCAGACGGATCGTGGCGCAGTGGATGGGGGCTGCATCATGCGAGGAAGGTCGTGGGTTTGGTTCTCCTGCGTCGCGAGCTTTCGCATTTCAACTGATTGCGATTTGAGCGGTTTTGACGTTTACACAATTTCGGGTATTTTTCAGCTGTATGCGCTTCTGCAGAGCCCAGCTCCGGACTCCCCTGGGCGACGAAAGTATAGTTGTGCTCCCGCAAAAATTTCGAATGGCCGAATACATTCAAAAATCGTGATTTTTTGAGCATTCCAATTCGAATGTTCGAAAATTCATTCGGCCGCAACTAGCGTTTTGGGAGAGAAGATCATTTCATCAAAGCAAGCACAGGGTGTCTTAAAAAATGTACATACTGTTTGAAAGGCAATAACGCTGTTCAAGGTAAGGGTACTGAAGAAGTTAAGGGCTCAAAGCTTAATAAAATGGAAATTTTCTGACATATGAGCGGTGTGGATTGGGCCGTGCACTCATCTGAGTTCTTACATTTTACAGTCGATTGATTGTGTTTCACTTGAATGCTTTTATAATTTATCGTTAAAGAAACCGCGTCGTTTGATCTGGGTTTCTTTTATTGTTTAAAACTCAAAAACAAACTACTGCTCGCGAAAAACGCATCGTATCCTAAAAATGTAAGTACTAATTGAAAGGTTCTAACATTGCTTCTAGTAAGGATTTTGGAGCTGTTTGAGACTCATACTAAGGCACAGGGTAACGAGATTGCTGTGGCGTGCAAATAGTCAAGATTGCGCCATGCCCCCGCCTGAAACCTTGGATTTCAGACTCGATTGACTGTGCATGGGTGACGCGAGTGGGCGGTGCTTTGGAGTAGTCGCTAAATCGTCCCTGCACTCCGACGATGTTTCCGATTGTCCAGTAGCACTTCAGGATAAACTTTTTTCCTCGAAGGAAAGCCTAGAGTCGGCACAACTCTTGTTGTGCACTCAGATGTGTAGAAAGCGTTACTAGAGCAATAGCGAGAACGGCAAAATATGGAATCAATAAATCACATGTCACGTGTCTTCCACGTGATTGTCAAGTTCTGAACATTCAAAGAAGCACAGCACAGGTTAGTGTGGCTAAGTAGTAACAAGACTGTAACAAGCGTTCAGCCCATGCACTATCAATCGAGTCTGAAATGTAAGTTTCAGGCTAGAGATGGCGCGATCTTGACCATTTGCACGTCGCAAAATTTTCGCTACCTGTGCTTTCACGCGAGTCTCAAACAGCTTCGAATGTTTCACTAGCAGCAGTGTTAGAACTTTAAAATGTAATATTAGGTTGCCCGGAAAGCGTTTTGGGTTACTATTATTCATTCGTCTATTATTGAGTAAAAATTCAACTTGCATTGCGCATTAATGCTACTTCCTGTATAGAATTTTTTCCTCTATGTGACCAAATAATTTTTCTCAACGTTGTTTTATATTTCTGTTCTTGAGGGGCTTATTGAGGCACGTCGAAGGAGCAGCTGCGGACGATATTTTTTTAACTTCAAATTAGGACAATCTGCAGCCGAGACAGCTCGACAGATCAATCAAGTGCGGGGGCCTAATAGTGTTGGAGAAAGCACTGTGCGCCAGTGGTTCAGTAAACTTCGGACCGGAGATTTCAGCCTCGAAGATGACCCCGTAGCCGTCGACCTAGAGCAATCCCGGAGACGAGTTGAAGGAATTGGTGGAAGCTGAACCATCCCAGACAGTTCGCGAGATCGCGGAAGAGCTAGACGGCAGTAAATCTGCTGTTGCGGATGCTTTGAAACGCCTTGGGAAGATGGAAAAGCTCGAAAAATGGGTGCCCCACGAGTTTAGGGAGCGGCAAAAATTGTCATGTTTCGAGATTTGTTCTTTTCTACTTTTACGCAACAAAACTGGCCCGTTCTGGATTGAATCATCATTCGTGATGAAAAGTGGATTCTGTATGATAACAGGAAACATTCCACGGAGCGGTTTGGCGCCGACGAACCCCCTAGGCATTTTCCAAAGGTGAACCTCTACCAAAAAAGGTAATGGTCACTGTGTGGTGGTTGGCGGCTTGTGTGATCCATGACAACTTTTTGGGACCAGGCCAAACGATCACGGCAGGGTCCCACTGTAAGGAAATTGAAGAAATGCACCGAAAATTGCGTCAGCTTCAGCCAGCATTGGTCAACAGAAGAGGCCCGATTGTCTTGCACGATAACGCCCACCGACACGTTCCACAAATCACTATTCGAAAATTGAATGAATTAAGAGTTGAAGTTCTGCCTCACCCGCCATATTCTGTAGACCTCTCGCCAACCGACTACCTCCTTTTCAAACACTTTCAGAACTTTCTCGATGGTCAAACCTTCAGCAATCAGGACCAAGCCAAAACAGCCTTCTTGGATTTCGTCGCATCTCGACCACCTAATTTTTTTCGCTATGCATTTTTAAAGGATACCCTCCACTTTTTGCAAGCTGTAGTGTTTTTAAATCTTAAACTTTAAAAAACACAAATTAATCAACACGGCCCCTTTAATGAGAAATACAACAAGTATTTAAGTGAAACACAATCAATTGAGCGTAAAATGGAGTAATTCAGACGAGTGCTTTGCGCAATCCCACACCGTTCGTGTGTCAGAAAATTTCGACATTCTCAAAGCATTAATACTTGCCCTTAACCTCTTCAGTTCCTTTCCTGTGAGCGAGGTTATCACCTTTCAACAGTGCATATATTTTTCAGACACCCTGTATATTGATGGCAAGTGCCCTGAGTCCACCTGTCCGCGTGCTTTGCACTTTCTCGCCTTGCTTGATGTGCGACTTTCGTTTCGCTAATATATGGATAAGATCACCCACTCTGGGATAAATTGTATTGTCCAATCCATGAAGTTCTGTTTGGTTTGGCCAACGTTATGGCATTGTCACAAACATTCGTTCGAACCGTTGTAAATGTAAAAAAAATTTAAATTTTTAGGCAAATGGACTTCTCAATGCTATTGTCACATCATCGGATTTTTCCCATAAATGGCAGCTTCCTCATTTCCCCTCCTTTTGTTTTCCTCTCATTTGTACTGTAAGTTCACGCAGCGTTGAGCAATCTTATACGAAACATTGAGACAATATCACTTCTCTCCTTTCGCCACCTCTCTACCCTTATTTAAAATTAACGGCCGTTAAAACCTGCCATAACACTTACCACTTATAATCCCATATGTGCTTTATCAGGTTGGTTTCCACATACTGAGCGATAAAAGAAAACCACCAGCAGCGTATTCTACGCTTCTTTCGGAAGCGGATCTGTTTTCAAAGTGAAAAAGGTGTCAAAAGTGCAACTCCATTTCAGTTTTCAACTTCAACTCCTCTCTCGGAAGTGACAATGCATCAAAACCAACTAACCAGTAGGGTCTGAACGGGGGAAATGGATAGTACTGCGAGAATCTCCACCCTTCATATAGTAGAGAAACCTGTCGTTTTTGCTGAGCCCTTGAACCAAAAGAGCTACGAGTCCTAGAAGGTGGTGTACAGTATCGCACCGTCAGCGCGCGCCCACTTGCATACGTGCGCGCGCTGACTGGGAAGTGGCGAAAGGCTGTGCGGCGTCGGTGGCTCAGCAGGTGCGACGCTGCCTCACAGGTGCTAGGCCAGATGATCGGTTCCCGTGCTATGCACTATTTTTTCATTTTTTCATGACCGCTGTCTCCTTTACCATTTCGCTTCCTACAGGTCTCCTACACATATTTATTTCACTCTAAATTGTCAAAAGGGTCAGACTCGTGACCAGCACCCTAGATATTTCCCATAGACAAAGTCTGGACGAAAACGGTGACCATGACCTTACCATTGGGCACCTATACCTACTGTAACTTCCCGTTCTCTAGCGCAATACCAAAACAGGTGTTGTTGATTCCTCTACTAGAGGTGGTAGGAAGAAAGTCAAGGTTCCGTCTTGTAGGAAACAGGTCAGTGCACAATTCTTTTGCAGTAGGGTTGCGATGCTCTTAAATAAGGCGTTCAAAGAGGACTTCCTGCACCTGTCTCTTGGCTCTTTTAAAGCTAAGGCAAGTGAGGCTGTGGCAGAGGTGTCCTGATTTTCTTTTCTTTTGATTCACTTTTATTCTGTTTTATTCAGTAAGTAATTATGCTGTTTTGTCATTTGCTGTTCTCTGGTTCAATTATGCTGATGTTTTGTGTTTGTTTTTGTTTGTTGTTTTATACGTAGTCTTCGGGCTACGTCCAGAATAAAGTAAAGTAAAGATTCGTGATCAGCCTGTGAAGCACCACATCTGGCCTAGCACCTGTGAAGTAGCGTCGCACCCTGCTGAGCCACCGATTCGCTTGCGCTCAGCCTTTCGCCGCTTCCCATACGTTGGCGCACACACACGTATGCACGTGGACAGCACTAACGGCACGATAGTGTACCCCACCCTAGAGGGCCCGTAGCTCTTTTGGTTCAAAAACTCAGCAAAAACGAAACATTTTTTCTACCATATGAAGGGTGGAGATTCTTGTAGTACTATCCATTTCCCCAGTTCAGACTTACGCCTGGGACCCTTCCCTGGTTAGTAAAAATTCATCAAAACCGGTCAAAGTCAACCCGGTTCTGGTCATCTGGTTACTTACGGAGCCATGGAGGAAATCGGCTAGAAAAATTAGAGCGAAATCTACATAAGTTTTTTGAAAGAGCGGGAAAAACCTACCGAACAGTATATGTGGCTTTCCCCGAGATGGGATGATTTGGGGTAAAAAAAAAAACTTATTTTCTTATACACACCTCGAAACGGAGAATAATTTTGCGACAGCTTAATATTATTCCCCTCGCCGCAAAAAGAGTTTTATAAGATTTCAAGCAATGTGTTCACTTGTTGAGTAGTGAAATCAATTTCAAAAAGGTTATACTAAGTTTTTCTTGAATAAAACCTATTTATTTATATAAAACATGCATTGTACACCCAATGATACATTATATAATACATACAAGGATATATCAGAAACGAAATAAAACTTAGAAGATGCCGACAAGTTCAAGGTAGATCGAAGGTGACATTTCTTCTGATGAACGTTTTAAATGCATTTTTCGACAAACTAAGAACGTTGTCAATCTTGACTGGTGACGAACTGTTCCAACTAATCACGAATTGTTGTTACAGGATGTTTTGTTGCGATCAAAACTCTTGCGCCAGGCGGGACTCGAACCCGCATCTTCTACTTTCCGGGCAGCGATGTTCGCCTTACACCACTGGCGCTGTTTGACCGCACGTAACATCCGCGATATCCTCGAGGCCTGTCAGCACCCACCTGTGATAGGGGATGGGCCGGTCGCTGATATCAGCATGGAGCCGGTTAAGCTGAAGACCTTACTAGTAACAATGTTCTAACACATTTGCTTAAGCCTGGAGCGGCTGGTAGAGAGGCTATATGTTGTTACAGGATGTTTTGTTCACGAATTTCACTATATTTAAATGCAAGTGCTCCGTCACGCCTATCGGCGTGCCTCGCACTTGCGCGCTTCGCGCGATATCGCAGTATCACTAAGCTAAGGACCATCACATCGAGCTACCTGCTCTACTTGTACAGCTTTTTCCCTACATTGGAGTACAAAAGGCTCGCAGTACGTACAGTATATAGTATGATAGGGCGATCTATTGACTCCTCACTGCTGGTCGTCCCCTAGTGAAACGGTCTCCCGTTACTGGTACTGGTCCCCCTCAATGATCCACCCTTAGCGGACGACGTCTTCGGCACACCTTCTGAATCCCCAGGCACGTTGGACAACGTCTTTGGCACGTGTTCTGAGTCTGAAGCACGTGATTCGACGTATTCCGCACGTCTTCCGAATCCTCTGGCAAGTACGGTGATTATTTTATGGCTAATTTCTGCGGCGTTATTATAGAGTATGATTATTCTAACCCTTTTGGAGAATCTCTAGTTTAACGCGGAAGTTTTGATTTGGAAGATGTTCAGTTGACTCAAATATAGTTGCACTTGTTGGAAAAGTGTCCAATTTGTCGTGAAATTTGTCCATTTTGATTTGAAGTGTCCAGTTTAATATCGGTTTCCACATGCTGAGCGATAAAGGAAAACTACCCGCAGCGATAAAAGAAAACCACCCCTGGAGACGTGCCGCCGATATTGATAACGTGTTTGCGGATTCAGAAAACGTTTTGGGGCAGGTTGTGGGGCACAGCGGCGTTGCTTAACGCAAGGGAGGTCGGGGGAGGGGGGGGGGGGGGGGGGGTTCGGTTCTCCTGCATTGCAGAATTCTTGCATTTCAACTGAATGGCTGAAATTTGTGAGGTTTTGACGTCTACATAATTCGCTGGCGTTTTCTGCGCATTTTCCAGCTGTATGCGCTTCCATGCTCGAGAGCGCAGAACCCAGCTGCGGACTCCTCCTGGGCGACGAAAGCAGTTTCGACACGAGCAGCTTGGATGGCACACATCCTGGGGCCGGATTCATCAACAATTAAACCCGTGGGTATAAGGGGTAGAGATAAGATAAGAGTCAGGTAGAGATAAGGTAAGAGTCAGAGACGCAGACTTCATCGTGGGTATCTCTACCCCCTATACCCGCGGGTTAGTCGTTGATGAATCCGGCCCCTGTAGTCCCTTCCCTAGCCTGGTTCTGCGCTCGAAGAACATACAGCCCCTGAGTGCCCTATGAGGGCGCGCACTTTTGTGATTGGAGCGTAAATTATCTGCTCGCGGGATGCTTGAAGCAGGAAAGATAGATTATTCTGTTAAATCGCAGATTTCGTAGCAATTGAATATACGAATGCGAATGTTTCGAGAATTCGAATATGAACATTCGAACATGAGTGCATCGAGCATTCGAATTCGAAAACATTCGAAAATCGCGTTTTTTCGAACGTTCGAATACGAGTATTCGAATTCGAATGTTCGAAGGCACAACTATAGACGAAAGCAGTTTCCACACGAGCAGCTCGGATGGATCACACCCCGGAGTCCCTTCCCCAGCCTGATTCTGCGCTCGAAGAGCGCAGAATCCAGCTGCGCACTCCCCCTAGGCGACGAAAACAGTTTCCTCACGAACAGCTTGGATGGAACTCAAAATCTGTTCCGACCTGGTATTAGCGGCCATAGATCCACTCACGTATGGCGGCAGGTCACACCCCCTTGGCGAAGCAATGTAGACGGAGAGGTCCCATTGCAATGGTGGTGGTGGGGGTGGGCAGCAGTAAAGAACCGAACTGGGACGTACGGTGCCTTCCCGGGCAGAAAATTGCAAGACAGTCTCCTCTCACAGGCTACCGCAGTGCGTGATCCTGGCAGGTTAGATCCGGCGGCGCTCATGCGCTGTCGCCGGAGGCAATTAACCACTGGCCTCCCCCCCCTCCCCCCTCGCTCGCTCACCTCGCGCCAGGTCTTCCAGTTAGCGCAGGAAACGTGCTGGTGCTGTTGAATGGTTCCCGCTCTGTTCAGTGGCAAACGGCGAAAAGACGCTAACCTGCAGTCGTGGTAGCGGTCTCCTCTCGCCTCCGACGTCGTCGCAGCGGCGCTCTTCGCTGCGCAGTCCGCTTCGGTGCCTCCTCCGGCCTTCTGGGCGCCGCGCCTCGAGTCGGTGCCTGGTGAGACGGCGCCAGCAGGTGTCCGCTGGACGGCCGCTCGTTCGTCCATCGTCCTCCTCGTGGAACTGCCAGCAACAGCAACCAACAGAACCCGGTCACAGCAGACTCGCCGGTCGCTGAAACTCGCAGGCGTCGAATAGTCGGCGATCCGTGCAGGTCAAACGCACACGACTTGGCGCCTACCGTACCCGAAAAGCGATCAGTCGAGGCGAAAAGGAAGGAGCCCGGCAATGCAGTGGCGGGGAACTCCAGCTGCGGGTGAGGGAGTGGATCAGGCGCCAGCATTTTGCTGTCGTTTACGTGGAGACAGGGGCACTGATGGCACGTCGGATCTCTTCCAGCCGGAAAGGGCGGGCGCAGATTGCGTCAGTACCCCCCCCCCCTTCCGAGGTTGATCGACGCCCCAGTCGCTGGCCCACGACGTGAGCTGTGGAACTCTACCGTCCCGGGATAGGTCCGGGATCACATTCTGCACAAGTCGGTCTCTACCACCCTCAGGATAACTTAGCAGAGGAAACGGATTCTGAAGAAGTTCGAGCGTGCACATGCATGACAAAATTAATGGTAAGACTGAAGAAGAACATTGTGAGCATGTTTCTGAAGTGCACTACTCGTTCCATTTCTAGGAGATCTTGCAGATGAGCACTGAGGGGAACAAAATGATTTGCAGAGGGCAGCCGATGAACACTTGCCTTCTTCTCTTCACGCACGTCTAGTGCCCGTTCATTGATCACGGGATCAGTGAACTGGTACCCGGTGGGATCGGGACCAGAGATGGGCGGAAATTTTGAAAACATTTCCTGAAATGGATCGCTTTCGTCAGCAAACAGAAGTGCCAGAAACGGCCAGAAAGCAGAAAATCAGAGAACAGAAAACCTCGGTGATATCATTTGAGCTCTTTATTCTACCCAGAGATGTATTTCCCAGTGAAAAGTGCTTTCACCTTGCGACTACGCCAACGGTCGCAATGCTGCAAGCCTTTTTATGAAACATAAATGCGTTGGTCCTTTGGTTGGATCGGGTAGGAGCAGGAGGGCTACAAGAAAGATCTGCATATAAATAATGGATTTTACCATCATATTTAGGTTAAAACATAGTAGCTTAAAAATCACTGGTACAATCCTACATATAGGCATAATTAATGCTTCGTTAGATTAGTTGTACCCGAAGGGGAAACTGGATTACTGAAAACGAAGAAGACTCATTGACTACTGTTTGTTTCAACCCCATTCTGCCCATTTGCGCGAGTTCCTTTAAAAATTCCTCAAACCAAAAATATTACCCAATGGCATGGTAGTTCACAGACTAGCAGAGATTCTGGCAGAAGGAGATGTCAGTACAGCAATTTTTGAGTCAAACCGACGTTCTGATTGCGGAGTGGATCAAGCATATCCTTCCTCCATCTCATGGTGAGCTCTCAGATTGGTTTTCCGACACCGTGATCCTCGTAACTCCGATTCCCGCCTTTCCCGATTTCCCATGGCGTAGCGATAGAGCTGGAGAGGAAGGAGCGAGCGGTCTTGGGAGCGCTGAGAAGCGCTGAAAATGTTGTGCTGGCGAAGAACGCCAGGCCCTGTGTCCGCCCAACCAGCTCCACCACGCTGCCGCCTCGAAGACCGGGCCACTAAGTTGAACTCCGTACCAGCACCTCACAACGAGGAATCGAGAGGACGATGCTCGCAGCATCACAACTCACGCATGTGGCAGGACTTCGCATTTTCGAGATGACTTCGAAAATCTGATACGCCAGCGCTTAGGCCTCGGACCCCGAAATGCCTTCATGTCCCCCAACAGGGGCCAGTTGAGCTGATCTGTCACGCCAGGAACGAGTAGAGGAGTAGGTGCTTCAATCTAGCAAAACACCAATCGATGGGATGGCTGCTGAAACATACATAATGAATCTAGACGGAACCATAATTTTCAGTGCTAGTCGTCGGCCAACCGAATGAGCGGGATCCAGCTAATACATATTAGTGGCCAATCACTTAGGCCTATGTCATACCTTCGCTCACCCCGAAGGCGACGAACAGAGCGATGAGCGAAGTCTCTTCGCTAGCGTGAAGCTAGCGAATAGGCGCGCAGTTAATAGCGTTGTGTGCAGCTGCGTCATAGCATCGCTACCGATGCTGCCCGACGCTCTGCTCAGCTCAGCGACGCGGTCGCATCGGTAGCGATGCCGTATCGCTCGAAAGTATGACACCCCGCTAGCGAGGCTTCGCTAGCGGTGGATCGGACAACTGCTACAGGCGTCTGCCCTCCACAACGTCTGATACCGCCCCTTCCCCAATTATGTTAGTTGTCCATCGCCTTCGCTAGCGAAGAGCGATGGTATGACATAGGCCTTATGGTCGGCTCATCTTGAGAACTGTGGGTAGTATTATTCGGCACTTCCAGGTTTGACAACTGAAAACTAATCGCTGGGTTGGCCACTCAACGTGTCGTGCATGGCCTTCAGTGTATCTTGCAACCTTGCTCATTCGCTGACACAAAAGATGGCTAGAGCAGAAAAGTTTAGGCCGCCTCTGATTTCCTTGATGTAGTGCTGAATATCGGCTCCAGGACTTGACTCCGACGCGACGTCGCGCGCTAGCCGCGTGCGACGTCTCGGCGCTGAAACGCGGACGTGCGCTCGGTGACGCATGGTTAGCCGCGGAGCACGAAATGTTCTCAGCATTTAAGCTCGCAGAGTTTCGTGTAGTGTCTCACTGTTGCTTCTCGTCATCTGCATTCATCTTCCTTGCAGATTTTGAACTCATTCTTGGAGAAGTTCTTCCAACAGAATCCGATTTCGAAGAGGGAGGGGGGGGGGGCTAATTCTAGTCAAGGATAAGAAAGCAGAACGTTTTGTTAGCCTAACAGGTGGGTTTCCAAGGGTTTACGCATTTCTGCGGTCCAGCAACTTGATACGTTCAGGCTACATCAAAGTGTTGAAGGAGAGTTTGGCCTCATTGAGGCTATATGTAGTGGCGACTACTCGCTTCAGAATGCTCTGCAGCTTATTCTTACGGATCTTCTGCTTCGAGTGCAGCATTCTCCTACACGAGAGTCTCTATGTCTGTCCAAATGATAGCTGATAGCCAATGTTGGAACGATAGCAGTGAAGAGCAGAGCATGGGTAGAGTTCTAAACGGATGTCTGGGGAAGAGCGGTAAATCTCACTATGAGTTTGGCGCTGAGGTCGGGCAGTTCAGGAGAGCTTGTGGCTGCTTCGAGACGGCAAAGAAGTTCCACAGGGCAAGCGAGCGGTTTTCGAGGCCTAGGTTAGTACGGGTTGTCTGGCAGGATGTGTTCGAAATATGAGTGGCATGTATCTTGTGACGAGCCTAAGTATTCCTATGTACACGATCCTCTTCTGTGAGAATTGCATGTTGTTTGTAGAGCATGAGTACAGTGTCAGATAGAGGTCTAAACGGCTCAACGATCCGTTCTATGAGCGCCCGCGATCTATACCCTTCCTGGTTTGTTTCACATTACGGTTAGGATTCGACACGTTTCAATAACGTCACCTTCCATTGTTTGTCTCGCAGTTAAATGAATAAATGCTTGTATAAACAATTTTGTTCCAACTCCAACCTCCTCGATCACATTTCCTTGTAAGACATCTGCCTTTCAAAACGCAACGATGTTGCTCCATTTCTAGTGTTCTACCACCTCTTCTTGTCGTCTTGAACAGAAACTCCACCAGGACCGTACGCAATGACTAGCAGCAAATCCCCAATAATAGATATTGTTTGGATGAAGTCGTACTTCATGAAATCGCGGTAGAATCGGTCAGCCGGAACATTCCACCCGGCATTTAGCCACAGATTCAGGCCAAAGAACCAAACGAACAGAAGCATGGCAGACAGTTAAGTCTTGTATCCAACGCATACTAGCATAATTAGGGCGAATCCTATGACGATCTCAATTACCTGCAAGAAACTCATCTCGAAATGGAGAAGAGAAGCAAACATGAATATTCGTAAAACTCGTCCAATCCACCCCCGACAGCAACATTTCTAGCAAGGAACTTAAGATCTCTCAGAATGTGGTAGGCAACAGTTTGCAGTAAAACAATTGGTCTGAGAATAGCGTAGGCGATGGTTATCTTTTCCCGTAGCATGACCATAATCACGGGTAAAAATTGGCCGAAGAAGTTGTACGTGGCAAATACTGACCCTAGAAACCATCCACATTATCAAGATTCCTGCTTAAACTGCCGCTGATCGCCCCACTGAAACCATATTCGTATACCATCTTCAAGAAACGTTGAAGTGAGGCAAAGGCGTGCCCCATGTCCCTGTCAGAAGCGTTACCAGCCGTACCTGTCGGAAACGTTACTAGCCGTGCCTGTCGGAAGCATCCAACGCGAAACTCGTCCAATTTCGTCGCGCACCGCGCGCGACACAAGAGGGGGTTCGCGCGGCGTCGGAGTTATGTCTGCCCCCGCTGAATATCCTCAACGAACTGCCCTCACATCCGCTTCGTTAAGGGTGTCTACAAAACAGGGTCAAGCTTGAGGTTCGGGGGGGGGGGGCTCGTACTGTAGCCTCGAATGGAGGGGGGGGTCGTACTCTCTCGGTTTTGGCAGGGGACTCTCTCCATATTCAGGTTTTTAGACGATGTTTGCATCTATTAATAAGTTGTTTTTTCCAGGTGTGACTACGACAATGCGGAGATTTACAAGCACTTGCGTTTCCTGGAGTTAAAAAAATAGGATTGAATATCAAAAAAAATTTTAATGCCGATTACTGTGCAGTGAAAAATAAAGATTTCCTGTCTGCAGATTTATAGTCAAAGAAAGATTTTCATTTTTTTCAGATTTTCCCAGGACGTCATGGACACGGTAGTTTTCTGCCTGATGAGCGACATATACTTCCAGAATTGCACTCTATAAAATTTCAAGTGTTAATTACTGATGACGACCTAAGTGCTTTCCCTACAAGATTTTTGAAGCGCTCTTCGAGTCGTTGACGGAATGGCAACCGAAGTACGGACTTGCTTGAAAAGTAATTTCTCTCCTGCAGGAAACAGCATCAGAAAATGAAATTGCACCCTATAAAATTTTAAGCCCGTTTGACACACAGTGATAAAACTATGTTTCTCTGAAACGATATTCTATATGATCAGACGTCTCGATTTACCAAAAAGATATCGACACACTAATCACATGGAACACGTTATTTTTAGAAACTGCCTTTTAAAGCATAGAAAACACATCTACTAAAACTTTATGAATTTTCCAGGAGCCCCAAAAAATCTCCGTTTTACGGCAGTTTAATGCGGCCACTGCGTTCTCTTACATGATCAATCGCAATTGAAATATGGATGGACTCCTCGCTGGAAAATTTTTTTCTACCTTCTGAAGGACAGGACGACAGAGAGTGGAATTGTATCATATAAAATTTTAAGTCGTTCTCAACATACAATAAAAACTATGCTTCTCCGCTGCGATGAAAATATGACGAGGATGGATCGCATACAAAATTCTCATTTTTCATGAAAATGTTATTTTGTAGCCGAAGCAGATCACCCATACGGATAAAATTTAGCCACAAGAACATAGAAGTTTTGATCAATTCACTGTGAAAAAATTGTGATTTTCTGGATAGAACAGGTTGAATCGACCTCTGGTCGACTTTGCACCAACGTCATCGGAGCATAAAATTGAACGTTCACAAAAAGGTTCATAACTCGGTAGGTTTTTCGAATTTTGAAAATTCTTTTAGCTTTTCATAAAGTAGATAAAACGCCCTTTCTCAGGGTGTAAAAATCGTTTTCCAAAAAAGGAGTCGTCGTGCGTGGCTGCTGGTTCGATTTTTGAGCGAAAAAAAAAATTGAAGTGGCTTCACAGAAATATTCATAACTTGACCAATTCTTCGAAGTTTCAAAATCCCGCTAGGTTTTCAGAAACTATAGGAAGAGCCCTTTCTTGCTATGTAAGAACTAATGTCCAAAAATTCGGTCTTCATGCGCGGCAGGGGAGGTTCAATTTCGGCTCAATGTCGCGAAAATACGTACCGAAAATCGAACCCCCCGCCCCGCATGAAGATCCCTTTCTTGGAAATCGGTTCTTACATGGTTAGAGAGAACATTTGCTCTATTTTTTGATGAGCAAGCGGGATTTTTGATTTTCGAAAAAATAGCCGAGATATGATCAATTTTTGCAAGTCGTGAACTGAATCGCAGATCGACTCTTCGCCGTCGTCATCGGAGTGATCTCCCAAAAATATTCATAACTCGACCAATTTTTCGAAATTCAAAAATTTCGCTAGCTTTTTGAAAAGTAGATAAACAGCGCTTCTTTATGGTTACAAACACTTTTAGCAAAAAAGGGATCTTCATGCGGGGCGGGGGAGGTTCAATTTCGGCTCCATGTCGCGAAAATACGTACCGAAAATCGAACCCCCCCCCCGCCCCGCATGATGATCCCTTTCTTGGAAATCGGTTCTTACATGGTTAGAGAGCACATTTGCTCTATTTTTTGATGAGCGAGCGGGATTTTTGATTTTCGAAAAAATAGCCGAGATATGATCAATTTTCGGAAGTCGTGAACTGAATCCTTCACCGGCGTCATGGGAGTGATTTCACAAAAATATTCATAACTCGGTTATTTTTTAGAAATTCAAAAATCCCGCTAGTTCATCAAAAAATAGAGCAAATGTGCTCTCTAACCATATAAGAACCGTTTTCCAAGAAAGGGATCTTCATGCGGGGCGAGGGGGGGTTCGATTTTCGGTACGTATTTTGCGACATGGAACCGAAATTGAACCCCCCCCTGCCGCGCATGAAGACCGAATTTTTGGACATTAGTTCTCACATAGCAAGAAAGGGCTCTTCCTCTAGTTTCTGAAAAGCTAGCGGGATTTGGAAACTTCGAAGAATTGGTCAAGTTATGAATATTTTTGTGAAGCCACTTCAATTTTTTTCGCTCAAAAATCGAACCAGCAGCCACGCGTGACGACTCCTTTTTTGGAAAAGATTTTTACAATGTGAGAAAGAGCGTTTTATCCTCTTCTTGAGAGGCTAGAAAAATTTTCAAAATGCGAAAAACTTACCGAGTTATGAACCTTTTTGTGAACGTTCAATTGTATGCTCCGATGACGTTGGTGCAAAGTCGACCAGAGGTCGATTCAACCTGTTCGATCCAGAAAACCTGATTTTTTCACTGCGCATTGATCATGACTTGGAAGTTTTTGTGGCAAAATTTTATTCGTATGGGTGGTCTGCTTCGGCTAAAATTTTTTTTCATGAAAAACGAGAATTTTGCTTGCGATCCATCCTAATCATATCGTCATCGCAGTTCCGACATCGCTGCGGAGAATCTTGTTTTTTTGCTGTATCATGTACAGAGCTGGGGTTTTTTAGCTCCATTTTCGTTTTTTATGACGTTTTCTTAGGATGGGAGAACATTATTCCCGAGAGAAGTCCATCGTCCATCCTTCCTTTTTCCGCTCCATAATCGATTCGAGGAACGCTTCAAAAAATTCATAAGGAAAGCACTTAAGTCGTCGAAAGTAATACTCAAATTTTTATATAACACAATTTCGGAGCACAATTTCAGATGCAAACGTCGCTACTTCAGGTAGAAGAATGTTCCGTGTCCATGGTGTCCTGAAAAAAAATTCCATAAATTGAACAGTGATGATTGGAAACTGCTACCAGAAGATCTTTATTTTGAAGTGTCGAAAATAGCGTTCAAAATTTTAAAGAATTTTATTGTGTTTTGAAAACATTATTGATCAGGGAACTCGTTTCATTGTCCTCTTCAGTGCCGAAGCCGCACCTGAAAAGAAGAATCTATTAAAGAGTTCAAACTGCACAAGAAACCTTGAAAAAATCAAGAAATACAAGAAATAGAACAGTGGAAGAGAGAGGGAGGGGGTCGTACAAATTCCGCTTCAGAGGGGGGGGGGGTCGTAAATTTCCAGCAAAAATCGAACCCCACGCTTGACCCTGCTGCAAAAACGTGCTCTCGAAAATCGCGTTGTTCATTTACGTTTACTCAGACATGGTTTTCGGAATACATTACCTCTAATTTCGCTCTGCTTCCAAAGAAACGAGTATAGTTTGGGTGTATTATAAATAAGTATGGGTTAATGATGGGCTCTGGATTCAGCATGAACTCTGTTGCAAAATGTTTGAAAACTTTAAGGAAAAATAGACGCTCCGTTGGGAATTCATAGATCACCCAATCGTCAACGCACCTTGAAGCACTAGCTTTATGAGCTTAAGTAAGTAACCATAAAATTGTAAGTAACCATAAGTGATGTAGACTACTGCAGGAATTACGAAGAAAACAAAGCCAACCCACGAAAGGCGAAAAATGTGTTGCGAAGGATCTTCATGTCAGCGACACCTACAGCATCAATCAAACAAACAAGGACTCATCCCGATATATGAGTGAGTGCTGATGGGTCGCAGGAGGTGCGGATGTTGCGCTCGATCAAACCGCGCCGGTGGTGTAACGTCGTAGAGCATTCCCGCCCGGTCAGCAGGAAGTGGGGGTTCGAGGCCCGCCTGGCGCTAGAGTTTTGATCGCAACAAAACACCGCTGTCACAACTTCGATGTCGGCCACTTGAGGCTTGAAGAAACTAACTTGAATCAAGTAAACAAAGTTGATGTGTGCGTCGCTCAATTTCTGCATGGACGCTCAAATTATCGATCCTTTGTGGACGTCGTTAAAGCGGTCCGAAACTTCAGCCCTAGGGGTAATCGAGTGCCGCTGAACATGAATCTGAAGTTCGTTTTCGAGGTTGCGATCGTCATCAATTGATATTGATGATGTCGTCCTAGGTGCATTGGGGTTCAGTGAACGTGACGATGGCGTCGTTCAAACTTTATGGGCATTCAAAAGCTGTGCCGAACATCATGGAATGTGCATTGGGATGGGTTGAGACGTGCTGAAGAGGTCGCAAAATGTTTACTATATTTTCGGTAATTTCCCCCTATTTTCCACCCGATTTTCCCCCTATTTTATGACTAATTTCCGCTCTATTTTATGACCCATCGTTTAGCGGATTATTATAGAGTATGATAATACAAGTGCTCCGTCACGTCTATTGGGGTGCCTCGCTCTTGCACGCTTGGTGCGGTGTTGCAGTATCAATAAGCTAGGGGCAATCACATCCAGTTAGCTGCTGGGCTTATGCAGCTTATTATGTTCGAACCTTGCTCTACCTTTCTTAAGATCAGCAAGGCCAGATTCATCAACCGATTACCGGCCGGTAACTCTATATTGATTACCGTATCTGTATATCTCTGTAGCGCTTACTAGGTAGGTCGATATGATGAGTCCGCTGTGAGGTGATACGGCGGTATCGCTGATGCATCTCGCTCCAGGGACCGGATTCATCAACGACTTGCGCAACTTTAACGGAGAATTGTAAGCAAAAAGCTCAGATAACGCGGCTTATCGCTCACCATATCGCATAATCAAGCGATAAGCCGCGAGTAGTTTTGCGGTATGAAGTCATTCAGAAACCCCTGCCCCCCCCCCCTACCACCACCACCACTACGATTAACATCGGCATCATCTCCAGACGGTTCAGTGATGACATTGTTTGTGCAAATCAGAGCCCTCGTCCCCTAGGTTTTTGGGCAACCCTCCTGATGCCCACAGCACGTCCCCCACTTCACTCTAGCGCCAAGTTGACTACAGGCACCTTTCCTCCTCTCCTCAAACGGTCAACCTCAGGCGAAAATCGAAATTTTCGATAAGTGCTGAGCGCATGGGCGCGTGTAGCGTAGTCCCAGGAGGCGTCTACTGTCGCGTGCACCCGATACCAGGTTCCTGGTTCGGATTTCCCCGCCCAGGCCAACCAAGCCTTCCATCCCTCCGGGGTCGGTGAATTGGTACCAGACGTCTGGGAAGGATAGAGCGCTGACTTGTTCATCGGCTGGCCACCGCAAGTCATTGTATGGCCAAATACGCATTCAAATCGCCTCCACGATATCCTGTAGAAGTAGAATGCGTGGCGCATCCCAAAAGGGAATGAGTAACGCCGTCCTTTATCCTTTATCTTACTGAGCGTATGATAGATATTGGTCACATGGCGAGAAGTATTTCTGCAGGAGGATTCCCTCTGCTTCTAATGCTATGTTGAACAGATATTTTTTTCCACGCGGGACCGCTACAGCGTTGACGAATTGCCTAACTGTCATCTTTAGACAAACAAAGTGACGTCACTTCCAAGCTACAACCAACAATGTAGCTCGATATTTGCCTACCGATCGAAACTTTCCACCTGCTGTGGAGCATTTCCATCCGTCATTATGTCCGCTTGTCTCCCAAACCTAAATCACCGTTGAGGAAATCGATTAAATTCACCAATATTGCCCTTCCGATCGAAACTTCCTACCTGCCGTGGAGGCCTTCCATCGACGATCATAATCACTTAAATCCCACTTTGATTGGTCAAATCTGAGATAATGTCGATAATTGGTATTCATTGCCTGATCTACCTGTGACACCTTACCGTTACAACTCCCCCTTACTGCTACTCGTCCCCCGCCATGATCCCCCTTAGCGGGCGACATATTCGGCACGTCTTCTGAGTCCCCTGCACGTAGAAGAAGTCTAGGTATTTTCCGCTATTTTCGCGCCCCGTGATTTGCGCCCTGTAAACTCCCCGGGCAGAAGTTTCGGACCGGTTTAACGACATCCACAAAAAATCTATAATTTGATCAATACCGATTGAGAGCGATCGGCACTTCAAAAACGAACTTCAGATTCGTGTTCAGCGACTCGACTGCATCAGGGCTGATGTTTCCGCCTGAACCATGTCCACAAAAATCGATTATTTGGTCAATGATGGCGATTTTATTTTTCTCTGCTATTTTATGACTCAGCGTAGATCGATGTATGACTCATGACTCACTGGCGTTTTCATATACCAGGCGTAGCGAAGGAGGTCGGAGGTAAATCCTACCCCCACTTACCTCGACGGCCACTACCCGCTACTTTCCCTGAACTTACTTCTGGTTCTGATTCATGATGGCGAAAGCAAGGATTTTGCTCCACTGCCAATTTCTGACCCAATGCATCGGGAGGGACAGGTAAGAAGTTTCGACCAATATCGGTATCGATGTATCATCGATCTACGCCGAGTCATGAAATAACTCATCGCTTATCGCGTTATTATATAGTATGATGATATGATATACGATAGCATCATACTATCATCATAATCCTACTATATATAATCGGCTAGTTCCACGTGTCTGTCACGGGGAAAGGGACAGAGGCCAAAAGATGCCTACGACAGCCGCGTAGGCCAGCCGGGCTTTCTTTGAGCTTAGCTATGGGCGGTTGCTGGCGAACTATATCTATGGAGGTGGATCGTCCAAGTTTACGATATTTCATCGGGCAACGCGTCATGGTATGAATGAGGAGCAAGTGGGGAGCGTAGGGATGCATCCGGATGCGTTGGGTCAGAAATTGGCAGTGGAGCAAAACCCTTGCTTTCGCCATCATGAATCAGAAGCAGAGGTAAGTTCAGGGAAAGTAGCGGGGTAAGTGGCCGTCGAGGTAGGTGGGGGTAGGGTTTACTTTCGTCCACGTTCATGAATCCGACGCCTGATATATGAAGATGCGCTAAGCTATGAGTCATACATCGGTCGATGCTGAGTCATAAAATAGCAGAGAAGAATAAAATCGCCATCATTGACCAAATAATCGATTTTTGTGGACATGGTTCAGGCGGAGAAACATCAGCCCTGATGCAGTCGAGTCGCTGAACACGAATCTGAAGTTCGTTTTTGAAGTGCCGATCGCCCTCAATCGGTATTGATCAAATTATCGATTTCTTGTGGATGTCCGAAACTTCTGCCCGGGGAGTTTACAGGGCGCAAATCGCGGTGCGCGAAAATAGCGGAAAATACCTAGACTTCTTCTACGTGCAGGGGACTCAGAAGACGTGCCGAATATGTCGCCCGCTAAAGGGGATATTGCGGGGGACGAGTGGCAGTAAGGGGGTAAGGTGTCACAGGTGGATCAGGTAATGAATACCATTTATCGATATTATCTCAGATTTGACCAGTCAAAGTGGGATTTAAGTGATTATGATCGTCGACGGAAGGCCTCCACGGCAGGTAAGAAGTTTCAATCGGGAGGGCAATATTGGTGAATTCAATCGATTTCCTCACCGGTGATTTAGGTTTGGGAGACAAGCGGACATAATGACGGATGGAAATGCTCCACAGCAGGTGGAAAGTTTCGATCGGTAGGCAAATGTCGAGCTACATTGTTGCTTGTAGCTTGAAAGTGACGTCACCTTGTTTGTCTAAGGATGACAGTTAGGCAATTTGTCACTGCTGTAGCGGTCCCTCATGGAAAAAATATCTGTTCAAGATAGCATTAGAAGCAGAGGAAATCCTCCTGCAGAAATACTTCTCGCCATGTGACCAATATCGATCATACGCTCAGTACTTATCGAAAATTTCGATTTTCGCCTGAGGTTGACCGTTTGAGGAGAGAAGTAAAGGTGCTTGTAGTCAAGTTGGTGCTTGACTGAAGTGCGGGACGTGCTGTGGGCATCAGGAGGGTAGTCCAAAAACCTAGGGGACGAGGGCTCTGATTTGCACAAACAATGCCATCACTGAACCGTTCGGAGATGAATCCGATGTTAATCGTAATGGTGGTGGTGGGGGGGGGGAGGGAAAAATTCCTACCGATTCTATCTCAGGATTGTTCGCGTTGCAAGGATTACACATTCTGAAGAGCTTTTCTTTTTAATTGAATAAAATCTTTACACAGCAATACGTGGAGTTTAAAACTCGTTCATTTAATAAAAGCACTCCAACAAAAGCTTTATTTTTCTCCTATTATTCTAATAGAAGATGTCAGTCATAGGAGGTGTTGATGCTCCCCATCTCTTCTTTCCAAGTATAATACTCCAAGGTGAGTTTATTGGACTTCGACTCAAAGATCACATCAAAGATTGTACTTTATAAAGCTTCGAGTGTTAGTTCCAAAGGCTGACATGAGTGATCTCCCTACAAGAATTTTTGAGCCACACTCTGAATCGCCGACGGAGACGCAACTGAAGGATGGACTTCTCTCGGAAAATTTTTCTACCAATTGAACGAAGGAACATCTGAGGGTGAAATTGTACCATACAAAAATTTAGGTCGTGATTACTGTCCAGTAGAAAACCCAAGCTTCTTCGCAGTGATCTTCGATATGATTAGTGGAGATGACATTCAAAATTCTCGTTTTTCATGAAAATAAAATCATTTTCTACCTGAAAACAGACCACCTGTATAGTTAAAACTTTCCTACAAAAAATTTCAAACCTCGGTCAGTTCACAGCAAAAAAAACTATGATTTTCTGAATCGAACAGGTTAGATTCACCTATGGTCGATCTGGCTCCGACGTCATCAGAGCGGCAACATTTGACGTTCACAAAAATTATCATAACTCGGTAAGTTTTTAAATTTTGAAAAAGCCAAGAGCTTTTTGAAAACTAAAGAAAATGCGCTTTCTTACTATATATGAATCAGTTTTGAAAAAGGGGATCTTCATGCGCGACGGGGGTTCGATTTTTTGAGCGAAAAAAAATGAAGTGATTTTGTATAAACAATTATATCCCGGTAAGTTTTTCGAATTTTAAAAG